>OX276361.1:14053702-15253702 GCA_946251885.1 Cosmia pyralina | reverse complement strand
GAAACTTAAGAAACAAACATTTCAATAAAAAAGTTTTTAATAATAACCTTACAGCTAGAAATTACAGTAACTCAGTCTATAACAAGACATTCAAACTCATTATTTTTATTTACAATGAGACATTTATGGACCATACACATTAATTGCTGCAGCTTTTCCCATCATACATTCCTTTGAAGCAACAAACAATGCAGATTTTACGTAATAACCCTTCTTTTGGGCTGCGCCCCAGTCGGGTAAAGGGACCAATTAAAATAGAACTATCAATTAAAAGTTACCATTCACTTCAAGTTCAAAAGCAGCAATACACGAGTTCAAAAAATTAAATTGTATGTCAACCCGCACTGGGCCCGCGTGAGGCCTGTGTACCAGCAGTGTGAACATTATAGGCTGATTATTATGTCAGTGACGGCGTAAATATGACACATCGAGTTTTAGCCCAGGTACGCACGGGCGTATTTTTAGCGATTTTGTTACGCGCACTGGATTTTCAACGCTGCCGCTGTGCTTAGCGCCGAGAGTTGAAAATCCAACAGTGTTTTCTTGACGAGTTGGGATATGCTCTGTTGGATTCTCAATGCAAATCGCAATCGCAATCTGTTGGCGACGACGCTCTACAAGGACGAAGTTTTCACAAACTCTATGGTCATATTAACACCCACATACCGTACATATGGAAAGACTAGGCAGATTATGATGATGAAATTGAATGTATATAAATGTTTTCGTTATGTCTACGACTGTTGTCGCGGCGCACCTTGTTGCGGCGGCGCGGGGGGTGCGGGGGGCGCGGGCGCGTCTGGCGGCTGCAGCGTGCGTGTGCGCCGCCGCGTGTAATGTTGCCATAGTAAAATAGCTTGATCATCCATGAACTTGCAAACCTGAAAACAATGTTCTTCATTTGTTATTTGGTTTATTATTTCTGGTATTTGAAATATGGAATCTGTGGGTTTTTGAGGGCAAAAAAGCAGCATAGTATAAAAATATACAACAAATGGGTACAAATGGGTAGTCAAATCATTACTTTTTACACAAAAGTATGTTTATTAAATAAAATACTTTGCATTCTTAAAATGTTTTTTGGCCAAATTGTTGATAGATGTGCATGGTACGATTCTGAATATAATTTCAAATAGGTACATTTTCTCAATAAATGTACCGAAGTAAAAGATTTCAGTCCGGTACAATTATTGAGAAACAGTACCTATCTAAAAATTATATTTATAGTTCAGAATCGTACCATGCACATCTATCAACAGTTTGGCCAAAAAACATTTTAAGAATGCAAAGTATTTTATTTAATAAACATACTTTTGTGTAAAAAGTAATGATTTGACTACCCATTTGTAACAGCGTCCTTAAGTCACCATCTGCCTAGCCTTCTCCCAACTATGTTGGGGTCGGCTTCCTTCCAGTCTAACCGGATGCAGCTGAAAACCAGTATTTTATATAGTTACTGGGTGGGTAGTAACTGAGTTGTGACGTATCACACCAAGGAATATCTTGGTAAGACTGGCAGTCAGACATTCGGGTTTCTGACGACTGTCGAAAATACACGAATGACAGCCGGGACCAACAGCTTGACATGCTTTCCGAGACACGGAGTGGTCTTGGTATGTAAAGATGGTCACCCATCCATGGAACAACTACGGCAAGCGTAGCTTAACCTGAACGCTCGACCCGTGCAGCTATTATTACTTAGCCACAAGCCCCGCCAGTTTAGAAAAGTAAGGGTAGGTTTTGATCCAGCATGACAGCAGAGAGAAATAATCTACACTAACCATAAAGCAAGTTTTGGACAATAATTTCAACCAATAGACAAGAAAATCTATGGATGTTATCTTTTCAGCTCAGATTAGTAATTGACTTCAGTTATGTTAGAATAAAATAAAAATGTTTATTTCAATTACAAAGTGCATTTCCATACAAGATTTGGACTTGACTCCGCTCTTCCACTTAGCATTAACCATTAATTTGCAATTGAATGTTTGTTTGTGTTGTATTAACCTACTTAATTTTATTTTTTGTATTTTTATACAAAAAATAAAATTAAGTAGGTTAGTTTCAAATTATAGAAAAGGCAAACTATAAATGAACGAGAATTATACAGAAAAAGGTAAAAATGCGCATATTTGTGTGATGTGTGCGAGTATAGTATGGGTCAGTGTGCTATTGTCAGGGTTTGTAGTGTGTAAGAGATAAAATTAGCTTATTTAGTTCCATTATTAGGGTAAAGTGTAAGCCGCCGGGGTTGCGGGTTGTTCAAAAGAGATACCGTGAACCTGGCACAGGTAACTGAAGGAACACGGGTGGGTTTTAGTCAGTAAAAGTCTGACACTCCCTCCCGCTCCACCTAGAGCGGGAGAAGTCATTTGGTGATTTCCCATCCACAAAAAAAAAGGGGGTAAAGAGTAAGTGTTATTGACGGCCGCCATGGCTAACGCACAATGATCCACTCAAAGGACTAAGTGCAGAAACCAAACCCCCATAACATAGAACATAGAAGTATAAGTCTAAGTTAGAAAGTAGGTCAAATTCTGTAATGGATGATTAATTGTCAATGTCTAATCAAAATTAATCAGAAACATCATCATACCTGTGCTGATACACATTCTCTTCTGAATGCCTCATGCTGCAGCAGTTCTAAGAAGTGAAGGCACATTGGGTACTTGAGGTAGCGAGCATACTCTGGTTCTCGCCAATATTGTAGGTATCGAATATAGTTGATGAATGTGGCTTCTTTCAAATAGCCACGCTGTGCCAAGACTGAAATCATTGTTAAAGTAACAATTAAGTATATTAGCATATTTATATCTAAGTTATAAATTTTAACTAAAGGAGGTAATAATATTAGTAAATAATGCTCGGTTTGTATTTTTTGTGCATAAGTACTTACAATGTATATAGTTTGGATTTGCCAAACACTGTACGAATTCTAGTTCAACTTGAAACCTTATTCTGTTTTGTTCCTCTGTTTCTGGCATTACTGAAATGTTAACAATAATCGTGTCAATATAGAATTATATAAATACGGACGTTATTACAACGGTATAGGGTTCGTGTATAATAAAGTTTGTTAATAATAAAGTTAATTATTAAGTGCAGAAATAGTAATAACTCAAAATTACCTTTTCCAGCCATCATCTTGGAAGTTTTCACAGGTTATTGAATGTGCACCCATAGAAATTCAACTTTTTAAATCGACGATAACTGTATGTTATCACTTTTTATATTATTTTATTTGCGTTATTTTCACAATAATTCACTCTTCCACTGTCTTCCACAATAGCTTTCGTCCGTTCGTCGTGAATTGACACTTTGACAGGTTGTTTGGTTTGGTAGTGGTTGTCATTTTGTCAATGTCATTCTTGCCAAAAAAAAAACTGTCGGATTTCGCATTCAGACTTTCGAACTGAAGTCACTGCGTGTGTGTACGTAGCATTAGATCCACTACATAGTTTTCCAACGACGAACGGGACATTTCATTCGATCTCTAGTGCTTTAGTTATTGTTCTGAAAACTCTAGTCTTTACGGAAAGAGAGAGAATAGGTTTGGCGTAATATGGAACTAACGTTACGATTATCACAGAATAGATTATACTCTTAACGGAGGATGAATATTCATCAAAATAAATAATAAGACAGAATCTGAAAACATTATAATATTTTATCACAGCCTCAAAATAATCAAGAATTCAAGATGCAAACAGTCGCACATCGCACTATAATAACGTAAGTAACAACAACAGGTTGTGTTGATAACATTACAAATACGGTATTTAAGCACAGCTGCGCCCTCAAAATAAATCATAAGCTTATTCTCTTTCCGCTCAGATTCTATCAGCATTTTTGAGCAATTATTAGTTTTTCTTTGCGAAAGATTTTCGACTAATCATAAGATGTAAATGCCTATTAGTCAAATAAAGAAAGTTATGAAATGTCAATGTCAATTTGTAGCCACCCATGAACCACAACGCCCCCCCCCCCCCACCACCCTTCCCCCACCCCCCTCCGGCCCGCCCCCTTCGGTCTGTCACAGTCAGACGACGTCACGTCATCTGTGTCATTCATCCATGTCGTTATCGTTTCGCGTAAATACCCACGTAAAAGGGTATTCCTATTATTCAGATTCCAATCCACAAAGAATAATCCATTTTCATTTGCTTCGCGTACATGTTTGAGTAAAGAAGTGCTTTTGTCAGCAATATTCTCATATAGCAACGAACAGGAAACAACTACGAAAATGTCTCGTCCTATTTACTTTAATCCCAATAAACCGTTCGAGGATGACGATGACGTAGATGATGAGACCTTCGTCACCAGTTTCAGGACAAGAATCCCACCAACACAGCCAAGTAAGCCAGCACCATCCGCGTATGGTAGTCACATAGCAGCATTGGAACAACAAAGACAAGCTATGTTAGAAAGACAAAGAGAAATCGAACAGCGAACCTTGGATTCATCCTCACGCAGCATAGGCCTGTTGCGTGAGTCCGAGCAGATCGGCATCGCCACCGCGGAAGAACTCAGTCGACAGCGAGAGCAACTTCAAAATACGAACAAACGTCTCGACGAAATAAATACCAACTTGAATTACAGTCAAAAGCATTTGAATGGTATCAAATCTGTATTCTATGGCCTCAAGAACTACATCTCTGGTAAATCTGACCAGACTCCTCGAAGCCAGCCCTCCCCAAGCATACAGAGTGCAGGCCCAAGCAGCAGACTGGATGACACAGTAGACAATCTATCTCAAGTCAACAGTGATGACCGCTTCAGATCGCATCCTGCCACCCGCCTGCGTGAATTAGATGCACAGGTACAGGCAGCACCCATATCTGATAGTCAACGTGTCAACCAAGTGCTGGATGCTAACTTAGATGAAATGCTGCATTCCATTTCAAGACTAAAAGGCCTTGGAATTGCTCTTGGTGAAGAAATAGAACAGCAAACTGAACTCATTGAGGACATAAATGAAAAGGTAGAAGTTGCGGATATCAAGATGGGCAAGCAGAACAAAATTATGAATAAAATACTTGGTAAATAGTCCACATGCCTATAATATTAAAGTGTTGTAAAGTTGAACTGAATGCGCCACTCGAGCTGTTAGTCAAAGAAAGTCACATGTACTTGCCATGTGAAGGGCAATATTATTAGTATTAGCATAGCCCTAAATTTTATACTCTAAACTGAATCTTTGTAATGTGTTGTACACCATGCAATGGGCTTTGTATAACAAATCTAGTTATCATTACTAGGTCCTATATAATCATACCAAATCGGAATTCTGAATGGTGGTATGTATGTTCTCAACCATAGTGCTATTCAAAAATGTAAGAGAATGCAACATGCCTCAAAAATTGCAGTTGACTAGTTATTAATATTGTTATACAGCCTCCGATCACAGCAGATCATCTGAATTATTTCCTGTTATTTGTTTAGATTATAATAATAATATGCACTGTTATTGAGTAGGAAAATATGTGAGCACTATAAATATTTTTGTACTATGTTCTAAGTAGCTATGCAGTGAAATTATATTTAGCTTTTGTTTTAGCTTCAAATACCAATACTGTTGCTTCATTTGTTGTATCTAAATTACAGGGTGGCAGGGACACCAATGTGCAACCTGTTTCCATGGATTCAGTACATGATTCTGGATCCCTTGTGGCAAAATGTATTGTCAGGTATTAAAAAAAAATTGCTGTTAAATGTATGGAACAGCATTGTTTTTTAATACCCATCAATAAATTTTAACACAGGCCCCATCCAGAATCATGTACTGAATCCAAGGTAACAGGTTGCGCGTCGATGTCCCTCACCCTGTATAATGTACAATTCAATTATTATAAATTCAATTATGAGTGATATTTCCTGATACATGTATAATCCCAAATTAATTGGGATAAGATCAGGAAAATTATGGTTTCCTGATACATCACCAAATGAAGTTGCAGTTGTGTAATAATTTATTATAAGAAGCAGTAGCATTACATCATTACAATACATATTACTACTGTAAAGAGTTCTATTACTTTTGTAGGGTTGGGTTTATTTTTTTATCCACGAAAAAAAAAAAGGAGGAGGTTCTCAATTCGACACATTTTTTTTTTTGTGATGAGAATTTAAAATATATTTATGAGTTTCTATTCTACTTTATTTAAATAAACAATTACTGTTATCAGTCTGACTCACATTGAAGCCTTATCTACCAATTAATTCATACAGTTTATCAAGTAACCTAGAGAATGTGTATTTAACACAAATTCATAATCTACAAAAAAAAATTGCATGTATGAAATGTTGCTATGTAAGTATGTATGAAAGTATAATAAAAATGTTCATGCAAAGTTCCATGTTTTATTATTTATCCAGTTGAATGCCGTAAAGAACCATTGCGTCTCGCGTAGATCGCACAGTTTCCTGCAGTCGCTGGATTATTGATACCTACTTGGCAGATATTCAAAACATTTAGCTCAAGAGGATAAAACAGTTCTACCCTTATTTTTATTGACTACCTACTAGCTGACCCAAAAGACGTTGCCTGACTAATAATGGCCACCACTTTACGTCATTGGTCGTGTAGGTACCTAGGTACTCCTGTCCAATTTTCAATAAATTATATTATTCATCGTGATTCAACAACCAACAGAAAGCTAACATAATGTCAAAGAGTCTTGGTACGTAGCTCACTAAAAATAAAATTGAAGGACAGAGTCCGTCACAGGGCAATAAGAAAGCAAGACTGGTGTGATAGATGCCATGTCCTTCGCACGAGGTCTGAAATGGAGGTGGGCGGGTCACGTGTCACGCTACACTGACAACAGGTGGACGAAGATCGTAACTATGTGGAGAGGACCTCATGGGCACAGATGCAGAGGGAGACCAAAGGCAAGGTGGAGGGATGAGATAGGGACCGTCGGAACACGTAATTAGTCCATCCACGCAAGGAATCGCGACGAGTGGCAATATCTGGAGGAGCCTTCATCCGAAGAGGGGTCCAGTTGGCATGTATATTGGACTAACAATATCCACACCCATTACCTACCTAGGTACTAACTATTCAAACAAATGTAGGTATAGGTATGCCAATGGAACAATAAAGGCTTTTTTATTTATATTATTCATACCTTAGATTAAGTAGTTAAAGAATGTCTTCATACCTACAATAAATAAATCCCATAGAAAAAGGATGTTCAGTTTTTCCTGAATTGAGAACTTTTCTAATTTTTCTGTCCATAAAAACCTAATTCGGACTATTATGCACATTTTAAACCAAAAGTAGCCAACTTCGTCTAGACATTCTCAAGTGATGCACTGGTACCAACAAAAAGCATTTCATTTTTATTTATTAAAGATAAAAGTATGGATGCAATGTGATTTATGTAACAATTAAATTGTAAATTATGTAAAACTAACTGCTGTCCTTAGTTTGTTGATAAAGATTATTTTCTTAGTTAATGATGTTTTTATTAAAAGAGTTTTAGTTTGTTATTTCAATGAAAACAACATTGTATTCTTACATTGTTTTATTCAAACAAATAATGGTGGGACAGCAACTATACATAGGAAACCAAAATGCTGCATATTTATCACAAGGAATACAATCATAATATTATAATAATAAACTTAATAAGCTTGGTCTACAGTTTCTAAAATCATATCATTGGCATCAACATCATGAGTTTTCATGTGTTTTTGTAATACCCTCTTGGTTCTTAGTTTTTTACAACAATAATTACATGACACCTTGTTGTTACCGTGAGATTCTATGTGTATCTTCAAACCAGTTGCAGTGGCAAAGCCCTTAAAACAGACATCACACTTGTGAGCTCTCTCTGTTGTGTGTGCATGTGCAATGTGCACCACTAAGGAATGTTTGGTTGGAAAACTTCTAGCACAGCCTTGGTGTGAACATGAGAAGGGTCTGGGCTTCTGCTGGCCTGTGTGGACCAGCATATGTGCTCTCAAATATGATGCCCTCGTGTATGTCTTTGGACAACTGGAACATATGAATTTCTCTCCATTGTGAGTCTTAACATGCATGTTTAAGGTTGATCTTGCTGTGAACCTTTTACCACAAGTCACACACACAAACAGCATGCGATTACTAGAATGTGCCACACGAAAGTGCTCCTTGAGTGATTGCCTGGATTTGTAAGTCTTATGACAAAAACCACATTTGAACTGTGCAATCTCTCTATGTGATATTGAATGCTGCTTCAATCCATTAGAAGTGTGGAAACTCTTTCCACATTTCGCACACAGGTACTTCCTTGTATCAGTATGCTTCGCCATGTGGTAACGCAGACCATGCAGCCTAGTGAATGACTTAGTACACACAGTGCAAGCATATCGCTTCTCTCCCTCTATACGCTGTGGCTGCTCACCAGAAGTTATTTCAGTAACAGGTGGCAGTGGTGTCAATTTGTTATCTGATAAAGTACTTTCAAAGTCTAATGTTGGATGATTACTGAACAGTGGCACCTCATACTCATGGTCTTGATAAACAACATTGATATCAATAGAATCTATATCAGTCCTTTGTAAATTAGTAGGAGATTGTATCATAAGTATTTGTGATAACATAGAGTTTGCCTTCAAACAATTCAATTTAAAGTTATAAGCGACTAAAGCTGTAGATACACATGAAGAACATATTCCTTGAGGCCAGTTCTCTTCGTCATTGTTCTCTAAGCAATTAAGGAAGACCAAAATATCAATTAATTTAACCTTAATCATCTCGTGTTCTATCAAGTCTTGTATGTTCATAAACATCGTGGTATCTGTTTCTAGTAGACAAGTGCGACATATGTTTTTCGTCAAGGGAAAAATTAGCCCTGTAAACTCCATTGCTTATTTCGATGTTTTCGTTTACAGAATGTTTAATTTTTTTATAAGACATCACATCAATCGCCTCGAACTCGAGCAAGTTTTTGACATCAAAATGAATGAATGACACACAGTATTTGACATTTGAATGATTTGACACTGTTGGCAGGCTAGGGCTGGCGATAATTTTGTCAGCACAGATGTGCAGCAGTGTAGAGCTCGGACAAATGGGAAGGAACAGGGCCGCGCCGCACGGTGGGCTAAAAATCGGCTTTCATAGACTTAGGGATTTCAATTTGCAAGTTGCGGATTTTTTGCCGGATATTGCTTCTATTAGTCATTACTATATACAAAAATGACACCCCAGTTAATTCTGCTCAAAAACGAAGGAATTATAATTTTTTTATGAAAACTTTGTATGAAGCTAGTATGAAAAATCTAATTATCTCTAAAACTAAAGTTATAAATTACTTATCATAAATCTATGAAACCGCTACCAGTTGGCAACGTACCCAAAATGCTGGCAGCATTGCCACGCTGGATGGCAATGCTTAATCTTTGTGCAAAATACAGGCCAGCATTTTGGTCACGTGTAGCTTCGACCAAACGTGCCGAAAGATCTTTAAAAATTTTATGTGCTCCCGGTCCCCACGGACCCAGCGTCTCTACCCCAAAAGGCTCAAATATGTATCCACTATCAAGGGAACTATATTTGCGCCTTTTGAGGTCCTCCGCTGATTCCGCCGCCGCACCAGTCCTATTTTGTGTTCCAGGAAGATGTGACGGCGCAAGAGTGTCTACACAAGTAGCGTCCCACACTAAAGGCCGCCCCATCTTCTACGGCATAAGGGTCATTCCGTCAGGTCTTTTACCGTCGTCACGTGAGAGACCACGAGGTTTTAAAATAGCCGCACAGTTCGCGGTGGTAAAAGCCCGACGGATGATATCATTAAGGCTAGCATGGCGGGGAATTCGTCCAGCACTGCTTATACAAGACAAGCCGTGGTGACCGAGGCGGTCGACAGCAGTGCCACACTGGCAGCGGTGTGGAGCACAACACGATGCTCCCAAGCGAAGCGACACTGCGAGACGGAAAGTCGACGTGTCCATTAAGGTGCCAGTATTCGGTGACGGGAGAGCTTGGAGCCACAAACCCGATTCCCACTGGGCAACGGCTAAGAGGCGGGCACGATCTGCGGAGTTCAAGCACGTGTGTAGGAGTTGCTTCCGTACTTGTTCGCAGAGCGGCCCGTCCCATAGCTTCTGTGATGTAAGCATTTTTGGGAACTCGGTGTTTGGGCAGGCTAACAACCATGCATACCTGGCTTCGTTAAAATAAGTTATTTCAAAACTGTCTAAAGATGCCGCAAGAACTTTTTTTGATAAATTTTGAGTGCTATGAATGGAGGACAGGAATGCAGGGAGGGCTACACCAGAAATGGACCGGACGCCTAGACCCCCCAATCTCACAGGGAGTGAAGCCTGTAACCACGCCCGCTCTTCTAAATTTATATTCAAAATAGTTGCCAAAGTATTTCTTATGATGTTGTCTAAATTTTGAATAATCTCTACGTGTTTCCAAAGTTGACAACAACGTATGATATATGTAAATTTTGGAACAAAAAGACAATACCGAACTATAGTAAAGGCCATGTGAGTATTAATTTTAAATAAACGGTCCGAATATTGTAAAAAATTTTGAATTTTTTCTTCAAAAAAGAGGGGGAACGATTCATCAAGAATAGGAGAGCCCAGTAAACGAAGGGAACACTTATTAATGACTTTGATATTGGGGGCCAAATTGTTAAAATTTTGAATAATCAAATCTTTTGCGGCATATGTGTCTGAAACGTATAGTTCACACTTGGAAAAATTTAGTTCGAGGCCGATGGAATGAAACTCGTCTATCAAATTACGAAGATCATCATATACGGTATTAGCATCGCCACCTAAAGTCCCGTCATCCAAATACCAAACGTTAAGCTTGGACTTCAGACGTTGGATGATGGGATGAATGGCGAGACTAAATATTGCTGGGCCGAGAGGATCGCCTTGTTGACAACCAACCGCTGATAAAATTTCATTGCCGTGATAGGTTAATTTTGTGGGAGAACCATAACATTGCCAAAGAAATTTGTATAAATTTGGAATTTTTTCCTTAACTTGTGTTAAAGGGCTCCTCTATCTACAGAATTAAATGCATTCTTAACATCCACCTTCAGCAGCACATCTCCACAATTTTGATTCAAAAATGTCCTAACGGAATGGACGGCTGCTTCGCAGCCACCTCGGGAGCCAAAACCTAGCTGCACTGGCTGAAAAATTGAAGCCAACGTGAGGCCCGCGTTTTTGCAGCAAGTTTTAGCTGCAAGACGGCGGTACGTGGTCCCAACGGCTATAGGCCTGATGCCGCTGTCCTTCTTTTTCAAAGCACAAAGGTTTGCACCGTAAAGAATCTCTACGATGTCGCCATTGACTCGTCCTGACAGCATTAAATTAATTAGAGCCGTCAGGTCTCTAAGCAGAGTCTCACCGGTTTCGCCAGTGCCGCCGCACAATAGGTCTTTAAGGTGTTGCGGCGTAAGAGCGTCTAAACCTCCTGCAGAGCCGCTCTGGAAAGACTCGACGGCTGCTGATACCTCCTGGGCGGTCACTTCAATGGCGGCATCATTAGATTCCTCCGGTGCTTCCGGAAGGTGAAGATTTTCTGCCGGGGGTGGATGTTTTTCTTTCAATATTGAAAGAGTTTCTGGCGTGGCCGGTGCTAGTGTGTCACTAGAAAAAAGTATTCTGGCAGCGCCTTTTATATCGCCGTCACCGAGTTTGCTTTCTACAAGTTTGTAGGTAGCAGACTCGGAGAACGGTCTTAAAGTAAATTTAGGATTTCGATTTGTGAACGAGATATTGTCTAAAAGTGAAAATGTTTCCTCCAGTACACCGTACTTCACACAATTTTCTTTGACTCTAACTGTTAAAGATTTTTTAATTTTTGGGTCGCTTGTGACATGAAGTACAGCATACGGAAAGAACAACAAATGCTCCCAGGTACGCTTCGAGTTATGCAGTATTAGTAGAATTATCTCTTAAACTGAAAGTTAAACAGGAATATCCTTACAGGTGATTATAGTGCTAATTATTTATGATTTTTTTGTTGCCGATTTGCCGAAAACTATTAAGTATGCCTTTTTTTAAAAAAAAACGTCAGAATATTTTTATTTATTTTTACATATGAAACGGTTCCTTTTAGTGTCTAAGTTAATTAAGAACATCGATATGTTATGAGTTTATGACCCAAATATTAAAAATACATAAAACAAGAAAAATATAAAAAAAATTGCTGATTATTCTTTTTTTTACATATAATTTAAATTACAAAAAACGCTTTTTCTGGCGTAAATATGACTACTTCGCTGGTTTCTTAAGCGTTTCATTAATTTTAACGGCTGCTTCAGGATTTTTCATCATATATTCGATCACAGATGCGATATCTCCATGGCCTTCTTCTTTTAATCTTCGCCTGTATGATCATCAGATCTTCTCCTTTTCTGTTTACTTTCCAGATCTTCAAATGGTTTTCGGGACCTATTTGTCATTGTCCCAACGTACGATTTTTTTCTTGAGAGACTGAGGGAGCTCCTGGTATTTCATCAAGAGTTGGTACTTGATTAACTAAAGTTTGCACACAACTCGGCCAATCAATATTTGCTTCCAACTAATTTGCGTACAGTTTCTGAAATTATCAAGGAATCGGTTGGATTTCTGCCACCTATTTACATAGCGGCTCGCGTAAATCTCCGACAAAATTCTTTGAGAGTTACACGATCTTCGGCAGAAAGGCAATCGCCTATGCGGGATACAACTGCACCAAACAATACTTCATGGTTAAATGGAGAACTCTCACTTTGTAGAAGAACAAACAAGTCTAAATTGGTGATTAAACTTTCCATTCTAAGATGATTCGCTGATCAAAGATTTAGTGTTAGCAGTTACACATTTGTAAACAATCTAAATTATAAATCAAAATTTTAGCCCTTTTATTGCAAAACTACCCTCATTAGTTTTACAAGATGAAAATTTATAATCGTCATAACAACTAATCTACAAATTAGCTTAGTTATCAGAAAAAGGTGAATGTAGTCATTAGTTGGCATTGTTGTGAGATATTGCAAATAATTAAATCACCGATTAAAACTTATTAGAATATTAAATCAGCGTAATTACTTAATTACTTTTTTTCAGACTCATTAGAAGACAAAACAATTTGTAATTTGGTATTTTTGTTATATGCAAAGTTTTAAAACTCATTTTATGTTGATAAATATCTAGCTCAAACATAGTTGTCTACGTGTGGGTGTACTATAAACCTCTGCCTACTCCTTCGAAGATATATGGGGTGATGAGGTTAAAAGCCTGTGCTCTTCAACATAAACACTAAAAGGAATCGTTTCATATGTAAAAATAAATAAAAATATTTTGACGATTTTTAAAAAAGGCATAATATTTTTAGACAAATTGGCAACAAAAAAATCATAAATAATTAGCACTATAATCACCTGCAAGGATATTCCTGTTTAACTTTTCGTTTAAGAGATAATTAGATTTTTCATACTAACTTCATACAAATTTTTCGTAAAAAAATAATAATTCCTTTGTTTTTGAGCAGAATTAACTCGGGTGTAATTTTTGTATATAGTAATGACTAATAGAAGTGTTATCCGGCAAAAATCCGGCACTTGCAAATTGAAATCCCTAAGTCTATGAAAGTCGATTTTCAGCCCACCGTGCGCCGTACCGTACTATGACGTGAAAAAAGATCATCATGATCCATCATGATCATCATGATCATCGTTGAGAAAAAGGATGGTGCTACAGGTCGTATACAGCTCCGTCTCTCTCTCTCTCTCTCACTTGAACCATAATTTCACGTCTTAGTATGGCCCCAGGCAAAGCTGATTATAGATGACGCCATTATCGCTGGTAACCGTCAGCTGTGTATGTGTTGAAGGTTTTCAAAGACATTAAAAAGTAATCGCGCTCTCACCCTAAAAAAAATATGGTGTTCGATAGGTAAACAACACTCATCCTAGCAGGCATCCTAGCAGGATAAATTGGCAGTGTCTCTCCCCAAACTAATTAAAAGTTATTGATTATAATTTTATCAGGCCGATATCTAGCTGACGTATGAGGAGCACGTGGCTAAGTAATAACAGCCGCACGGGTCGATCCATCAGGTTAAGCTACGCTTGCCGGGGTTGGTCTGTGGATGGGTGACCATCTTTATATACCTACCAAGACTCCCGTTGGTCCCGGCTGTCATTCGTGGATCTTTGACAGTCGTTACGGGTCGTCCGAAGCCCGAAAGTCTGACAACCAGTCTTATACCAAGGGGTATCGTATTACCCAATTAGGGGTTGTGGAGGTCAGATAGGCAGTCGCTCCATGTAAAATACTGGTATTCAGCTGCATCCGGTTAGACTGGAAGTCGACCCCAACATAGTTGGGAAAAGGCTAGGCAGATTGATTGATCTAGCTGACGTATAATGTGGCCCCGGCATTAGAACCACTTTCCTCGTAGAGACTTTGGTTTTCGGACACCTCTATCCTCTTTAGTCTATCTCTATAAATGTCATTTTGTATCTGTATTCTGTATCGCTCTATGATCTCAGTCTTTTTGACGTGTGTGGTGCGTCGTGGGCAGACTGGAGTTTCTCCAGTTTTATCAATATTACATGATATTTTCATGATTTGGACACCATTATACGTTGTTGAGAACAAAACTATCTATAGGACATTTTGTAGAAGGTAATTAATGGGCTTAATTTGTTATGTGAAAGTTCTAACCTCAACCGCCCGGACAACACCTTCGATGTTCCATATTTCTGATGAATATTAGGAGTTAATTAATTTATACTGTGCTCGTTTGGTGTAAATATGCGTGTGAGTGAATCTGTAGTAATAAATGCTTGTTGTTTTGTAGGTGAATTCATAGAACAACACAATCATGAGTCGTTTCTTTGCGACTGGAACTGACTCCGAGTCGGAGAGCTCGAGCGAGGACGAGCCAGTAGTACGCGCCCCCGCACCCGTCTACACGGTGAGTTTATGCACAATTACACATCAAAGACATTAAACAGCTGTGATTAAATTAACAGTGTTTACCATACAAAATGTTCTTACAAATACTTAACAATGTTTAATTTGGTGGTTGTTATCATTTATTTTAACACAAATACAGTTTCTTTCTTTCTTAGTTTGTGTAGCTGAAGTAAAAAATCTGATAGAATTTTGGCTTCTCATAAGAGCCAAAATTCTATCAGATTTTTTTTTTTCAACAACCCTCAACAATCAACAACAACAATCCAACAACCCTTCTCTTCCAACAACAACAATTAAACCAAAATCCCAAACCAACAACAAACATCCTCAATCAACATTCCTTCTGTTTCCATTTACGAAAAAACATGTCCATTCTGCAATTTTATTGTAAATGAACACAAATAACTCTTAAAGACCCAATAATAGAATTGTATTATTCAGCAATGCAGCATTTTCATAATAATGTTTATATTTTTCATCATTCTACTTAAGTCGTAACAGAGATGAGTCAAGCAGCTATTGTCAACCTCTTTCACAATTATGTTTTCATTTGTCATCATTCTCTTTTATCTCTAAAGTATATACCTACATCATACTATTATTATTGATCTATTGTGTAAGCATGTTTTGTCAAAAATAAAACTAAGGATTGGATTTAACTTCTGCTAAGAGAAAGTTTAAAAACCTGCTTTAAACATTTCCTTGCTTGATAATTTAAAAGCTTGTCTTAACTGTCTTTATAAAAAAAATGCAATTACTGCATTTCAACAACAAGTTCAAAGAAACATTAAAACTGAAGCACTATAGCAGTCAGAATCTACCTTGTGGATATTAATAATTATTAAGTCATTAATTAATAAATATATTAAGTTTTCCAAAAAAAAAAAAAATTGATTTGGGCTATTGCGATAAGACTAGCTGTAATGATTCAGACAGCATGAAGCTGTTAAAGTAAAGGCCTGAAGGTGAAAGAGCCAGAATGGCTCGTGAAATTAACATTTTCATAAGTTTTTGCAATTTTCAGTCAAGCCAGTATTAGGTTGTATGTAGATCAAAATATGATTTGTGACCATAACAGTATGTATTTAAAGAAGATTGTCTCATCATAAGTAACATAGTCTGGTGAATGTCGCAAAATTAAAATTTTCTTATGTTTTTAGAGTTCTGTACCTCAAAAGGAAAAAAAACGGAATCCTTATAAAATCACTTGTGTGTCTACGTGTCTGTCCGTCTATCACAGCCAATTTGCTCCAAATCTAATGGACCAATTAAGTTGAATTTGGTACACATATGAACTTCTGTGACCCAAACACAGATGGGTAAAGTAAATAAATGAATTTTAAATATGGGGTCACTTTTGGGGGGCAAATAAGAAAATTAAAAAAAAAAAGTTTTGCAAACTATACCGTGTGACATCAAATGAAAGGGCTTACTATGAGGGTCTCAAATATATATTTTTTTATAGTATTAAAATTAAATGTTTTAAAGTTATTTAAGAAAAATAGACGAAAATTGACCATTCCCTCCCCCTTATATCCGAAACTACTGAGCCTAAAATTTTGAAAAAAATACAGAAACTAGTTCTTTACCTGTAGATTACAGGAAAACCTACAAGAAGTCTGTGGTCTTAAAATAACATGGTAAATCTCTCAATACTGTGAGTATGCACGGCTTCAAATCAAGCTATACATTTCCAGTATAAACTGATCTCGCATTGTATAGTATTTCCTTACAATGAGAGGTCAGTGTAAACTGGAAACGTATAGCTTGACGTGTATGTGTGCCGTTTGTACAAACTTAGATTTACAGTTGGAATGTATGGGAGAACATTTTTGTTTGTTCAAATGTTATGTTTGTTCTTGGGATAAATTCATCCCAACTACGGAACCCTTCATTGTGCGTGGTACTTACTTATGCCGGTTATTTTTTTTATTATTACTTGATTTGTGAAATCATGACATTTTAGAACAATGTACGTATTGATGATTGTTATGGGTATAATTATGTAAATACATAATTGTTATGGTCGCAAATCATATTTTGATCAAGATACAGCCGGACACTTACCTGCAAAATGCAAAAACGCAAGAAAATTTTAATTTCACAGGCTACCTTTCCGCATCCTTAAGATAATTTAATACTAATAAAGTATGGACAAAAATCTGAATTAAACAAATTTTATTTTTTAATTCTCTAGTAAAACCTTTCTTTGGTCCCACAGTTCAGTGATGATGAGGAGGAAACAAAGCGCGTAGTGCGCTCTATGAAGGAAAAGCGGTACGAAGAATTGGAAGCCATTATCCATTCTCTGCGTAACCACAAGAAGATCAAAGACTTTGCCTCAGCTCTCGCTTCGTTTGAGGAGCTCCAAAGAGCCTACACTCGCGCTGCGCCGGTTGTACTAAAAGAAGAAAATGGAGTTGCTCCAAGATTCTTCATTAGGGCTCTGGCTGAATTGGATGACTGGGTTGTCGGAGCATGGAATGACCGTGACAGTAGGAAGGCGCTGTCGAAAGGCAACAGCAAGGCACTCACATCGTTGAGGCAGAAACTGAGGAAGTATGCTAAAGACTTTGATGCTGAGATGTCCAAGTTCCGTGAAGATCCTGATCTTCCTGATGATGATGATGAACGTAAAGGTAATTGCAAAACGTAAAAGTTTATCTATTTTATTAAAGCCATAACAATATTTAAATTGACAAGTACATAGCAGCAGGTAGTAATGAACTGCTTTGCAATTTATTGTATGTAGTTTTTTAATTCACTTATTATATTGTGTTTCTGTTCAGACACATCATCCTCGGACGAGTCTGACGATGAAGAGAAACCTAAAGAGAAGCCGCGCGCGCGTCGCTCCCCGGAACCGCCGCGCCGCCCCCCTCCTCAAGACGACGAGTCCTCCGATTCCATGGACTGGGGATCCAGCTCCTCTGATTCCAGCTCGAGTTCTGATGATGAGAACCGCGGAGCCACCACCATCCGAGAGAGGTTCTTGAAGAGAAACACTGAAAGAGATGAGGATGAAGACAGGGACAGGCGCAAGGCCAAGCGGCGTGAGGACAGACGTGACGCCAGAATCGGTAAGGTCGGAAAGAAGGACCAGGCTGATGATGGCGGCGAGTGGGAGACCGTCAGGAAGGGAGCCGCTACCTCGGATAAGCCCAAGATGTTCGCTAAGGTAAGAAACTCCCTTTTCATCTTGCTAACAGTATATCGCCAATATTTTCGCACTGTTTGACTATACTAAACTATTTTTCATGATTATAGGACAGCGACATTGACGCGGCTCTAGTAGTAAAGAAATTGGGTGAGATTAGCGCAGCCCGTGGCCGCAAGCGTACCGACCGTCGCGCTCAACTCGAGCTCCTGCACGAGCTGCGTACTGTCGCCGCCGCACACAACCTAGGAGACGCTCTCCAACTCAAACTGCGCGCCGCCACCGTCGCCGCTCTCTTTGACTACAACCCCAAAGTATCCGACGCCATGAAGCCCGAATACTGGTCCAAACTCGTCGAAAATGTAGACCACATGGTCACCCTACTCTTAGCCCATGAAGATATGCAACTGAGCGAAACTATTACTGAAGAAAATGAGCAGCTTGTAACAGCACCTTTCCTCGTTCGTGGTTGCCTGTTGACCGCCCTCGAGCGACTCGACGATGAGTTCACCAAGCTGCTCAAGGAGTGCGATCCTCATTCTAATGAATATGTTGAGAGATTGAAGGACGAAGTCCGCGTTTCTACTCTGATTGACCGCGTGTGCCAAGTGGTCGAACGCGACGGCACTCCACAAGAAATTTGCCGTGCTTACTTACGTAAAATTGATCATTTGTACTACAAGTTTGACCCTCGCGCAGTGCGCAAGGACCTTCCTCCTGGTGAGGAAACTACCATCAAGAAGATGGAGAAATTCTGCAAATTCATTTACGGTCACGACGAGTCTGACCGACTTAGAACTCGTGCCATCCTCTCTCACATCTACCATCACGCTCTGCACGACAACTGGTTCCAGGCTCGTGACTTGCTGCTGATGTCGCATTTGCAAGAAACAGTTCAACACTCTGACCCAAGCACTCAGATTCTGTACAATCGTACCATGGCTAACTTGGGTCTGTGCGCTTTCCGCCGCGGAAATGTGAAAGAAGCTCACGGTTGTCTCGCTGAGCTGATGATGACTGGCAAACCTAAGGAGTTGTTGGCCCAAGGTCTGCTGCCCCAGCGTCAGCACGAGCGTTCTAAGGAACAGGAGAAGATCGAGAAACAGCGTCAGATGCCGTTCCACATGCACATCAACTTGGAATTGCTTGAGTGTGTGTATTTGGTGTCAGCGATGCTGATTGAGATCCCGTACATGGCGGCTCACGAGTTCGATGCTCGCCGACGCATGATCAGTAAAACTTTCTACCAGAACTTGCGCGCAAGTGAGCGCCAAGCGCTGGTTGGTCCGCCGGAGTCTATGCGTGAGCACGCGGTGGCGGCCGCCCGGGCCATGCGCCGCGGAGACTGGCGCGCTTGCCTCAACTTCATTGTCAATGACAAGATGAATGCCAAGGTATGTAACTACATAATAATTTTCTATAAATAATTATTATAAAGTCGCTTTTTGTGTCTGTGTCCGCGTTGTTTTTTAAAATACGCAGCGGATTTTGATGTGGTTTTCACTAACATTTATAGAATTTATTCCGGAATGTTTTTGTGTTTAATACATTAATATATAAAAAAACATTATACTAAAGAAATGTCGAGGTTTTGTCAAGTTGTAAAAACCATGCGAAGCAGGGGCTGCTCGCTAGTAATAATACTAATTAATATTGTAAATAAAAATATCATCTAAGACCAGAGTCCTTGTCAAGGCGAATCAGACGAGCCCAAACTCGATAGGGTTGCGTCGGTTTTTAACTGAGTTCCTGTGGCCACCTTCCGGCTCCATCAGCTCGAAGGTACTTACCAAAATATTGCACTGTCACCAATTTTACACACATATGCCAAATGCCAAATTTCAACTCAATCTAACACCGGGAAGTGGGTCAAACTTCTTCTTCAACTTGCAAAATTCCAGGACAGGACTTGTAGGAACAAGTGAAGTTATATAAAAGCGCTTAAAAGAATGTGAAAGTGAGTTTTTATGCTTTAACGGCTTAACGGTTTTGGATGAAATTTGGCACATGGGTAGCCCTGGTTTAGGACATAGGATACTTTTTATTATCCCGGTAGTGTGTTCATGTGGGATAATATCCGGACTCCACGTGGGCAAAGCCGCGGGCAAAGCTAGTAATAAATAATTAGTTTTGCAGTTGCAACATATTATTATTATTAATCACACTATTTCATTACAGGTATGGGACCTAATGGTAGGCGCTGACAACGTGCGCGCAATGCTCGGCCGTCTGATCCGCGAGGAATCGCTTCGCACCTACTTGTTCACTTACGCCCACGTATACGCATCTCTCTCTCTCCGCTCACTCGCGGACATGTTTGAGCTTCCCCGCCAACGCGTTCACTCACTTGTCTCCAAGATGATCATCAATGAAGAGCTGCTGGCTTCACTTGATGACCCCAGCGAGTGCGCCATCCTACATCGTTCAGAGCCTACCAGGATGCAGGCTTTGGCTTTGCAGCTTGCTGATAAGGTAAATATAATTAAAGGTGTCATTTGATTTATTGCAGTTCAATCCAAGCCATATGGTCAAACATGTCGCGATTTCCAAGCTGATTGGTCATCTAAATATAGCTCATGATCCTCACTTTTTATCCGACTACGGCGAAGCAAAAAGGAGGGTTATGATTTTGACCTGTATGTCACCTGACCTGCAAGTAATCTGTTCGATTTATGCCCTAACATGACGTGTGACTCCGGATTTTTAATTTGTCTGTTTTTTTTTTTTCTAATTTCAGATGAGATTATTTTCTTGTTTTATACTTTTTAGAGCGTGATTTTTCAGTAGTCGGGTTTTAGTTTCGATGGTTACTTTCTTGTCGGTAAAGACTGTAAAATCGGCAGTGCTATTCTTATTTATTTTTATATTCTTTACTTTTATCGGAGAAACATTCTTCGTATACCTCGGAATTACATGCTATCTTCTTTTATTCACAGGTCGGCAACCTAGTGGACTCGAATGAGCGTATCTTCGAGAAGCAAGGCTCGTTCTTCCAGCGCGGAGGTGCGGGACGAGGTGGAGAGGGGCGGGGCCAGCGCGAGCGGCCGCGTGAGGGCTGGAACCGGCGCACGCGCAACCGACGCCGCGACGACGAGCGTGGGGACGACTAGCATTACCACCGGATGTAAAGAAGACCAGTCGAATTGTTTATACATAAAGCATACAGTGGTACATGCTATCATGCATCCATCGCAAAAAACGTCTATCTACTTTAGCGCTCGGCGGAAACATCTGAAGATCTTTAACTGTTGTTGATTTTCCTAAGATATTTCCGCTGAGTTACAGACGAAAAATAAACAAAGTCTACTGGTCCTCATTATAATCTGTCACAAAAATTCAATTGGAACTTCATTCGTATGCCGTTTTTATAAGTTTATAGTAATTGGAACAACATTCTGTTCTGTCAAATATATTTTATAGGAGGTTATAGGTATTTAAAATTATGTAAATGCAGAGAGGAGGTCGTTATCTTTCATTTTTATCTTAGATGAATTGATGATTAGAATGTGATCTATTTTTGAATAGACCAGCGAGTATAGAATAAATTTAAAGCAAATCGTTGACAACCCTAAAGTATCGGAAAATTATAATCTCCAGTTGCACCTGTTACAATGTTATAGTCTCCCCATAATCCAGTCGCGTTAATAAAGTGAGTATCGTATCTCGAGTAACAAGCATTTTATTTCTGATGCAGTCTACCTACTTTTCCTACTAAGATCCCTCTTGTCACCCACATAATAAGCATTTGCCTGAACAATATAAGATCTCCGCGGACGCCAGCGCTCATACAAAACACGGAAAGGAGCAGCTTCTCGTATCCTCGTCGGCATTGCTGCCTTGAACGGACGCAAGAATGATCGCGGGCGCCGCGCGACCCTTTCCAGCCATTCGAGCGATACTACGTAATTTATTAAAGGAGAAAAGTTTAAAATTCTTTCTGCTTGCCGCTACCCTGACAGCTGCTGCTCTTTCGGTGTGTTTTGAGCCTTCCCGAGCAATGGCAATATATATCTACGAGCTGCTACATCCGACTATTAGCGCCTGGGCGGAGTAGTAAGATGCGGAATCTTGACTATGGACCTATGTACACGATGCTTTGCGCCGCCCGCCAGAACGGTGTCGTTGCGGCGTCCGGCGGGCTCGCGGCGTCCTACATTTATATATATAATAAAAACTTTTTTACAAAAAAATACAACCGACTTCCAAAAACAACTACAAAGTGAAAAATAACTTTAATTTCGGAAGTCGGTGTCTAGTTAAATGTATTTTCGTTTTTTGGCACCGACTTCCGAAATTAAAGTTATTTTTCACTTTGTAGTTGTTTTTGGAAGTCGGTTGTATTTTTTTGTAAAAAAGTTTTTATTTTTCACTTTTTAGTTGTGGAACCTACCCCACACAAATTCTAATACCACTACCTGCAAAACAAACTTGAACATCATCCATATAAAAGTGGGGAAAAAATACGTATTATTGAAGCTAACTCAAAAACTACCAAAGCAAAGTTAATCAATTTTATATGGGACCAACTGTGATGTATACCCTGTCGAATAAAACAAAAACAATCCAAATCGGTCCAGCCATATTCGAGTAATCGGGGAACATACATAAAAAAAAAAAAAGGTTCCGACGAATTGATAACCTCCTCCTTTTTGAAGTCGGTTAAAAATGAATCCCTATTTCCCTTGGTCATCGCATCACACGTGAACGGATGGAACAATTTCGCTAATTCTTTTTTTATTGTGTTTATTAATGTCAGGAGAAGGTTCTTATGAAAGAAAAAATTAAGAAAATTTCGCAGAAAATTTGAAAATTTCAGAAAAAACATTTTAACTTCACGCGTTTACATTAGAATATTCATAGTTAAGACGACAACGTCTGTCGGGTCAGCTAGTACAATATATAAATATCCATGGTATGCCACACTGAGTACTTATAGGGCAGTATGCCACACGGTGCGTTCCGGCGTCGCGTCGCACCGCGCACGTACAATACGTGCCAAGAAAGATGACTTAGCCACACCACGTAGTTTGACTTGCGCAGTAGATTATAATTCTCTGATTCTGATTTATAGGTCTCTTTAGCGGTATGAGGTCTGTCAAGCCCGCTGCGTACTTGTAGCTTCATACCCGGAGTGCGCCTGGCCAGGAGCCGTACTATGACGTGAAAAAAGATCATGGTAGATACCGTTGTGAAAAAAGGATGGTGCTATAGGTCGTATAGCTCCATCTCTCTCTCACACTGGAACCATGATTATCCATTATCTTTTTTCACGTCATAGTACGGCCGGACTTGCAAACCGCGAGACGAGGCGGGGAGGGATGTGCGCGTTGCTTCAGCAGCACCGCTCAGTTGTTTGTGCGGCAGAAGAAATAAAAAGAAATCGTTGCGCTGTGGCGTAACCCCTTGGTTCGTTCGGAACGCGGACCTCCACCTTGACCTCAGGATCCCCACGATCCATCAATTTTTGAAGCGCGGCTCGAAGCGTTTCTTTGATGCCGCCGCGAAGCATCGCAACCCTTTGGTTGTCGAGGCCGCGCGTTATACCCCCTCTCAAATTAGTAAGACTCGCCGTCCGCGTCATATTCTCACCGACCCTGATGACCCCATAACCCTCCTTCAGGAGAGTAGCAAGGCCACCAGTACGGTTTATAAAAGTTGACCACCCCGGAATACATTCCGACCTCGCCGCCGAGGTCGCAATCGTAACCGCCCCCCCCCCTATCCCCTACTCGGTGAAGCTGTGCCAGCTGGGGGCACAGCTGAGCCTGTAGCACTTGTCCCCCCCGTCATGATCCAGCCTGCCCCGTCTGGCTGTCATATTATTATTAGCGACGCTCAGTCGACTAATAATTTACCTTAGTTTTAGGCCTGGCCGGGGGCTTTAAGTTCGCTTAAAGAACCCACAGGAAACGCCCGGTTGAGCAGTCTCGACCCTTAGTGGTCAACTGCGAGATGCCATATATAAATAATAATAATAATAATAATTGTGGCGTAACAACGTTACGGCGCCGCCGGGAGTGACCACCTATGCGGCAAAATCTTTGCGGTGCGGCGCCGCAACGCATCGTATTTAAATAGGCCCTTAGATCGAAGTTTGTAAAAGGGTCGGTATGGGCACAGTAAAAAGAGAATTAGTTTTGAGAGCTGATCCTGATAGATCGATTACCTACATTTAGGCACACGACTCACCACTATTACGGGCCGGGGGTCGAAAGAAATACAGCGGTTGTGATTGGCCGATGCAACAATGCCAGGATGACTGATCCAAACATAATGATACACACCTCAGTTTTGCAACAATAATATCGATAAATCGACGTCTATCAATTCTACATTTTTTTTTAAACCACAACTTTTTTAACTGTTAACTGGTTGAAAATAAAACACTGACGTAACACTTCAAATTTAACATAGACTACCCTAGAAAGGGGTGCCATTTACGTAAACATCCAGTATAACTTGAGCCCTGCAACTAATAATAATTATAAATATATTTTACTTGCCGATGAAAATGTATGCCATCTTTTTATAGCTGCATGTTCTAGTCGATTTCCTACACAGTTTAATTGAACAGGAACTCATAATTATTTTAATTATACAAAAGAAATGTTTTAAAAGATATCAAAATAACCGCGTGTGCAGAAATCCAACAACTGGTCAAAACTAAAATGGCCACAATTATTGTCTTATATGATAAGTGGAATGACAAGCACCAAGAAAAAATGGCTCGGTGGCCCGCCTACCGTTGGCTATGGTAGCGGTCAAGGCCACGGTGAGGCAAGGGGTGCTAAGAATCCCCGGAAGAGATCCGGTTACCACAATCACCGAAATCTGCACCTGGGTAACATACAACACGCGTACACTCCGGACCGACGAGCAGATCACCGAACTCGAGGAAGAATTGAGCAGGTTACGATGGGGTATAGAAGAGTTACCTATCTGAAGTCAGAAAGGGGAGGACTCGATAATCCTCAAATCCGGGAACTTGCTCTATTTCCGGGGGGGCGACCAGCAGTCCCAAGGTGGTGTCGGGTTTATCGTCCATAAGTCCTTGTGCATCGTGGTGAAGATGGAGAGTGTGTCAACCAGGGTGGACCCGTACCCGTATACTCAGAATATCAGCAAGATAGCTGAAGGTTTACGCCCCGTACTCGTCACAACCCGACGATGAGGTGGAGACCATGTATGAAGATATTTCCAGAGCCATGCCATGGCTCTAAAACTCACTTCACCGTTGTAATGCGGGAATTCAACGCGAAACTGGGCAAACGAGACGGTGATGAGCTGAGAGTGGGGCAATTTGGAGTTGGACGTCGAAACCGCCGGGGTCACCTACTGGCCAGTTTTATGGAGGAGGAAGGCCTCTTTATGATGAACTCCTTCAGAAAACGTGAGCACAGAAAGTGGACCTGGCAGAGCCCTGATGGTGTAACTAAAAATGAGATTAACTTCATTATGTCGACGAAGAAGCAAGTATTCAATGATGTCTCTGTGATCAACGCGGTGAAATCCGGAAGTGATCACCGGCTGGAAAGATCTTGACTGATGAAGTCTACGCTCCGCCCAGCACCGATCCAAGTCCAAAACCCCGAGAGTTTTCAACTCGAACTTCAGAATCGTTTCGAGTGCCTAGGGAGCTCCGTGAACGATTATAACGATGGATGGGTTCGTGAAAACTGTTCATACGGTCTGGTCTAAGATCTTCAAGACCCGTCGTACAAATATAAATAAGAAGCTCTCTGACCTTACTTTACAACTCATGGAGGAAAGGCGCGAGATGATCCTGCAGTCTTCAGTCGATACATTTAAGTACCGGGAGCTCAATAGATGGATCTCTAAGTCCTTGAAAAGCGACCTTCGCCGCTTTAACAGACCGCATTGAGGACGCGATAGAGCTAAACAAGGGTTGCAATGTCTTTGCAAGAAATCTGTCTATTGGGCTGAGCCAGCTTACGAAACTGAAAACCGATGAATGCAGGCAGTGGCGGGTTTGCAGTCTTGGCCGCCCTATGCCCCAGGCCATGTAGTAAGTACCAGCCGCCCCTTTCTCAACACCCATCATATAGACTATACCTACAATTTAGTTTATTGCCAACTTTTATCGAAATCGATTCAGAAATTCAGTTAACTTTAATATCTGCTAGTTAGTTACTGATTTTTTTCGCGATTTCAGGTTTGGTCCCTTAGTAAATGTTGTTTATAATGATGAGTACAGTGACCCCTTAAGAGGATATTGGTCAATAACCAGTAACGCTGTATAATTAGATGTACGAAAGTGATTTAGTAAGATTATTGTTATACGATGTGGTGCAGTGCGGCCCGCCAACCATAAAGTGCGCGAGCCTTTAGAATATTTAGATACTTTCAGTTATTTCTTGTTATCATCAGTGAATTCATTGTCAGATTGGCCGCCCTAGGCCCGGGCCTACTGGGCCTTAGGGCAAATCCACCACTGATTGCAGGATCGTATCCGCCAAACCTGAGCTGTTGGGGGAGTTGGAGAGGTTCTATGATTAGTTATACACGTCAACAACCCCGTTACGAATCTGGCAAACGACCCAAGAGCTAGATTTACCTGACATTCCGGACGTCAGCTTATACGATTAGGTATGACGGCTCTGAAGCTGCTCAAAAACAACAAGGTGCCGCACCGGGTGATGACGGTGTTACGTCTGAACTCTTGGAGGCTGGAGGAAAACCCGTTCTTAATGCCCTCCAGAGGCTGTTTGATTCCGTCATACTCGAAGGCAAAACGCTGCAGACATGGAACAGAGGTGTGGTGGTCATGCCATTCTTAAAAATTGCAGGCTCGTGTCACTTCTGAGCCACGTGTACAAGCTGTTTTCAAGAGTCATCACGAACCGTCTCGCGCACAGGTTTGACTACCTACTTCCAGCCTCCCGAACAAGCCGGATTCCGTAAAGGCTTTATCATCATAGATCACATTACATACGCTGCGGCAGGTTATATCTACAGAAGACTGAAGAGTATAACCTGCCTCTGCTTAGCGTTTGTGGACTACGAGAAAGCCTTCGATTCGATCGAGACATGGGCTGTACTGCAGTCTCTTCAACGGTGCCAGATCGACTATCGGTATATTAGAGGCGCTGAAGTGTGTACGAAAACGCCACTATGTCTGTCCGATACCAGGACTGGACCTCGAAACCTATCCTTTTGCAGCGAGGGGTGAGACAGGGAAACGTAATCTCTCCGAAACTGTTCACCGCTGCACTGGAGGATGTCTTCAAGGTTCAGGACTGGAAAGGGCTAGGCATCAACATCAACGACGAGTACGTCACTCACCTTCGGTTTGCCGACGATATAGTAGTCATGGCTGAGACTATGGAGGAGCTCAATACAATGCTCGATGACCTCAGTAGACCTTCCGAAAGAGTGGGTCTTAAAATGAACATGAATAAGACAAAGGTGGACATGTCAAATGCCCATGTAGCACCCACTACACTCGAAGATGTGGACGAGTATGTTTACCTAGGACAAACGGTCCAGTTAGGTCGGTCCAACTTCGAGAAAGAGGTCAATCGTCGGATCCGACTCGAGTGGGCAGTGCAGCAGTTAATTGCTAAAGCTTCAAAATGTTCCATATCTCCAGACCTATGTCTTTTTTTCTCAATGGTGGCGCTATTAGGCAGCACTTCTACTTTAGGTTTTGCCATGCCAAAAACGCATGAGTCATCTCTTTGAAGTTAGTGAGAAAAGCCCCTACATCCACATCTCAACACCTTTTTTTATTTGACAATAGAGGGCGCTGTCGGTTACTTTCTGAATTACGTTTTGTTTCACGTTGTCACCAACCAAGATAAACATTTTAGCTTCATACTTATTATGATATTGTTAGTTTTTAAAATGCATTATTTATTCATTTACAACTTGTGAAGAACAAACACTTGTTAAATAATATCTTTTTCTTTTTAATTTTACGTTGCAACTTCAAGTTGATAGTTCATCAATGCGCTAACATAACGTAGCGAAATTTTGTTGGTGTTCGTCGTCGTCGCATTTTGCAGATAATTTTTCAGCATTTTGCGAACAAATCCTACTATTATTTGTTAGTGCCGTATAATTATGGTGTTTGTGTGGAACTGTAAATTAAACAAAAACTTGAGTTTTTTAAGAATCACTGTAAGATATCTTAGGTTGGGACTTTGACAGATTCTAATACAATGGCTGCAACGAGGAGACTACAGAAGGTGAGACATCATTTTTTTGTGACCCAACTAATTCTTCATCATTGACTTAAATCATTATTACACGGTAGATACCATCAGTATTCATATAAATACTTAATCACGTACTAAAATATTTCTATATAGAGTAGAAAATAAAATAAATAGTGGAGTTAAAATTAAGAAACACCGCAAAGGCCTATTTTATTATTTATATACTTAGTGAAATCGTTGACCTAATAATATAATAAATAAGTACAAACTATTCCGTCGTGATTCATTTCTATCATTTAGAAAACCAGTCATCATAGGGATAAATCACAAAGGAATTGGAATAGGCATGGTCTCCTAAAAGAACAACAGTATTTAAGTTCTTAGAGCTTATTACACACTATCTATAGTTAATTTGTCGATTTAGGCTGGTTGATGGATAACTTAATATGCAAAATAAAGGAAATCTTACCAAACCAACTGTGCCTGAACCTTAGTTTTTTTTTTATATTTTCATTTTCTGTCTCTTCCAGGAACTAAATGATATCAGGCAATCAGGCCTAAAGTCCTTTAGGGACATACAAGTGGATGAATCCAATATTCTTACATGGCAAGGATTAATTGTTCCTGTAAGTATGATATTATAAAAGGTTTATAACCTGTACCTTTAATTACATTCTAGGTCACCTCTAAGGGCAAAATTAAGATTGGAGAAACAATACAAGCTGATTTCTATTTCTAATACTATAATAAGCAAAAGGACAATAGTGGCAATAAATAGCTAAAAGCCTTGACTTGCCACCACAGGCTTATGACTCATAATTATTGTATCTCGTGTTTTTACAGAAAATGCAAATCTTTATAGCTATCAGAATGGTTGTGTATGTTAATAACATAATTAGATTAAATATATTTTTTTTACAATCATGTTGCTATGTTATCAAGTTCTGATAGCGGTGACTGCTATGAATGGTGAATCCCTACTTATCTACTACATTTTTTGATTCTTAATTCAATCATTAAAAGTAATTACAAGCAACATGAAATCTCCTAAAGGCTTGTTTGCATGACAAACATTGTCATGCCTTAAACATGTAATTAAGTCAACTAGGTAAAAATCAGAATTACAAATAAGCACTGATTGATACTTTGAATTTTCAGGACAATCCTCCTTACAACAAGGGTGCTTTCCGCATTGAGATTAACTTCCCAGCCGAATATCCATTCAAACCTCCTAAGATTAGTTTTAAAACAAAGATTTATCATCCAAATATTGATGAGAAAGGCCAAGTATGTCTGCCAATCATCAGTGCTGAGAACTGGAAGCCTGCTACCAAGACTGACCAAGGTAAGCATCTAACATTTTAAAAATGGTATTTTGTTGATCATTTAACTCCATGTCTGTAGTGAGCCAGTTTGTTATTAATTTTCCATTTTTCAGTTATTCAAGCTCTAGTGGCCCTTGTCAACGACCCTGAGCCAGAGCACCCCTTGCGTGCGGAACTCGCCGAAGAGTTTCTTAAAGACAGGAAGAAGTTCTCAAAGAATGCAGAGGAATTCACTAAAAAACACAGTGAAAAGCGGCCCACAGACTAAAGTAGCTAATTGAATCATTGTTGTTTAGCTTGGATTTGCAGCAGTGGAGCTAAACTGCCATTTTTGTAGCAATGTGTGAATAAGTTATTAAGAATGCATTTATTTTTCCATGGCAGTATTTGTAAGACCTTCTGAAGCAGTAGAAATGCACTGCTGGTTTATAAATTCAGATAATTCCATTGCTGTAGATTCAATCTCATTTTGCATTTGATTTTACACTGGTACTAGCTTTTGAATCACCATGCTTGCAATACATACATAAGCACTTTATAAAGAATTAGGTAAATAGAAATCGGAAAATGTTAATGCATGTGCATTAGAGATTTGGTATTAAGTTGGGTAATATTTTTATTTTAAACAATTAGCAGTTGAAATCACAGAAATCCCTTAAAATTATAGTCTTGTGAAAGAATTTATCGTCTGCTTATGTTGTTCCTGAAGACGGGTAGCTTTTATCTATGTAATGTTGTATGTAAACTAATGCTATGTAAATAAATGGAAGACCTGTGTTAACATACCCCACGCTATAAGTTAACCTTTAGAACAAATTGTCTATAAATTCAGTTAATATATTATAGTGTGCGTTTTATTTCAACAATATGTTAACATTGCCGTATGTGTCCTGTAATTACTTATCAACTGCCCATATAGACAAAGTAATTGATCATAACTTGTGGGTTGTATCAACATAAGATTAATCATCTGGACACGAGACTATACTCATTTCAGTTCATGTCAATGTTACTTTGTAACTTCCTGTGTGCTGAACAGTTCAGTGCTAATTTTAAAAATATATTTTTTTCGAATTAATGTCTTGTTTTATTTTACTTTTGACGTTTTCTCACCTAACAGGAAGTAAAAAATAAAACTTGGAGGGGGAAAAAATATTTATTTATATAAACTTACTTTACCTGGGCGACCAAACTCTTCTCAAGTGAAAATAGAGAAAACAAATTTTCCCAGAAATGCGACCTAGCTAGAGCGATTTCTCGCCCCCGTAAACCCCTATATTGCAAGTTTTATCGAAATCGTTCGAGCCGTTTTCGAGAACGTGATTACAAATATACAGTGTGTTGTCACCGGTGTCCGACCCGTTAAGGCGAAGCAATGTGATCAATTTTATCGACAAATCTTAATCTGACTCATCAACGCCCAGCGCAAACCCTTGGACATAGAAAGATGATTTTTTTTTTTTAGAGGTTCCCTAAATAATGTAGACAAGGAATAAGGAAGGATTCAAATTCCCGTGGGAATATTTTCCGACATCCACGCGAGCGAAGCCGCGCGGGAAGTGCTAGTCCACCATAATAAGGCATTTTGCCCCTACTGTTTTGAAATGACCATTTTATTTTTTTTTACTGAGTACCTACAGGTGGGTTTATTTATTTTGCAATATCTACCGATGCAGAGCTCCTACTGGCATAAAGTTTCGTTCGACAGCTACAAAAGTAGGCAATATGGTTCGACACTAAAATTTTTGTCAAAAACTCCCATTAAAACCTCAGAAAAATACTTTATACGTAAAAAGTGTGCAAAAATTCCGACTTTTTACGAGACAAATCCACCATAATAAGGCAATTTGCCCCTACGGCAAAATGCTATAGTGGTGGATTTGTCGATAAAATTGACAAACAGCCGCACGGGTCGATTCATCAGGTTAAGCTACGCTTGCCGAGGTCGGTCCGTGGATAGGTGACCATCTTTACATACCGAGACTCCTCCGTGCCTCGGAAAGCACGTTAAGCCGTTGGTCCCGGCTGTCATTCGTGGATCTTTGACAGTCGTTACGGGTCGTCAGAAGCCCGAAAGTCTGACAACCAGCCTTACCAAGGGGTATCGTATTACCCGGTTAATGGGTTGTGGAGGTCAGATAGGTAGTCCTTCCATGTAAAATACTAGTATTCAGCTGCATCTGGTTAGACTGGAAGCCGACCCCAACCTAATTGGGAAAAGGCTAGGCAGATTGATTTGTCGATAAAATTGACTACCTATATTGCTTCGCCTTAACGGGTCGGGCACGGGTGACCAGACACACTGTATAATAAGACTGAATTTTTCATGTGGGCGTGGATGGCCAAATCCGAAAATATGAGGAATATCGAAAAGTACCTACTCAAAGGAAAACTAAAACTGCGTCATTGAATTTCAAAAAAATCAATACTTCTAGCCAGGAATCGAACCAGTTATTTTGAAAAAAAAAAATCTATTTTTACTTAGGTACACCATTCGATAGTGTCGCTAATAAGGATCGAATTCTGGAAAGTAATGACATACGGCAATTTAAAGGAAAGAGCTCATTTATAACAAAATACTAATAATTGTTCATTATGATGATCATTGTTTTCAATATATAGCTGATTCGAGTCTCAAGGATTGTAGGTTACTGCATTCAACATTACAATATTCCTCATAGTTTCGAATATAGCCATCCACACCCACTTGAAAAATTCACATTGTATTTATACAAATTTTGCTCATAGTTTTTAACACCAGATTATATATTACACAAAAATACATATAGGTAACTTACACTCCTACCAACATATCTGTGAAATGGCGAAAATTGGAACTACGGCCGTCGTGTTGATGTCATTCGATTGTGTCGACTGCTTTAGTTATAGTCATGGACCTAATAATATACTATGTTATAGTTCTGTGGTGTCGACGCATCGACCGTGCCGATGCCGTCCTCTTTCAGTTCACAGATAAGTTGGTAGGACTGTACTTAGGGATGATGACAAAAATTTTTTTTTTGTCTGTCATGTCACCTTCAATCTGCCTAGCCTTTTCCCAACTATGTTGGGGCATAGACTACCTACATATAAAAGAGTGTTGGGGTCGGCTTCCAGTCTAACCGGATACAGCTGAATACCAGTATTTTACATGGAGCGACTGCCTATCTGACCTCCACAACCCAGTAATTGGGTAATACGATACCCCTTGGTAAGACTGGTTGTCAGACTTTCGGGCTTCTGACGACCCGTAACGACTAACAGCCGACCAACGCCAACGGCTTAACGTGCTTTCCGAGGCACGGAGGAGTCTCGGTATGTAAAGATGGTCACCCATCCACTGACCAACCCCGGCAAGCGTAGTTTAACCAGGTGGATCGACCTGTGCGGCTGTTATTAATACCTACTTATTATAATTAAGTATTAAAAAATTTTGGACACGTATTTTTTCTTTTTACGTAAGTAATCGAAAGATTACGGCGATACATTGAGTTAAAATGTGGCATGACGTTACTCCTTGTTAGATTTTATACCATTTTATACGTAGGTAGTTTGTCATAGTTGTGATTTGACGTAGCGAGCCCCCACTCCCCAAATCTAAGTATTTTTTTATTAATATGATAAAGCAAAAAATACGTGGGTAATATTATCTGACTAAATAGAAATTCTTTTATTTACCCAGGAATCATCCCTATTGGCGGCCTTATTTGTTACTGCGATCTCTTCCAGGCAACCTAATAAAAACCCAATTAACCCTATTTAATTAATATTTATTCCACAAAGGCATACACATCGTCAACAACATTCTTTTCCTTATTTATTTCGTTTTGCTGTTCATTTTGAAACTTATCAATATTTACTTCTAAAGATGTTTTCTCTGGATGTACACATTTCAATTCAGGCTTTATTATTTTTGCTCCCGGTTCTGCAGTTTCAGATTGTCCTAAGTACTTTGCTAAGTTACCTGTAAGAATTACTATTCTATTATCTTATTATTAAAATTGTATACTTATACAAAATCCATAAGTTAACAAAACATGATTTTATGACAATGACAATAAAAGTTTTCATTGTGTTACTATTGTTCTGATTAAGTTGTCAAACCAAGTGCTTTATGAAATCTCACCATGTATTTTATTGATGCATTCTTCTATGTAAGAACTTCTATTGTTGTCTTTAGCTAGTGTAGGCTCCACGGCTATAGTGAAGTCAGGACCATAGTCTGGCCAGTGCTCATGTTCTGGTATTTGCTCATCAAGGTCTACTCCAGCTACCAGAGCTGTTAGTGACGCCCACAAACGTGCTGCATTGGCATGTTTATACCCACCTGAAAGAACAGATATCTGTTAAAAATGCAAAAACTTATTTTGCTGTTTATTCTTTTCTAAAATATTTTAGAATAAGTTTCTGCCTTTCGCCTTAGGTATTTTTGGCTAAGTTGATTTCAGAAAGCTGCAGAACATTATTTTTTGTTGCAGAGTCTAGTCTTCCGAACCCCGCTGCACGCGACAGTGCTGCCGCAGCTGTGCTGTTGCGTCACTATTTACGAAGCAGTGGTTTTTTTTTTTTGTGGATTGGAATTCATCAAATGTCTTCTCCCGCTCTGGGCAGAGCGGGAGGGCATGTCAGACTTTTACTGAGTAAAACCCACCCGTGTCCTTCAGTTGCCTGTACCAGGGCCACGGTATCTCTTTCGAACTACCCGCGACCCCGGCGGCATCGGCCCTATCGGACCCCATCACTGCTGCTCTTTGAGGCGCGCGTGGAACACAACGCGCCGTCGACCCGGGCCTGGTCCTTACCGGACGGCGAGCTACCCATTGCTCGCCGTCCGCAAGCCCGCGCGTACGGTGGCCGGGAATCGGCTATTGATTCCCGCCGCCCAGGGCGTCTCCTGCGGCGTGAGGGCGCGAAAGTTGCCTCTCCCTCACGCATTCCACCTCCTCCTTCGCGAGCATTACTGCTTCGCAAAAGGAGGTGACGGCCTCCCATGCACTCTCGCTCCGTACCATGGCCTGGACCAGGTTCGGACGCGAGAGATCGCCGCCGCCGATCGCCTCCGCGAGAATATGGCGGTGCTCCGCCCAAACCGGGCAGACCTCCACTGTATGCTCCACCGCGTCCTCCGGGCGATCCACACAATGGTGCCACCCGGGCGTTTCCTCCCGCCTTATCCTGAACAGGAACCTCCCGAAACAACCGTGTCCGGTGAGGACCTGCGTCAGGCGGAAGGTGAGGACGCCGTGGCGCCTCTCCAACCACTCCTCAAAGAGGCGACTTATCGTCGCAAATGTGGCGTGCCCAGCGCTGGGTTGCGACAATCACACTCTCCATGTCGCCATGAGATCCCGCCGGAGCTCTGTCCGCTGTGCCGTGATTTCTCGCGGCAGCGGAGTTTCGCCTCCTCGCGCCACTACCACGTTTGCGAGAGGACTTTTGCCTCCAGATCCCATGGCAGCAATCCCGCAAGGACACAAAGCAGTGCTACCGCGACGTTGCTGCCGTGCTCGGAATGTAATCTCATATGAACCTGTAGAAAATGTAGGGGGACCAGTAGTGACGCGGCAGAACTGCTGCGGTAGCACTGCCGCTTGCAGCGTTGTTGGGAATCATACATTTAATCAAATAAAAGGTGGAATTTTCGACCTGAAGTCAGATTTAAAATGATCAAATTGAAACCTACCTCCACCTAACAATAAGGTAGGTTTTCGTTTGTCAAGCACGAGCTGCACACATTGACAGTAGCTACGCGTTGTCAGGTTCGCGCCGCCATTAGGATCTTGGGCACATGCGTCTGCACCGCACTGCGTCACAATGACGTCAGGCTTGAAGTGATTATAAACCGAGTTGAACACTCTGAAATATTACACTCATTTTAGTTATTTTGAGGAAGATGACTAATGTTATTAATAATCAATAAGAGTAAAAAAAAAGTTAAGTTGTAAGTAAGTAATGTCTATGTATTACTAACTTTTTAAAAGCATACTCCATAGTATCATCAGAGTAAGCTGCATGAAGTGGAAAGTTACATGCATATCCTGTGCCACCCTGGGTCCCAATATCGTCTATGCCTCCAGTTCCAGGATAGAAACCTGGCTCATACTTGTGGAAAGACAGAGTAAACACTGATTTACTTAAGCTGTAGGCATTTTGTACTCCATTCCCTGAAAAAATTGGCCAGGAATTATTGATATGTTATAAACATGATATAGAACTAAAAATACATCTGTTAGGTACCATGATGTACATCCAAATCAATGTACAATACTTTTGGAAACTTTTTCCTCAACTTTTCAATAGCTATGACTATGTCATTTACATAGCAGAAGCCTTCAGCTCCAAACCTGAAAAAGTAAGACAATTTTGTAAAACGATTAGAAAACTTTTTTTTAACTAAACTATGGTTTAAGAACAAAGTATTGGAATACTATTTATCTGGCTATACTAATATCATGACCTTCAGCTTGTGAGAGACACCTCTGGAAAGATGTTTGCCCTGTCACGAAACAGGACTGAGACTTGAGTAAAACCTCCTTTGATCTAGAAGGTAAGTATTATTTGTATTTTTAATATTATAGTACCTGTGTGCATGGTGCCAGCCCCCGCACCAGTTAATGGCAACAACAGATAAGCCGAGCAGCAGACATCGGGCTGCTGTTATGGAACCACCAGCTATGGTAGATACCAGCTCAAACATATTGCATACAGGAGGGCAGTCATATCCTACAAGATAGATAGGTCAATAAACATAGCATTTTTATGATTGAGTAACATAATAATTACTTTGCCTTATTGATGTTAAAAAACATATTTGTGAATAATGATGAATGTGAACGATAGGTACATCTTTTATTATTATTTATTACTGAAACCACAGTGCTATCTCAATATGGATTGTGTGATGTGATGACTGATGAAATGGCTCAGGGCCCTCATCATCATCCACTGCTAGGTCCCTTTTTGATTGTAGCAATTACCACATTCCTGTGCCAGCTCCATACAGGTTTTACTGGACCAAATTATTATTTAGAAAAAATACTATATTTTTGTTTACCATACCAATGCCACACTCCTCGTCTTGAGCGTTAGTCATATAATCGTCATCAACTTCAGTAAACTTCTTCAAATGATTGAGATACACATCTGAATGAAACTCTTTCAAATCTTTATAAGTTGCTGGAGCAGATCTCACAATTGTTAATAGTTTTACGATATCGTAAGCCTCTATCAAATCGTGTATCATGCTAGCCTAGAAAAAACAAATATTCTTTTGTTATTCTTGAATTTATTTATTTACTATTTTAGACTTTATTTGTTTTTCTACCCTTCCAATAACTGCTGGCAATCGATCGCAATCTTCGATTATTTTTTCATCCCAAACGTAGCATGGTTTTCTATCACTCATTTTATTTTACTTCAATTGACTTCTTGTACATAAAATTAATTAAAATTTTCAAATGTTTTGCCTCATCTCACCGGCCGACGCTGTCGCGAAAAGCGCCAAACCACAGCAGCGCCAAACAAACGCGCGAACTTTCTTGACAGTGTTGACAATTGACATTGACGGCTGCGACTGTCAAAGTGTCATTGACTTTTTGACCGTCCATTGACCACCCAACAGAACGTCTGAAAAACCGTAAAAATCCGTAACCTCGAAACGGATTTGGCTTAATAAAATTGAATACTTCTCATTCCTACACCATGGAATCTGTCTATAATACAAGTATTTAGTGATCAATTTAATTTGTTTTTTTTGGCTAAATTTTAATATATACACTATTAAATCCACTTATCCCCATGAATAAGTGGATTTTATAGTGTTGTTAAAAAATTATTAGAAACTGGTTACAAGTTTATAGACAAAAACATTAAAATTATTGTTTTTTTAGTAAAAAATTAAAAATCTATTTGAAAATTTACAATGTATTTTGGAATCTCTTCGTTAATGGATGGTATTTCAGTTGGTTTTAGTGGTTTGGTCGTTTTTGTGAGTTTGGTTAAACTGCAGGTGGCAAAACAGTAATAGAAGTAGGTATGTATAATAATAAAATAATAATCTAATTAGATGTAGCTAGATTCATTTTGGTGGCTAAAACAGATTATTTTTTGGCTAAAGCCGTTGAAAATCCGTTAGATCTAGCCACAAAGTGGCTAAAACGGCAACACTGTCCACAGGTGTAGGACGACATTTGCAAATGAAAATACAGTTTTCGCTGCATTCGGTTTTCTAAGCTCCGATAAATTTGCCACGGGTCTCGAACGGTATAATTACGCCACTGTTAGCGGATATAATAATGATAACAATCTCACGCTTCCTACCTTCCTACTAGTAGTAGTTAGCTTTAGTAGTAGTTTTAGCGTTAGTTTGAGAGAGAGACCCACCATCCTTTTTTCTCAACGGATCCATGATCTTTTTTCACGTCATAGTACGGCCCCTGTATCGGCCTTCGGCCCCTTTTTAGTAAGCAGCTGTCTCTGTCTCATATTTACTCAAAGACTTATGGTTACTGGACATAGCGAGCGTAATACTGGAAGTGGAACATAATACCGAAGCAAAGTAGTTTTTGAGGGGTGACTTTGAAGACTAGTTGAGCTTTGGATGGGTCTCTACCCATTAACAAAAAAATCATCAAAAATTTATAACTGGCAAAGATAATATGAATTTGTACCATGTATTCCATGACCACCACTCAAGGGAATATGTAAAATCGTACTCTCAATCCATCTGTCTAGGCTTTTCCCAACTATGTTGGGGTCGGCTTCCAGTTTAACCGGATGCAGCTGAATACTAGTATTTTGCATGGAGCGACTGCCTATCTGACCTCCACAACCCATTAACTGGGTAATACGATACCCCTTGGACTGAAGACTGGTTGTCAGACTTTCGGGTTTCTGATGATCCCTAACGACTGTCAAAGATCCACGAATGACAGCCGGGACCAACGGCATAACGTGCTTTTCGAGGCACGGAGGAGTCTCGGTATATTATATAAAGATGGTCACCCATCCACGGACCGAGCCCGGCAAGCGTAGCTTAATCTGATGGATCGACCCGTGCGGCGGTTATCCATCAGGTTAACTACCATATACGTAGTATATATAGTATATTATAGTATACGTAGTATCCCCTAAATAGTCTGTGTTAACTACGCTTGCCGGGGTAAAATCTTACTCTAACTCTATCAAAGACAAATGATGCCTTTCAAATTATGCTAAAAAAATATTGCTGGTCTATGGTTAGGATTTTTAAATTCATTGGCTAAAATATATTTGGATGACCAATCAGAAGAAAGCAGCTTAGGAAAAACAAGCGTCCATTTTCTAGCCTAATAATCAGTCTTGACATTTTCGAAGAAATTGAATGAATTACTAATATTTTTTTACTGAAATACATTGTGTTAGTTGTTAAATCCTACATTTTATAGTTTAGGCAATTCGAAAATCTGTAAGAAAATGAAAAATACGTGACATCAGATGGACAAATCACATGATAAGTTCTTGCGATCCTAATAAGACAAGGTCTGTTACAAAATATTGGTAACTCGAGCCAATCTGGTTTTGTATGTGTCTAGTTTAACCACTTCTTCGATGGTGTTTTGTGATTTTATAACAGTGATTATCAAGTTCAAGTGGAAATGGTTCGAGGTTAGTGTGGTATATTTACATAACTATACATAAAATCGACATGATGTCCATGTTATGTTCGATGCGTCCTTTGTTCGCGGTACTCTTATTCTATGATTCCGTCTTTTATTGCACGCGTTTTACAAACACATTTCTTCTTATAAAATATGCTTGAGGTAGTGTGTATTATCCTTCTGATTAAATATTAATTTTTGACGTGCTTCAATATTTAAGTGGCTTGTACATAATCTCCTTCACTCATGGGATGGTAAGTTCTGGATGCTAACCTAAATATTTCTGAAAAAAATATCTGTAAACTAACCTAACCTACACGACGGGACAGTAAATGATATTTTATTCATCTGTATTATATTTTGTGATAATCATTAATAAACTATTGCAATTATTTGTAGTTATCTGTGTTTTCATTACAAAACTCTTTTGAGTAGCTATTTTCTATTAATTATTCTACAAAATAAATGTTCGTAAAATGGGCCATGTGATCAGGCAAATAAAATTACCAGGGAATGCTTATCAAAAAAATAAAATTTGTAAAAAAAATTTGAATGTAAGTAAGTAAAAATCTTAGAATTATAAATTAAAATGTATGAGAACTGTAATTCCTATTCTAGCCTAAATTCTTTGATGAGTTGGCAGAGATAAGGCACCACATGCCACCATGATCCTATGATCAGCATCATGCCCAAACTCTTGATATACAAATTTCTAGTGCCTCTATCTTTGGTACCCTTTTACGTACTTTTATATTTTTTTCAATAAATTATTTAATTTAATTAGCATAGTCATGATTCCCATTGGACTTTGAACTTTCTACTTGCACTCGGTTCGCGAGATAACACTTGTGCACTATTTTAGTACCAAAAATATGGCATGAACGCTTTTAATAATATGAGACTACTTGTTTGAATACATTCTTTTATTTATTTGGCTTATATATTTATTATAATAATATTTTTTTATCTATTTTATTGATAAGTGTGTATCTGCACCAAAAAATAATACTTAATTTTAAAAAATGGATTTTGTTCTTTTTAGACTTGTTATTGTACAGAGTTACTGCAGTTAAAATATTTAATGTATAAATAAACCATTTAAAATAACACTAAAATATTATCAAGCTCCAAATAGGTCTTATTGATAAAATTCTGATTCCAACACGTCTCTCTGGATATTTTAATTATCTTTATATTAGATAACCCTTGAATAATTATTTTTATTTAATTAATAATCTACAATAATGATAAAACAAAATAATAATACAATTTTTAAATAGAATCCAATGTTTATTTTATTTATTTCATCCATAATTAATGATACAGAGTTTTTCTTTCACAAAACTGCAAAGCAATTTGTCAGCAGCATGTAATTAATGTAAAACACTAAATTAGGTTTTATTTGTAGTAAAAACTAGTCTTATTAAAAGTATAATTAGCTGGTGGTATGGTTTCCAGCCAGTAGCTTGATGGCAGCCCAGGAGGGTGTGAAGACCCCTCACCGCATTGAACTATGCGAGGAGAAGCCTGTCAGACCTACGCGCAACTATAGAAAGCGCAGGTAACTGAGGCATTTATTTATTTAATGTTTCATTTTCCCCCCCATTCATTATTAAGTCTATACTTATGAAATAAATGTAGATAAGATGATAGAGATAAGCCTTACCTTAATGATACTTGCTACTGCTCATGAAAACTAACCCTCAACATAATGTATGGGATTGACTGGGATGATGTTCTTGAAAAGTTAAATTGCATCATACTAAACCTTGCATTAATGAAAATACTTGATTCTATGAAATTCATACATTAATTTTATTCACATTTTAATGTACTGTAATCTGTAAAAGCTTCATTTTTATGGGAACCTATTATCTGTGGTTGTGGTAATTTCAAAACTAAATAGGTAAGCATCATTAATTATATACAGTAATATTTGTTTATATAGGATTATAGCTGCAGTACATCCAAAGACTGAGAATGCAGAACTAACTTCCGAACCTCCACTGAAAAAGATTGAATTGAGGTCTAAGCCACTGAAAACTAGCAACGGTATAACAAATAATAATATGACGAACGGACATACGTTGAGGTCTAGAGCGGCGCGCGCTGCCACTCGCGCAGCTGAGAGTCACAAGCTAACTGAATACTTCAAGGAAGAGCTCAAAAGCCCCAAAGTCGAGCCTCCACCTTCACCACCACCTATCGAAAAAACGATTAACAAAATAGATAAAGTAGTCAATGGTGACACAAATCACAAGCTAACAGAATACTTCCCAGTAAGACGGAGTGTTAGGAAGACTTCCAAATGTGTGATGGCGGAAAAGATGCGGGACTTGGAGCGCGCTATAAGAGAGCAGAGGGAAGACGGACTACAAGTAAGTTATTTGTTTACAATATAATTAGTCGCAAAACTCGTCGTCAATATCAACAAAACCCGGCTAGGTTTTGGAGGGAACCCCCGAACCCGGAAACAATAGGCTAATGATAGAGATAAGCCTTAGGTAAAGGTAAGCCGCGGCTTTTATGTTAATTAATTAATTGAAGACAAAATCGTATTCATATGTGACACTTACACATAATCACTTCAACCATAGTATTTTATTAGGTACTCGTACACTAAAGTGCTAACTCTACAAGTAATTTAATGGTTACGGATTCACCTACGTAACTAGCGAAGTACATGACGTAGTCGTTTTTCCCCTCGCTAGCAAACAGAAGCGAGCAAATTACATTAATATGCCACTTAAATAAATTATGTAAACAACGTCATAATCAGCCTGTAACGTTCGTTCCCACTGCTGGGACACAGGCCTCCTCTCGGTGATAAGGAGTGGGCCGTAATCCACCACGCGGGCCCAGTGCGGGTTTGTAGATGTCACATGATGTTTTTGGTTCTAGGATATTTTTCCTCACGACGATTTCCTTCACCTTTTAGAGAGCAGTGGTGATGAAATAATTTACACAAAGTATAGCGCCTGTCTGGGTTCGAATCTACGACCTACAACTTGTAAGTCGCGGCCGTTACCACTGGGTCACCACTGCTCTCACTGTAACCAACATAACTACTTATATAGAATTGCGTTGAAATATTCGCCAATGCTTAATTATTAGTAATGACTTCCTGCAAGTGCTAAATAGAACACGAGAAAGACAATATCGTGAACAAAAGCAAAATTAATTTTGATTGCAATTATCAGAATGAATGTACCTACTATTACATTTGCCCATTACCTGTAATTGCTTGCATGTAGCAGAAAATTTTATGCGTCATTGGAAAAAAGCTGTAATTCAAAATAACACGTCATTAACGATAGGTGATGTTTTATGCCGGTTATTCTCATAGATCTTTCTATTTTCGAACTACATCTAGCGAGTAATTTTGAGTAAAGTAATCAATAGAGAGAATATAAACTAAATGAGGAAACTAAAGGCTTTTAGTACGGGCGGTTGCGCTAGTTTGGAAAAGTAATTTTAGACAGGCTGAAAATCATACCAAAAATAGTTTTGCCTTAGTGCTTAGGTATGAGATCTGAGCGTCAGCTGCTCCAGTAAGGGCGGAATCCAAAGTTAGAGCATGTCAAAGTAATAAAAAACCTTATAAAATTCTTAGTAATTTCATACCGCGCCAAAACATAAGGTTTTGGCACACGTCATACAGTCCAACGAAAGTTCGGCGAACTACGTAAGCAGTTCGGGCTTCGTCGGACGACTGATGATGTTTATACTGTGCTTTTGGCGCGGATGCTAAAAATGACACTTCCTTTGATTTTATACAACAACACTTGCAGTATTTGATCTTTGTCAGCAACACTATCCGTTATTGCAATAAAAAAGAGTGTTGTTTTTATAAAAAAACGGGTTCGATTTCTTGATTAGGCAGAAGCTTTTTCAAAAAACAAAAAATGCTTTAAAAATGAGGTCATGGAACCGCTATGCCCTGCTTGCTACCCATAGTTTTGAATTTAGCTCTGATGTGTCATCATAACAATTCCCCCCACTTCCATGCAGCTGACTATTTTTTTGTTTAGTAGAAGATGATCCCAAAAGTCTTCCCATAAGATTTTGGCGCGGTATGAAATTACTTTTTTTATAAGGTTTTTTTTTATAGCTTTGATATGCGGTAACTTTGGATTCCCCCTTGGTTTAATATTAAACAACTACTACAAATGAAATTGATTCGGTATAAATTGGTCACAAATATCGAGCAGTACCTCAACCTCCCCTACTATTAGGTACTTAGCACTTAGCAGACAGATAACTTCCTTCCTCAGATAAGTGCAGGTTACAGAAAAGATAAACTGACTTATCAGTGCAACGCCAAGGCCGCCCGTTAAAACTATCTACTGACTAACCAGACGTTTGTTTACAGAATAACGTTACGACGAGAATATTCTATTAGTTACTCAAGATAACAGATTTCGTCATCGTGTTATATAAAGCTACGTAAGAAATGCCACTGCATTGCAAAAATGTTGCATCTAGCTCGTCTATTGTTTTTGATAGCTTTCAACGAACTTTTTCTAGGTTCATGTTTCTGGTTGATTGACGACCCCTTGAACTAAACTTGGCTTTACATTGTAAAAACCGTCACCGGTCACCGTCGGTCACGTCTGTAATTCTCAGCAGTGTAGTGCTCATTATCATTAATTACTTTACAGACATTAGGTCTTACTGTCACCCTTGAAATACTAACATTGAATTCAGACTTTTGTGATTGATATCCCATTTTACTATCACTAAAATAACTGATGCTGAATGAAATTGTTTAATCGATCAGAGTCCAAATTCATCAGACTGCTACTGCACTGATGCGCACTTCTTCTTCAACTGCACTGATTCGCACTTCTTCACGTATCGACTCGACTCAAAATTGTCCGACAACTGGTCAACTGGTCTATCATTGGGTTTGCGAGGACTTAAACAAGACTTGTCAGAGCGAATACTTCTACAAAACACTAGTACGTTTCATAAACCACGCACCAAATATTCTGGTGAATCAACTTATCATTATTTTCATTGCTACAGGTGGCATATTTCGACGGCAAGGGGCGAGGGGTTATAGCGACCCGTCCGTTCGGTCGCGGACAGTTCGTGGTGGAGTACTCTGGAGAATTGGTGGGCGTGGCGGAGGCACGGGAGAGAGAGTACATGTACGCACAGGACCCAGAGGCCGGCTGCTATATGTACTACTTCAGACACGGAGATCAGCAGTATTGGTGAGTTTGATAAACAGTGGTGCAAGGTTCATACAACTCGATTTTTACCGGCTTCCCTTCAGAGGTTCGGAACAGCAACTCTACCGCTGTATCTTATTCAAAGCAGTCGTCGCGCGAACACGCGATTGTCGCGTTAATTTTGTTCGGCGAATCTGAACGCGTGGTCGTACCGACAGAGGGAGCCTTTCGGTTTTCCGATCAAAAACTGACATAATTGAACGCGACGACGGACGATCGATCATTCTGGTTAGGACGCGGGGTTACCTATAAAAAAATATTGTATTACAGTAACTACGGCTATTTAATGCACCCACGAACTAGAAAAAAAGAAGGATTCCGCGCCACGCATATCGAAAGTGAAGCACAGTAAATATGGGACCATTTTTACAAACATGCGCCTCACGCACACATTTACATCATAGTATGCCGACCGCCATTATGTGACATGACGGCGTCTTTGTCAAATCACGCACACATAGATCGGTAAGGTGCTTCACTTTCGATACGCGTGGCGCCGATCGTGATCGGATCGCTAGTCAGTGAATGCACCATAACATTCAAATAACAAAAACGCTTATTCTGACGTCAATGTTAAAAAGGTAAAATATTATGGTATTCCCTAATATTGCAGCAGAATTGTCGATCCAAATACAATGATCTCATCTTCACTTTAGAAATAAAATGAAGGCACTGTTCTCGCAGATCTGCAACGGCTGCAACAAATAGGGTTGCGGACAATAGGTGACTGGAATTGATTTATTTGATTTTTCGAAACTTGGAAAAAAATTAAGCTACAGTGTAATAAAAAAAATCGAAATATCTTAAAAAATGTAGCAGTTGTAAAGTCTATGCTAGACAGAACCAGCACTGCTAGCATCTGAAGGCAACACAGGAACGCCTTAGTAATTTAGCGCGATTCAGTACAATGATCGTTTTGCATGACAAGGATAGAAGAATAATTTCAAAAGCCTGTAACTTCTACATTTTTCCAGCGATTTTATTAATTTTTCACAAATCGGACTGTTTTTGCTCCGATCATTAAAATTAGATAAGTATTAATAATTCATGCAATATTTTTGATAGTAGTCAAATACCCTCTTCTTCGATTTCTCGGTTCTAGTGACTTCTGTATGCTTCCGTGACGAGACGTATAATCGATCTACTGGTATGGAACTCGATGATAAGATTTTGACAGATGGTTTATGACATGACCCTGAAGCTAGCACTGTCTATAACCACTTACAAAAAGAAAATAATTATTATCACAAAGAAGAGTCTTTCTCCTTAATCGTTGCTGGCAATTCCTATTTCAAGTACCAGTCTCTCACAAATGTAAACTTATCCTTAACTAGGTTTTTAGCACTACCACTGTACATTTGTGAAGAGAAACTAAATATACATACTTTATTATTCTTTCTCGTCAGTATCGACGCTACAGCAGAATCCGGCCGCCTAGGTCGTCTCGTGAACCACTCGCGCAACGGTAACCTGTCAACAAAAGCGGTGTGGGTTGACGGACCACGGCTTGTGTTGCTAGCCGCACACGATATCGCGCCTGGAGACGAGCTCACCTATGACTACGGCGACCGCTCCAAAGAGTCACTGCAGCATCATCCCTGGCTCGCACTTTGACCTGGGTGAGCTTATAGTTTTTTTCTAGGGTAATGGTCACGGAAAATGAGGTGTACTATACAGGATAATTTTTAATCACCATCCAAATTTTTTCTAGTTACTATAAGACATTTTTGAAAAAAATAAATAAGTATACTTAGCTCAAATTTTAACAGTAAAATTATTTTTCCCGAAAGTATTATCAATTCAAACGTTGAGTACTATGCTCAATGTGAGAAAGGGGCGACGTGCTGGTGCAGTGAAGATGTGTCCGCGGGTGGCATTCACAAACATAGACTTTTTTTTTGACAGCGTTGTGATGCCATATATTTCAATATTTTAGTCCAAGTGATAGTAAAAGAAAAAGAACGTGTATTATTTATTTACATAATCATTTAAATTTGGATGGTGATTAAAAACTTCCTATATGATTAAGGTTAGATCCACAGCGTATGGTAGGGTCAGCTCTGATAAAAACACTACTAGTTCAAGCAATATTCCTCAACAATAATGCAGTTAATATTCTCCTATGGATAGTGTCACCGATCCTAGGTTGTCTCTCAAGTTGAGCCACAATACAATTATTGGTTTTCAGTGTTCAACTGAAGGCTTCTCTCTACTCTAGCTGACTATGCTACCTTCCGGTTCTCGTTCTTCTTTCGGACTCGACACTTCTGTCCCCTATCGATAATCTGCGTTAACCAACTGCAATTTAGCCCTTAAATTCAGAATATCCTTCTCGGACTTTGGATATGCTATATGAATTGATATTATGTGTGTGTTTGTCACCACATGTCTGAGGCGACCCCCATGCCATGTTATATGAAAAAGAGGGAGCAAGGTATGCCAAAGTTTAAGGGCCGGCGTTATACCAAGGGCATGGTATGGAAATGGTTTTATACTTACAAAGCAATATTAATCTTTTTGTCACGACTTGAGAGTATTTTTGCCAGTAAACGTATGGCGCAGAGTTAATTTCAAATCGAATGCTAAATACAATTTTTTTCGAACATATTTCAATGACAAATATATATTTCGACGAGACAAAAAGGATGACAGTCGTTTGACGTTTTGTATGAATTCAAAAATCGTCCCAGATTTTCGCTATATAAATAGTATTATAATTATTGATGAATATGTCGCAGGCAGATTGTATGATTCGTCATTATACATACGACCGTCGTCCGTTTAAAAACGCTCGCAGTTAATGTAATGTGCCGAAGGAAAATTGGCAACTCGTTCAATTGTTATAATATCGACAATTGGTGGCGATTCTGTTGTACACCGAACTAAACTAACTAAAATATCACTAAAATTCCTTACTTTTTGCTATGAGAATCTTAGAGCTATTCTGAAAAAAAAAAAACCTCTAAATTTAATAACAATTTTGACACAACTAAAATCGAGTTTTGACAATCGTGACTCCGCTTAGTATAGTGCCTGTAGTATATTTGACCCGGTGGCTTTAATTGGAACTATCGACATCACTATGAAGTGACAAGACTTGTCATATTTTGTTCACCGACTTCGCTGTCGTTACCGGGTCAAATATCTTTTAGAGCTGGAGGGGGCAGGTTCAACGTGTTTTATATGGAATGTAGGTACCTTTTTTTTTGGTACCTACATGTTCAGTCATAGGGGTTTATGGCTTTTATAAAGGGGGGCCAAATTTTCATTATGTTTGCGATAGGACTCACCGTTTTCGAGATATATGCAAAAGAAAAGAAAAAAATCTGATTTAGTTTGGTAATTAAAATTTTAGGTGAAAACAGTCAAATTCAGAATAGCAAAATTGCCATTTTCACTAAACTAATAACTCTGTACAATCTTAGTCCTGTCAAACTAAAATATAGTTTAGTTGTGTCACTTTAGTCAATTTCAGAATGGGAAATCGTCGTTTGACAGGAATAAACTAAATTTTAGTGATTTTTAGTCTAGTTTAGAGGCATTTGTGACAAGAGAATCGGCACCATTGCTTGCTATTGTAAGTTCAGTCGGAACTGTGACTAACCACGCGCGATCCGAATTGGTCGCAGTAACTAAGCACCCCGAACAAATGGGTTAGGTTAGGTTAGAACTGTGACCAATCGCGTGCGAGCCGAGCGATAGATATAATATAATAAATAGAACTAAATACTTCAATTTGACGCGGCATTTTGTAAACGGTGTTTGAATTGTCCATCAAAATAAATGTTGTGGCTTATATTTTATAGTGACGAGGCAATTTACATTTTGCCTTCGGCATATTTCAAAACTGCGAGCGTTTTTAAACGGACGACGCCGTTTGTAAAAAGCGGAATCATACAAATCGCCTGCGACAAATACATAGTATATTTCATAGTTTTGTGGTGATCTACAGGAATAAGGTTTTGTGGTGATTCTGATAATATTTCTCTGCTAGAAGGCGCGTTTTTAATCAGCAACGCGCAGGTATCGTGTTCTATTCCATTCTCAGACAAGTCAGCTTTTGGTCCTCAGGTGTAGGTTTTTTTTATCGTTTTTTTTTTAGTAAAAATTACCTTCGCAAACCATAGATAAGCGCCGGCCCTTAAAAGCAGAGAATACAATATTGTATAATATAAAAACAAAAATCAAATTACAAATTGCATCTTTTCCAGGTACGGTCATCGAAAATCTCATTGGACTACTAAGAATATTTATTAATTTAGTCTTAGTTACTATGAAGTTTGTTTGTTATAAAGTTTTATGTTAATCGGACATTCATGCGTTTAGTAGTGAGACAAGTGGCCTAACACTTTCGGATAGTGACGGAGTGGTCGGTTCACGATTAATAAACTGCCTTAAACCACTCGTGGTTATGTGACTAAGAGATACAAAAATAAATAAAGACAACAAAGTAAGAAGGTTACGTCAAAGCAGTTGTAGTTATGTCTAAGTTCGAATAATGAATAATTAGTAATTTTCAAGATGACTGAAAATAATACAAAGATTTGTATAAAATACGAAATGAACTGAGTAAAATGTAATTAAAAGCAATATTTTTTGCTTAAAAGGTCGAGGATGTAAAGGCAAAAGATAACTATTCCAAACCAACTGTTTTGACGATCTCTTCATGTCCCAACAGATGTTAGAAGGTTTGTAAGGACGTTGAGTTTCTAGTTATCTTTTTGTAATAGGCAATAGTATTGAAGTGTGTATCAGTATTTCATTATTGTTTAGTGACGGGAATAATCTCGGGTCCATGGACAAGAAATGTTTACTGCCTAGTTTTTATTTGTGGGTTAAACGTGTGGTACAGATATTAGTTTTTAATGTTTGATAACTATTTGGTTTCCCAAAATAAAAATTATGGTGACTTAGAAGGTGATTTCGATGTTGAGAACGAAACGAGGAATTTATGAACAATGTTCAGTGGACGTAAACTTTTGGATATTGAGGCTTAATAAAGAGGCCAACTTAACACAGTAGAGGTTACTAAATTATGTATTATTCTATAATAGGCATGCGTTTTTGCCCACTGAATATGAATGACCTTTCAACTAGGTATCTTAAAAACAGGGATATATTGTTAAACCAAATTGTTCGAATTTTATAAGAGCTATTTTGGGTAGACTTTAAGTCCATTGAAAAAGATATCAAGCAGATAGTTCCAATTGTTAGTAGAATGTTGCACCTCAAGTACTTGATAATACTTGCTAATCGGAAGCAACGATTGACACGGCTACGTTACGATTATTATTTAATCGACTTCGGCGTGAAGAGTAGTGACTAGCTCTTAGCAGTTAGGGTAAGGCAACAGCAGTCTGGAAACATCTAAAAAATAAACACATTTTCCAGACAGCTGGTTGGCAGTGACCTGAATATCAATTTACGTAATTCAATTCTAGGAATTTATATGGCTTTGTTAATGTCAGTTCCTAGATTTTGACCTCCTCCAAGCCTCGCCGAATTACCTAAAATTATACTTTATGAAAGATGCCTATAAGGTACAAAATTGACCAAGTCATGACGATGGTTGCAGACTGTTCCAATGTCAAAGACTTGCTACCAGCCACGATACAAACTCGGTCACGACACAAACTCGAATAGTTTTCGTATTTATAATTAGTTTTTAATTTGTTTTATGATAAGTAAATGTTTTTCAGAAAGATGGTGAGGTTGTAAGAGTTGCTCATTGTGTTTTGATGATATCTTTTTTAAATTTCCGAGTCCTTACATTTTGTCCAAATATTACATTGCTTCATGTTATTTAAATTTTTAATATTGACATTTGAAATTCGTGCCCTATTCATTCGTAAAGCGAGGCTACGATTGCCCACCGCAGTGAGAAATCGGGTTTCCATCCATTGTGACATCACAGAACACCGTTATAGCAATAATACATTATATAAATATAGAATATTAGGCGCCGTTGACTTTATATGCGACGAAGGCGAACACTCCAAGCATAATAGAGAACAATTATTTTTTAATATTAGATTTTTCAGAACAGTATCGGTTTCGGTAATAAGTGATCGTAGAATATATACACCAAACAATACATAAAAATAATTTTATAAACCGATCGAAAAATTCGCGTTGGGTATAATAACTATACCAATAAATCAATTGTAACTCACTCATGAATAAAGGAAACTGAAGAAGGATTTGCGTATATAGTTACATCAGATGATACGCTTATTTAGCTCGTAAGTCCAAATAATAAAAGTGACACGATTAATATTTGCCAAACTATATTGGTGGGCATAAATTAGGTATGAGCGGCAACTCACGAGCGCTCTTGGTATTTACTTGTGTGTATACGTGTAAATGCAGATTGTGATAGTGTGCGACTGAGCGTTCCTTACGGAGCGGTCGGTAGCGAGCGCGAGCTCTCATTTTTTTATACCAACGGAATCCGATGCCGCTGTCACACACATTGCCACGACGTATACAATACATGACGGATACATCCTTACCACAAACAAAGGCCACGTGCGCTCGTGACTTGCAAGATCTATACGAATAAGTAATAATAAAGTTTGAAATTATTTTTACTATTGGAGCAATGGAAAACCTTACAGTTTCTTTTACGTAATGTCTACTCGCGAGACTCGTATAAGTGATTATAAGCGTATGTGTGATAGAGACTATCCTCGATAGTAAGTAAATACAGATGGTGGTGTTCTCTTTTTGAAGTGAAATATGCGCCCACGACGCGCCCTAACTCGGTGCAAGCGCTTTAACGCCAAGCCTGTGTCGGGAACGCATTTTTGATACATGTCAGATGTGGTACGGAGTTTTGTAATACTAAGAAATTTTTATATGTATCGTAGTGCATAATAATATAATTGTAAGTTATGCAGCTGGTGGGTAGCAGTGGTCACCAAAAGATTAATATTAAATTATTATTCTTAACGATAATATAGTCGAGGTAAGCCGGTTCTTGTATCTTTGTAATTCAGCTTGGTTTATTGGTTCGAGCCTTTCGGATTCTGAAATTGTATGTTTTATAGTATGATATTATCAAAAATTAATGTGTAGAAAAATAATCTTAATCGGCTGGCGAACCTAATAAGAATAATATTATTGTACCGATCGTGCACTTCATTTTTTTCTACTTAACATAAGCTAAATGTAGCTGGATCTAACCATCTGGATCTGGATGAAACGCGTATTTATCACGCGTGAACAATAATAGTCACAACATTATACGCTTGACTCATTATGATGCCAAATAATTGTATACAATATGCAGGAGTGGGTATAGTGGTGCCATCTGAAGCCTTAACAAAAGATCCAGCAACATTACTACTCTATAACATTAGTATTGCTTTGTAGTTCCTACTCCCTCTAACTTGTTACTAAATAATGTGACTTCCTAACATACCTTATCTACTATCTCTATTGTTATGTACGTCGCTGCTACAAAACCTTATATTTTATTACTATCTATAGTGAAATTAGTGATACTTGTGTAAAACTCGTTAGTTGCATACCTCCCTAATCAAACTTCTTTACAAATACTAGGTTAAATAAATCATTAATTGAATAGATTAATATATTTATATTTGAATGCATTTTGTGATGATGATTTGCGCCGCGATTTTAATCAGTTTGCTCTACAGATTTTTGTATTTCGTTGTTTACACGTTACGGAGACAACTGTGATATACGAAAAGCTGTCATCTTAGCTAAAGAGAATCAGGAATAAATTGATATTACTTAGCTAATTTTTGTTAATAAACTTGTAAATATTCGGTGACTAGCGTTCAAAGAATCTGTCGATTAAACTAGATTACAGAGGGTTTTATTATGATATTATTATTATGATTAGAATACATTTTTATTTGTGCCGAATCCAAATGTTTCTGCGATTATAGTTCCATTGAAAATGTATTAGTGGATTATATTTTACTTCCGAATATTTGAGGCGAAGCAAGCTAATATGAAATGATCTCGATCTTATACCGAACCAGAAAGACGCGTGAAACAAAATCGAGTGGTTGTGATAATAACACATGCACAGACTAGTGATCGTCGCGGTAATTTGCTAAAAAAAAAAAAACAAAGACATTATGATGGACCCATTTAACCTCTCAAGCCCCGCTGGAGGATCGGTTGAGATTCCACACACAGAGAGAAATCTCAACCGATCCTCCAGCGATCCTCATAGAGAGGAAACTATATATATATAATCACTTTATTGTATATATGTACGCTTGACGGTACGGGCGGCGAGCGATACCATACCGTACTTCCGTCAGGGCTTGAGGGAGTCTATACTAACGTTTTACTGTGTGTCCTCCTCCCCTCGAGTCTTTTTTAGATCATCACAATAATAACATCTACCTTGCGACTTATGTCAGCGTTGTTAAAGCAAAAAAAACTAAGACTACATTTTCTGGTTTATGGACTGATTCAGATATTGGAGTCACTGAGATAATAAATCTGTGCGAGAACTTTGCTGAGCTAAAAATATGCACCTTATTTTGTGAATAGATTATCTAGAACAACAATAAGTGTCTTGTGCACCAACACCTGCGATATGGCAAATTATTGTTTGTTTAGCGCTTATTTTGTTGATGAATAACTTGAATGTAATTACTAGGTTGATAAGCGATTATTTATAATTGGATATAATTGTAAATCATTGAAGTTATTGTTAGACATTCTCCACTGCTTATGTAACTGCTGTCTAGTTGACTACATAGATGTTATCTTGCAAAATGTGCTTTATACGTAATTACGTTAAGTACTAACTTTGCTGTAAGGTGCGTTTTCGCAAGAAGTAATAAATTAATCGTTTTTAAAACCTAAGTACACTACGGCCGAAATATCTTAGCGAGTCTGAACATATGCACTATGAACTTTCACGCATGTTCTCTCACTCACACTCGCCTCATGTCACCATATGGTTCCTAAAAAATGTTACTGCGCAGCCTTTTGCGCGAAGTTCGGACTCGCCAAGATATTTCGGCTGTAGTGTAGCAGTTGTGCAGTGGAACGTCAATTTAAATTTCAAGTTCGATTTTATTCTCTTCATATTACACAATGATGTCTATAATAATATACGCAGATAGTGACCGAATAAAGTTTTTGAATACAAAAAATATATTTTTATATATCCGACCTTACTTTTCCGAGACAGTTTTTATAGAACACATTTTTTATATTCCTTGTGAAATATGAAGCGATGGGATTGCAAAGGATTGGAACTATGATTATTATAACAGTATTGTTAACGGCTATTTTCCTAAGTAGCGGTGTTATGAGACTTAATAATTTATTTTAAAATGCGGGCCGCTACACTGCCCTAATAATAATCAGTAGTGATTGAGAATTGGGTGAAATATAAAAAATGAACTTTCGAACTGTGTTTTAATTATTTATTAACTGATAAAAACGCTAATTAAACTTAGTAATTATTATTAGAAATGCCTTGCCATCGTTTCTCAAATAGGCACAATCAAATTATATTTTAATAATTAGTAAAACATACATGTAGATTATCAGTCGAGTTAAATATTAATTCATTTAAATAAACTACTATACTGACTGATATTAAGCGACGGCGACGTTATGATGCATCTTGAGATAGTAGAGCTGCGCTTGCGACTCTAGTTCCTGTAGGGATTTCACTACTGGCGCCATCTGCGTCACGTGATCCTGCAAATGACGGGAAATGAGTGTAGTTACCAATTAAATACATAAATGATATCCATCAGAGCCAATTTCATTACAGAGACGTTCTAACATACGCGCCGTAACCAGAAGTATAAGTTTTCTATAAGTGGTCGCCTAACAGAAGCGTGTTTATTTAAATGTGGGTTGGTTATGGATATTATTAATTAACAAAACAAAATCGCCTGTATTGTGGCAGAGGTGTACACTCAGATTTCGCCAATTATCTATACTAATAACAAAGCTGAAGATTTAGTTTGTTTGAACGCGCTAATCTCTGGAATCTGGAACTACCAATCGGAATTGATATTTTTTTTTTCATTTAATAGCTAAATTTTTGCGGTAGGCTATTTAACATCACGCTAGGACCCTTAGGAGCCGAGCATAAAAAAAAAAGTCAGATAGAACGCCAAGCCTAAACGAAAACAAAGTAATAGCGCGGACGGGCGATGCGATGCAGCGGGGTGGGTCGGGATAACAAGAAATTTCACTCGGATGAAGTCGCGGGCAGATGCTAGTTAATTTATAAGGTGCGATTATGACTGTCATTTGATGATTGTGTCAATATATGGAACCCTACCTGATACCCAGAACCAGCCGACTTCTTCTTCTGCCCGTACACGACCTTGCCGTCAAACTCGTTGGCGGGCACGGCCATGTCGTTGCCGACCTGCTGGATTGTGATGGTCAAGTGGTCTTCGATGTCAGCCAGGTACTGTCAAAAAGAGAATGGTATGAATATAATAAGGCTATCACAATATAGGCCTCCTAAACATCCTCCTGTCGTCTGCGTTTCGTAAAAAGTACGACCGCGATGTAAACAATTTTTGTTGGATTTTTCCTTGTCGGGACAAGAATTTTGTGCAGTGTAACTGTCTGAGAAATAATAGGATATTCGATTATTGTGACAGTTACTTTTAGGCACTTGCGAACAAGGAACAAATTCGCTATCGCCGACTGGATCATCGCTTAACCCGTCGCATTTCGTAACCTTACTGCCAATTGCTTCTGCCAGAGGGCACCACTGCACTACGTTTGACTAATGGCAGGATAATTTGAGACGAAAAGTACCTATTTGACAGATCTACAACAGCGCCCCCAAGCGGGATTAATACGAGAATCTTATTCCGTTCAAAAATTAATGAACGGAAATTGTATACCCATCTCTGTTACTCTACATTACGATACGTAAGAGTTTCTTGTCTTTGAATTTTATAATATTAAACACATAATACAACACACAACACATATACATTTAACACATTTAATTTTAATCGTATTGTAACTAAATCTGCATGGAAACTAGGTATGTGGTTTCCATGGAGATTTAATTTATTGTTTGACTAGAATGGCAGGATAATTTGACAGGTCTACATCTACAACAGCGCCCCCAAGCGGGATAAATTGCGAGAATTGCTGCCATTAACAAAAGGGTTAAAGTTCTTAATAATATCTTAAGTCGCAGTGCCGCGAACCCGTAAGATTTTTCTCCCTACAAAAAATCGCTCAACGCGCTTAAAGAAGGTTCACTTCAATAACTTGTTGGTAATAGTGTATACCTGTGGCTCGTTGTACCAGGTGCAGCAGCCCCTGGGATGGTCGTCGGTGAGGTTTGTGTTCCAACAGTTGCGGCCGCGCGACGAACACCACTCTCCGTGGTACCACACCTGCAAACGAACGAGGTAAACGTGAACACTGCACTCATAAATGATAAATGATTTTATTTCTGTAAGTAAGTAGGTTTGTACAAACACGTCAATAATATTTTTTTTAAATAGATGAGGTCGGCGTTTCTTATCTGACTACCTACTCTGAGAAGAAAGGCCGAAACAAACTCAAAGGTCACAGTCTCTTTTAAAGTCCAGACAATCTTGTGATGACCATGTAGATTGGTGTCTGAAATGGTCTTTTGAGGAAAGAACCACACAGATTGAGTGGACCGGTCCAGTCAGTAATTGTGCAGCTCAACACAGAACTTACCTTACATAACTTGCTAAAAATCAAAGTCGAAGCATGGGTTTTTAATTTACAGGTTAAATTATCCAGGGGCAGTTAAACTCAGTTTGGGGGATGCGGTAAGGTGGCCCGCAAACCATATAGCGCTTTAGCCCTACAATAAACAGTTAAAAAAGATAGTTGCTTGTTCCAAAATGGAGATTTCTATGGAGAACAGGCAAGAAACTCGAGTAACACGCCTACAAGTAAAAAGCTCGTGAAGATATTTTATTTGGCGCACGCACAGAAAATTTAAACAATAAAAACGAAATATTAAAATACTAGAAAAAAAATATGGAAAATAAGACCCGTGCGAGGCCAAAATGGCTCCTATCTCGCGGTATTTATCTAAAAACCATTAAAACCAAGAGTTTTCGTGTCTCTAAGTCAGGTATAATCATTTTAAAAGGTTTTACCTTCTCCGGGACAGTGGAGACAAGACTGATAGCCAGACCCATGCGTTCCGCACGACCGACACGACCAATGCGATGCACGTAGTTTGACTTCTCGTCTGGCAGAGTCACGTTGATCACTGCAGAAAACGAACAAGTAATAAAGAAAAGGCAAAGAAGAGTTGGCAATGAGAAGTAACAAGTTTAAGACTTCCTCATTCCCGAACCCTGATTAAGACTGATCAGTAAATCTGCTATCAAATCTTGTTTTTTTTTGTGATTGGTTATAGATAGCAATCTAAAAGGTTCGAAGGTTTAACATTATTATCGAACAAGCCACTATTACTACTCTCAAAACGGTGAAGGAAAACATCGTGAGGAAACCGGCAAGTCCTAGAAACAAAAATACGAAAACATGTGACTTCTACCAACCCGCACTGGGCCCGCGAGGTGGATTACGGCTCACTTCCTCTCACAGAGAGGAGGCCTGTGTCCCAGCAGTGGGAACGTTATGGGCTGATTATGGAAGCCACTATTTAAATTTTCATAAAATACTTTCTTAGTGCTCATTTAGTTGTAGAACTCTAGTGCACAATTTCATGCTTCTAGACACGGCGGACTCAATTTAAAGATTTATAATAACGCTATAGCAGTAGTAACAATAAAATTTCTATTGTGTCTCGTTTTTGTCCTTCAACATGTTAAGTAGATTTAATTTTACCCCAAGTGGTTAATGGTAATTTTTCCATAACTATCCTATAAAAAATCTACTTACTAAACGGCAGCCCGGAGATATCAATGCCCCTAGCAGCGACGTCAGTACAGATGAGGTACTTGACCTGGCTGTTCTTGAACTTCTCCAAGTTAGCCTTGCGTTCCGCCGGCTTGCGGTCACCGTGCAGACAGACGCAGGTGAACTCGCTACCGCAGGATTTGAGGTAGCGTTCCATGTTGTCGCAGTCTAGCTTTGTGCGGCAGAAGATTATAGCCCTGCAGGAACGGTATAGGGATGTTAATATTGGAAGATGAACTGACGATGTAATTAGATGCATTTCGTTTAGACAAGTGGACATAGACGGCAGTGCTTGGAATGTGCTTGCTTGTGAATGTGCTTGCTTGTGAATGTGTGATGTCGTATTGTACCTACTGTTGATGTATATTACGTTATCTATGTGTCCGACTGAAACACGATTTTCAGTCGAAACCGAAACTGTAACCAAAACATCGGCTCCTCTTCTAGTTTCGGCTGAAACCGTAGCCGAAACTTACATAGTTAAGAAAAAGTGAAATTCCAAAACGACGATTGAAAAATTAGCCCTAACTTAGCAACTTAACTTAGGGGTCTTAGCAGATGTGTTACTGTTAGCTTTTGCGATTAGCGATTTAGGCTCAATTTTGCCACACATCACTAAACGCGTTTGACGTTAAACGAATTTAAAACATCCCTCTGTTTCTTTCAATCATTTGGAGATGACAGAGGCAGAATTATGTTTTAACTGTGTTTAGCGTTAAACGCGTTTAGTGATGTGTGGTGAAATTGAGCCTTAGTAATTTTTATATGCTCGATTCAACTCTTAACATCGCATAATTTTAGCATTAGCAATCAGCGACTTAATCGCTATTCGGAAGCTCGATACACCTAGCTTTATCTCTCCACCATACAATTCAGCATAGTTAGAAAACGCAATTTTTAAACTGTATTCAAATGGAACTAGTCGTCAAAATGCTGTGCAGCGTCAATGTAGTCGCTGAAACGTGTGATTTTGCTATTGTGACCGAACGCACAGTCGCTAAGATACATCTGCTGTTAAGATACAGCTTATATCAATCTTCCAGAAAGCGAAAAGATCCCTACTCGCTGATACTAAAAGCAGCATGTCTGCTAAGAACCTAAATGACTTCTATTGTCTACGCCGTTTGTCTGTCTATGAGTCGTTCGTATTCTATCAAAACCGACAGCTCACGAACGCCATACGCCATGTTTCAGTCGGGCCGAAGATTCGGCCACACTGGCCGAAACCGAACCGTCATCGGTCACAAGTTATTATATGTACTTATTGTAAGTTGGATGTATATCTGGACAACAAACCTTTTTATTTCATAAACTGTGAGTTACTGCATCGTAATTACTTGTATATTTTTTTCCTATTTATCACTTGGCGACATAATAATAGTCAGACTAGCATTAAAATAATGGAGTTAGTATTCAAGCTTTGTATTGCCATCTATATAGATTAGAAGCAAGCAATTCAAACCTTGAATACAGTTACTTTAATCAAGAGAACTTCTCACCTGTCCATCTTATGTTCCTTGATAGCGCGCACGCAGTACTCGCCCTTGAGTATCTTGACGGCTTCAGACAACGTCTCCGGAGTGGTGTTGCCGCTGCGAATGTTGTCCTTTGAGTGAACGCCGTCTGTCTGTACGTGTCTGATAATGTGAAAAATGAATTATTTGTTATTGTGATATTTCAAAACATATTACTTACTAGCCGTGGCCCGCGGCTTTGCCCGCATGGATATCGGAAATTATCCCACGGGAACCTACTACCGGGATGAAAAGTATCCTGTGTTAATCCAGGTTATAAATTATGTGTGCCAAATTTCATCCAAATCCGTTCAGCCGTTTTTGCGTGATTGAGTAACAAACATCCAACCATCTTCACAAACATTCACATTTATAATAATGGGATGTGTGGATAACGCATTAAAAAACCGGCCAAGTGTTTGTCGGACCACGCACAATGAAGGGTTCCGTAGTTGGGATGAATTTATCTTAAGAACATTGTAGTTGAAAAACATGTTCTCCCATACATTCCAACTGTAAATGTAAGTTTGTACTCAGAATATTGATAGATTAACCATGTTATTTTAAGACCACAGACTTCTTATAGGTTTTCCTGTAATCTACAGGTAAAGATCAATTTTCTGTAGTTTTTTCAAAATTTTAGGCTCAGTAGTTTCGGAGATAAGGGGGGGGGGGGATGGCCAATTTTCGTCTATTTTCTTAAATAACTAATTTTTCTAAAAAAAATCAGACAGAACGCTAAGCAAAAACGTAATAAGTAATAGCGCGGGCAGGCGATGCAATGCGACGGGATCGGGGGAACAAGAAATTTCACGCAGACGAAGTCGCGGGCAGAAGCTAGTAACTAATAACTAGGAAAAACAAAAGAAACAAGTTCAAAGTAAGGTGAGATCGAGTTAAAAAATAACATCAAAAATAAAGTAAAATAAATTGGACTTAAACATCCTAAAGACACCGATAAATTAAATTAAAAATAAACACAAATAAAGTAAGTCCCCTCGGACGCCAGGAACTTACTTGCGCAGAGTCTCCCACAGTTGGTCCTTCTGTGGGTCTACGTTGACGACCACGTGGTGCACTGTCTCTGGTACTGAGTCCTCACCCTTGAGGTCCACCCAAGTCGGGAAGTACATCAATTTCTCCTGTTAAAACAAATGAAGCAAGATATTTAAATCTCTATATTATAATCCTGTAGGTATGTGATTGTGTAGTGTTGCTAACTATTGGACTTTCCCTGACGTTAATTGAATGAAAGATAAATCTTTGAAGGACTTCTTTTGTTCTTCTTTTTTTAGGCTTTCTTTGAGACTGTCCCAGTCATCTAGTGGCAAACTCCCATAATTCGATTTACATTAAAACATATTTTTTTCTTAAAATGAGTATTTAAATAAATACTCATTTTAAGAAAAAAATATGTATGTGCGTACACACACACACACATATCACACGATATGTGTGTGTGTGTGTGTATGTATGTATGTGTGTGTGTGTATGTGTGTGTGTGTGTGTGTATGTATGTGTATGTAATAATCATTAAATTATGATTATTACAGTAAGTGTAAGTCTCAGCTATAAACTTCAGCCATTCACGCGACGCGCACTTTACATGTGGTTACCAAGTGTACAAACACGCTGTGAATGTGTGTGTAAGCGCAGGAGCTCTCGGTACCGTCCGAGACACGGGCCAAGTCGGAAGTGCGTGCGTGTGTGTTATGTGCTGACGCTACTCGTCTTCACGCACACATTCACAGCGTGTTTGTACACTTGGTTACTACAGGTAAAGCGCACATGGCTTCGTGAGATAAAAATACTGTTAGTACAACTTATATTAATGAGTAATGTATCATTATAGAAGTATAAAGTCTCAACTATAAACTTACGGCCATCTTCTTAACTTCAAAAGCGTGTAGCGTGGCGGAACAGACGACCATCTGCAGCCGGCGTCCATCGGACGTGATCTTCGGTATCTGTCGATGGAGGCGCTCAATCAGCTCCCCGTAACCTGCCTTGAGTAGTCCATCCGCCTCGTCCAGCACGAAAAATCGACAGTGGGTGAGGGCTAGGTATCCTGTACGAGAAAATGGGGCATTGTTTGACGTGGCTTCATGAACAAGGATTGTTCCGGAAATAGAGTAAGAGAGAGAGAGAGAGAAGAGAGAAAAGAAGAAGGAGAGTAAAGAGGGGGTAAGAGTATTCTATTCTATTTCTCAACCACAAAAATATTCCCTGTTGTCTCCCTGCGCTGAGAATGCACTTCATCAAACGATACCATTCCCTGATGTATGGGAAACATCATGGCCGCTAACATACCCAGTCGTGCTAATTTCTGCCAAACTGGATGACAGTTGAAGATGGTGAATTACCAAGTTCAAATTTTTATAAATAACTTCATACTGCAACAACTACAATCAGTAAGGTTGGTAGGTTAGCTGATTGCTCATGCCCTATCTTCTTCTATATCTTTTTCGCTCTATAATCACACTCTGCCCGAGTTATTATAATAGGTTGGGGAAAAAGTTTCTTCGCATTTTTTAAGAAAATTCAAAACATTTATTAATATACATTATTTACATTTATCTAAAGTATGTAGGTACCATTTTGTTCGATAACGTTTTGCCATCTTGTAGGTAGCGACATGATCCCATTGCTATAGAAATTTTGGGACTTCTGATCAAAATACCGCGACAAGTAGTTTTGGCAGTCCTCTCGTGATGTTAACCTGACACTGCCTAAAGAATTCTGAAGAGACCGAAACAGGTGGAAATCTGAAGGTGCAAGGTCAGGACTATACGGCGGATGCATTAACACCTCCCAGCCAAACTCTCTTAATTTTTGCTGAGTGGCTAAAGATGTGTGAGGTCTAGCGTTATCATGATGAAAAACCACACCCCTTCTGTTGATTAATTCCGGCCGCTTTCTCTCAACTTCTTGCTTTAATTTCATCAGTTGTTCGCAGTAGAGTTCAGAATCGATGGTTCTGCCTGGTGGTAACAGCTCATAATGAATAATGCCCTTCCAATCCCACCACACACACAACATCACCTTGTTGCGAGTTAACCCGGGTTTCGCCACAGTCTGTGAAGCCTGACCGGCCTTTGACCACGACCTTTTTCGCACGTTCCTGTCGTACGTGATCCACTTTTCATCACCAGTTATCTGCTTCTTCAAATATGGTTCGGTTTCATTACGTCGTAATAAAGAATCACAAATGAGTACACGGTTCATTAGGTTTCTTTCAGAGCTCGTGAGGTACCCAAATATCGAGCTTTTTTGTACCCCGTTTTTTTCAAATGCCCCAAAACTGTTTTGTGGTCAATTCCCAGTTCTTCAGCTACGTCGTAACTACTGATATGCCGATCTTGCTCCACTTTTTCAAAAATGGCATCCATTTTATCCGTAATGGGCGACCAGAGCGACGTGTATCTTTGACATAAAATTTTCCGGATTGAAAACGCTTAAACCAAATTTGTGCTACTCTCACAGACACTGCACTGGGTCCATAAACATCGCAAATTTTTTTCGCGGCTTGCGTTGCATTTTTACCTTTTTTGTTGTAAAATTTTAAAATGTATTGAATTTCTTCATAAAGGGCGTTGACTACGATTTCAACGTGCAACCGAAAAAGTTTTGAAAAGGGTGAGGCACAAAGACTTTCGATAGTACCTAAAAATACCGCTGTACGCTGGCGCCTCGCTCGGGTGAGACCGAATCTTAAGATTTCTACAAAAACTGACAACCGCCCATAAATAATAAAAATCCTAAGCACTATGATAGCTGGGTCACGATCGAGGCGATCAGTACATCAGTAGCCAACAAATTCTAACGCAGAAATTACCTAACACCAAGACACCACAACATACAGTAAACTTAATTAGCCAGTACAACATACGAGTTGAGCAGGAACAATCAGACTCCGGTTCTAAATTACCAGGCCCCAATTACCACAGGACAAGATCGACTTCAATAAGGAAATTAACTTTTCGGTGGACACGGCTGAATCAAGAGATAATATCAAGAAGGCTGTTAACGGGACTTACAAGAAAACTGAAACGGATAGCAGTGAGACCTCATACGAAGATACTGGAAACAGCAACGTGTAATACAACATAGCAGTGACATAAATGGTATCGAGAATGCAGTCTAACCCCGCCAAAAGATTCACCGCTGAAGCTAGATTTTAAATAACATGTTATTACTTGCCGCGGGTATACCGCATCCTTGCCGCGTGTGTACCGCGGTAGCGCGTACTTGCAGGGAGTGTACCGCGTCCTTGCCGCGAGTGTACCGCGGTAGCGCGTACTTGGAGCGGGTGTACCGCGTCCTTGCCGCGAGTGTACCGCGTCCTTGCGGCGAGTGTACCGCGGTAGCGCGTACTTGGAGCGGGTGTACCACGTCCTTGCGCGTCTGTACCGCAGTCATTCGTTTGAGTGAAAGAAAACCTGTCTCATGTAATGTTGACATTTGTTTTTAAAAACGAACGTCACGTTCGACGACGATCAGTACATCAGTAGCCAGCAAATTCTAACGCAGAAATTATGTAATGCCAAGACACCACAACATACAGGATACGTAATTAGCCAGTACAACATACGAATTAAGCAGGAACAATCCACAGAACTCTGGTTTCAAATCACCAACCCCCTACAACGCAGGACAAGATTTACTTCAATAAGGAAATTAACTTTTCGATGGACACGGCTGAATAAAGAGTTACATCAAGAAGGCTGCTAAAGATATACAAGAAACAGGAAACGGATAGCAGCGAGACCTCAGACGATGATTTTGGTAATAACAACGTATAATACAGCATAGCTATGACATGAGTCAAAAACGAAATTTAACCGGCAAAAGATTCACCGGAGAAGCTGCACTTGAAGCAACATGGCAGCAACGTCATAAAAAAGCCCATCCATATTATATCACCCGTCTCTCCAATATTCCAAGGCTTAGTTTACGGTGCATACTGGGTATGGCTCTTTATCCCCTCCATATCCCAAGGGCATGTCTTCCCTACCATTACCGCGCCCCCCGGTCTACTCACTGATATACAATGGGGTTGCACCATGTAACATGAGGCAATAGGGTCTAGTGTGAATCTCTGGGTTCATTCGAGCAATCGAGTCTGGTTAAACCACGCTGGGGTCGGTGCAATTCATTCATTCATAGATTCACTCATCTTGACAGTACGAAAAACAAATGAAAATCACACATTTTCCTAATTTGAATTTGGAATTATGTTCTTTAAAATTTAAACTTTCAATGATACCCAAACCAGCCAGATACAAATAGTATAGCCAAAGAGATTTTATTTTAAGTTCATACATACTATAATGCGAAAAGACTTTTTCCCCAACCTAATACATCTGGAGTTGAAAAAATCGAGCTATTTCATAAAATGCCTGTCATTCAATCTTACCTCCTTGAATGAGATCCTCCAACCGCCCGGGGGTGCCCACAACGATGTCGATGCCGGCATTCAGCGAATTGATCTGATCCTTAACATTTATACCTCCTACTACCAGCAGCTCGCGAATCTTTGGGTTTTCCAGATGCTTCTTGAATTTTGTTATTTGATTGCAAGTCTGTTCTGCTAATTCTCTTGAGGGCTGTGTAGAAAGAAAAGTTTATTATTTCACTAGCTTCTGCCCGCGACTTCGTTTGCGTGAAGTTTCTTATTCCCCCGACCCATCCCGTCGCATAGCATCGCCTGCCCACGCTATAACTTCGTTTTTGTTTAGCGTTATTTCCTACTTTTTTTTCTATTTGCTCAGCTCTTAAGGGTGATGTTAAATAGCCTATAACCTCCCTCGAGAATTGGGCTAATAAATGCAAAATGTTTTTTTTTAATTCGACTGGTAGTTCCAGAGATTAGCGCGTATGAAAGTAAGCTGAAGTTTGTTTTTTTGTTTATACAAACAAAAAAACAAACTTCAGCTTTATTATTATTAGTAATTAGTATAATAGATATTGGTTGAATAGTTGCAATCATGCATTTACATTTCATTCATTTTTTTTATTTAACTTAGGACGCAGATATAAAATAATGCTGTACAGGCTTTATTTTATTTTTTTGGCTTTTGTATTTTACAACATCAGGCAGGTTTGAAATCAGCCCTACCCCTACCCCTACCTAACCTTAAATGCGAAACACATTATCAATCGGTGTCGAGTTTCATTTTGACAGTTCGACAACATTCATTGCGTTATTTACGTTCTCGAGCAGACAAATTTTTCGAACATATGAAGCAATGGATTATCAATTTGTTTCAAAATGATTCAAATTCCGTTGATAGTGTGTTATTTATTTAAAATAGGTACGCCAACAGCATATACATTGTCCATTAAATACTAAAAATTAACAGGTATGGGTTCTTATGTAAAAATTAAATACCAATTACAGGTGTAAAGCAACCTTCGTAAATTATATTAAATTAAAATGATTAAATTAATATTATTATTCATTAAAGAGAAAAACAAAATTATAAACAAAACAGCTTTGACTTACTGAAGTCTAAAAAAGAACTAAAAACTGACTTACACAAATATCAATAAAGATATATACTTAAACTAACTAAAATAAGCACAACTAAGTATGACATTGGTCATGTAAATAATTGTTTAAATGACTGCGCAAGAGGGTTTTGAATTTCGGCAGGGAACCAAAGAACACATCCACATCAGGTAGTTTTGAGTTGAGTGTGTTACGCAATTAGGGTGCAGGCTAACTCTTTGGTTTATACTAAGAGATCCGCCCATGCTTCACGTGGTTTTTACGACTTGACAAAATATCGAGATTTCTATATTATACCAGTCTGCCTAGCCTTTTCCCAACTATATTGGGGTCGGCTTCCAGACTAACCGGATGCAACTGAATACCAGTATTTTACATGGAGCGACTGCCTATCTGACCTCAACAACCCAGTAACTGGGTAATATGATACCCCTTGGTAAGACTGGCTGTCAGACTTTCGGGCTTCTGACGACCCATAACTACTGTCAGTAATTTTAATATTAATGTATTATACGCATAAACCTGTATGGCTGTATGAACTATAAACTATCATACAGGTTTGTGTAATGGTGGTTGATTCGGTTTTTATAAAAATCCTGAGCGTAATTTAGACTTCAAGCCATGCACGCACGAACAAACAACAACGTGGTGAACACGAACATCAAACACTATAAATGTTCAACAGGGTCCTGAGTTTCTTCAGATGATCCATGTTCGATTTCCATGTTCACCATGTTTTGTTCAGTCGCGCGTACACGCTTTTAGAAGAACAACGTGGTCACACAGACACGAAATGCGACTTTATTATTTAAATTATGAATGTATAGATAACCGAACTTATAAGGCGTAAACGTTAACGAAATAAGATGGAGAATATCTACCAAGCGGTTTCCATATGCGCAAGTTCATACAAGTCCAGAGTTAGTCTGTCTTCAGTTTGGACCCTTTCACCAAAATGCTAAGATATCTTTGTTTATTTGATTACTCACCTCAATAATAATAGATCGCGGCGCGTTATTAGCAGGTTTAGCTTCCACGGCGCTGTCCGAAGATACCACATTCTGTTTCATATTGCCCTTTGGGGCTGTGGCGATGCCTATGTATTCTGCCGGTGGTGGGTACTACATAACGATAAGGTACAATATTAATATATTATCATGAATAGAATTGTCAATGTAGGCAAAAGATTGTAGATAGAATTTATTAGAAGGCTAGGGCCAGCTGTGGCCAGGAGTTATTAAGGTACCATACATACATAAACTCACGCGCCTCCTTCCTATAGGGGCAGAAACTACAGAACACCACCTGCTATGATCTTTACATAGGTACAAACATTTTTGCTTTTGTATAATGTATAAATAATGGGGAATTTGCAGAAAATAATGAAAACGACTCCATCTGCCTAGCCTTTTCCCAACTTTGTTGGGGTCGGCATCCAGTCTAACCGGATGCAGCTGAATACCAGTATTTTACTTGGAGGGAGTGCCTTTCTGACCCCCACAACCCATTAGCTGGGTAATATGATACCCCTTGGTAAGACTAGTTGTCAGACTTTTGGGCTTCTGACAACCCGTTACGACCGTCACAGATCCACAAATGACAGCTGGAACCAACGGCTTAACATGCTTTCTGAGGCACGGAGGTGTGTCAGTATGTAAATATGGTCACCCATCCACGGACTGACCCTGGCAAGCGTAGCTTAATGTGATGGATCGACCCATGCGGCCACTTAGCCACGAGCTCCTCTATAAAATAATGAAATAGACTACAGTTACATAAACATTCACATCTAAAGAGGCATAGAATGGAAGGAAAGGTATGAAATCATACTTAAAATTAAGAATGTCAGACTTTGTTTATAGATAGGTAGCAAAAATAATAATTGATAAAAATGTAACATTTATAACTGCTTCCTATGGTTACTAAAAATTTGTACCTTGAATGGCATCTTGCCAAAATTAAAGCTCATTTCAGCATTTTTGAGTACAACAGCGGGGAAGTAGCAGTCTGCACGCCTTTCAGGGGCCAGGGTATAGGCGACTCCGAGATTTTCACCATTCTTAGTGTAGCTAATCTCACCATTGTTCAGGTTCAATAGGCATCCTGAAATAAAGCACAGTACCCAAATACCAATTTTTATAAAGGAAATTGTTTGTAAGTGCTGCTTATGTCCAATTTTAAACAACATACTATTAATGCTCATCTTGTCTGTATTAAAATATCTGTAAAAAACATACCTATGACATCATTCATTCCATATGCAGAACCATAGTCATCAAAGTTTTTGGCATTAGACTTCTTGCCTGTGCCTCCAAACCCGAAACCCAGACGGTCTGTACCCAGATCCAGTCTTGCCTGAAAAAAATGTAATTACAAGTTGTTTTGTACATTTTTTATACTTGTACTATAAATCCTGAGATACATACCTGTATTACCAACAGTCAGGTTATGTTTATTTATCAAAATAATATAATCTATGAATCAGAAAGTATAAATATTTTAAAACATGATGCAATGATAATGAAATTAATATGATTTCTTTGTATAAATTCAGGGTTCATTGTTTCATAGTTTTGAAATGTATTGAGTTTTAAAAATTGTATGGCATTTCCACTTACGGCTTGTGTAGACCAGCCCACACGGCATAAGCCCTCATCAGTGACAGTGGCTTCATAGTAATAAGCCCCCTTGCTATGCACGCCCTTAGTGGCCCTGCAGCCGTGCCAGCCCTTCTGGTCGCGCGACTGGCACCGCAGCCCGTCCGGCGTTACCGCCAGCGCGTCCGTACGGTCAAAGAACGACATCGTCAATTCTGTCGATATTGTTTGTATTATCTTACTCGTCTTCCCTTCCTGTATATCTTTCAAAGTCTCCCACACTATTTGCAGGATCGGCAAACAGAAAGCACCAGTCTTCCCGCTGCCTGTTTCAGCAGCCATAAGGACGTCTCCACCACCCAAGATGAGCGGTATTGCCTCGGCCTGGACATCTGTTGGTAGTGTCCAGTCCATCTCGTCAATGGCCTTCCCCAGCTCGGGGAGGACACCGAACTCTTCGAACGCAGTCATTTGTTATACTTATCTAGTATTCCTACGTATAAAATATGCAATTTTACGAGGCCGCAGGAAAAGAAACTTTGGCAAATAGCAATATTTGGCACTTGCTTGACGAAGTGCCGAATAGAATGCAGTCTGGAATTCTGAATGACAGTGACATCGACATGACGCAAAGCAAGATTTCTCTATTCTGCAAGATTTTACAAATTCTTCGTGGTGCTCTTCATTTTCACATCAAGCACCAAGACGTAATATTTGGAGCTCTTGAATTCCAGCATAGGTAGAGTACAGTAGTTATGAGTTATTTCCAATCCTAATTCCGATGCGGCTGCTGCAGGTGCAGAAAACCTCAAACGGCGAAAATATTCAAATATTTTTGGGAGTTATATTTTCGAGCCGTTTGGGGTTGAAACAATAGGGCCATGGGGTTCGAGTGCACACTTGGTTTTTCAAGACATCGCTAAACGGTTGGTCGACTCCTCACGTGACCAGAGGGCTGGCCTATTTTTTGGCCAAAGAATCAGCATTGCCATACAACGTGGCAATGCTGCCAGCCTTTTGGGCACTTTTCCTCTTGACAGCGATGCGGACGGATTTTTTGATGCCCTATGATCCTTTCCCCTCCTTTTTATATACCATGTACATATTATTATTTTAAATCTGTTAGTTTATTTAATATGTAAATACTTGTACTAATCATAAATGATCTATCTATATAAATAAAAATCCTAATTCCAGGTCTGAGACAAGTGTAAAGCTACGACGTAGTCTCCTAAATGATTTGTCTCAATAAAAACCAGTTGATCGTCTATGGTCTTCCTTAAAAGTATGCCGAAATGTCAGTGCAATGTCACTGTCAAATCACCGATCACGTAATTCACGTATGAAAAATAACCTAAATTTTGTAGGCACACAATGTTATTTTTCCCAACTCATTTATAAAATGGAGCTAGAACTACTTCAAGACTCTGTAACAAAAAATCCATCAAAGCTATCTACTACAGGAAAAGTATTAATTTATGGCACTGGAGGACTAGCTGTTGGAGTCAGTATTATTTGTATACCATTCACAGTACCAGCGCTGAGAAAAGTTTGTTTGCCTTACGTTCCTGCCACCACAGAACAACTCCTTGGAGTTAGCAAAGCTTTGGCTGGTCGCAGTGGCAAACTATTAGATGTGGGTTCGGGCGATGGAAGGATTGTGTTTACCGCGGCCAAATTAGGTTTCCAAGCAGATGGAGTAGAGTTAAATCCTTGGCTAGTCTTCTACTCTCGAATCGCTGCGTTACTGAAACCGGAATTTCGTGGCAGCAAATTTTTCCGGCGTGACTTGTGGAAGTTCGACCTGAAGCCATACAACAACATAGTGATATTTGGTGTTGAACAGATGATGAAGGACTTTGAACATAAGTTATTAACAGAGACAAACAAAGACACACTGGTAGTAGCATGCCGGTTCCCATTGCCAAATATGACTCCTGTAGAAACTATAGGGAGTGGTGTGGACACTGTTTGGAAATATGTTGTAAAAAGATAGACCAGAATTAAAAACTTAGATACTTTTAATATAGATTAGCTTAGTTATTAAATTAATATAAACTGTTGACTGTACAAAACATAATATTTCTAAAAGCGGCCACTTCTTTTCCTGCCTGTATACTTGGTATCAGCCTTTGTGTCCTTGCCTTGTTTCCTTCTCCTTTCCTTTTTCTCCAGAATCCAAGCTCTTGTGTTTTTGAGTGGTTTGCCTCTACTATTTCTTGTTGCTTCTCTTTTAGCATACTTTACTTGAAGGTTGTTGTCCATTTCATCAGTACCTACAAAATAGGAAATTCACATGATAAAGATGTCTAAAATAATCACACAAAGTCAATAGGATTAAAAAATAATGATCATCAAGTCTGGAGTCACCCACAACTGGGTATAAGCCTTCTTTCATCGCTGCCAATCTATTTGGTGTTTTGTGACATATTACCAGCTAATTGATGTGGGTTTGACCAAATGGATCTATCACAAGACTGACTAAATTAATGGTCATTTAATAATTACCTAGTGCTTGAGGTAATGGAGCAGAACCGCCAGTCATCAGCACCAAGAAAAATTTCTTAGCTTTGGCAGAATTAGGGAAGTCTACAACTACACCTCCGTAGAAACCAGCTTTCATGGCTTGTGAGGTGACCAGGTCCATTTGACTCTCATTCTCTGGGTAGAACTGGAATACTGCTCTGGCTGATCTAGACTAAAATCAAATAATACTTTGTAAATCTTGAAAGATAGGTACAGTCAGCAACAAAAGTTGATTAACACTTGAGGTTTCTAAATCTTAATTATTGAGAAAAATACTTCATTAAAATCGGAACAGATTTAAATTTTAAACAAAATTAACTCTTATCTAATCTATCTCTTATGATATATCTCTTATGATTAAAAAGCAGGTTATCATATAATTTTGTGTTAATTTAGATGACATCAAAAAGTAGCAGTGTTAACCAACTTCTGTTGCTGACCGTACAATTCAGGAGCAAAAATAGAAAAGCTTAATATGAAATCATGAAAATAGAAACATATGCTTAGTGAAAAAATGAGTTTATTTTTTCAGACTGGCCACTGTAACCCCATGTGGGGTTGGTGCATTTCATTCATTCATTCTATGAATCAAGCTATTTCATTAATTTATTTTGGTTCCAAAAGAAAGGTACAGTTTATTAAAAAAGTTTCACATACCAAAGAAGCATACAAGGAACTAAAGAACTGATGGAGCCTTTTGACAGGGTGATGTGACTTCTTATCAGCATTGAACAGCCACTGTAGGGCTGACACTGAGACCGCTCCATCAAAACACCCTGCTCTGAATGGCACTCCTTCACCCATGTCTGATAGTACTAGATCACCTTCTGTTTCTCTTTCTTTGGCTACATCTGAAATGTATGTTATGGTGAGAAACAGGCAGTGGGCCACAATGAAAGAGTTTCAAGCTAGCTGATTCAATTTCACCAAGGACTGAAAGACGAGATGACGGTCGTCCGGCAGTGAGATGGGTGGATGACATTATTGCCATGCCAACGCAGGCAAAACCCGGATGAGGCTGGCACAGAAGTGTGGGTATTAGCACAAGAAAAGAGAGACCTATGCCCAGCAGTGGGTGAAGTCACGCTGTGGATGATGATGATGATTCAATTTCAATACTATTTATTATCATAAATAATAATAATTATTTGTTATTCACTCATCATCACAAACACAGTACCTACAGAGCACAGTCATTTACAGTACATTTTGTGGACTGATGAAAGTGGTAATTATAAAATATAGTTACTTTATTGTTAGCTGTGTACTTAGTTATTTTAAAGATGGCTAATCAATTACCAAGCATAGAGGGTGATATATCCATGCCAATCCACATGTGTCCATTTTCCTCTAGCACTGTGCCAGACAAGCCCGAGCCGCATCCTATGTCCAGGAGAAGACATGGAGTATCCTCAGGTAGCAGTAGTAATTCTAAGCATCTTTCAGTCATCTGTGCTTGGATGTCCATAATACGTGAACTGAAAGAAATAAAATATCCAATAACATAGTCACGTCAGGACCGACCAGGTTTCTGATTGCCCGAAGTTATTAGTAGGGTATACTTACTTCTGAGTGTACTTTCGGGCTTCATCTTCATTGTAGAACTAAAAATAACAAAACATTGGTGATTATTTAGGTAAACAAAGGGATTTTTCACTAGTTTTATGTTCATAAAAATATGCTTACAACTTCAGGTGGCGCTTGGTGTTCTGGTCTCTTTGACATTGTTACGAATTAATTACGAAGACCTAATAAGAAATTATTTTAAATAAAAACAAAGCGACACGAGACCTAACCTTAAAAACTGACAAGACCAATCCCCTAAGTAGTCTGTGGACAAGACTGACAACCAACTGACGTTTCTTTTTTGTCGATTACTTTTCTTTTTGAATGTTGGGTTGGATACTTGGTGGATAATAATAGCTCAGAACATGGACCTAATATACAGGGTTACTGGTAATTCGACGTATATCCGTCAGGGGCTGATAAGGGGGTCAAAATGCAACAAATCGAACTCTCCATATGTATGGCCGAAATTCAATAGTTTTCGAGATATTTGAATTTTAAGAGTTTTTCGATATTTACCCAAAATTTGACATTTCATTCCAAATAAAAAAAAAAATACATATTTGAATGGGTACCATTAAAAATGATGTTGTAGCTGGCACTTTAATTAAGCTATTGACATTATTAAAACTACTTAATTTAACAAAATAATTAAAATAATGAGCGATTTAAGGATAATATCTTATTAATATTTTCATTTTACGCTTCAAAAACGTTGTCTCGTCACAAAAATTACCATGACATTAATCGTACAAATAACTAAAACAACTTGCCTATTCTGTAAGCTTTCCAAAAAGGTATAAAAGTCAATTTTAAAATTCATAATTCGTGGCATGGCATGTTTTTGAACCGGCGCGGCGGCGCGCGGTGTGGGGACAGAAATCATCTGTGTTTTTAGTTTATGATCCTCGCTAAAACAACCGATTTTACTGGCGAAATTCTTCGTGATGGGGCGGGGTGTGCGGGCGGGGGAGTACACGGCGTCTGCTGCGCTCGCGTCGCCTTCCTTAGTAAGTATCGACTCTACGCCGCGCAAGCACGTGTGTTGTTATCTTGCTATTAACATCTTTGTTAATCATCATTATTGTTATCACCATGATCATTATTGTTAATTCTTGTTTCTCTTATTATTCTTTTTGTTATCATTGTTATTTCGGCTAACATAGCTTCGTATTCTAATAAAGAATACGCAAACATAATGTTTTGTTATGGTTTTGCCAATGGAAATGCGGCTGCGGCTCGGCGAGAATACCAACGCCGCTTTCCCGATCGTCGACTTCCCCACGTTACTGTTTTCGGGAGCACCTATCGACGATTGTCTGAAACTGGCAGTGTTCAGAGAGCACAAGTCAACGCTGGCAGACCTCGACAGTACACGGCTGACGAAGAGGACACCATTCTTCAGTGTTTTATTGATGACCCTAACATCTCAACGAATATTGTTGCAAGACAGCTCGGTATGTCCCAGTGGAAAGTGTGGTCGGTAGTACATCTATCAGGTAGACACCCATACCATTATCAACCTGTCCAAACATTGTACGAGGGAGATCCTGCCAGGCGACTCGAATTTTCTCGGTTTATGTTAAACGCTGACGCTGACCAGGAACATTTCCTAAGAAATATTTTGTGGACTGACGAGTCAAAGTTTGACCGGGATGGTATAACGAATTACCATAACTTACATTTTTGGGCACCTAAAGTAGGCAGGAATCCAAAAAAACTAAAAGAAACTGCGTCGCAAATGAGATTTTCTCTGAACGTATGGATGGGTGTCCTTGATAATTATTTGCTGGGCCCTCATTTCTTGCCCCAAAATTTGAACGGCGAAAATTACGAGGAGTTTTTAAGAAACATCCTAGACGATTTATAGGTGGATGTTCCCGAAGAAATAAAAAATAACCTCATGTTTCAACATGATGGTTGCCCAGCACATTACCGGATTACTGTCCGACAGTGGCTAGACGAGAGATATCCAAACCGATAGATTGGGAGGGGAGGGCCAATTCCGTGGCCAGCACGAAGCCCTGATATCACACCACTTGATTTTTACGTTTGAGGTCATATGAAGGAATTAGTTTATGTGACCCCAATAAATTCAGTCGAAGAACTTCGACAGCGAATAATAAATGCGGCGCAACAGATGAGAACAACGTCCACATCAAGAGTGACGAAAACCGAAGTTAGGAAGGGAATTCGAACCTGCATTCGTAATCGAGGGTCTCATTTTGAACAAGATGTGTAAATTTTTTTATAAAATTTGACGTAAATTTTGTAATGCATTTTATTTCATACAAATACAAATGACCCTTTCTCTCCCCGCGCCGATTCAAACACATGCCATGCTACGAATTATGTATTTTAAAATTGATTTTTATACCTTTTTGGAAAGCTTACAGAATAGGCAAGATGTTTTAGTTATTTGTACGATTAATGTCATAGAAATTTTTGTGACGAGACAACATTTTTGAAGCGTAAAATGAAAATATTGGTAAGATATTATTCTTATATCGCTCATTATTTTAATTATTTTGTTAAATTAAGTAGTTTTAATTATGTCCATATCTTAATTGAAGTGCCAGCTACAACATCATTTTTAATGGTACCCATTCAAATATGTATTTTTTTTTTATTTGGAATTAAATGTCAAATTTTGGATAAATATCGAAAAACTCTTAAAATTCCAATATCTCGAAAACTATTGAATTTCGGCCATACATATGGGTGGTTCAATTTGTTGCATTTTGGCCCCCTTATCAGCCCCTGACAGATATACGTCGAATTACTAGTAACCCTGTATTATTAAGTCCATGGCTCAGAATATTAGGCCCACAGATAGACCACAGACATATCTGTGAGCCAGACTATATTAGCAGCGATCATTCATTCCAACCGAAAGACGTCCACTGCTTAACATCTATACGACAATACCTGCATATATTTCACGTGTCAATCAGGGAATCATGGACGAGGATTTGATATTTTTAACCGACTCTCAAAAAAGAGGAGGTTCTCAATTCGTCGGACCCTTTTTTTTTATGTATGTTCCCCGATTACTCGACGATGGCTCGACCTATTTGGATTTTTTTTATTTTATTCGAGAGGGTATACATCACAGTTGGTCCCATATAAAATTGATTAACTTTGCTTCGGTAGTTTTTGAGTTAGCTTCAATAATACGTATTTTTTTCCCCACTTTTATATGGATGATGTTCTAGTTTCTTTTGCAGGTAGTGGTATTAGAATTTGTAGGCTACTACAACTAAAAAGTGAAAAATAAAAACTTTTTCGACTTCCAAAAACAACACTACAAAGTGAAAAATACCTTTAATTTCGGAAATTAAAGTTATTTTTCACTTTGTAGTGTTGTTTTTGGAAGTCGGTTGTATTTTTTTGTAAAAAAGTCTTTTAATACGACATTTGACTACATCCTGAGTAAAATATCACCTAAAATCACCAGAGAAGATTCAATCTTTATTTTATTTCGCTCTATGATTTGCTCCATAATTTTCTTGTTATTGTGCGATTACTGTGGTGTGGATGTTTACTGTGCCATATAAATCGTGTTTATAAATCTACAGTATTTACCGCCAGTTTACAAAAAAAAAAAAAATGTTTGCACTCTCTTACGGACAAGACTGAACCTGGTTTAATACCTCTGTCCGCGCATTAAGTCGCTTGCTGACTAGGCCCGTAGTGTGGCCATAACGCGCGGATGAGAACGTTTGAAAACTACGCGCGCTTATTTTAAATAATATTAACTCCTAAAATGTCGATTGCACACCATGTGTACAGATAACAATAGAATTTCTATTGTGTCTGCTAATTAGCGCGCGACGAGTTAAGTTGTAAATTTTCGTCATTGTAAATTGATCATTATCATTATTTTATCACCTTTATTATACTGATCCTATATATCCATCCTATCCTAAATCCCGTTTTAATTAAATCTTTGTAATATCTTCGTTTCCCTACCTTCGTTTGTACGAACTAAACTTAACATTGGCTAAATGCACAAAACGCGCGAAGCAAAAAAAAACTACGCACGCTATCTCGCTCGGGCCCGTCGCAGTAGCCGCCGGCTTAGTCGCCACACTATAGACGCAAACGGCGGTTTCATATGTTTGATATTTCGCGCCCGTCGTCGCAACCGCGTACTTTTCAAACGTTCCTATCCGCGCGTTATAGCTCTCATTTATATATAGCTGAATAGCAGCGTCGTGGCGTGCCTACAGACACAAAAATAGCAATTCATCATCCACTAGGTCGCAATAGGCGCATAAAATGAAGGGCCCGTAGTGACGGGCCACTGTAACAAAGCTCCCGCGGGAGAGGGGCTATGCCCGTGACCGCTTGTCACACCCCCTGACCGGGGTGTAGTGACGGCCAGTACCACTTCTCGTTCCTTTACTTCGTTGGCGCTGAGGGTAGTCGGATCGCTGCTGTTATAAGGTCGTCTCCACATAGGTCACGTGAGCCATTTCGTTGAGTGCTATTTTTCATCTATTTACTGTGTTTGTTGTTATTTTGTTACAACTTGATTTTACATAGATTAAATAAAATTGTTGTAAAGAAATAAATGGTTAACCTCCCACGTGGTTTTCTTTAAACCAAACCACTTCTGACCCCAAAAAAATAATAACGAGATGACTCGTCTGTGGAGATGACGCATGGCAGAATGTGAACCACAGACGAAGGATGTGAACAATCGCGAACTATCAGTGACGAAGAAACAAACCAATCAGGAGCTCAAGGGCTGATTGCAGATGGAGTTGTTGAAGCATGGACCTAACAGGTCCATTGTTAAAGTTAGTGGAGCCAACGTTACGGCAGAGGACTATTTGATGAAACGATGAAACGCACTCTACATATGTGAATTTTATTATGCATGCATGCGTAGACAGAGAATTCCCATGCATAGGTACAACAAACAATGTGTACTTGGACTAAAATTTGAAAATACCTGCAAACAAACAAAAAGCTATTTTCCGAAAGAATTATACGTTTTTCTCCAGGTAAGTAAGTATATTAGGTTGGGGAAAAAGTCTTTTCGCATTATAGTATGTATGAACTTAAAATGAAATCTCTTTTGCTATACTATTTGTATCTGGCTGGTTTTGGTAACATTGAAAGTTTAAATTTTGAAGAACATAATTCCAAATTCAAATTAGGAAAATGTGTGATTTTCATTTGTTTTTCGTACTGTCAAGATGAGTGAATCTAATGAAGAAATTCGATACATTTTAAAATTTTACTACAAAAAAGGTAAAAATGCAAAGCAAGCCGCGAAAAAAAATTACAATGTTTATGGACCCAGTGCAGTGTCTGTGAGAGTAGCACAAATTTGTTTTAAGCGTTTTCAATCCGGAAATTTTGATGTCAAAGATGCACGTCGCTCTGGTCGCCCTATTACAGATAAAATGGATGCCCTTTTTGAAAAATTGGAGCAGGGTCGGCATATCAGTAGTTACGACGTAGCTGAAGAACTGGGAATTGATCACAAAACAGTTTCGGAGCATTTGAAATATAGTTCTGTTTTTCTTTTATTTTTTTACTATTATTCTTTTACCTATTATATACCTAGTGATAACAGTATTTTTCAAACTCCTACAACAGCGCAGGGAATGGACTATTGTAGATTTGGTCGAAAAATGAAGAGAATAACATGTTCTATCGGAATATAACTTTTTTTTCTGTTTGGCACTTTCAAATATTAGGTTGGGGAAAAAGTCTTTTCGCATTATAGTATGTATGAACTTAAAATAAAATCTCTGTGGCTATACTATTTGTATCTGGCTGGTTTTGGTATCATTGAAAGTTTAAATTTTAAAGAACATAATTCCAAATTCAAATTATGAAAATGTGTGATTTTCATTTGGTTTTCGTACTGTCAAGATGAGTGAATGTAATGAAGAAATTCGATACATTTTAAAATTTTACTACAAAAAAGGTAAAAATGCAACGCAAGCCGCGAAAAAAATTTGCGATGTTTATGGACCCAGTGCAGTGTCTGTGAGAGTAGCACAAATTTGGTTTAAGCGTTTTCAATCCGGAAATTTTGATGTCAAAGATGCACGTCGCTCTGGTCGCCCTATTACGGATAAAATGGATGCCATTTTTGAAAAAGTGGAGCAAGATCGGATATCAGTAGTTACGACGTAGTTGAAGAACTGGGAATTGACCACAAAACAGTTTTGGCGCATTTGAAAAAAACTGGGTACACAAGAAAGCTCGATATTTGGGTACCTCACGAGCTCACTGAAAGAAACCTAATGAACCGTGTACTCATTTGTGATTCTTTATTACGACGTAATGAAACCGAACCATTTTTGAAGAAGCTGATAACTGGTGATGAAAAGTGGATCACGTGCGACAGGAACGTGCGAAAAAAGTCATGGTCAAAGGCCGGCCAGGCTTCACAGACTGTGGCGAAACCCGTGTTAACTCACAACAAGGCGATGCTGTGTGTGTGGTGGGATTGGAAGGGCATTATTCATTATGAGCTGTTACCACCAGGCAGGACCATCGATTCTGAACTCTACTGCGAACAACTGATGAGATTAAAGCAAGAAGTTGAGAGAAAGCGGCCGGAATTAATCAACAGAAGAGGTGTGGTTTTTCATCATGATAACGCTAGACCTCACACATCTTTAGCCACTCAGCAAAAATTAAGAGAGTTTGGCTGGGAGGTGTTAATGCATCCGCCGTATAGTCCTGACCTTGCACCTTCAGATTTCCACCTGTTCCGGTCTCTTCAGAATTCTTTAGGCAGTGTCAGGTTAACATCACGAGAGGACTGCCAAAACCACTTGTCGCGGTATTTTGATCAGAAGTCCCAAAATTTCTATAGCAATGGGACCATGTCCCTACCTACAAGATGGCAAAAAATTATCGAACAAAATGGTACCTACATACTTTAGATAAATGTAAAAAATGTATATTAAAAAATGTTTTAAATTTTCTTAAAAAATGCGAAGAAACTTTTTCCCCGACCTATTATTTAGTCCAAATTGAACGAAATGTCAGTGAAATTTCACTGTCAAATTTTCACGTACGAAAAATCACCTAATTTTTCTAGGTACGCAATCTTATTTTTCCTAACTCTTTTATAAAATGGAGCTAGAACTACTCCAAGACTCGGGAACAAAAAATCCAGCAGAGCTATCTACTACAGGAAAAGTATTACTTTATGGCACCGGAGGCCTAGCTGTTGGAGTCAGTATTATTTGTATACCGTTCACAGTATTACCAGCGCTGAGGAAAATTAATTTGCCTTTCGTTCCTGCCACCACTGAACAACTCCTTGGAGTTAGCAAAGCTTTGGCTGGTCGCAGTGGTAAACTATTAGATGTGGGTTCGGGCGATGGAAGGATTGTGTTTACCGCGGCCAAATTAGGTTTTCAAGCAGATGGAGTAGAGTTAAATCCCTGGCTAGTCTTCTACTCTCGAATCGCTGCGTTACTGAAACCGGAATACCGTGGCAGCAAATTCTTCCGGCGTGACTTATGGAAGTTTGACCTAAAGCCATACAACAACATAGTGATATTTGGTATTGAACAGATGATGAAGGACTTTGAACATAAGTTATTAACAGAGACAAATACAGACACAGTGGTAGTAGCATGCCGGTTCCCGCTGCCAAATATGACTCCTGTTGTAACTATAGGGAGTGGTGTGGACACTGTTTGGAAATATGTTGTAAAAAGATAGACCAGAATTAAAAATTTTGATACTTTTAACATAGATTAGCTTAGTTATTAAATTAAATATCAATGGGCCCCACCTGAAGCACGGATGCCTGAGGGCCCAACTGACTGCCGTACAAACCAGCTAAGTAGCTGACATTGACATTTGCTCTTAAGCCCGCCGCTGTGGTAGCCCACGGAATTCAAATTTTATTGCATTTTTTGCAATTTACAGATCAATGTCAAGTTATATCTTAATCAAAATATAATTCGCGACAGTAAAAACTAAGTGTTTACATTATTTTAACATTAAAAAGTATCAACACGTCTTCCTAAGTTAGATTTCCTCCGGATTCGTCTGAATTTCGAAATCAGACCAATCCGCAGGAAATCTAACTTAGAGATAGGTAGTTATTGAATGATTTTTATTGTTAAAATTATGTAAATACATAGTTTTTTTGTCGCGAATAATATTTTGATTAAGTACAACCTTACACTGACTGACCTGCAAATTTCAAAAAACCCAAGAATATGAATTTCGCGGTCTACCACAGTGCAATCACCTTAAGTCGATTAATAACTTTTTATCGTTCATAATATTTCATAATATTATGATCGACTAATGGGGAAGGCAACTGTCAAAATGGTGCTGTGGTCAATGATATTATATGTAGAAAGAGGTAGATAGGTTACACACGCTCCGCAAGTGGCACGTCAAAATCTGGCTAATTAACCACATTTTCGTCGTCTTGTCTCTTTTTCGCTCCCGATAATTAAGACATGCCGTCCTACTTCCACATGTCATCTAATCGTACGAAATTGTGCCGTTTTTGAACACCGAATGTTGGGTCGGTAACCTATCTACGTCTTTTTACATATAATATCATTGGCTGTGGTAGCTAGTTCCCAACACAAGCTAATAATATAAAGCGTGAGGTGGTTTTATTTTATTTTTGCGAAAATGACGCGTTGTTGTATTCATAAGTACTCCGAAATTGTAGTCCACCATTTTCCGAGAGAGCCTAAAATTATAAGATTGTGGATTAAAGCTATTCGTAAAGATTAAAAATTAAACAGAGTTCGAAACATTTTGAAGAAATTGTTTACGAGGAAATATAAAAGGTTTAAATTCCGACACATTCTATGTCAAATAGTTGATAAAATGTATTGAAATAACAGAAAATAACGTAATAGTGAAATAAAAACAAACTCATAAATAATTTGAATAAACGAAATGTCACATTTATTAGACCTTCCATTACCATTTTTAAGTTCAGTCATGGACCTAATATACAAACTGGACTGAGCTCTCGTACCAAAAACACGAGCAGAGAGAGATATGTCATACAGAGGCTGTTTATCCCTTTCTAATAGGGTGAACAAACATTTTTATAACAATCAGGAAAATTCGTTTTGAAAGAGAATTTGGGTCCGACATTAAGTGATTTCAAATTATTGTTTGGTAATACAACAATATTTTTTTTTTTTTTTTTTTTTTTTTTTTTTTTTTTTGTATGGCATCTCGTAGTGTGACCATGAGAGGTCTCGACTACTTAACCGGACTTTCCTGTGGGTGCCTTTAAGCGAGCTCAAAAGCCTCCAGCCAGGGGCATAAATACTAACTAAATTATAAACTAAACGACTGCGCACTAAGGGCACCCCCTGTGGGGTACGGACCTCGGCTTAGGGAGTCGTTGTCATTGACCAATGATATACAAGGCAAAGCAATAGGCTGGATCAAGTTAGGGGAATTATTATTATCAGGGGAGTTTAAAGCTACAGGCTCAGCTACGCCACCAGCTGGCTCGATTAAACCGATCAAGGGACATGAATTTACATTTACGTTAGATGGTCTTAAACGCGGTGGGCCTCGGCGGCGAGGCCGGAATGTAGATCTGTGTTTGTGTTGGACTGTGCTAGTGTCCCTACTACTTTCCTGGAGGAGGGTGATAGGGTCATCGGGTATACAACAATATTGTAATTAAGTTACTTATATAGTGAAATAATGAAACCATAGACAACATGTTCCCGCCTTCGCGACATGCCTTCAACACGCGGGTAGGGCTAGTGGCCAATAATAATAAAAGTTATAATAATTCGTTAATTGAAAAAAAGAAAATTTATAACAAACTAAATAATGAAATAATAACCACAATTAGGATCCAAAAGACTCATTCATGAAGCTAAGCTATTATTCTATACCATCTGTTAAAAGGTCATTGACCAACACCGTTTTTTTATGTTCATCGTTTGTCTATTGTTCTGAACCAGCTATTAAGCTATTAAGGGAGAAGCGCTAGGACAGCCCGCGAAATTCAAATTTTCTTACGTTTTTGCAAGTCAGTCTTAGGTTGTATGTTGATTAAAGTATGATTCGCTACCGTAACAAATATGTATTTACAGAATTATAATCATTAGAATTAGTAATACAACTCCTTAAGTTAGTACAATCCTCAAATGTCAAGATTTCATGAAATAGTCATTCAACAGGATTACTTACCTGGTCTTAAAGAGTTGTATTGATGACTTTAATGATTATAATTCTATAAATACATACTTGTTACGGTCGCGAATCAAATTTCGATCAACATAAAACCTAATACTGACTTGCAAATTGCAAAAAACGTAAGAAATTTTGAATTTCGCGGGCTACCCTGGCGCTTTCGCCTTAAGTAGCTTCATGGAAAAAAAAAAACTCGAGTGGCGTGGTCTTTTTTTTCTCTTTCGTTTCAATTTCATCTCTGCGCTACAGGTTGCTCCAAGATGCTATTTTAGAAAATCGTAAATAAATAATAACGTTTAATGAAATCAAAATATCTTTATAGAACGAAAATGCGGAACCGTATACGAATGTTGAATTCATGTCGCCATTGCAGCAGCACGTTGGATAAAAACTATACATACCTATCGAAATACTTTTTTCCAAAGCTTCTTATTTGAAACTGAACATTGTTGTGTTCTATGTCGGTTTTGAACCGTGTACCCATGTTCCCCATGTACCATGTTGTATCTACCCATGTTTTTGAGAAAAGAAGTTATGATAGCCAGACTACAATATTGTTGAGACAAGTCTTATGTCGGTTCAACAAATATGATCTCGTACATGATACGTGGCTTATGAAGTAGGCAAGGGTGCATGTAGAATCTTGTTCCGAGACCATGGCCCTTGCTCTTTTTTTCGTTTGCTCTATAGAGCTGGTGTTTAGGTATTTAAGGGAAGCAAAAAGAGATAAAATTTAAGTGTGTCAAAAATCAAAATCGTTATTTATTGAAACTAGGCTGAGAAAAGAGTCTGATAATACAAATTATAAAACCAATATCCTTACTACTGGAAAAATTTATGGTACCTACATTAGCATTCAACCCTCATCGAGATTTTGCTATATAATAATCTGCCAGCTTGAAATGAAGGCTACACACCACAGAATTTTTAGTAATTGTTTGTGATTCGGGAATTACATCCTGGTTGGATTTTTGCTTCATTTCTTCTTTCGATGGAAAGCTGTAACCAACATAAAAATTATGTTATTTCAATCACGAAATACACAAATTGTATTTTCGGCTAACATTAATAGTTTTAATCAGAAATACACAAAAGCTTTAGCGTCTTCCACACAGACTACTTAGGGATACTACGGTATGTCTTCCGTCTACGAAACGTCTAGAGCATGGTCACACTACTTAGACTCAAAATTGTTATTAAATAAAATCTTTGTTATTCGGATACCTGTTAAATGAAATGCCACACAACCAGCATATGTTTCACTTTTACATCTCTTGATGCAACACTTTCTCACCATTATTTTCACTGTTTAAATTGAAAAAGAACCGCCATGAAACCATATCTGTCAGATTTCAGTGTTACCAGAGTAATTATATGATAGCTACCAAACAATCTTTTGATTATTTTTACTTATGGATTTTACTTATATAAAATTATTGACTATGATGTACAGATTGTAAACCTATAAATAAAATTATTTAGAACTAATCTAAATGCTAAAAAAATTATACGTAACTTTGTATTTTACTTGTAGTTGGTGAAATATTTTCTACCATCTTTAACATTTTTATCTTTTGGCAATTGAGCAAAAGGGACAAACAGCCTCAGCCTCAGTTCGGGCTATCTCTCTCGTCTCGTTTTGCCTCAGCTAAGATATCCTATTAATGTCAGGTGCAATCCTTATGGTTAATTTTTGTACGATACGTTTTTAGGAGAGTTCAGTCCTGTTTATATTATATTATTAGGTCCATGGGTTCAGTATATTTTGTACAGTCAACAGTGTATAAATAGCTTGCAACATATTAGTAATCTGTGGATATAAACGTCAGTGGCTGGGCCTGGTACCGTCTGTATCCGTAAGTAACGTCAATGTCAAAATAACGCGGGAGTAGGCAGATCACAGAGTACTTTTTTTGTATGCAGATTATTTTTGTTTACTCTTAGTGTTTTTAATATTACTTGAATTTTATTATGCGTCCAATATGCCAAGAGCTTTAAGTTTGAAAAAGGTACAAAACTTGGAATCTGCAAAAACCCGTAAGCTATCCTTAATTTTTTTTTTTATATCTTAATTTTTATCTTGCGTCAACAGGCTGGTCCTTCAAAGAATCAAAAATCAGTAGCAGATTTCTTCAAAAATGCTACTAACAGTGACAGCCAAAAACCTCTTGCTACTGCTAAACCCCAAAAACAAACTAAAACTCCAGAAAAGAGTTTCAAAAGAAAAGCATCATCACCAATCCTCATAGATGATGATATAGACTTAGATAAACCGGCAATAAAAAAAGGTAATTTAAATCATGGCTCGCCTTCTAATACACCGAAAAAGATTAAGCATGAAAATGGTAGCATAAGTTTGTCACCCCCTAAAGCTAGTCCTATGAAGAAATCACCTGACAAGGAAAACATATTTCACACAATAATCTCTCCAAAGAAGAATTTATTGGCAGATTTTGAGGGACTCAATAAACATGATTTAAATGTAGATGGTGTAATTGAGAAGAAAAAAGAGGGGGTTCTCACATCTTTGCCTGATATTGAGAATAGAGTACAAAATCATGTATCACCAGATAAGGAATCATGTGTGTTTGAAAATGGAGATAAGCCAGAAGGTTGTAAACAAACAGTTGTTCACCAAAAGGTGAAACAATCACCCAGTAAAAATAATGGGAATGTAAACAGTCCTCATAGAAGAAGTAGAACACCCATGAACAGTCCTCTAAAAGGTATGAATTAATGCTTATAAAAATGTGTAAAATGGAATAGTAAAATGCTAGTAAGATGTACACATCAATTTAATTTAAACATAACACTTTGTTCAACATAAAAAAAAAGATACTGCAACAAAAAATGTATTTTATTATTTTTATTTATTTATTTATTTATAGTTAATTAAAACGGTACAACACCAATTACATTAATTAACTTAGAAACTTATAAGTAGATAATTTTGTTGTATAAACATAATTTAATTAAAAACTAACATGGAACAGTAGACTCCCTTGCATACTTTCTCTCACAGAACACCAGACGTACACGCATAGTTTTACTCCATTCATCTGCAAACATATCACATTCAGGGTTGGCAGTCAGAAGGGTGTTGAGCGTCTTCAAAGTATGACACTACACTTTCAGCTCTGGCAACAGTTTTGGCCGACGGTTGCGCAAACAGATTGTGCTGGCGGCTCGGACGGTGTCCGATGTATTTATCGGGTACAGATAGTCGACAGAAAAGGCCAAGGAGCTCTGGGCAGTCTATATGTCCCCTTAAGGTTTTACAGGCTACCGCAAGCTGATCAAGGCCTCTTGTCACCTCCAACGAGTTAAAGCCCAAAATATATGTTTATATCTATAAAATAAATCTGTCTTTTTAAAATGATCTTACATAATGTAATTTGCAGGGTTCTTCTGCTCACCAGTCAATAAGTTGACTACTCCTGACAAAACCGTCAAAGAAGTGATGTGTCCCAAAAGTAGTTCCACAGGAATAGTACTGGATTTAAGCACTGATGATGTATGTGATGACTTTGAGGATGACTGGAATGTGGATGACATTGAAGAGGTATGACAATATAAAAATAAAATTATGGGAGACAGTTCAAATCATTCACATCTGTATTCTCTCGCCTACATTATGCTAAAGACATTGACACCAATACACACCATTCCAATAGACACCCACAACACAATAATACACCAACATTTTATATAACCAGTGCCAATAAAGAAACAAATTGAAAATGGTGGCATTCATTAATTGTTCCCTCTAACTCGTAAATTATACTGTGTGAGTGAAATGGCATGATAACCCCTTTGTTTGGCTGCCATTTTTATTAATTTCTTTACTGGCGCTTGTTTATACATACACTGGTGCCGATTCTGTTGTGCACAAACTAAACTTAATTTAGGCTATTGCTAACTTTTTCTCTCTATTATGACAAGAAAGGGACGGAAGTAAATTAGAGCTGTCAAATTAGTTAGAACTAATTTTTCCATAGACATTTAGACGACACGTAAAAACATGTCAACTAAAAAACACGGTGAAGCGCAAGGCGTGAACTAGTTTGACATCTCCAACTTAGTTCATAGCTATAGCCGTCCTTTTCTCGCGCTGCCTGTTAGTAAAAGATAGCGATTCTCTAATTTTAGTTTAGTGCGTTCACAAGAGAATCGGCACCACTATCATACTCTCTAACCAATCACTAGATGGATTATATTTTTGCATTTGCTTGCATAGGTGTTACAAACAACAAAAAGTCATTATCACCTTGCTTGCAATAAAAATGGTATCATAAATGATGTTTACTGATGACTCATATAGTCTCATGTTACAACTCAATTAATAATTTAACAGAACAATACAGTCCTTGAACCAGGAGTATTTTTATCTTTAGTACAAATAATAATATACTTTAGCTCTTCTCCTTGTTTCTTTCACTTGTTTTTGTTGTGTGTGAAGATACATACATAAACTCACGACTTCTTCCCATGGGGGTAGGCAGAAACTATGGAACACCACATGCTACGATCCTTACATACTCCTTTTACGATGTCCATTTACAAAACTGTAGGTAATATTGTTAAAACTAATCAATGAAATAATCAAACTTATCAGGCTTCCAACAGCTCGGGCTTAATTTGTATGTTATAAAAAAGAAATATTATTTAAAAACATATTTGTTATGTATGTCACAGGATGGTATTGAAGATCTTGATCTAAATACAATGCAGCGCTGTGAGATAATTAGTGCTAAGAACATGACAACAAGAATAGAACTAAGACTAAAAAACAGTGATGACAAGAAGGCAACATGCTTTATTGAAGGAATATGGTGAGATTTTGAATTTTGGTACAGAATGGAAATCTGCCTCTTACTATTTGTAATAATAATGACCAAAAACAAAATACACTTCATGGAATCAGAAGAGCATTCATGTCTAATTGCCTTAACAATAATTATTGCTAAATGAAGTGAATTATTTTTTTAAAGTGTGCAATTTATTTGCTCATTATTCTTTTAGATAGGCTTGTGTCTAAGTAATAACAGCCGCACGGGTCGATCTATCAGGTTAAGCTACGCTTGCCGGGGGTTGTTCCGTTGATAGATGACCATCTTTACATACCGTGACACCTCCATGCCTCGGAAAGCGCGTTAAGCCGTTGGTCCCGGCTGTCATTCGTGGATTGTTACGGGTCGTCAGAAGCCCGAAAGTCTGACAACCAGTCTTACCAAGAGGTATCGTATTACCCAGTTATTGGGTTGTGGAGGTCAGTTAGGCAGTTGCTTCATGTAAAATACTAGTAGCTGCATCCGGTTAGACTGGAAGCCGACCCCAGCATAAGTTGGGAAAAGGCTAGGCAGATTGATTATTCTGTTTATTAGTTTCTCTTTGTAATTTCAGGTTTTTTAATAGTACAGTCAACCGAATGTCCATGGTTACAGTTTGACTTTGGCAGCAAGTTTATTTGGAAGCAATAAAGTTAGTTGTCATAGTTCAACTGTTACTACTGATGTGACTGTACTTAAATGATTTTCTAATTAAACTTTCAATAAACATATTTTAGGCTCGACACCCCCTTACAGACCGGCGACATAGTCAGCATACTTGCATCACGGGACTTGTGTGGTCACTATAGCGTGACAAACACATCTGGACTGCTAGTGTTGCGACCAGACCACCTGGTGTCCAGCACTAGTGTTGTAGCTGGCGTGTTCTGTAAACGTAAGGCTGTGCTACAAGAACGGTGGAGAGGGATTGACTCTGCTAATATGGCTGTAAGTTGGGATTGCTTCTTATGAGTGATGTATGTTGTTACATATTTTCATACGAGATAGCTATCGCACAGCTGCTCGCTGTCACTCTCGTTTTCGAGTATGTTAATGGCGATTATGAAATTTATTTACCAGCCAATAAAATTTAAATTCCTCTAATTCACATAACAACTTTTTTCCGCGTCGTGTCTCTGCAGCCTTAAACAATGCATTAGGGTAAAATGACTCTTACACTCACGGATCAGCATTTTTGTCGTGTGTTGAGGTGCTGATGGACTTCTTGCTCTAGCGAATGACGTCTCTCAGAAGAGATAGAGATACAGAAAACTGTGAAAGTGTGTTTTCACCGTTATTAAATGTTATTGTGTTTTTATTACAGATGACAACAGGAATATTAATCCACGAGCTGGTACAAAAAGCTCTGACTCAAAAGATCTCATCAATAGAACAACTGCGTTCAGTAACTGACAGTATAATAAAGGAGTCAGTAGCAAGACTGTATGACACTGGGCTGAGTGAGGAGGAGGCGCGAACTAATATATACAAATATGTACCGCAGCTTGCTGACTTTATGAACACTTACGTAGCGGATAAACCACCTATAGTTGCAGTAATTATTATAATTTTACTTAGTTTTCAAATTGATGTTGGGTAATTTTTTAGTTCACTGTTATACCAAACACCCATGAAATTTGCCTGCGCGGTCATAAAGCTTTGGTAGCAAGACGACTCAGTACGGAGTTTAGATTTAGATAAACCCTGCACTAAATATTCTCCATCCAGCTTGCATGCTATAAATGTATTGTCTTCTCTCAGATGTGCTATATTATATTTTTTTTGTTTCCAGAATGTAAAAATAGATAAAAACAACTGGTCGGGACATATTGATAAGATATTGGATATTGAAGAGAATTTGTGCTGCCCTAAGCTGGGGCTAAAGGGTAAAATTGACGCCACTGTGCAAGTCACAATTCATGAGAAAAATGGTAAGAACATCTTTGTATTTATCCTTGTAGTTTCTTGCCGTTGCTCTCCATAGAGATCTACGTTTTGGAATGGGCAACTAGCTTCAACTTTCTGACTAATTAATTAGTTTAATTGATATCACCACTCCTGTTCAACAATAATGATATAATTATTTTGATTATAATGAACTTTGTAGGACGTCAAAAGGCAGTAGTTCCTCTAGAACTGAAGAGTGGCAAGGCATCCATGTCAGCGGAACACCGCGGTCAACTAGTACTGTACGGCATGATGCTCAACTTGCAGAATTCTGAGGACCCCACTCAAGCTGCACAGCGCGGTCTACTGCTATACTTGAAGTAAGTTCGCCACGACGCCGACGACGATAACAATCAAAAATGTTTTCACAGCTTTCTTTTCAATATTCATGGTCATAGTTCTAAAAGACTCCAAGTAAAATGGCTGTGTCACATCCGAGCAGACTGATAGACGGACGGGCGGACATTACGAAATTATAAGGGACCCATTTTTGCCATTTAGCTACGGAACCCTAAAAAACGCTGTTAGCGTGATATCCAATCTGTATTTGCCTCGATAATGCGCGTAACTATTCCATGTCAAAATCCTTGTTACACTCCTACCAACTTATCTGTGAAATGGCGAAAATTTGAACTACGACCGTCATGTTGAAATGTCTTCGATTGTGCCGACGCATGTCATTCGATTGTGTCGACGCATCGACGGTGCCGTCCTCTTTCAGTTGGTAGGACTGTACCAATTTGATGTATCAACTTTATACTACTGTAAATTCAGTTGTTTTAGAATGAAATGGTCATAAAAATGTTTGAAATTGTAACGCGAACTGAACTTGATGATGATGATGAAATTGTAAGTTTTTTTATTTGTCTACGTGTTGAGAAACTAAATTGCGAACGCAGGATAGGTAAATAAGATACTGGACGGTAGTCTGGAAAAGAGTCGTGTGAGGTGGACGCTTTATTAACCGACTTCAAAAAGGAGAAGGTTCTCAATTCGTCGGAACCTTTTTTTTTTTTATTTTTTTTTTTATGTATGTTCCCCGATTACTCGAAGATGGCTGGCCCAATTTGGATTTTTTTTTGTTTTATTCGAGAGGTATACATCACAGTTGGTCCCATATAAAATTGATTAACTTTGCTTGGGTAGTTTTTGAGTTAGCTTCAATAACACGTATTTTTGCCCCACTTTTATATGGATGATATTCTAGTTTGTTTTGCAGATAGTGGTATTAGAATTTGTGTGGGGTAGGTACACAACTAAAAAGTGAAAAATAACTTTATTTATTATTATTTATTTATACGTTTAAAATACGTGTCTATTTTTTTATTATCTGACTGACGGACTAAATAGAATTTCTTCTTTTTTTACCCAGGCATCATCCCTATTACTCTCTGGGTGAAAGCTTTATGGTCCCACAGGCTTCAGTTACTTCGACGGCCTGAATGACTGGTCAGTTTAAAAAAAACTTTTTTACAAAAAAATACAACCGACTTCCAAAAACAACACTGCAAAGTGAAAAATAACTTTAATTTCGGAAGTCGGTGGCAAAAAACGAAAATACATTTAACTAGACACCGACTTCCGAAATTAAAGTTATTTTTCACTTTGCAGTGTTGTTTTTGGAAGTCGGTTGTATTTTTTTGTAAAAAAGTTTTTTTTAAACTGACCAGTCATTCAGGCCGTCGAAGTAACTGAAGCCTGTGGGACCATAAAGCTTTCACCCAGAGAGTAATAGGGATGATGCCTGGGTAAAAAAAGAAGAAATTCTATTTAGTCCGTCAGTCAGATAATAAAAAAATAGACACGTATTTTTTGCTTTATCATATTATTAAAAAATTACTTAGATAAACGCATTAAAGTTGGGAAGTGGGGGCTCGCTACGTTACAACTATAATAAACTACGTAGAAAATCTAGCAAGGAGTGACGTCATGCCACATTTTAACTCAATATAATATCGCCGTGATCGTTTTTACGTAAAAAAGAGAAAATTCGTGTCCAATATTTTTTTATTTTATTTATTTCAACTTTAATTCAGGCAAATTACCCATAATTTGTTAGTATTACTTACTTAAACTATGTTAGTATAATCAATTTAGGACAAAAAGATAAACAAAAAAGAAACAATAATAATAAGATAATCGTCGGCTGGTGCCTCCTCGTCATTTGAAATTGTCTAAGGGGCCTCTGCGAGTTGGCTTCGGCCCCTCGTACGCCTTCCAAAGGTCCGGGACCCCAGGGTCCCGAGATAAGCCAAAGACAAGAAATAAAATAACACAACTTATGTCAAATATCTATACCTGTTCTGCCATCTGCCGGAGACACCGGGCAACAATACATGCACTGCGCACAGGTGCCCCATCAGATGGCCTTCAGTCTTACTGGCAACAATGCTCAGGAGACTGCTGTCGCTGTCTCGCATCCTACGCAGCAGTGACGCGGATCTTTTACGCATGATCGCAAAGAAGTCATCTGTATGCGCTGCTGCGAACATCCCAGATGCGCTACAGAAATGTGGCAGCGACAGCAGTATCCTAAAAGCATTGTTGTATTGCACCCGCAGGGCATTAAACGTTTTTTGCGTGTGCGTTTGTTAATAATGTTGATGTGTTTGTGACTGAATGGAAGATGATTCTGTCAGAGTGCTTGAATTTTTGTGAGAAGAATGCATGACTGTGTTAAATAAATTATATATTATGTAGTGTAAGTAATTATATTTAAATAGTGTAATTGGTTTCGGCCGTTCTATTTAAAATAAATAAATAAATAATTTAAATCGGGTACAAAAAAAGATTCAGTCATCATCCCTATTACGACGACCAATAGTGTCCCAAATCCCAACCCCATGTAGGTACTTACTATCGGCCGTATTCGAAAGTGAATTGCAATTAGCCTTTTCAATTTGATGATGTCAAAATATGACCTTAAGCCGAGTACAGACTTACGAAATGTAACATGAAAGGAGCATTTCATAAGTGTGGACGCAGCGCGCGCACGAACCGAGCATGTCCTACTCGCATGTTTCCAGCATGCGCGCGGCGAACATAGCTGTCTGCCGAGAACACGTGAAGAGAATCGATCGTGACCACCAATTACTGGCTACGATAAAAAAACGACGAAGACATCGCCGAGACCTCTGTCGTAGCTGCGTCTTCTTCCTCCATTGTTCGCGCGCGTTCCGCAGTACAGACACACACAACTGTCCACACTGTCGCTTCGTGCACACTGCGTGTTCGGCGAAAAAACCGACAAATGGCGGATCGCGGCGCGCACGAGTTGAAATGCTCTGTTCGTGCGCGCAAGGCGTCCACACTATGGGAATTCTGTAACATTGCGACAATGTGGACGGCATATTCTTTCATTGCGTGTTACATTGCATGTTACATTTCGTATGTCTGTACCCGGCTTTATACATATGTGCAGGGATCGTGTAGAGTTGCGTGAGGTAAGCTGTGGCTACCCGGAGCGCCGCGACTTGGTGATGCTACGTAATCAACTTGTTCAGTATCTTACCACGTCGCCGCAGGATGTCGATCCAGGTATGTTTTTTTTGTTAATTTTCTATAGATGCTAATACAATTTATTCTTGTAAGAGGAGGTAACATTTCGACATCATTTTGTGTTTGGTAGGGTATATACAGAACGAAAGAACTGGCGGAGTAATTAAACAACTACATGATAATCTCTACTAATTGAATAAACTGTCATAGAGACCGAAAGATTATACAAATTGCACAACTGATATAGCAATAGGGAGTAGTCCAAAATTAGCTTGTGCCCGTTCGAAGACGGGGCGGGTCGCTAGTAAATAGATAAAGTAAGAAGGTAACATTAAATAATAAAATGTATGAAAAACGTACTTCATCAATATCGAAATACCTGGACGTGGGTGTCAAAATTATCAATTACCACGGACCATAAATTTTTATCTTTATGTAGTTAGGCCACAGATTAATACAGATGGGACACTCTGCAAATCATTTAAATAAAAGCTACTCTTGCTACGACACAATAAAGTGCAATTCAGGTCGCACAACGCTTCATCCCGCCCGTCGCCCGCCGGTCGTACCTTTCTATCTCGTAACTCTTATACCATCTGACTCGTTAGGGTTGTCTTCTTTTACGACGCGGCGCGTGAGTGAGTATCGAACTAACGTGCGAGCCGGCCGGTGCGCGGCAGCCCACACTGAATTGACCCAGTGAGAGGAGCCCGCCGCGTACTTGTAGCTTCATACCTAAACTGCGGAGTGTCCCATCTGTATTAATCTGTGGTTAGGCTTAGGAGTACTGCGTAAAGTTTCTTTTGAACTGTGTAAAAAAAAAAGAAAGAAATTACGTTTATTTGCGGTAAACATGACGCAAAGAAAGAACACAAACATGACAAGTTAGGGGAAAATATGCGTCACATCCACGCAACACTGCCATCGCTCAGCATAATGCTGCAACCCCATGCGAGACAGAGCCCTAACTCTGGTTTTCAGCGACAGCTGTAAAACACGTAGTGCCAAAACCACCTTTAAGCTGAGCGTCCACTGGTCCGCACGACACACAACGGATTTTTGTTTATTTGTATGAAGAAATGAAAATGCTGCCGGTATCGGCGGTAGTGGACGCAGTGCTATATGAATTCATACATAGCAAACCGAAATCCGTTGCGTGCCGTGCGTGCGTTGCGGCCAGCGCGGACCAGTGGACGCTCACTTATAGAATTCTGTATTTGATTTGTTCAGAGAGTCTGGTGGACATCGAAGACGCGTCTGTAATGTTACAACAGAAGCTGCCTGAACCTGTGGATCACCACAATGCCTGCGCTAAGTGCCCTTACCTCACTCTGTGCTCGCTGCATCTGTGGTGAGGAATGTTGATATTTTTTAAATGTTCTATTAAATCAGTCAATCTGCCTAGCGTTTTCCCAACTATGTTGGGGTCGGCTTCCAGTCTAACTGGATGCAGCTGAATCCCAGTATTTTACTTGGAGCGACTACCTATTTGATGTCCACAACCCAGTAACTGGGTAATACGATACCCGTTGGTAAGACTGGTTGTCAGACTTTCGGGCTTCTGACGACCCGTAACGACTGTCAAAGATCCACGAATGACAGCCGGGACCAACGGCTTAACGTGCTTTCCGAGGCACAGAAGAGTCTCGGCATATAAAGATAGTCACCCATCCACGGACCAATCCCGGCAAGCGTCCAGATCGCGCGCGCGATCGGGCGGATCTACTCATGCGGCTGTTATTACTTAGCCACGAACTCCTTTTTAAATATTCTATTAACATGTCAAAAGATGCACCTAATTTTTATTGGCGAAAATATCCATTGAAAAGTTGTCTACATATTTTCAATGGATAATTGAAAAGTTGTCTACATATTTTCAAATTGGTTAAACTGTTAAACTCACTACTTTTATGCCAAGACTATAAAGATAATACAGGGTGTACCAGAATAGATGATAGTCCCATGGAAAAAGTTATTCAGTTGTGATGGTCTATACCACACCCTTAAATTTTACCACACCTTTCTAGTACACCTGTATTATCCTACTAATATTATAAATGTGAAAGTTTGTATGTTTGGATGTTTGTTACTCATCACGCAAAAACGGCTGAACGGATTTGGATGAAATTTGGTATATAGATAGTTTATAACCTGGATTAAGATATAGGATACTTTTCATCCCGGTAGAAGGTTCCCGTAGGATATTTTCCGACATACACGCGGGCGAAGCCGCTGGCAAAAGCTAGTATACTATAACATATATTCTTCACAGCGTAAACCAAAGAAAAGCGCAGTAGACGATTTTTAATCAGTGTGTTAAAGTGCAAGCAAACGTGTGAGCGCGGTCTAGAACGCCCAATGAACCGTTTGATGCTCCTATACAGTCTTCAAACACCTAACGACCGCCACCGATATATCGCCGACAGCTGTCGACCTAAAGCGACGCTTGCGAATGTAGCGTGTCGCGTCCGCCATTTTGTCACTCTTGAACTGTTTGCAGTCCACTGACAAAATGGTTGACGCGACACGCTACAACTGCAAGCGTCGCTTTAGGTCGGCGGCTGTCGCCTGTCGCATGTCAGTTGCCTCTGCCGTTGACGCGTATCGCTCGTGTGTAAGAACAAGGTGTATTTTTCAATATCATCAGAAAATCCGTAGGTTCTCGGTCTTTAGTTTGCTTGAAAACTTAAAATTCTCCTTTTCAAATTATCGTAGGCATACAAACGGTCCAACCGTGTCTGAGTCCCATCCTCTATCTAAACTACGCACGGAAGCGATGGGTCACCTTTCACCAAAACATATACAGTACTTCCTGCATTGGACGGCGCTTCTTAAGATGGAAGAGAGAGCACAGATGGTGTCGTCTCCGTTACACGCGCTGTGGACTGATAGTGTTGAGAAGAGGTGAGAATTTACTTTTAAGGGGTCATTTAAAACTCCTATTATGCCTTAGGTATTCTAACTTGCAACGTTTGGCCCTCAGACCAAATAAAAAACGAAGGCATAGCGCTGCGAGCAGTACAGTGAAGCATGCGCAAAACTACACACCTCGCTCTGTGCATACACGCTCACATGCACCAAACTACAATAAAAATACACCTCACTAAGTGCATACATCTTTACGAAACCGGCTTCACATCACTGCTGACAGCGCGATGTCTTGGTTTTTTATTTGTTCAGAGGGTCGGCCTATTTTATGTGGCAGCTTCCCTAATTTTTTGCTTGCACTGCTACAGTCGCAAACTTTAGATCTAGTAGGTGTTGTTGATCTATCTACAGTTGATAAATAAATAAATAATCTTTATTTTATCAAAAAGCCAAATACAAATCGTCCATCTCAATCAAAAGTTGGTTGTAGTATGTACAATATTACCTGTGTATTTTATTTATAGTTATTCGATTATGGGTAGGTACACAAAAAATACATGTATTTCATTTATTTCAGAGAACAACGCGGAACATGCGCACCTTACTTAAAATTATCAGCAGTAACATGTTTGGAGGACAGATACTTACACATCTTTCATCGAAAAACAGGGAACAAAGGTAAAACTTATTGTCCGCGCGAGCGTGGCAAATAAACCGTGGCATCTCTGCATCAAGTTTGGCAAAAAGTGCTTTCGTCTGTCAGTTTGTTGCTACTTCCTCTAAATGTCGTATTTTACAACCAAGACGAAATTTGGTTTCGAACAACTTGGTTTGATGGTAATACGACTTTATAAAATTTTTTTGTCGTCGGGGATTTTTAATTAGAGGGGTACTTCCTCCAAAAAGAAGCAAAAAGGAGGCTATTGGATATCTCCGCCTTATGAGATCCGATTTCGATGGTTCTTTTTTTATTTGAAAGGTACTTAGATACTTTAAGTTGGTGTTTTAAAAATTTGGTAAAGATCTGATGAAAAAAAAAAACATGGAAATATCCCGATTTAAATAACTTTAGTGGTATACGAGTATTAATTGTTGCCAAAAAGTTTGTGATCGCGAGGGCTATTGTTCGCAGAATTACTAGTAATTACGATTATACACATGACTTATCCGGATTTCCTGATTAGCTTCGTACTCGAACGGAGCTCTTCGGATCGCTACCACGCCGCCTCATAACCAGCCCACCACGTTCCAATGCATGCAGCATGTTCCCACTGCTGAGACACAGTCCTCCTCTCTATGAGAGGGAGTGGACTGTAATCTACCACGCGGACCCAGTGCGGGTTGGTAGATGTCACATGTCTTCGAATTTTTGGTTCAAGGACCGCCGGTTTCCTCACAATGTTTTCCACGCCGCCTGAAAAATATTACTTACTTAAAAAAATATAAACTACAATTTTATAATTTTAGGTACTAATGTTGACGTGAAAGTAGCAAATGGCCCACAAGAGGGTGACTTCTCAATAGTCAGCATAGAGAACCGACCATGGATCGCTGCAGGAGTTGTAACCGTATCTAATTCTAAAGAGATACACATATTTTTAGAAAGGTAAGTAAATTGTTTTGTATGGTTTTTATTCTACTGTTATCCGGTTTCAAAAAGCTTGATCAAGTTTCAGAATCCTATGTTAGCTGCTATGAGAGGTGGAGAGGGGTAGGATTTTGTAGTGAGTGGGGAGGGTATGGAGAGGGAGGGGAAGAGTTGGCGAGGGTAGTGTGGGAGGGGAAAGTGGGAGGGTGAGGTTAGCGGGAAATGGATGTGATGAGGGGGTGAGTGAAAAAGGGGGATGGGGAGGGGGAGTGGGGTGAGAGGGATGATAAGAGAAGGTAGAGGGGTGGGAACCCCTTCCCCTCCCCAGGGGAGAGAGGGGGATCATTGATATCAGTATTTTTATGACGTTTATTTATTTACTTCCTTATCTTATACATAACATAATATAACTTAATGCTTGTATTCCCCGGAGGGTTAGGCAGAGGTACACCTATAGTTCACCCACATTTCACCAGTTATGTTTAAGGCCCATGTATCAGGGGGCGAGCCTATTGCCATCAACCGGGCACAAATCCAGACTCCAGGATGCTACTGAGAAACTCCAGATGAGATTATCTTGCTTATACAGTTTTAAATATTTCTTGAAATAGAAAAAATAGGTACCTACCTATAAACAGAATTTTAAAAAGAAGTATAAACAAAATATAAAAAGTAGTGGTCCGCCGGTGTCGGGAGCAGGGTCCAAGCTATCGGTGGTTAGGGCTCCAGAGACGAACCTCCTCACGTTGCGAGGTGTATCGAGGAGTACTGCCTTCTGAATCAAACCCTTGATCCAACCACCTAACGAGAGCCTCGAGAGATATTGATCGAGGCTTTCGGCTATTGGTCGTTACGACAGTCGGCACAATGACAGTATTTTTTATTAACACTTTTCTTTTGATTTATTACAGGGATGTGGGTAGTCGTTTGAATAAAGACACGGTATACCACATGGACACGTACGAGTCTTATGCGACTACTGTACAGAATCTGACCAATTTAGGCGTTCTTATGGAGGACAGCGACAGATCCGAGAGACTACGGAAGTAAGTACATCTTTTCGAAACTTCTTTCCACTCTGATTTACAACACAGCGCAAACGCAGCATTGTGTGTATTTATTATTGTCCTAATTTCAGAATTCTCAAAATCGCCTTGCTTTTTAATCGACGAAAAATAAGAGGAGGTTCTCAAGTCGATGCGTATATTTTTGTCATATTAAAAAAAAAAATAACGTTTTATAAACGTATTGTAGCCACAAAAAGATCATACACATCACACACACATCTTGAAGTTAAGTGTCGTTTGGGTTAATTCTAAAAGAACAGCAAACTATCAACTTACATTGTATTTCCAGGTTAATAATAGACAAAGAATCTCCTCATTTCGAGCCCAAATTACCTCGCGACGTGGGCCGCCTCGGTACCCGTCTCATGAAATCACTCAACATTCAACAACAGCGCGCCGTGCTCAAGTCTCTGGCGGCTAGGGACTACGCGCTCATGTGTGGCCTGCCGGGCACTGGTAAGTATACATAACATGATACAAGTTACTGATGAAGTGCTCAACGTATAACAACGCGCCGTGCTCCTTTAACCTTTAATCAATGACATTTTCGAGGCACAACTCCGACGTAAACCTGAAGTTACTATACGTTAACTAGCGAGCCGCTCTTGCCTAGCCCGGGTGCAATGGTGACATGTCAAAACATCGAGTTTTCTGTGCTATATGTATATTTATTATAACTCTATATTATACTCTCCAGAATAAATGCTCTGATTAATGGTGAAGACCGCATCGAAATCCGTTGTGCAGTTTAGAAGATCGGTCACACAGACAGAAAGACACGAAAAGCGACTTTGTTTTATAATAATTAATCTATGTCTATAAAAGGAGACCGTGACTGACTGATTGACTGACTGACTGATCTATCAACACACAGCCCAAACCACTGAACGGATTGGGCTGAAATTTGGCACACAGATAGCTATTATGATCTAGGCATCCGCTAAGAAGGGGTTTTTGGAAATTCGACCTCTAAGGGGGTGAAAAGGGGGGATATTGTTTGTATGAAAAATCTTATTCCTTGAGTTAATAAACTTGAAACTTGCCACGAATATTTATCCAAGTAAATTATGAATTTTGTGATTTTTGTTTTTTAAAACTACCCTCTAAAGGAGAATTGGGGCGTGTTTTATGGTGTTATATTGGGGCAAAGTTTGTATGGAGGAATTTTAAGGCCCACTATTACGTCGTTGACCTTGCTTAAATGGGCGTTACCGCTGAGAATGCCCCGCGCACCCCCTCACCATAATTACGCGCGAGCGGCGGCGGCGCGGTCACCAAGTTTCTATTTTGTAGGGCTGGCTGCCGCCATAGTGCTACGACGCGCGCTCGCATGTACACACGGCTACAGATCAAGCTATACATATCCATTATAAGCTGATCTCGCATTGTATATGATTTCCTTACAATTAGAGGTCAGTGTAAACTGGAAATGTATAGTTTGATGTGTAGCCGTGTGTACGTAACCAGAATAAAAACAAATGATAATAATAATAATATTTCAGAGCAGTGGTTCAGAAGATTTTTAGGTAAAAAAATTGTATGTTATAGAAAAACAAATAGGTAGGTATAACACTTGTTAATTATATATAGAAAAGATATGCGTTATTGAAAAGTGTTATACTCCTTCCAGGTAAAACACAGACAATAAGCGTGCTCATACAAATGCTGGTCGGCTTGAAGCAGCGCGTCCTCGTCACTGCGCACACGCATTCCGCCGTTGATACAGTTCTTAGCAGGTAGGCAAAGGTTTCAGCACCGTACTGAAACGTGGACACTGACGGTCGGGCTGGTCCACAAATTCAAGGTCGCTCAGCGCGCTATGGAGCGGGCTATGCTCGGAGTTTCTTTGAAGGATAAAATCAGGAATGAAGTTATCCTGAAAAGAACCGGAGTAACTGACATAGCTTTCAAAGTAAGCAAACTGAAGTGGCAGTGGGCTGGCCATGTTTGTCGAAGGACCGATGGCCGGTGGAGCAGACGAGTCCTAGAGTGGAGACCGCGTATCGGTAAGCGTAGTGTGGGACGCCCCCTAGCTAGATGGACCGATGACCTGAAGAAAGTGGATGGGGCAGACTGGATGCGGAAGGCGGAGGACAGGGTGTTGTGGCGCAACCTTGGAGAGGCCTATGTCCAGCAGTGGACTGCGATTGGCTGAGTTGATAGGCAAAGGTTTCTATTTATCACCTACTTTAATAATTGACATAAAGGTTTTTCTTGATAACTTTTAATGAAGTTTAAATCTCTTATTTGATTAATTCACTTCTATTTTCCCATCGGCTTCCATTTTTAGCTTACCGTACGTGTTGGGTAAATGTAAGTACAGTAAGCAAGTGCTTCATAAATAAATAATAATAATTATTATTATACATTTACTATCTGTTAAAGAAGCTGTGGCTGTAGAAGCTCAAAAAATTATTTCACATTTAACAAAAAGTAATGACTGATTTTGCATTACTGTCGAAATCACCGTGATCTTTATTGTCGTGGCAATAAGGTTGCTATTGGGTTGCTAGCATTGCCTAGTCTGTCAATATCACAATGGTCTTTATTTTCGTTGCGATAAGATTGTTATTGGGTTGCTTCTATCACAGGTACAATAACTATGAACGGGCTGTACTTCGAGTCATCATCATTCTCCTGCCCTTATCCCAATCTATTTGGGGTCGGCGCAACATGTCCTTTTTTTCCATACTTCTCTATTATTCGTCATCTCGGTAGTCACCCCCTTTCTAGCCATGTCATCTTTCACACAATCCATCCATCGTTTCTTTGGTCTTCGCCTACTCTTATAGCCATCGACATTCATACTCAAAACTTTCCTCACGACATTTTCCTCGGGCTGTACTTCGAGTCCAAGTGTGAATTCAAGCATAATGTTACTATAATTATGATAGATTCTTAGGCCGAGATCTATAAACCTTCTTTGGCTAAGCGTTATTCCTGTCACTGTCGCACAACTGTCAAACTAAAAGAGTAAAATAAAGACAGGGACATATCTAAGCTAAAATACGGGCTAAGTATTGTTTGTAGATATCGGCCACAAGCCACACGAATTCCGATTCCGAAGAATTAGCTAATTTATTTCCAATAAGTTCTGATTTACTTTTCTAGTGTTATATATTGATATGATTAAAATAAATGAAAAAGCGTTTAATAGATAGTGATATCTCATTACACAAAGTTTTACCTCTGCCAAACTCCACAGCAGTTAGTTGGCAGATACATAATTTTATCTCTTATCTTTACTATCAATACTTCTGATTTCTAACATACAGGGATACCCCTAGTTTCAATGTATTGTGTATTGCATAGCCACCTAGTTATAACATTGTTTTAGTCACTACCTACTTTGGCTTTTCATCAATAAACTTTTTTTTTAAATATTTTATTACTTTCCTTGATAATGGATCGCGATATCAGGTTTGAATTGTAAAATATTATCTAAATACAAGATAATACCTAATATCGATTTATGTATTCGATTTAATAATATACATGTATAAGTTGAAAAAATATAAATAAGTATTAATAATTTTCCTAAAAGAATATGAAATGGAAACGAAAACTTTTTTGCACACTGTACGGTCAACAACAGAAGTCGGTTAACACTGCTACTTTTTGACATCATCTAAATTAACACAAAATGATTCGATAAACTGCTTTTTTTTGTTTAACTGTTAAGAGTTAATGTTCTTAAAATTTTAAGTACTTCTGTTTCGATTTGAATGAAATATTTCGCTTAATAATTAAGATTAAAAAACTGCAAGTGTTCATCGACTTTTGTTGCTGACTGTACTTGCAGAAACGTCAATCGAGCCAAGTGTCATGTTAATTCGCCCAGGTTGTAATAAAAATGCTTCACACAGTTTATTCTACGATCGTAGTTACGTTACTTTATCAGGTTACCAGAATCGTTGCATATATTGCGGCTGGGCGCTTCGGCGCGCATTGCTCCTGCGCTGCAGAAGCGAAGCGAACAGACACTGACCAAGGACTGCGACACGCCTGAGAAACTCGCTGCACTCTATGATTCTATGGTAACTTTATTTTTAACATTTCCACCAGGCGAGATCAAGGTCAGGAACCGCAGGCCTATAAACAAAAACTCCACTGTGACCAATGAATATGAGAATAAAAGCAATTCTCCGATATTAGGCAATATGACGCAAGACTCATTATTTTATTCAAGCCTGCAACAACTCCATCTAGCGGTGAAGTACGGTGCTAATTAAACAGACTGTTATACAGGTGTCCTTGTCTGGCATGCGGTTGAGGTATGCTCTGTTTCATTATTATTACATGTACCATGTTATGCTTGCTTCTATGCATTCTTTGGGGTGAGGGGTTAACAAAATTTTGTTATTTTCTGACACACTTTTTAAAGACGTGGTCGATAGGGAAATTGTATCTAGTATTTCATTTATTTATCTTGTGAATACTACTCTCAACTTATAATCAGCAGTTATAGCATAGCTTGGACAGTAATAAAGCGCTGCACATAAAAATAAGCAACACTTGTCTCGGTGGGTTCGTGGATGGCTGACCATCCATTATATATCGAGACCCCTGCGTGCCTCTGAAAGCACGTTAAGCCGCTGGTCCCGGCTGTCATTCTCGCAAAAGTCTGAAGTGGTAATGTGATACCCAGTGGGTTGTGGAGGTCAGATAGGTAGTCGCTCCATGTAAAATACTGGTATTCCGCTGCATCCGGTTAGACTAGAAGCTGACCCCAAAATAGTTAAGAAAAGGCTAGGCAGATTGATTTTGTTAGAGAAAAGTGTTATAATATGATTATATTTTTAAATTTCGAAAGTATGTCAATATGAACTTTGTTTTGAAGTTTATAATTCGAATTTTACGATATGAGAGTAGGTAGGTAAAATTAATTTGTGCAATATTTGAGTTGGAAGCTTACAAGATGATTGTATTTGCAGGACGTCGTGGGAGTGACATGTTTGGGAGCCACACACGCTATGCTTTCGCGAACCACTTTCGATCTCTGCATAGTCGACGAGGCTACACAGGTAAAAATAAAAATTTTCATTTAATAAAATACATTACCTTATCGGTAAGTATATTTTCGAGCCGTTTTGGGGTTGAACCGGGGATACCGCACGGTCTCCGGTGAGATTGCCGCCATGGGATCTGGAGAAAAAAGTCCTCGCACACACGTGGGAGTGGCACATGGAGGCAAACCAATCAATCATCAATCAACTTAGCCAATCGCAGTCCACTGCTGGACATAGGCCTCTCCAAGGTTGCGCCACAACACCCTGTCCTCCGCCTTCCGCATCCAGTCTGCCCCAGCCACTTTCTTCAGGTCATCGGTCCATCTAGCTGGGGGGCGTCCCACACTACGCTTACCGATACGCGGTCTCCACTCTAGGACTCGTCTGCTCCACCGGCCATCGGTCCTTCGACAAACATGGCCAGCCCACTGCCACTTCAGTTTGCTTACTATGAAAGCTATGTCGGTTACTCCGGTTCTTTTCCGGATAACTTCATTCCTGATTTTGTCCTTCAAAGAAACTCCGAGCATAGCCCGCTTCATAGCGCACTGAGCGACCTTGAATTTGTGGACCAGCCCGACCGTCAGTGTCCACGTTTCAGCACCGTATGTCATAACGGGCAGGACGCACTGGTTGAAAACCTTAGTCTTCAAACATTGCGGGATAGGTGACGAAAAGACTTGACGAAGTTTTCCAAACGCTGCCCAACCCAACCGGATCCTTCTGTCTGCTTCTTTCTCAAAGTTGTATCTACCGAGCTGGATGACTTGCCCTAGGTAGACATACTCCTTCACAACTTCAAGAAGCGACCCTTCGATGTGGATTGGACTCGGCAAGACATGCGAATTGTACATGACTTTCGTCTTGTCTAAATTCATGCCGAGGCCAACCCCCCGAGAGGCTCCATTTAGGCTGTGCAGCATCTGGTCTAACTGTTCCAGCGTCTCTGCCATTATGACGATGTCATCGGCAAAGCGAAGGTGTGAGATGTACTCGCCGTTCACGTTAATACCCTGCCCAGTCCAGTCCAGCGTCTTGAAGACGTCCTCCAACGCATTGGTGAACAGTTTCGGGGATATCACATCCCCCTGTCTCACCCCTCTGAGCAGTTGGATGGGGCTGGTTTTCTGATCTTGAAACTGGACAGTCATCGTGGCAGCGTCATACAGACACCTCAACACTTCAATGTAGCGCCAGTCAATTCGACATCGTTGCAGAGAGGCCAGAACTGCCCATATTTCGATGGAGTCGAAGGCTTTCTCGTAGTCTACAAATGCCATACATAGCTGCTGGTTGTACTCCTCGGTCTTCTGTACAATTTGCCGAACAGTATGAATGTGGTCTACGGTACTGAAGCCTTTTCGAAAACCGGCTTGTTCTGGTGGCTGGAACTCGTCAAGTCTTCTGGCGAGACGATTCGTGACGACCCTCGAGAATAGCTTGTAGACGTGGCTCAGAAGTGAGATGGGCCTATAGTTCTTCAGCAAGGTTTTGTCACCTTTTTTGAAGAACTTGGTGCTGATCCATGCGTCATGTTCGTGAACGGGCGCCGTCAGTTGGGACTGGTCGTCTCTTAGCTGCCATGGCTTATTTTTAATTTTAATATTTAATTTAGTTGTTTTAGTTATTATCTTTTTATTACGGACGCTTTTTAACGTGCACGTCTTTCTACATTGTTCTCACATGTATATTTTCAACTTGAACGATGTAACCAATATTTTGTAAAAATATTATGATTTAAAAGAGTGTCCGTGGAGTTTCTTGCCCGTTCTTCTCCATAGGGATCTACTACGCTTTGGAATGGGCAACTAGCTTCATCTTTCTGACTGACCGACCCATTGACAATTCAAAAGTTTTGAGTTTGAGTTTGAGTTTGAACAGAACCACCGCACCTCTGCTCTACGCCTCGGGCGTTGTACCCTCTTGGACGACGGAGTTAAAAAGACTTGCTAGCTCTCTTAGGACTGGAGCCCCGCCTGCTTTAAGGAGCTCTGTCGTTATTCCGTTATCACCAGGTGCCTTGTTGTTCTTTAGCTGCTCGAGAGCCGCCCTAATCTCGCACAGGTCAACATCCGGGATGTCCTCTGTGTAGTGGCGCGTTAATTCGGCTCGGTGGTCATCTGTACTATGTTCCGCTGGTTTCACCGTCCGCGTTGAGTGTAAGTGTCCGTAGAAATCCTCGACTTCCTCGAGTATCTCGGACTTTGAAGTCACGATTCTGCCATCCGCAGTTCTTAGTTTCGTCAGATGGGACCTTCCTAATTGTTGAGCGAACACTTTCTACCCTCGATTCTGCGCAATCGCGACCTTAATGTCGCGGGTGTTGGAGCACCTAAGGTCGTGTCGCATCAGCTTTCTAATTTTTAGGTTTAAGGCCCTCTTATCTGACGAAGACAGCTGCGTGGATGGCAACTCTCGTCTTTCCCTCATAAGTCCGAGAGTCTCCGAGGAAAGTTTGGACACCTTAATTTTTTCGCTGCGACGGGAAAAGTCTGCGGGACACGTCGCATAGTGCTTTGACCACCTCGTCGGCTTTCTCGTCAACAGTGCCTGTGGTTTCCAGTAGGGCAAATCGATTTTTTAGTTCCTATTGGAACTTTTCAGATCCTAGAGCGGCCTGGAGCTGCGTAGGTCGGTAGAGTAGGCCTCATCATGCGGAGGCAAAACGCCTGGGCGTAACTCCGTTGCCACGAGAAATCACGGTACAGCGGACAGAGCTCCGATGGGATCTCATAGCGACATGGAGAGCGCGATTGTCGCAACCCAGTGCTGGGCACGCCGCAATTGCGGCGATAAGTCCCCTCTTTGAAGAGTGGTTGGAAAGGTGCCACGGCGTCCACACCTTCCGCTTGACGCAGGTCCTTACCGTACACGGTTGTTTCGGGAGGTTCCTGTTCCGGATAAGGCGGGAGGAAATGCCCGAGCGTCACCATCGTATGGAGGACACGGTGGAGCATACACTGAAGGTCTGCCCGTCTTGGGCGGAGCCCCGCCGTGTCCTTACGAAGGCGATCGGCGGGGGCGATCTCTCGCGTCCGAACCTGGTCCAGGCCATGGTACGGAGCGAGAGTGCATGTGAGACCGTCACCTGTTTCTGAGTAGCAGTATTGCTCGCGAAGGAGGAGGCGGGACGTGTGAGGGAGAGGCAACCTTTGCGCCCTCACGCCCCTCGTCGCCGCAGGAGACGCCCTGGGCTGCGGGAATCGATAGGTAATTCCAGGCCACCGTAGGTACGGGCTAGCGGACGGCGAGCAATGAGTAGCTCGCCGTCCGGTAAGGACCAGGCCCGGGTCGACGGCGCGTTGTGTTCCACGCGCGCCTCAAGAGATGTCAGCAATGATGATACCTGCCAGGGTCGCGGGTTGTTCGAAAGGGATACCGTGGCCCTGGCACAAGCAACTGAAGGAACACGGGTGGGTTTTAGTCGTCTGACACGCTCCGCCTAGAGCGGGACAAATCCACAAAAAAAAAAAAAAAAAAAAAACTCCAAACGGCTGGTTGACTGGACTTCCCGTGCCCCAAGGGCTGGCTTTTACCTTGGCTAAAGGCCAAGCAAGCATTGCCATACAACGTCGCAATGCCGCCATTCTCTTGTGTAGATTAACAGTCGACAGCGATGCGGAGAAATTTTTCGACGCCATGTTTTAGTTTTTTTAAAGTTTAAGTTAGGTTAAGGCATTATATTTTTATGTTAATAATTTTTTTTATTATACCAAAAAGAAGAAAATAAATTGCCGTCTACAAAAATGGCCCTACAAATACATATGATAAAAAACAATATGTGCACTTAGTTACATTTGGCTGGACAAAAACTCTTTGAAATATTTCAGTTGCTATGTAAACAGAACCGTAAATAACAGAGTTAAGGTCTATAATCCTACAGCGTATAAATTGGTTATATTGCAGGTGTTACAGTGTACGGTATTGCGTCCGTTATTCGCGGCGAAGAGGTTCGTTTTAGTGGGAGACCCCGAACAGTTGCCGCCCGTAGTCAGGAGTCGAGCAGCAAGGTACAACATCGTTCTTATACTGCACATAACTGTAATTATTTATTCTAAGGGATTCTAGGAGTAAATCTAATCTAATATTACTAGCCTGTATTGTCGCCACTACAGGGCAATGGCCGCCCTTTTCCACACAATGGGGAATATACATGTAATTCAAAACTCTTTCATTATTTAAATATACATTGTCTATGAGTCAGGAAACAAATTGCTATTTTTTTTTTTATTTAACGAATTACTTACTTATTTTACAATTCATTATTTTATGTTACGTGTTTCTGGTGGAACGGAACGCAAACTCGAAACGTGTGGTCGAAAATGCCGGAAGTGACATCAAAGGTTATGTGAATAAATCTTTAAATTATCTTTTCTTAGCAAACCGTTTGAATTCTCACTGAGGTAACAAAAATAATTTAATTTATATGCCTTTGAGGCTAAAAAGAGATGTAATCAAAGCAGTATCGTGACGTCAGAATTATGACGTCACATTATGGCCGCGACAATAACGGCTGTTTGCTGTTTTTTTCTGTTCTGTGGTTTGAACTGTAGTAGAAAATTGTTGGAGTTGAATTATTGTTTTGAGCAACAAACAGTAGTAACATTTGACTTTTAATACTTTTCTTGGGTTTGTGCTTTATTGATTAAGAAAACAATATATCAATCTGCCTAGCCTTTTCCCAACTATGTTGGGGTCGGCTTCCAGTCTAACCGGATGCAGCTGAATACCATTATTTTACATGGAGCGACTGCCTATCTGACCTCCACAACCCATTAACTGGGTAATACGATACCCCTTGGTAAGACTGATTGTCAGACTTTGGGGCTTCTGACGACCCGTAACGACTGTCAAAGATCCACGAATGACAGCCGGGACCAACGGCTTAACGTGCTTAGAATAGGGAATATGCATGTAACATTGATTAAGAAAACAATGTTACATGCATATTCCCTATTCTATCTTTTGCTAGCAGTCCTTTCGATAGGAGTCTAGCTCGTCGGGTCGGGCAAAGTGTTATTGGAATTTTCCATCTGGAGGTTCTCAGTAGCATCCTGGAGTCTGGATTTGTGCCCGGTTGATGGCAATAGGCTCGCCCCCCCTGTTACATGGCACTTAAACATAACTGGCGTAATGTGGGTGAACTAAAGGTGTACCTCTGCCTAACCCTCCGGGGAATATAGGTGTCATGTTATGTTAAGTTGTCACGTATAGTTACGTATATATAATCGAACTCGTAATGTACTGAGAACCGTTGTCAAAAGTGCTTTACCACTTTTGACAACGGTTCTCAGTACATTGTAACTTCACTAAGGTTGAAACTATCTACAGTCCTGACATCTGTCCATTGGACAATTTCAAGTAGTAATAAGGATCAAATTCGCAAAACGGTGCCGATTCGTGGTCATCTTTTCTTGATGTCTTGTCGTGTGTAAGATCTCTTATTATAATTACTGTATAGCTAGCCGTGAAAACCTGTAATTGGCTTCATGTTTCTTATTTCAGTATATTTATTGTTTATAAGTTAAGCTGTTGGTTTTCCACATGTTAAATAAATAAATAAAAACACGTCTAGTATGAAAATTACAGGTGTCAAGAACGCATTCTCCCGACGCGACGCCTGTACTGTAATTACTGTCACATAGACAAATACACTTGGTCGCTTTATCACGAGGAATGGGCACTCACTTTAGGGGGTGGTGATCAATTACGAGATCGACTACAATCTTTCCAACCATTTATTTTACTTTTGACATAAGCACGCGTATGAAGTTCCTTATTTATTGACAGGCAACCATAGACGACAAAATGCAATACTTCATGGACGCTGTTTTTTCTTTACATTTTTCTTTAAAATAAAAAATCTATGTGTTAAATCGATTAAAACTTCTTCATAAATAAAGTCGATTGTTATAAGAAATCGAATCGGTAACGCATTAGGACATCACTAACTGATTAGTACTCGAGTTGTCAAAAGTAAAATTTTAAGTTTAAAAGTAGTCACAAAAATGGTTGGAAAGATTATAGAAGGTGTAACTTAAATAACGCACAACCTCTTATGGAGTCATTGAACTCATCATTATGATCAACTTTTACAATGGGACAAAACTGAAATCGCGAAAAAAAAATCAGCTGTTCCCTACATTTATGTGCATAACTCGTCAAAGAGTAGGGAACAGATGATTTTTTTCCGCGATTTCAAGTTTGGTCCCATACTAAGTTGTTCATAATGATGACCTCTTAAGAGGTTGTGCGTTATTGAAGTTACACCTTGTGTACGTTCAACTTTTCCCATTTCAGACGGCTAGGCATGGAAGAAAGTCTGTTCCACCGCCTGATGTGCGAACAAGCGACCTCGACCTTACAGCTACAGTACCGCATGAACCAGGCGCTGGCCGATATCGCCAATCGCGTGGCTTACAACGATCGGCTCAAATGTGCTGATCAGAATATAGCGTTAGCTAGGATGGATATAGATGTACTGGTTAGTAAACAGAAAGCGAATAGAGATGATGCCCGGGTAAAAAAAAAAAAAATATTCTGTTATTCAGATAATAAAAAAATATTAGACACGTATTTTTTGCTTTATTATATAAATGAAAAATTACTTAGATAAAACGCATTAAAGTAACTACGTATAAAATCTAGCAAGGAGTGACGTCATGCAACATTTTAATTCAATGTATCGCCATAATCTTTTGATAACGTAAAAAAAGAAAAAATACGTGTCTAATATTTTTTTAATAATCTATATAAAGGACAAACAAAATTTTGTCATCAGCCCTATTCTTCTTCATTTGGTTTTATAGCAAGTTAAAAGAGATCTTTTCAAAATCGCGAGGGTTAATGATTTGGGAACTTTACTTGCTTCATTTTTTATAATAGACCTGCTAATTTTAGTTTGTAGATTCCATAACTCAAGAGATATGAATTTTGCGCGACCCCAATTAGTCACCAGTCAATTTTCATTTGTTAAGTACTGGCTATGATTCTCATTCATCATCTGCCTAGCCTATTCCAAAATGTGTTGGGGTCGGCTTCCAGCCTAACCGGATACAGCTGAATACCAGTATTTTATACGGGGCGACTGCCTATCTGACCTCCATAACCCAGTTACTGAGTAATACGATACCCCTTGGTAAGACTGATTGTCAGAATTTCGGGCTTCTGACGACCCGTAACGACTGTCAAAGATCCACGAATGACAGCTGGGACCAACGGTTTAACGTGCTTTCCTAGGCACGACCCCTCGTCTTGCTACGTAAAAATGGTCACCCATCCACAGACCAACCGCGGTAAGCATAGCTTAACCTGAACGATCGACCTGTGCGGCTGCTATGATATGTTTGTAGTCTGAATAAATAAAGTTTGTTATTGTTAATACCCGGTTTATGGTTTGAGAATTTGAAAATTCAATCATTATAAATATCTACACATAACCACGAGATTTTAACAAGATAAAGATCCAACAAAAAGAGAGAGGTCAAAGATTCAAGATAACTGGCGAAATGTGAGTGTACTATATGTACACCTCTGCCTTCAAAGATTTTATACACCATCACGCCTATAATAGGCGTGATGGTTTTTAAAATCTTTGTTTTCACTTATTTACCACTTCTTTTCCTCATTATCGTCTACTTATTTTAAAATCTTTGTTTTCACTTATTTACCACTTCTTTTCCTCATTATCGTCTACTTATTTTAAAATCTTTGTTTTCACTTATTTACCACTTCTTTTCCTCATTATCGTCTACTTATTTTAAAATACCCATAGGGTCTTTCGCTGAAAAACCAGTTCAGTAAGTATATGATTTCTCATATTTTCAGAAAATACCGCACCTGTCAGACTCACCGTGGCTATCAACAGCCTGTAGTCCCGAACCTCAGCACGCAGCGTTGTTCTTAGACGTGGAAATTATTGACGATGGGCTCGAAGTTACTAACACTAAAAACTCTTGCGCAAATCCCATTGAAGCGTGTGTGGTCATCGCCTTGGTAGATGCTTTGAAACAGGTTTGTACAGCTTTACTGTAGTCAGGATTATCATGCTGAAATATGGAAAACTAGCTTCTGCCCGCGACTTTGTCTGTGTCAAATTATAATATATCCTATGATACTCGGCAATACTACAGTATTGATTGTATGTAGCTACAGCTTCCTAGTGAAAGAATTTTCGGAATTGGATCAGTAGTTCCGAAGGTGTATTCCGTCCCCTGATTTTGTTGGTGGGGACGAACGGGAATATTTTTTTTTTTTTCGTGTATTCCCGTTTGTCCCCCTGACTTCGTCCATCTAGGGAGACGAACGGGAATTCGTTATTTTTTTTCCCGAGGGGACGAACGGGAATACACCGTTCCGAAGATTACCACAAACTAGACACAAACACATACAAACACATTACAAACAAACAAATTTTACCCCTTTATAATATTAGTATAGAAAAACGGGACTTTTTTAAGACTACTTTGATTATCAAACGATTTACTTACAGACTATATCGAGAAAACACTAAAGACCTCAAGAACCTTCTGATTTGCACCAGATTTTATTATCTAAGATTCTTCTGCTTCTTTATTTCGTTAGCAGTAAGAGTGGTTTTCGTTATTCAAGAAAAGTTACTACTTTCATAAAATTATGTAATTTACCAACAGGGCAACGTGAAATCATCGGACGTCGGCATCATAGCTCCTTACCGTGACCAAGTGTCACTCCTGCGCCGCTCTCTGTCACACCTCGGGGTAGAAGTTAGTACTGTGGACCAGTTCCAAGGAAGAGACAAGTCCGTCATCATATACTCTTGTACGAGACGATCCGACAAAAATGATGACAAGAAAGTTAAGGTTAGTAAATAAACTGTTAATATTCTTTTTGGAACAAGTGATATACAGCGTTTTAATGGCGACATTCATTTAACACACGTATACTGTTTCGCGTTTTCGTTTTATGAAGATAATTTAATTTCATTAAACGTTATTATTTATTTGTTTACAATTTTCTAAAATAGCATGTTGGAGCAACCTGTACTTAAAGAGCTGTAGCGCAGAGATCATTTGCCGGGATCACGGATCGTAACATCGCATCAATGAAATTAAAACGTATAATGTGCAAAGAGTAGGCGAATCGAATGAAAGGGAGAGCTTTATTATTTAGCTTTTTTATTTGAAAATTTAAATTTTATCTTATTTTAGAGAAAATTAAAAAATATTACATTAATTTTATCTTATTATAATTTTTATGATTACTGACCACTACCGCCCTACCAGTGTGTTAAAGTAATGTAGCCTTTGTAGCGGCACGTTGCTTAAATGATTGTGATGCTTCCATAGACAATAGTTTGTGGAAAAATTAAGTGGCCCATTACGAAAGTGAATGCCTAAGATGCAGCATGATTCCGAAGGTCTTTGGAACGCGCAAACCGTCTCCATAGCAGTAATATGGAGCACATAATTGGTGCTCGAATATAGTAGATAGCTTTGGAAGTAAAAGTTACATAAATACAAAGTACGCTAAATACGCGCTCAGTTGTGGAGTTTCGGACGTTGGCCCGGTATACAATTTAACATAATACTCATGTTTTTGGCGGCTAGTACTATTTCTTAGTCCCATGTTCTTCTCTGAGGCCTGCCAAATTATAAGGAAAATAATTTTATCTACTCTCATACCGTAAAATTAGAATTATAAACTTCAAAACTAGTTTATATTGACATACTTTATAAACACAAGACCGAAATTTAAAAATAGAATTATATTTAAACACTTTTCCTCTAACAAAATAATGTTATAAAACATTTTTTTTACCATTACGATGCAGGACAAATCCAAGAAGTTATCACCAAGGAAACTCCTTGGTGATATTAACTTCTTGGATTTGTCCATCAATTATTTTTTTAATGGAACGCATATGCGGAGCGCGCCATTTTTATAGCGTTACAAAAAAGTTTTGATTCCAATTTTTACTTGTCTGTGGCGGTGTCCGCTTTAGCGCATCTTACTCTTTTAACTTTGATCTTTTATTTAGTAGGTTCAATCCCAATGTATGAGAGTTGATAAAGTAGTATATGAAACTGCACATAGTTATGTGCATTTATTAAAACACTCGTGTGATGACACACAGTCGTGTCTTAATACCCCTTATTATGTAATAGTTTCATAAACTACTATTATGTTACAGGAAGGCGAAGTACTAAACGACCAGCGCCGTTTAGCCGTAAGCGTGACTCGAGCGAAACACAAACTGCTTATAATCGGCAACTCTACCGCTTTGCGTCGGTACGCGCCGCTGCAGAAACTCATACAAACATGTACTGCCGTCCAATTAGACAAGACTGTTGTTAATAAATTACGGAATAGGTATAAAATGTATGTATCGTGATGGTGAACTGTATTAATGTAATATAATTAGAAATTAGAATTATGAGCCTGCATTTATAGGTATTGAATATTGTTTTAAGCTTTTTTTTTATAAATTATGTTCAATTTATAAATTGTATTTTTTTTTTTAACACTTTCAAGAGCACAAGGCTATAGCAGACATAACAATAAAACTTCTATTGTTTCTCGTTTACCGCGCGTGAACCTGTTAAGCATTGACTTATATATTACTGCGTAAGGACTGGGCGGACGGCATGTTAAAATGACGCCACGAACGTGGTCCGAGAACGGTCTTCGCTACACCGAAGTGAACTAGTCCGCGGTCGGCTATCTTCGGGTGCGGTCGTAAATTTTAAAGACAAAAATGTGAAGAGTTGCGTGAACTACGACAAATAACAACAAAAAAAATTATAACATTTCATATCACCGATAAGTCAAAAATATGTCAATAAATCAACTTCTAACATTATTTAAAACAATTTTCTTTCCGACTTTCCTACTACAAATAAATTGTCTTAGACGACACGAGGCCACGCCCACAAGACCGTACCGCTGTGCGACATAACTTTGCAGCGGCGTGCGTTGTAGCCGATGAAATAAAGATTTAAATGGATTACAATAGGATTTATTTATAAACAAACTCTCACTCAATGGAACAACCTGTGACACTTTATCATAGATTACATTTAATTAGGTCAATAATTGAAAGATATACCAAGGTCAGAAAACACTACGAATGCAAAATGGAAAATATGTCAAGAATACATAGGCTGCACTAAAAGTATCGGGAATGGAATATTTCCATTGTTCCTGTCATATTAAAATCTTTTTAATTAAAAAAAATAAAATAAAATTTATTGAACTATAAAGTAAAAATAAGATTTAAAATAATTACAACGAGGAAAATTTAATTCTAACTGTAATGTAGACCTGCCTGATCTAGGTTTATGAAAACCTGTGTATTAGGCCATCAATTTACTTCAAACATTTAAAAAGAAGACAACAATAAAATTAGAAGCTAAATTAAAATGAAGATATAATATTTTCAGTGAAGAGTAAGCAACTATAATATTTGGGTATTATTATTTTAAAACTAGATTATGTAAGATATATTATGTTTAAAAAAAATAAACGAATAATATTAAAGTAGATAAAGTAGAGACTATTATTAATTAGGTAAAGGCAGAGACTTATATTAGGTCTTTACCTATGAAATTGCCGTTCTGCAGTACTGGCCATTTCAAATCAAAATAATTTTTGTTTGGCTAAGAATTCTAATTTCAAATTAATTTTATTTTAAAAACATGGATTTGTTTTTCCAAAAGTAGTCATTTGTTTATTGATTAGTGTTACATTTTCATCGCATTTCAATCTTTTTCGTCATCATGGATACGTTAAAAATTCGAGTAATTATGGAATATGAGTACCGTCGTGGCAGCAACGCGGCACAAGCGGCACGCAACATCAACGACGTTTACGGAGCTAACACTACAAACCAACGCACCACTTGTTATTGGTTTGCTCGCTTCCGTTCTGGAAATGTCGACCTGAAAAATGAACCTCGCGGTCGTCCGAAGACTTTGGTCGACAATGACGAATTAAAGGCGATTGTGGAAGCTGATGATACACAATCTACGGCTGAATTAGCAGCAGCTTTCGACGTTAGCGTCAAAACAATATTGGTCCATTTGCGTCAAATTGGCAAGGTAAAAAAGCTTGACAAATGGGTGCCCCACGAACTCAATGATCGCCAGCGCGAAGTACGCGTCGAGACGTGCCTTGCACTGCTCAACAGACACACAAATGAAGGAATTTTGAACCGTATTGTTACCTGCGATGAAAAATGGATTCTGTTTGATAACCGCAAGCGCTCAGCAAGTTGGTTGGATCCTGGTTCAGCACCTAAACAATGCCCTAAACGAAAACTTACCCCTAGAAAAGTGATGGTCACTGTTTGGTGGTCTAGCGCCGGTGTGATTCATCACAGCTTCTTACCAAACGGGGTGAGCATTACTTCAGATGTGTACTGTGAAGAACTGAACACAATGAAGGAAAAGCTGGCACATCTCCAACCAGCATTGGTCAATCGCTCGTCTCCGCTGCTCCTGCACGACAACGCGCGACCTCATACTGCACAGCAGACGGTCTCCAAGTTGCAAGAACTGGGGTTGGAAGCTTCCGTCATCCGCCCTACTCACCAGACCTTGCGCCTACAGACTACTACTTTTTCCAGAATTTGGATAACTTCTTGGCGGGAAAAAAATTCAATACCCGAGAGGCAGTACAAAATGCCTTTGAAGAATTTGTTGCCTCCCGTCCAGCTGATTTCTTTAAGAAGGGCATCAATAAACTGCCACTGCGTTGGCAAAGATGCATTGATTGCATGGGTGATTACTTCGATTAATACAAATAAAAAATGCATGAAAAAAATTCGTTTAAATTTTTTCATACAAAACGGCAATTTCATAGGTAAAGACCTATTATTAGAGAAGGTAGACAGAACTACTTTAAGAATTCTAGTAGTTTTTCCGTGTCTGCGTAATTGAGTTTTGCCAAATATTCCTGTACTAATAAATTACACCTATTATAACTTAAACTATAAATCTTTAGCACTCTGTTAATCTTGTTATACAAGTAGGGTCCTAAAAATAAATAAAAACGCTTAGCAAAAGCATGTTTAGTCTGAGAGGTAGCACAAACTAAATCTTTTCTTCTCTTATCTGAAGGTACTTATCTGAGGTTAAAATAAACATCAGTGTGTTGGAGTAAAACTACATTCAAAACAAATAATTGTCGTACTGTTAGCACCTTACATGCCATAAAAAGCTGGTGTGTAGGAAACCTAAATGGACGAAAAGTAGCAACCTTTAAAACTGCTCTTTGGGCGCGTTCTAGGTGCAGTAAAATTGATTTAGCGGCACCACCCCAGGACGTTATGCAGTAGGTAATAATAGATTGACACAAAGCCAAATAAACCTGTCTAATTAATTTAGAGTCGGCAATGTTACGTAAATTTTTAAAAATGTATATTAGTTTACGCACTCTGGTGCATAATAAATCGATGTGTTTGCGGAAGTTCAGGTTTGTGTCAATCGTGATGCCTAAATATTTGATATGGTCGGTTTTAGCTAAAGTGGGACAAGTGCATGCAATGTCAGCATAATGTAAATTACAAATGTTATGCGCGTGAATGTTTAGATTAGTAAGCGTTTGATAAGTGTTTCTTATTGTAAATAATAGGTACTTAGTTTTATCTGTATTTAATGTTAAGAGATTTTTATGAAGCCAATTAGACACAGTATTAAAACCATTATGTGCTACCTCGTAGACCTCGGCCTTTGAATTAGCTGCGAAAAGTAACGCTGCATCATCCGCATATGACATAATTACACCCTTTTGGAGTGTCAAATTGCACAGATCATTGATATAAATCAAAAACAAAGTAGGACCCAAAATACTGCTTGATAACTCCTTGGTTTTAAAAATCGAATACCATTTATTTATTTAAAAAAAGGTTCTCGGTCTTGTCACAAGGTTTTATCAAACTTGTTTAGTCGTTGAGAAAATGGAATTGACTCGAGAAAATTCAAGAGCGAAGATTTATTATGACTTTCGAAGTGGCTTAACACAAACACAGTGTGTTGACCGGATGATTTCAGCATTTGGTGATGAAGCCCCATCCAAAACCACAATTTATCGCTGGTTTGCTGAATTTCAACGTGGACGTGTCATGCTCAGTGATGATCCCCGTCAAGGTCGTCCAAAAACTGCAGTCACTCAAGAAAACGTTGATGCTGTGCGTAAGCTGATTGAGGAAGATCGACATGTGACATACCGCGAAATTTGCCTGAATTTCGCGGTATGTAATACAATTAATACAAATAATCTTGCATGAACAATTAGGTGTAAAAACGTTGTTTCCCGATGGATACCGCATTCGCTCTGTGAAGAGCAAAAAGCGGCTCGCGTTACTTGGTGCGTCAGAACTCTCTAAAGATTCCACGCAGGATCCTCAAATGCTGTATACAGCATCGAATCAGGTGACGAATCCTGGATATACGCGTACGAACCCGAAACAAAAAACCAGTCACGAGTTTGGGTGTTCGAAAATGAGTTAAAGCCAACAAAAATTGTTCGTTCACGGAGTGTTGCAAAAAAATGGTGGCCACGTTTGTCTCCAAAACCGGCCATGTTGCGACTATTCCTCTTGAGGGACAAAGAACGGTTAATGTAGAATGGTATGCTATGCATTTGTTTGCCACAGGTCGTTTCTGAACTCCGTAAAGAGAACTGCAACCGCCGCATCATCCTCCATCACGACAATGCGAGTTCTCACACCGCGCACAGAACAAAAGAGTTTTTAGAGCAAGAAAACATACGAGGGGGGATCAAAAAGTAGTGAGAATGAGATAGATTATAATGACTATTGATAACTTAATAATTTATTTTTCTACATAGTCTCCGAGTCTCTCTACACACCGAGTCCAGCGCTTTTCCAAGACTTCAATCCCTTTCAAAAAAAAAAGTTTTGTCTTGGTCCTGCAAAAAGCTCTCCACGGCATCCATCACCTCGTTATCGTCTTCGTACCTGTTTCCACTTAAGTATTCTTTCAATTTGGGGAACAGATAAAAATCGCTAGGCGCCAGATCTGGTGAATAAGGGGGGTGGTCAACCAATTCGAAGCCAGCTTGCTGAATGGCAGCCATCGCAACTGCCGACCTGTGCGCGGGTGCGTTCTCGTGATGAAACAGCACGCCCCTTCGAAGTTTCCCTCTCCTTTTCTCTTTGATGGCATTCCTCAACTTAGGAATTAAAGCTGCATAATATTGGCCTGTAATAGTGGTTCCACGCTCCAGGTAATCAATCAACAATATCCCTTCTGAGTCCCAAAATATTGAGGCCATAACCTTGCCAGCCGATACCACGGCACGAAACTTCTTCGGGGTCGGTGATGATGGCCGTTTCCATTGCGAAGATTGCTGTTTTGTCTCGGGATCAAAATGATGGACCCATGTTTCGTCCATTGTTACGAAACGAGACAAAAAGTTTTCAGAATCTTCTTGAAACTTGTCCAACAATATCTTCGAAATGTCAAGTCGACTTTGTTTCTGACTGTCGGTTAACATTCGCGGCACCCATCTTGCGGAGACTTTTCTCATATTCAAAGATTGTTTCAATATGGATTGAATACTTCCATATGAAATGCCCGTTTCTTGAATTAAGTATCGGATGGTAACTCTTCGATCGCTCAATACAATTTTCTCGACTTTCGCAACATTTTCTTGGGTGACTGACGTCGATGGACGGCCGCAACGATGTTCGTCTTCCGTGCTCGTTCTCCCTACTCGAAATTGAGAAGCCCACCTTGCGACAGTGGAATAAGGCGGAGCAGACTCTCCTAATGTTGCCTCCAAATCGCAATGAATCTCTTGCGTCGTTAACTTTTTTAAACAGAGGTATTTAATAACGGCTCGCACTTCGTTTTTCTCCATTTTCGAGAACACGTTCCGACTCGAAGCAAACAAATGACTACATTCAGAAAAAAACAAAAGAGAATCGAAGATTTTTTTCTTTATTAATATTACAAATATGTATCTGAGCTATGCCTGCCAGTATTTATTTTTTTTCTTACCAAGGAGTATGTCGTTCTCACTACTTTTTGATCCCCCCCCCCCCCGTAGAATTATTAGACCATCCGCCGTACAGCCCCGACCTAAGCCCTAATGATTTCTATACTTTCCCTAAAATAAAGAATAAATTGCGTGGTCAGAGATTTTCATCACCTGAAGAAGCTGTGGACGCCTACAAAACGGCCATTTTGGAGACCCCAACTTCCGAATGGAATGGTTGCTTCAATGATTGGTTCCATCTTATGGAAAAATGTGTCAAATTTCGCGGAGAATACTTCGAAAAGCAATAAATACATTTTTAAATAGTAATGTTGTGTCACTTCCTTGATTCCCGAAATTTTCAGTGCCGCCCTCGTAACAAAAACAAAAACAAAAATTTGAAGGACAATGAAAAATTGATTATTTAAACAAACAAACTGCGATAAATATAATTTTTGGAAAATAAAAGTTTTCCTAATTTCTTTATACCTCAAAAAATACCACGCCGCTCTTACAAGGTTACGTCTACGAGCAGCCTACGCCGATCGACATCGTAGTTAAGAGTAGTTCTAATACATGGCGTTAGTGTTTCTGTATGGGGAACGCATCAGACAAATGTTCCGACGACCGTATCTTTAGTTTTTATATCAATGCTGGGTGGTTCCGCGTAGTAGCCTGCGTAACTCAAATTTTCTTGCGTTTTTTGCAAGTTGCAAGTCAGATTCAGGTTGTATCTTGATAAAAATATTATTCGCGACAATAACAAATTTGTATTTACTTAGTTAAAACTATAAGAATCATCAATACATCTCTCTAAGTTAGATTTGCCGTCATTTGGTCTGATCTCCGAAATCAAACCAAACCGCGGCAAAATTTGAACTTCGCGGGCTATTGTTGTTTGATTCGTTGATTAAGAGTTGCGTTCTCCATTTGATGTTATTGTTAGGAGTCGACTGCCTCGGACACCATGGCCTATCCTGCAGCAAAAGTGCTGGTCGAATGGCACGGCACGCCAGCATTAACGACATCATCCGTCGGGCTCTTGTCACCGCCGGGGTGCCAGCTATTTTAGAACCCAATGGCTTGGCGCGCGACGATGGGAAGAGACCAGACGGAATGACCATAATGCCTTGGAAGTTGGGTAGGCCTTTGGTGTGGGACGCAACCTGTGTCGACACCCTCGCGCCATCCCATCTTCCTAGTACGGCGGACTGTGCCGGGGCAGCTGCTGCAGGAGCAGAACACCTCAAACGGCGCAAATATAACAACCTTTTTGGGAACTATATGTTTGAGCCGTTTGGGGTTGAAACACTAGGGCCTTGGGGTCCGAGTGCTCATCGAGTTTTTCGGGACATCGCCAAGCGGTTGGTCGACTCTACACGGGACCAGAGGGCTGGCCTATTTTTAGCCCAAAGAATTAGCATTGCCATCCAACGTGGCAATGCTGCCAGCCTTTTGGGCACTTTTCCCATTGACAGCGATGTGGACGAATTTTTTGATGCCCTATGAGCTCTTTCCCTTTTTATTTTTTATTATATACTTGTACATAATAATAGGTTGGGGAAAAAGTTTATTCGCATTTTTTATGAAAATTCAAAACATTTTTTATTATACATTATTTACATTTATCTAAAGTATGTAGGTACCATTTTGTTCGATAACTTTTTGCCATCTTGTAGGTAGGGACATGATCCCATTGCTATAGAAATTTTCGGACTTCTGATCAAAATACCGCGACAAGTGGTTTTGGCAGTCCTCTCGTGGTGTTAACCTGACACTGCCTAAAGAATTCTGAAGAGACCGAAACAGGTGAAAATCTGAAGGTGCTAGGTCAGGACTATACGGCGGATGCATTAACACCTCCCAGCCATCATCATCATTCTCCTGCCCTTATCCCAATCTATTTGGGGTCGGCGCAACATGTCCTTTTTTTCCATACTTCTCTATTATTCGTCATCTCGGTAGTGACCCCCTTTCTAGCCATGTCATCTTTCACACAATCCATCCATCGTTTCTTTGGTCTTCCCCTACCCTTATAGCCATCGACATTCATACCCAAAACTTTCCTTACGACATTTTCCTCACTCCTCCGCATCACATGCCCATACCATGACAGCCGATTTCCGCACAGCTTTTCAGTCACCGGTGCCACTTTTAGACTTCCTCTTATGTACTCATTTCTTATTCTATCCATTCGTGTAACACCACACATCCCTCTTAGCATTCTCATCTCAGCTGCATGCAACTGCTTTTCATTTATCCCTTTTGTGGCCCAACATTCTGATCCTTACAAGACAGCAGGTCTAACCATTGTTTTATATATCTTCCCCTTAAGTTTAAGGGGAATGCGGGAGTCGCAGATTGTCCCCGTGACCTGCCGCCATTTCATCCATCCAGTGTTAAGTAGTAGTAGTTTGTAGTAGTTTGTAGTGTTTGGAGTCTCACATGCACCGCGTTTCGATGCGGACGCGTTTGCATATTCTTTATATCGATTAGCGCGGCGCAAGCTGTCGCACGTAATTAACTCACCATGAGTAATGAACTTGTGGTTAATGAGCTGCTGGCGTTCCTGCAGCAGAAGCTGGATGTGATGGACGAGGTGTCTGCTGTCCAGATCTGCGCGACGAACTTCAGTGAGGATGACATAGCTGCTGCCAAGCTGTTGTTGTTTACTGCGCTGAACAAGCGCGACCAGATGGTGTCCCGCCGGCGTGACGGGACTAAGAGAAGCCTGCAAGATATAATCACGCTGTTCAAGGAGACCGACCCCGACGACGTGCCGACGTTTGTGGCGAAGGAGCTACACAAGCTTCCTCCCGTCACCTTCGACCACGTCGATGTAACGAGCCTTCTGAAGGACATTGTCTTTCTGAAGGCCAGTCTCGCGGATGTGCTAACGAAATTAGATGCCTCCCAAAACACCACCGCCGATTTGCGCAAAGAAGTTAGCGAGTTGCGCAACAGTGTGACGGTAATTAGGTCACCTGTCGATGCGTCTAATGTAAACACTGGTCGCGGCGCCGGCCTCGATTTATCGTCGTGTGATTCCGCGTCAGCAGTTTCGTCGCCAGCGCAACCGTCGATTGCTGAGCCTGCAGTGCACCCCGCCCTCGCGCCTCGTAGCCCCGCGCCCGTCGCCGCGGCTCCTCCGCGCAGCGCCGCCCGAGCTCCTCGCTCCGTCCCGCTGCCAGTGTCTGCAGCCCTAGCGAAACCACTTCCACAGAATTTCGCCAGCGTCACCGCGAGCGTCCCTGGCGCTCCAAGGATGAAGCCTATGCCTGGAAAGGCGTCGAACAAGGCTGATAATGATGAGGGTTTCGTGACGGTGCACAGGAGGAAGCGCCGTCCGCGAGTTAATAAGAACCGTTGCGGCAAAGCTCCTGCGGAGCCCGAAGTGAGCTTGCGTGCCGCAAAGCCGAATACACCGGTGTATATCTCCCGCCTGCACTACACCACTAAGGCGGAGGACATCGTGGAGTACGTGCGCCAGAAGACTAGGTACACGCCGAGGGTGCAGTTACTGGAGTCGCGCCGCAACGTCAACTTCAAGGCGTTTGTGGTGCGTGTACCGAACTGTTACCTGCCCTTCGTCATGGAGGAAGACTTTTGGCCGCAGGACGTGGTGTTCCGTCGCTTCCGCGGACAAGTTCCACAGGGCAGCACTTAAAGTCAAGCTAGTGCAAAGAGGAGTGCTACTAACATAGTCTTAAGCCTATTTTATTAACACAAGTTTTTGTTTATATTCAAATATGTATTTTTAGGTTAAGGTATTTATCTATGGGCCGTGTCGCCTGGAATAAATGGTTTATTATTTATTATTATTATTAATCCTATGCTTAACCGTCCGATCTACTTCGCCATCGCTTTGCACGAGTGAACCGAGATACCGAAAGTCGGAGCAGACTGGGAGAAGCGCGCCATCAAGCGCTATGCCTCCAGAACTGGAGATACCGCCGAAATCGCAGAACATATATTCAGTTTTGGTTCTGCTGATTTTCAAGCCAACATTCTCCAGTTTCTGTTGCCATTTCTCCAATCTGCTCCGAATCTCAGGTAAATCTTCACCGACAAGAACAATGTCATCGGCAAACAGCATGCACCAGGGTGCCTCTTCCTGTAGATTCGACGTCAGAGCATCCATAATCAACAGGAAGAGGTAAGGACTTAAAGCCGACCCTTGGTGCAAGCCAACAGGCACATTGAACTCGTTGGTATTCCCTGCAGCCGACCGGACGTAGGTACGAGATTGACTGTACATAGCACGAATTAACTCTACATACTTCCCGGGCAAACCTTTCTCTTTCAAGGCCCACCACAACACATCCCGAGGTACCCTATCATACGCTTTCTCCAGATCAATGAACACCATGTGCAAGTTCTTGTGTGCACGTCTGTACTTCTCGCACAATTGGCGGAGTGCAAAAGTGGCGTCCGTTGTTCCTCGACCTGGCATAAACCCAAACTGGTTCGGGGTAATTTCACTCTCCTCTCGCAGTCTTTTCTCTATTACTTTCTCCCATACCTTCATACTATGTGACATGAGCTTTATTCCTCGATAGTTGTTGCAGTCCTGTACATCACCTTTATTCTTGAAGATGGGCACTAGCGAACTATTGCACCATTCTTGCGGGATCCCTCCTTCATGCAACAACTTATTAAAGAATAAAGTCAGCCACATACATCCATCTTCTTTTAAGCACTTCCATACTTCTACTGGTATATCATACCTCCCAGCCAAACTATCTTAATTTTTTCTGAGTGGCTAAAGATGTGTGAGGTCTAGCGTTATCATGATGAAAAACCACACCCCTTCTGTTGATTAATTCCGGCCGCTTTCTCTCAACTTCTTGCTTTAATCTCATCAGTTGTTCGCAGTAGAGTTCAGAATCGATGGTCCTGCCTAGTGGTAACAGCTCACAATGAATAATGCCCTTCCAATCCCACCACACACACAGCATCACCTTGTTGCGAGCTAACCCGGGTTTCGCCACAGTCTGTGAAGCCTGATCGGCCTTTGACCACGACCTTTTTCGCACGTTCTTATCGTACGTGATCCACTTTTCATCACCAGTTATCAGCTTCTTCAAAAATGGTTCGGTTTCATTACGTCGTAATAAAGAATCACAAGTGAGTACACGGTTTATTAGGTTTCTTTCAGTGAGCTCGTGAGGTACCCAAATATCGAGCTTTTTTGTGTAAGTACCCAGTTTTTTTCAAATGCGCCAAATCTATTTTGTGGTCAATTCCCAGTTATTCAGCTACGTCGTCACTACTGATATGCCGATCTTGCTCCACTTTTTCAAAAATGGCATCCATTTTATCCGTAATAGGGCGACCAGAGCGACGTGCATCTTTGACATCAAAATTTCCGGATTGAAAACGCTTAAACCAAATTTGTGCTACTCTCACAGACACTGCACTAGGTCCATAAACATCGCAATTTTTTTTCGCGGCTTGCGTTACATTTTTACCTTTTTTGTAGTAAAATTTTAAAATTTATTGAATTTCTTCATTAGATTCACTCATCTTGACAGTACGAAAACAAATGAAAATCACAAATTTTCCTAATTTGAATTTGGAATTAGGTTCTTTAAAATTTAAACTTTCAATGATACCAAAACCAGCCAGATACAAATAGTAGCCAAAGAGATTTTATTTTAAGTTCATACATACTATAATGCGAAAAGACTTTTTCCCCAACCTAATATATATATTTTAGTGTTAGCTTGTACATTGTAATTAAGATAATTAAGTAACTTGTAATAAAAATAAAAATTCCTTGTTCGACTAAAAATACAATGAACACATTTTTTGCCGTGTGGTTGGCTACCTGCTGATCTGTCAATGTCAAACAGCTGACATTTGTGTACAGTCTAAAAATAAAAATTAGTATGTGATTGATTGGGGCCGGTGTTGGACTGTTGAACCTGTTATTATTGTAATAGTGTTTTTATAACTACCTCACTTATCAGTGTGATGTAATAAGGTTTGTTGGTTTATTCACCAGTGTATCAGTTAAAATAATTCAACCAGTGGCGATTAGGTAAATAGTTATTTATTTACCGTTCTAAGTATTTTTTAATTTACTTCCAAACACTGGTTCTCACTGGTTGCATGCTTTAGAATTTTTCATTCGAAAGTTGATTAATTGATTGTAACTTTTTTAACTACATTTTTTGGCAAACAACTTACATAATGGTTGTATAAAAAATAATTATTTTTATACCGCTTGTAGGTCTTCAAGATGGTGAAAGCAGTAGCAGTCATCACCATCAGTGACACATGTTTTAAAGACAACACAAAAGACACATCAGGACCAGCACTTGCTGACTTTGTCAGAGAACTTTTCCCTGAGGCTAACCTCCACACAATCATTATCCCTGATGAAAGAGAAATCATTGAAAGGGAGCTCAAATACTTTTGTGAAACTAACCTCGATCTAGTTTTGACAACGGGAGGGACAGGATTGACTCCGAGAGATGTTACTCCTGAAGCCACAAAAGCAGTTATACAGAGAGAAGTGCCGGGTATCACTACAGCAGTGACGCTCGCAAGCTTGAAGAAGACACCTATGGCCCAACTTTCCCGCGCTTTAGCTGGTATCAGAGACAAAACCCTCATCATCAACTTCCCTGGCAGTAAAAAAGCTGTCACAGAATGTTTTGAAGTAGTGAAACCTATCCTACCGCATGCAATATCATTGATACACAATGAGGTGGCCGCAATAAGCTACATTCATGATAACATGCAGTTCAACCACACTTGTAGGCATAGCAGTAGCGTGGATGTTAGTAAAGTGGCCTTACGACTGAGGGAGTCTCCGTACCCTATGATAGAGATGTCTGACGCTTGGAAGACAGTTGATGGTGTGATGGCAGAATTTAAGGAAAGGTTGGAGATAGTGACCATTGAAGAAGGGCTAGGCAGAGTTGTGGCACAAACACTACATGCGAAGGAACCAATGCCACCGTTTCCTGCGTCAGTTAAGGATGGTAAGTTATTTATCAGTTGTTATAATTTGCTTCCAAATTATATAGTTGTGCTACAAAATACAACACAAAAAGGCCTTAGATGAAGCTAAAGTTGTACTAACTCCACATTGACACATTTATTAATGCTTTGAAGGACACTATACGGCCATAGCAGTAATAACAATAAAACTTCTAATGTGTCTCATTTTTGTCCTTCAAAGCATTCACACACATCTCTGCTGAAGTCAAATTTATAGCAAATTAGTGCTGACTCTCACAATGTGATAACAAGTTTAAATCTACTCTTATTTTGATTGCAAACTACTCTTTACCTGCACCTCTAAATCCTTGTTATCTAATTTCTGTATTTGATAACCAATTTTCAATCAATACCTACAAACTTAATAATTCATAAATATTCATAATACATATGCAGTAACAAAAGATGAATCAAATGAATGTAGATATTTAGTGATCCGTACCTGAAGAGTGCCAAACAGAACCCTATTACTAAGCCTCCGCAGTCCGTCCAGCAGTTGCATTTTTAACAGATTGTGTATTTATATTGCCGCTATAACAACAAATACATAATAAAAATAAAATAAAGATAAAAGTTGAAGGGGTCCATACAAGAAAAAACGTGTTTTTTACAATGAAGTATTTTTTTCAAATATGTAGGTAGTGTTAAATATTGTATGGTGGTACGGAGCCCTTCGTGTGCGAGTCCGACTCGCACTTGGCCGGTGTTTTACTATTATAAACACGTGTAGGTATACATTCAATCTCAGGTATTTGATTACTTTTGTAATAATATCATTGTTCAATAGTATATTACTAAGAACTATTTAAATCATTAATAGGCTGTAGTCATTGTTTTTAACCGACTTCAAAAAGGAGGAGGTTCTCAATTCGTCGGGACCTGTTTTTATTTTTTTTTTTAATGTATGTTCCCCGATTACTCGAAGATGGCTGGACCGATTTGGTTTTTTTTTGTTTTATTCGAGGGGGTATACATCACAGTTGGTCCCATATAAAATTAATTAACTTTGCTTGGGTAGTTTTTGAGTTAGCTTCAATAATACGTATATTTTCCCTACTTTTATATGGATGATGTTCTAGTTTGTTTTGCAGGTAGTGGTATTAGAATTTCTGTGGGGTAGGTACCACAACTAAAAAGTGAAAAATAAAAACTTTTTTACAAAAAAATACAACCGACTTCCAAAAACAACACTACAAAGTGAAAAATAACTTTAATTTCGGAAGTCGGTGTCTGGTTAAATGTATTTTCGTTTTTGCCACCGACTTCCGAAATTAAAGTTATTTTTCACTTTGTAGTGTTGTTTTTGGAAGTCGGTTGTATTTTTTTGTAAAAAAGTTTTTTTGAATTTTATAGCTGCCTTACTTTGTGCAGATATAACATTGGTATGAGGTATAAAAACTTTTTTACAAAAAAATACAACCGACTTCCAAAAACAACACTACAAAGTTAAAAATAACTTTAATTTCGGAAGTCGGTGTCTAGTTAAATGTATTTTCGTTTTTTGACACCAACTTCCGAAATTAAAGTTATTTTTCACTTTGTAGTGTTGTTTTTGGAAGTCGGTTGTTTTTTTTTTTTAAAAAAGTTTTTATTTTTCACTTTTTAGTTGTGTACCTACCCCACACAAATTCTAATACCACTATCTGCTAAACAAACTAGAACATTATCCATATAAAAGTGGGGAAAAAATACGTGTTATTGAAGCTAACTCAAAAAGTACCCAAGCAAAGTTAATCAATTTTATATGGGACCAACTGTGATGTATACCCTCTCGAATAAAACAAAAAAAATCCAAATCGGTCCTGCCATCTTCGAGTAATCGGGGAACATACATAAAAAAAGGTTCCGACGAATTGAGAACCTCCTCCTTTTTGAAGTCGGTTAAAAAGATTTTTCATATGAAAAATCATTAAAAAAAAAATAACCTCGAAATATCCAGAAAAAAAGATCAGCTATAGGGAACAGCTGTTTTTTTTTTCGCGATTTCAGGTTTGGTCCTATAGTAAAAATTGTTTGTAATCATAAGTAGGTCTGTACAATCATGTGTTACTAATTACCAGTGACCCTATTATACATCAGTCATTCAAGCAATTTGTTCCGCTACCTGTAACATAATAATGTACTAAGAAGGTACGCAATTACGCATAAAAAATGTTTTCATGAAATTATTTGACCCTGAAGCTGTAATGAATATGCATTTTCTATGCTACATGGTAACAGTTTTTTATGTTGTCACACACCTAAGTAAATATATGCAGGTGATAACATGTTGCCAAGACTGATAGCATTTTTAAGTTTATTATTAATTAGTGCTGTGAAACTCTTCTACTGATTTTAATATGATACTTACTGTTAATTCTTGCAATTTATCGTTATCTATACTAATATTATAAAGAGTAACATTTGTTTGTATGTAAGTTTGTTTGTGGGGTATTCTCTGGAACTAGCAGTCGGATAATAAAAAAAATATTTTTGCATTTGATAGCCTAATTCTTGAGGAAGGTTAAAGGCTATTTAAGGAGTCGAGCAAAAAGAAAAAAAGTCAGAAAGAACGCTAAGCGAAAACGAAGTAACAGCGCGGGCGGGCGATGCGATGCGACGGGGTGGGATGGGGGTGAACAAGAAATTTCACGCGGACGAAGTCGCGGGCAGAAGCTAGTACAATACTTGCTATCAATAAACTAACTGACTGATACAGATTTTGTTTTTTACTGAATGTTTTAAAAAGGCAACTGGAACTCAATTGCATAATGCATGGTATTGCCACATACAGTACATACAGTCGTCCGACGAGAGCCCGAGCTGCTTACGTAGTTCGCCGAACTTCGTAAGCAGCTCGGGCTTCGTCGGACGACTGTATAATGGTCGGTGGACTGTGGTATTGCATAGAGTGGTGCTCCTAGTCTCCATAGATTTCTGACCTTCCTTTCTAGTCCTTTAGAACGTTCGTGTTGTTTGTTGCTCTTTAGGGCTTTTTTCCTTCATGTGGATTTGCGCGCATTCTATCGTTCGTTCATGCTTTTCCTGCCATGCATGTTACACGCACGCGGTACGCGGGCAGTTTGCGGGTGCATCACACGCGCTACACTCACGCATGCGGGTGAGGCATGCACGCGGGCGCAAACACGTGTGCAGGAAAAAGGCCCTTAGGTACCATTAATGAAACTATACTTACTTATTAACTTTTCGTTCCTGATGTTTTTGATATCATACCTCATCCTCAGGATACGCCTGCCTGAGTATAGACGGTGTGGGGGTACGCCGCGTACGCACGGCAGTGGCGGCCGGCGACGCGCCCACCGCGCCGCTGTGCTCCGGGCAGTGTGCAAGAATTAACACCGGCGCGGCTCTGCCTGCGGGTGCCGACTGCGTTGTACAGGTACATTTTTTTTATGAGTGACTTCTCGCAGTTGACCATTGGAGGTCGAGACTGCGTAACCGATCTTTTCCTGTGGGTGCTTTAGGCGAACTTAAAGCCTCCGTCCAGGGCTTACAAACTAAGATTAAGCGACTGTACGTCGCTGGGGGGAGAACAGCCAGAAGGGGCAGGCTGTATCATAACGGGGATTGTCCAGGCACCAGGCAGCATGGTTTATATATAGGGATGATGCCTGGGTAAAAAAAAGAAATTCTATTTAGTCCGTCAGTCACATAATAAAAAAATATTAGACACGTATTTTTTGCTTTATCATATCTTTACTTAGATAAAAAGCATTAAAGTTGGGGAGTGGGGCCTCGCTACGTCACAACTATAACAAACTACGTATAAAATGTAGCAAGTCGTGACGTCAAATATAACAAAAAAAAAAAAAAAAAAAAATACGTGTCCTATATTTTTTAATAATTTACCATGACAGACAAAAAAAAATTTAGTCATCATCCCTATTGCCAAGTCCATTTTTTCTAGGGCCTATTTATACCACTGACCCTAAACCACAATCCTGCAATTCTGAAACACGTCGAATAAAGACGTTTTAATTAAGTAATTAGGTACAGTAGGTACGACACAACTTAGATGTAGCATAGATTTGAAAATTTGCATTGATTCATATCAATTTTACGAATTATATGACTTTGCTGTTATTGCGTTTGCGTAAAGATCATTTTCGCCTAAAGCAGTAATAAAGATTGGTGATTTTGAAGGCGCGCTCAGTTCGGATCGTGATCGCTTTTACGAATTTTGCCGATGCTACATCTAAGTTGTATCGTACTGTATCAAACTATAAAGCCGAGGGATTTCTCATCGGTAATACTGACAAACTTCCACATAAACTTTCATCCCCTAATTTAAGGAAGAATTAAAATAAAAAGTCCTGGTGCTCACTTTCGTTATATACTACTCAACAAAGTCTAGGGAACATGCGAACTACACACATCAAAAGTGTCTAGGGATCAACATATATTTTTGCAATAACTTTTCTCCTGATTGATATTAATTAAAATTTTCTTTAAGGATTCATCAAATAAAGTGTTTTCGTTTGTCACAGTAACGATAAACCAAGTCACCTTTGCATTAATAAAGAAATTTGCCATTTTCCTAATAAAGGGATTTTTGACATTTGAACCACTAACATTAAAGTTCGAAAAAAAGACTGAAATAACAGTTTTCTTTAAAATTTTATTGGGTAACTTAAACAATTAATAATCCGTGTTTCTACCGCGAACACTAACAACACAAGAACATCGGTTTGGCATACTCAAAATGAGTTCATCCAAATCACGCTGTGGAATGGCCGCCCATGTTCGTTGCAACAACAAAAAAAGGTCTTCTTGCGACTGGATACCCTCCATATTCGGCAGAGCTCTTCTCTGTAGCATATCCCATGCATGCTCAATCGGGTTCAAGTCTGGCGACTGAGCAGGTCAGGGCAGGACATTGATGTTAGCTGCGGCGAGAGTCTGTCTTACAACTCTTGCGGTGTGCGGTCGTGCATTATCATGCATTAACTGAAATAAGGGACCGATTTGCACTTGTAGAGGAACGATGACGTCTGATACAATCGTCTCAGCATAAATTTGAGCGTTGAGGTTGCCTCTGATCCAAATCAACTCAGTTCTTCCGCCGATCCAAATACCCTCCCATACCATGATGGTTCCACCCAGTGGCGTGCACAGAGATTTCAGACAGGGTATGCACGTCTAAAATAAAAAAATAAAACTTGAACAAGCTGAAACTAGTACCTAAGTTTTTTTTTCCCGACCGTTTGTTTTACCCGACCTCACCTACCCTAACCCTAATCTTACACTGACTCTTACCGCACGGCGCCATTGGCTTCGCATGATGTTTGTTTGCGACCACAACGAATATCTAAAATATTTTAATCTGAATATCCGATAAAGGTCCTAACATTATTTTTATCTTGATTTGTAAACAAAAAGCAAGGGATAAAATACAATGTGTTTGTGTTATACACGACATGTTTGACAGTAGGTAATAATTAGGTATCACAAAACTTTTCTATGAAAATAACGAGAGGCATTACCTTTTTTTTTGAGTTAAATAAAACCCGGGTTCACACCTTCCGTTTACAATGAATTTAACTTTTTCCTCAAAATATAACGTCGAAAAGCGGCAGATTTTAATTTATTTAACACACTTCGGCAGCACAGGTCTCACAGGTATAATGTTCAATTTTTTACAAATGATTAAAATAATTACATAATAATATACAGTCAATCACAAGCGCCAAGAAAAACAATCAAATCAAAACAATATGGCGAAAAAACAAACATTGCAAGTTGAATAAAAGCGTGTAAAAACTTTACGATTACAAAATAATACGAACTAATCTTGGTCAATCCGACTAAAAAAGTCAACCCTCTGTAATCAACAACTAAGCGGTGCTTTTACGGCTTCTCAATTTGGACGGGTTGCAAAATAAGCAGTGCTTCCAGAAATTAAACACACGCATACATTTTCACGCACACAGTCACACTATTGCTGTGTACTACACGGGTAATCACGGGTTGCGTTGTATGAAAAATAAGCACGGCGTTGTTCTGCTTATGCTCACCGGGAGCGCTGCCTGCGCGGTTGTCGCCGCTCGCTTCAAGAAATTAGTTTCAAATGACAATAATAGATGGCGCGTAAATCGCGTTATAAACAGTGAGATAGCGAATAAGTTAGATTAATATAGTTATTACCATGATTTTTCTTGCGTTAAAGTTATTTATCATTTCGAAGGGCATGTATGTATGAGACTACAGGGTATGCAGAGCTTATTTGCATGTATGGAGTGCACGCCACTGGTTCCACCACTATAAGGATGGACTTCCTGGCAGGATTTTAATCGCTGTTGGCGTCCAGGGGTTCTCCAGTGTCGTATACGTCTTGTATCCGGTCTCATACCAAAACGAGACTCATCAGAAAAGCACACGAAACGCCATTGTTCTTCTGCCCAATTTCTGTGTTCAAGAGCCCATTGATATCGAATCCTACGATTGTGCATTGCTATAGGTGGTACCCGTAGCGGTCTTCGGGAATGAAGGTTCACTTCATGCAAGCGGTTTCTGACTGTTTGGTCGCTAATTAAGTTCCCTGAAGAGTGATGAAGCCTCACGGCTAACATCATGGCGGTTATAGTTGGAGCTCTTCGAGTTAAGATTTGAATGTATCGGTCTTGTCTCCGTGTGGTGCAGCGATACCGTCCTCCATGGCGCTCAGCCACGGTACCAGTGCTTCGGTAACGTGTCCAAAGTCGACTGATAACACTCTCGACTTGTATTCAGAGCTAAAGCCACAGTACGTTGCCGGGAACCAGCTTCTATCATTCCCACGGCTCTGAGCATTTCTTCCCTGCTTAAATGACGTCGCCGCTCCATAATAACGTTGGTTTTAATCGGTAGTAGGGAAACAGTAGCACTAATAATGTCTTCAATGCGTTGTATGTTTTTATAGGGAAAATATTGACAGCTGATTTTCATCTTTTACTCGAATTTGATTCACAGTTCCTGATTCAAATTATGAAATGCACCAAAAAGGATCCATATAAATTTATAAAATCATAAATTTATTACAAAGCCACATCTCAATCTCAAGAAATCCGCATAAAAATGCTTGATCCCTAGACACTTTTGATGTGTGTATATCAACATATTTAAGAATACTCTTTAGAAGGACTGGCCACAAAAAAATTAAGTGTTTGTTGAACCAGCATTAAATAATTGTTCGAAATTTAAAAAAAATAAACCTAAAAGCAAAAAGTTTAAGGAGGAAAAACTTCACTTGATCGCAGCGTACGTAACGTAATAGAGATTACTGTCCATAATCGGTTTTTTTTCTTGTGAAAATTATTTTCTCTGCTTTCTTGTAACTTTGTGACTCTGGAGCGTTATGTCACGTCGTCATTTAACGCGGGAAAAGATACTTAGGACTGTGGGTATGCTGAATGCAGGGCGCAGTCAATGAGAAACTGCCGACGCTGTCAACACGCAGTCAAGCGAAATTTGCCGATTGTGGACGCGTAAAAAAATCAAGCTTAGAAGCTTGATTTCAATGCAGTAAAAATATACGGCCATTTAAGCGACATATTTAGATACTCGCAAGTAAATCAAAACCTATAGGGTACTTACCGTTGACCTAGAATCATGAAATCTGGCAAGAAGCAAGGTCTCACAGCACAAGTAAAGGAAAAAGTCCGAAAATCGTTAATTTGACGGACCACGCACAATGAAGGGTTCTCTTCATTGTGCGTGGTCCGACACGCACTTGGCCGGTTTTTAGGGTTCCGTACCTCAAAAGAACCCTTATAGGATCACTTTGTTGTTCGTCTGTCTGCCTGTCAGTATGTCAAGACAAAATGCGTCGTGTCTCAGGAACGCGTGGAGGTATCAATATTAAATTAGTATCTAATACGTAGGTCTATGGTCCCTTGAATTTCTAAAAGAATCAAGCGTCTTCTAAGTCAACGTAATAAAAAAATACGGCCATTTATGCGACATATTTTGATACTTGCAAGTAAATCAAAACCTATATGGTAGTTCCCGTTGACCTAGAATCATGAAATTTGGCAAGAAGCAGGTTTCACAGCACAAGTAAAGGAAAAAGTCCAAAAATTGTTAATTTGTAATTTTATCACATAAAAAAATTTTTTTTTGGGATTACAATGTTTTTGGGACAAATTCTTTTCAACTACGGAACCCTTCATTGTGCGTGGTGCGACACGCCCTTGGCCGATTTTTTTTATAAAACAACTATTTATTTATGTCGCATCCAAGAGGTGATATTTTAGATGAATTTATTTTCATTACCCGACTGCGGCGAAGCCCAAAAGGAGGGTTATGTGTTTGACCTGCATGTATGTATGAGTGTATGTCCGTTTTTTTCCCTCGTAACTCCTAAACGAATGAATGGATTTGGATAAATTATACGTCTTTAAATTTGTCACGGTAGCGCGAGTATCACTGGCTACATTAAAATCAAAAACAAATTAAAATGGCGGATTTGGGGTGCCATATTTTGGAGTCAGAATTTTTTTTTCTTCCAAAAAAGCTTTTAAATAACCCTCACTACCAAAACTCCTTGCAAGAACTAAATCGTTTGCGAAATCTTTCACATTTGTAAACTAAAAAGCTGGAAATAAAAAAATACTGAAAAAAATAAAATATAAAAATAAAAGTTGCAAGCAGGCGGGACCCGGGTCCCGCCTGCTTGCAACTTTTATTTAATATAAAATGGGCTTGTTTTTTCTTTTTTAAAGCTTTTCAGTCTTTTTTTATTTAAGTGTTTTACCGCAGTCGGGTTTTTTAGTTTTTTTAATCACTTTTTTTATTTATGCTTGCTAATTACTCCTCAATCTAGAGGGATAGATTACGATTTGACTTGGCAAACACACATTGACACAATATGCAATAAACTTAATCAGTACTCATATGCTTTGTATAAATTATCCAAAACTGTTGATCAATCAGTTCTTTTGACCGCATACCATGCTTACGTTTCGTCGACACTGAGATATGCAGTCATATATTGGGGCAATGCCACTAATAGGGATTTAGTGTTTAAAGCGCAAAAAAGATGTGTACGTGCGATTGCTGGTATCCGTGCCCCTGACTCATGTGAACCATACTTCAAAGAATTAAAAATATTGACCTTTCCTGCAATTTACATTTATGAAGTAGCCGTATTTATAAAAACAAATGAGAATCTATTTGATAAACTTAAGTCGAAAAGACATACGTTAAAACTTTCTAATGTACCACATAAAACGGCTCTATTTAACAAAAGCTTCTTTGGCATTGCATCAAAAATATACAACAAAATACCTATTGACATTCTGAGCATTAAGGAACTTCCAGTATTTAAAAATAAATTACGAAACTTTTTAATTGATAAAGCATACTACACGATCCAGGATTTCTTGAATTATTGATTTTATTGTTGACCATGTATTAATTTAATTGTATTTTGATATTTATAATAACTAAATTTGACATGTAAAATAATTTTAAATTTAATGCCAATACTTAATTATTGTATGCCTATTAGGCAGGACATATTGAAACTTTAATTTACTGTTAAGACCTTAACTGACATATGCCCACAATAAAGATATTTTGAATTTTGAATTTTGAATCTTTTTGGCCGGGTTGAACGTAGGCGAGTACCTACCTACCTACTTCTAGGTTATCACAAAAGCGCAAGCGGCCAGTTCAAACCTATTTTTATAATTAGTATGCAAGTGTGTATGACGTCACAGAATTCACGATCGTGGTGCTAATAATTGTCGTGACGACATGAAAGTACACAAGTAATCGCACTTACTCAGCATCCCAATTGATACGTCGAAGAATTTACGTAATTTCTAAAGGAAAAGTGAAGATTTCAGTTGCGTTTTGAAACTTGTTTCAACTACTGTACAAAAGTAAGGTGTATTGCAAGTACTTACAAGTTATATTACAGAGCATAACAAAACAAGTCAATAATGATCATTGTCATGAGGAGCTCGTGGCTAAGTAATAACAGCCGCACGGGTCGATCCATCAGGTTAAGCTACGCTTGCCGGGGTTGGTCCGTGGATGGGTAACAATCTTTACATACCGAGACTCTCCGTGCCACGGAAAGCACGTTGAGCCTTTGGTCCCGGCTGTCATTCGTGGATCTTTGACAGTCGTTACGGGTCGTCAGAAGCCCGAAAGTCTGACAACCAGTCTTACCAAGGGGTATCGTATTACCCAGTAACTGGGTTGTGGAGGTCAGATAGGCAGTCGCTCCATGTAAAATACTGGTATTCAGCTGTATCGGTTAGACTAACCAGGCTGAGATGTAGACACGCCTGAACTTCAAACCCTTTTCCTTTAGCCTGCAGTACAAGTAGATGTAAAATAGGTACTTATAGTATAACTAAAATCTCACATAGTAAACCACAGACATGTAAAAAGTAAAAAAAGTATTTTATCTACTCTCCTAGCGTAAAATTCGAATTATAAACTTCACGAGTTCATATTGAATACTTTACAAAGGCACCGACTTCTGAAATTAAAGTTATTTTACACTTTGCAGTGTTTTTTTTTTTGTCATGAAAATAAGTTTAGCACGCTATACGCCCTTAGTTAGGGCCTGGCATCGCAAATCACTAAAATGCTTTTAGCGCTGAACGGATAGCTACGCTAGCCGATTGCTGGGAGGTTAGAAAGTAGCGGGATGGCATAAACCAGTTAATTAATTAGATTATCATTTATCACAGAATTTTTAAATATTTAAACAAATTGCAAATTCGACCTTTTACCAGCATTATCGACTGTTTCATCGGCACCTCTAAATATTTCTTTAACTTTGTACCTCATTAGATAAAACTTTGTACCTCATTAGATAAATATTTCATTAACTTTGTACCTCATTAGATAACTGATTAAATTCTTACCCGTAATTTGTACGCTAAATATTTGAGATAACTGGTGTTAAAGTTCATACACGGCTACTTAACAAGTTATTTAGTCCAGTATAAACTGACCTCTCATTGTACGGAATTCCTATACAATGCGAGATCAGCTTATACTGGAAATGTATAGCTTGATATTATGTAGCCATGTGTACATAGATGTTTTATGAATAATTATGTTTAATAAACTACTTCCTTTGACTGTTTGATGTTTTAGATTATATTTGGTTACATCGAAATGTTTGTTGCAGTATTAGGTACTTACCCAATGGAATTATTCTTATTTCTTATTAATAGCAATGAAGGCCATTAAATTTTAGAATTTGGAGAAAAGTGATATTTAGTGACGAATTCTGGGAAATTCTCAAAAATAGTAAAAATTGGGTTATCTCGAATCCCATGAATTTTCGCTTAGGCTTTATGACATGACGTGATAGTGTGACTCACCCCCATTGCTTAATTGTTGCGAATGAGTCATACTATCACGTCCTGGAAGGAATAAGTACGTCAAATTACAAGTCACCCTGTAGAGTGGTGTTTAAGAAAATAAATAAAATGGTATGGTTGCACAAGAAATAATAGACTGTCGTCAATAAATAACTAGTATCATAATTCATATCAATGAAACATTCAAATTGATCATGTCTAGCTTCCGTTGCGCGCATCCATGAGGTACTGCCGTAAGCGTCTTCTTAAATGTGTCCATCGTGTTAGTTGATCGAATAGGTAGTGGGCTGGTGGCAGGTTATTCCACACTTAGGAAGCTACCAATTAAAGCGGATGTCCTAATAAAAAAAGTGTTTATTCACAGAAATTATTTTTTAACAACAAATATTACCTGCGAAACTGCAAAGCAGTTTATTGGCAGACGTAGCTCCTTTTTTAACCGACTTCAAAAAGGAGGAGGTTCTCAATTCGTCGGAACCTTTTATGTATGTTCCCCGATTACTCGAAGATGGCTGGACCGATTAGGATTTTTTTTTTGTTTGAAATGGTATACTTCCCAGGTGGTCCCATGATCATCAAGTCAGGATCTGATGATGGGATCCTGGAGAAATAGAGAGAACTCTTCCAATTTTATAGGCACACTTAAAGCGATTTAGATAGTTTTTGGAAGAGTACTTTCTCGGAGTGGTCCCATTTCAATTTGGTGAAGAACTGATGAAGAACTTCTTAGGTAGGCAACGGAACTCCTCAATAAATGATAGCAAATGGACTGGGATTTCTGAAATCTCATGTCTGTCTATTGTTTACACCAGTTCATAACATAACATCACGCCGGTACGCTATGAAGGGGTAAGCACATGTGAACCACTAAAAAGTGAAAATAAAAACTTTTCACAAAAAAAATACAACCGACTTCCAAAAACAACACTACAAAGTGAAAAATAACTTTAATTTCGGAAGTCGGTGGCAAAAACGAAAATACATTTAATCAGACACCGACTTCCGAAATTAAAGTTATTTTTCACTTTGTGGTGTTGTTTTTGGAAGTCGGTTGATTTTTTTGTGAAAAAGTTTTTTAATAATATTAGGTCTTTACCTATGAAATTGCCGTTCTGCAGTACTGGCCATTTCAAATCAAAATAATTTTTGTTTGGCTAAGAATTCTAATTTCAAATTAATTTTATTTTAAAAACATAGATTTTTTTTCCAAAAGTAGTCATTTGTTTATTGATTAGTGTTACATTTTCATCGCATTTCAATCTTTTTCGTCATCATGGTTAAGTTAAAAATTCGAGTAATTATGGAATATGAGTACCGTCGTGGCAGCAACGCGGCACAAGCGACACGCAACATCAACGACGTTTACGGAGCTAACACTACAAACCAACGCACCACTTGTTATTGGTTTGCTAGCTTCCGTTCTGGAAATTTCGACCTGAAAAATGAACCTCGCGGTCGTCCGAAGACTTTGGTCGACAATGACGAATTAAAGGCGATTGTGGAAGCTGATGATACACAATCTACGGCTGAATTAGCAGCAGCTTTTGACGTTAGCGTCAAAACAATATTGGTCCATTTGCGTCAAATTGGCAAGGTAAAAAAGCTTGACAAATGGGTGCCCCACGAACTCAATGATCGCCAGCGCGAAGTACGCGTCGAGACGTGCCTTGCACTGCTCAACAGACACACAAATGAAGGAATTTTGAACCGCATTGTTACCTGCGATGAAAAATGGATTCTGTTTCATAACCGCAAGCGCTCAGCAAGTTGGTTGGATCCTGGTTCAGCACCTAAACAATGCCCTAAACGAAAACTTACCCCTAGAAAAGTGATGGTCACTGTTTGGTGGTCTAGCGCCGGTGTGATTCATCACAGCTTCTTACCAAACGGGGTGAGCATTACTTCAGATGTGTACTATGAAGAACTGAACACAATGATGGAGAAGCTGGCACATCTCCAACCAGCATTGGTCAATCGCTCGTCTCCGCTGCTCCTGCACGACAACGCGCGACCTCATACTGCACAGCAGACGGTCTCCAAGTTGCAAGAACTGGGGTTGGAAGCTCTCCGTCATCCGCCCTACTCACCAGACCTTGCGCCTACAGACTACTACTTTTTCCAGAATTTGGATAACTTCTTGGCGGGAAAAAAATTCAATACCCGAGAGGCAGTACAAAATGCCTTTGAAGAATTTGTTGCCTCCCGTCCAGCTGATTTCTTTAAGAAGGGCATCAATAAACTGCCACTGCGTTGGCAAAGATGCATTGATTGCATGGGTGATTACTTCGATTAATACAAATAAAAAATGCATGAAAAAAAATCGTTTAAATTTTTACGTACAAAACGGCAATTTCATAGGTAAAGACCTATTAATAATAAAAAAAAAATAATTATTTATTAACATTTTTACATAATCTTTAATTTACACTTTTTGACCTACGTTAAACTACCTATGCATTCCTTATATTTTATCCAGCAGATTTTAAAACAGACATACAAGTTTATATTTTTTACATACATATACATACAATTTATAAAACACTCAAGTTACATATGTATTTAATTTTTAAAAGAGGTTTTTGTGATACAACTATTTATATCGACTGGAAGGTTATTAAAAATAGTTGGAACTAAAAAAAAATCTACATCCTCGTCCATAATAGTTATTGCAACTTTAATAATATAATATATCTTTATTTCAGACATACATCCATACATTTTTAACAAATGAAACGTTAGTAAGGTTGTTAGTAGAACACATAAAAATACAAATAACAAGGTGTTAGTAATTTTATTTATTTATTGCACAATGTACACACAGTTACAGGCTTTGCTTAAAACTAATGAGTACATAACCCCATTGGGGCGCAGCAAGATAACTTAAAACTAGAATATTGTTGTGTAATTTTATTACATTATTAAATATTTATACCTACTAAATTGTATTGTATTATATTACCTATCATTATATTCTGTTATTACTAGGTATTACATTTATAGTTTAATTATAATCTGTAATCTATTATTATCTAGTAGGTATTATCACATAATTATATAAAGTTTAGGAACTTTCACAAACATACATTTAATTTGTATATTATTATTTAAACTTATATCTAGCTTTACATCGAACAAAAAATAAAATAAAAATATATTAAGTAATTATAATTCACATATTCTAAGGGTTTTTATCATCCATAAATTCTTGTATACTATAAAAACATTTTTCTATGAGTAATGACTTTAGTCTAGCTTTGAATAAACTTAGTGTTTTGGTTGACCGTATACTTTCGGGCAATTTATTATATATTTGAATGCTACGGTATTCTGGGCTATTTTTATACATTTGCAATCTAGGTGCTGGTAGAACTAACTTTGTTTTGCGGCGCTCGTTCTTATCAAAATTAAACATGGTTATGTTTTTCTTAACAAAAGTGGCTACTTCTAGTAAATAAATAGAGGGTAGAGTTAGCAATTTTTCCTTTATAAAGTGGGGTTTGCAGCTATCTCTAGGTTTAATTTTGAATATTATTCGTACACATTTCTTTTGGGCGATAAATAGATCTTTGGCATCTATACTGTGTCCCCACAGGATGATACCATAGCGTAGCCACGCGTAGGCATACGCGTAATATGCAGAGAGAGCACAGTGAGTTTGTGTGTTAGTTTTTAAGACGCTAAGCCCATATGAAAATTGTGATAGTTTTATTTTGGTTTTCTCGACATGTTTTTTCCAATTTAAATGTGAGTCTAGTGTTATACCTAAAAGTTTGAATTCTTCAACTTCTTCAATATTGATATTATTAGTAATAGTTTTTAGGTTTACTTTTTGCTTTTGGTAGGGTTTGAACTGTATAATTTTAGTTTTTTTGTTGTTTACTTCAAGATTGTGATTCTGAAGCCATGATTTTATTAGGTTAAAAGTATCAATAATTTGGGAGTTATATTCTAGGTTGTTAGAAGGGCTTTTAAAGAGAATGGAGATGTCATCAGCGAATAGCACACAAAGATGGTCACATATTTTAGGCAGGTCATTTATGTAGATGAGGAAAAGTATACATCCTATTACACTACCTTGTGGAATAGACCAGTTTGTAGTTAACATGTCCGAGCGCACGTTTTGTAACTCGCATGTGTCGTCGTCTAGGTGTTCTATCTGTACATACTGTTTCCTATCAGCGAGGTACGGTTTTAACCAGTCAAGTGCGTCACCCCTGATGCCAACTCCATTTAATTTCTGTAACAGGATCGAGTGTGATACTTTGTCATAGGCTTTTGTCATGTCGAGCAAGAGACCTATTGCATAGTTTTTGTCTTTGATATATGTAAGTATTTCTTGAGTGTATTTATAAACTGCTAGGGTCGTGGATCGGTTTGTCCGGAATCCAAATTGGTTGTTGTCTAGTATGTCGTATCTTTCTAGGAATCTACACATGCGTATGGTAACTACTTTCTCAAATATTTTTGAGAATGCTGGAAGAAGTGCTATTGGTCTGTATTGACTAGGGTCACTGGAATTACCGCCTTTTTTTGATATAGGTTTAATTATTGCTATTTTTAGTCGGGACGGAAATGTTTTTTCCGTAAAAGACTGGTTTATAAGGTATGTTAGCAGGGGGGTGAGTTCTAGGATACATACTTTTATTAATGTTGGGGGTATCTCGTCGATGCCACAACTATGTTTGTTTGGAAGGTTCTGGATAATGTCAAATATCTCTTCTTCTGTGACAGGTTCCAGGAACATGGAATTAATGGCGGGCGTAATTACTGCATGGCCTTTGGGTGTTTGCGTGCTGTTGTTTTGTGTGTTTGGGGAGCCCACTGAAGCAAAGTATTGGTTGAAGCTGTTTGCAATAGTATAGGGACAGTTTGTTAAGTTATTATTTATGTTTTCGCTGTGAATATTTTTAGGCTTTTGTGTTACGCGTTTTATTATTTGCCACATGGTCTTTGTTTTGTTTTTTGATTTTTCCATCTCTTGTGAATAATTTTGTTTTTTAGCAACTTTTACACATTTTTTGAGAATTTTAGAGAATATTTTGTAATGGTGTTTTAGTACATTATTTTTTGATTGGTTTACTAATGTTTTTAAGAGCCTATTATGTTTACACGATTTATTTATTCCTTTGGTTATATAGTTCTTATTTTTGGTATTTGTTATTTTAATACGTTTTATTGGGATAGTGGTATTTAGAATTTCTTTTAATTTGTCTTCGAAGAGGTTGTAGTTGTCGTTTATTGTATTGTTAGGTATTAGGATGTTTTCCCAGGCAATGTTTCTTAATTTAAGTTTGAAAGGTATGTAGTAATTTGGGTGATTTGTTGGCCGAACGTTTCTATAAATAGGTTTAATTCGCTTCTTAGAAAACAGTTCAAAGCTATAAGTTACGCATTTATGGTCGGAGATTCCTTTATCCTCAACGGATACCGATACATTTTTATTATTTGTAAAGATTAGGTCTATGAAGGTTGATGACGTGGTTGTTTCCCTAATTTGTTAGTACAGAATCAAAATCAGTAGGTAGTACGAGTATTTTACTATAATCTATTTCCTGTTTCTGAGCAAGTGAACACTCGCCCAGTAAACAGTAAACGGACCATTTATTTTGCACGCTAACGTTCTGAGGACAGTGTTGGTGCTACCACGGGCTAACTTTGCAAGTGGGCACTACAAATGTTCTCATATTATTGGTCCTTTGAGAACAATAGTGTTTTTAAATTCATCACTATAATACTGAGTTAAGGCTACTGACAACACTACCCTCTTATGAATCGGCAGCATTTGACATTTCAAAAATAAGAAGTCTTCGTAATCATTATTTTCACAACGGTTTTTTGTGTTTTTATCCACTAATTAATAGCATAAGCGCAGTACGCTTCACCCAAACCGGAATATGTACCTGTTGGCTTCGATAGCCCCTGTTTTTAACAATTTTAAAAGAAAAAAAATGGTGGCTTAACAAAATGAACTCACCGACTCTGGATCCCCCTGTTCCTGTCCCGGGACACAATTTTCCTCATGCACAGCACCAGTTCCACCTTCACAGAGTATTCTAGGAACCACTTATACGGAAATTCTCGAGGAATCTAAATATTTTGCCAGTAGCAACGCGCGACAATGTGAACGGTCGCCCTTTTCGAAAGACAGTCTGTCGCGCCATCGCATTCGGTGGCGCGCGGGTGAAGTTCCGGTTAAGCCACAGATAATAAAACTATACAGTACCTACCTATTACTATTTTTTATGATTTAAATATCAATGACCTTTGCATCTTGTATTTAATGAGGTTAAAGACTTTTTATATATACAGGGTGTTTGGCAGAACGTTGAACATACGAAAATGGTGGATAGGTGGGGTCATCTGCTACTTACTCAGCCCTAATTTATTTGGCCCTGGCCCTCTGGATATTTTAAATTTTTATTTTTTTGCTTTTTTCTAGTTTCACCACTTTCTTAACTTTAAGGTGTAATTTTTATAAAAAAATGGGTAAAACAGGCAATACTTTGTTTTTTTTTTAATCTTTAATGTTGGCAGATTCTTATAAAATTATTGTTTTATTCAGATGTTAGCTAGAAAAAAAGTTATGAGTCCTCAAACTTACAGAAAGGTGTAAAAAATTACTTAAATCTTAATTTCAACTTGCATTTAAAAAAAAACAAAAATTGATTGAGGAGTTCCAATTCTAGCAAAACATCCCTAGTGTGTGACCTTTCTAATGGTATGTAATTTGCTTTTATAAAAAAAAAAACTTTAAGAGTTATTTCATAATTTTATCAAGTAGGAAATTTTTGACGAAACTCTACCTTTACGGAAAGTGAAATGTTTTGCGAAATTTAACACTGCAAGGTTCGTAAAATTTAAATGATCGACGGCTTGCCAGTAGCAGTGGTGCAAATTGACATTCACTATTCCCTTGGGATGGTTACACAAAGCAGGTAGAAATTTTGTTTCACTTTTGTGCAGTCAAAGCTTATTTTTTCTCTCTTTCACTCTCGTGGCACCGTGACGCCTCAGAATGAATTCTTTTCTTTTATTCAGTCCAGACTTAACTGCCTCTGCGACCTCACGTGCCCGTTACGCTTACGTTTGTTTTTGTTCACTTCGTTTTGTTTTATTGTTATCACTAGTTTTGTAACCTGTTAGTTAAGTTTTTTGTTATTACTGTTACCTGTTGTTATTGGTAAAGAAATGGCTGCTTTTACCAGTGAGGAATACGCGGACATGTTGTTAGCGTATGGAAGCGCTAATGCTAATTCGCGTGAAGCACGAAGGATTTATCAAGAGCGTTATCCCAACCGCCGAGTACCCAGTCATCAGACGTTTGCGAGTCTATGGTCTTTCAACACGATGGCTGCCCAGCTCACTGGAGTCTGATTGTACGTGAACATTTGGATAATTGTTTCCCAAATTCGTGGATTGGCAGGGAGGACCAATTCCCTGGCCTCCGCGATCGCCCGACCTCACTCCGCTCGATTTTTACGTGTGGGGAAGAGCAAAGGAACTAGTTTACACTACAGAAGTAGAAAGTCGAGAAGATTTGATAAATCGAATTAATGCTGCTTTCGAAGTTATGCAACAGGAGATGCTGCTGCGCACAACAACTGTAGAAATCAGACGTAGATGCCGCGCCTGTATTGTAAATGAAGGGCGTCAATTCGAACATCTGTAATTTATTAATTAAATAAATTATTTAAAATTATTTAATTGTTTCATTAACGCTCCTAACTGGTACAGCTATTTTCTTTGTACTTAATTCAAGAACTTACATAACTTTAATCGATCATTTAAATTTTACGAACCTTGCAGTGTTAAATTTCGCAAAACATTTCACTTTCCGTAAAGGTAGAGTTTCGTCAAAAATTTCCTACTTGATAAAATTATGAAATAACTCTTAAAGTTTTTTTTTTATAAAAGCAAATTACATACCATTAGAAAGGTCACACACTAGGGATGTTTTGCTAGAATTGGAACTCCTCAATCATTTTTTGTTTTTTTTTAAATGCAAGTTGAAATTAAGATTTAAGTAATTTTTTACATCTTTCTGTAAGTTTGAGGACTCATAACTTTTTTTCTAGCTAACATCTGAATAAAACAATAATTTTATAAGAATCTGCCAACATTAAAGATTAAAAAAAAAAAACAAAGTATTGCCTGTTTTACCCATTTTTTATAAAAATTACACTTTAAAGTTAAGAAAGTGGTGAAAATAGAAAAAAGCAAAAAAATTAAAATTTAAAATATCCAGAGGGCCAGGGCCAAATAAATTAGGGCTGAGTAAGTAGCAGATGACCCCACCTATCCACCATTTTCGTATGTTCAACGTTCTGCCAAACACCCTGTATATTCGTTTAATTTGGCAACCATGTTCTAATCTGGCTTCGGTCTACCAAAATTTGGGCTTTATAGCTTAATTAACATATGGTTTAGAAATGATTATTATACCTCCTGAGGTCTGGGTTCGATTCCTAGGTCGGTTAAAGTGGTATTGAGTTATTCCGTCAGTGATTTCTCAGTAGCAGCCCGGAATCTGGACGTGTATGTACCCAGTTGATGGCAATACGCTCGCCTACCTATGTGACTGCAGAGGTACACCTCTGTCTAACCCTTTGGAGATTACAGGCGTGATTTTATGTTATCTTCAGAACTTCGAGAAAATCGAAATCTTAAGAGCACAATTTTGTTTTCAGTTTGTTTCTTCTTAAATAAATAAATACTAATTTCCTCCTTCAGGTCGAGGACACTACACTAATATCAGCGTCTGATGATGGGATGACTGAGCTGGAGGTAGAGATCCTGAAGGCTCCCGAGCCTCAGCAAGATGTGAGGAATGTGGGCTCCGACATAGCCATGGGAGCTGTACTGGTGGAGAAAGGTTGGTCTTAATTCCATAGTTGGTACTCTAGATATGTTTCCAGAATTTATATTACTGGTGACCCGGCCTTGCTCTGCATGGGCGCTATCTACTGATGTGGAAATGTTGGCTAAACATCTATATTTCTTTGATATATCTAAGTATCATATTAATTGACCGAGCGAGCGAAGCGTCTCTGCTTCAAGTCTGGCAGCATTGGCTTTCCTGTCAGTTTGTTGCTTCTCGTCTACAGGTCGTATATTACAACCGATCTGGGCGGAACTTGGTAGACCTACAGGTTTTACAATTTTTTTATTTTTTTTTGGTTTGAAAGGTAGTAACTTTAAGTTAGTCTCCTAAAAATTTGGTGAAGATATGATAAAAAAAAAAAAACGTGCTCGTAAGGTCTACCTACCTACTGTTCGCAGAACTACTAGTTTATTCTATGTAAGTACATACACCTACACTTAAACCTTCCTGAATAGATTCTCTAAATGATGGTGAAAACCGCAACAAAATCCACTGTGTAAGAAGTTTAGAAAAAAAAAAAGGATACACAGACAGACTCGATCAGCGACTCTATTTTATACTAAGTATTTATAGATTTACGTCCAGCCGATATGTGTGAGTTCTTTGAATGGCTTAAAGAAAGATAACCATAAGCCTCTCAACAATAACGGAACAGACGAAAAAAAAATGGCTTAGCATTTCAATGTGCCTGCTCCTTCCGAACACGGTGTTCGTGTAAGCATGAAGGTTCTTCATACCTTACCCTTAGCTTAATAATTAGCCTTTCAGTAAACAGCTTAGAGCCATGAGAGCAGTGGTGGGCCGGTGGTAGTGGCCCCGAGGTACGAGTTGTAGTAAACAGCTTAGAGCCATGAGAGCAGTGGTGGGCCGGTGGTAGTGGCCCCGAGGTACGAGTTGTAGTAAACAGCTTAGAGCCATGAGAGCAGTGGTGGCCCGGTGGTAGTGGCCCCGAGGTACGAGTTGTAGTAAACAGCTTAGAGCCATGAGAGCAGTGGTGGGCCGGTGGTAGTGGCCCCGAGGTACGAGTTGTAGTAAACAGCTTAGAGCCATGAGAGCAGTGGTGGGCCGGTGGTAGTGGCCCCGAGGTACGAGTTGTAGTAAACAGCTTAGAGCCATGAGAGCAGCGGTGGGCCGGTGGTAGTGGCCCCGAGGTACGAGTTGTAGTAAACAGCTTAGAGCCATGAGAGCAGTGGTGGGCCGGTGGTAGTGGCCCCGAGGTACGAGTTGTAGTAAACAGCTTAGAGCCATGAGAGCAGCGGTGGGCCGGTGGTAGTGGCCCCGAGGTACGAGTTGTAGTAAACAGCTTAGAGCCATGAGAGCAGTGGTGGGCCGGTGGTAGTGGCCCCGAGGTACGAGTTGTAGTAAACAGCTTAGAGCCATGAGAGCAGCGGTGGGCCGGTGGTAGTGGCCCCGAGGTACGAGTTGTAGTAAACAGCTTAGAGCCATGAGAGCAGTGGTGGGCCGGTGGTAGTGGCCCCGAGGTACGAGTTGTAGTAAACAGCTTAGAGCCATGAGAGCAGCGGTGGGCCGGTGGTAGTGGCCCCGAGGTACGAGTTGTAGTAAACAGCTTAGAGCCATGAGAGCAGTGGTGGGCCGGTGGTAGTGGCCCCGAGGTACGAGTTGTAGTAAACAGCTTAGAGCCATGAGAGCAGTAGTGGGCCGGTGGTAGTGGCCCCGAGGTACGAGTTGTAGTAAACAGCTTAGAGCCATGAGAGCAGTGGTGGGCCGGTGGTAGTGGCCCCGAGGTACGAGTTGTAGTAAACAGCTTAGAGCCATGAGAGCAGCGGTGGGCCGGTGGTAGTGGCCCCAAGGTACGAGTTGTAGTAAACAGCTTAGAGCCATGAGAGCAGTGGTGGGCCGGTGGTAGTGGCCCCGAGGTACGAGTTGTAGTAAACAGCTTAGAGCCATGAGAGCAGCGGTGGGCCGGTGGTAGTGGCCCCGAGGTACGAGTTGTAGTAAACAGCTTAGAGCCATGAGAGCAGTGGTGGGCCGGTGGTAGTGGCCCCGATGTACGAGTTGTAGTAAACAGCTTAGAGCCATGAGAGCAGCGGTGGGCCGGTGGTAGTGGCCCCGAGGTACGAGTTGTAGTAAACAGCTTAGAGCCATGAGAGCAGTGGTGGGCCGGTGGTAGTGGCCCCGAGGTACGAGTTGTAGTAAACAGCTTAGAGCCATGAGAGCAGCGGTGGGCCGGTGGTAGTGGCCCCGAGGTACGAGTTGTAGTAAACAGCTTAGAGCCATGAGAGCAGTGGTGGGCCGGTGGTAGTGGCCCCGAGGTACGAGTTGTAGTAAACAGCTTAGAGCCATGAGAGCAGCGGTGGGCCGGTGGTAGTGGCCCCGAGGTACGAGTTGTAGTAAACAGCTTAGAGCCATGAGAGCAGTGGTGGGCCGGTGGTAGTGGCCCCGAGGTACGAGTTGTAGTAAACAGCTTAGAGCCATGAGAGCAGTGGTGGGCCGGTGGTAGTGGCCCCGAGGTACGAGTTGTAGTAAACAGCTTAGAGCCATGAGAGCAGTGGTGGGCCGGTGGTAGTGGCCCCGAGGTACGAGTTGTAGTAAACAGCTTAGAGCCATGAGAGCAGCGGTGGGCCGGTGGTAGTGGCCCCGAGGTACGAGTTGTAGTAAACAGCTTAGAGCCATGAGAGCAGTGGTGGGCCGGTGGTAGTGGCCCCGAGGTACGAGTTGTAGTAAACAGCTTAGAGCCATGAGAGCAGCGGTGGGCCGGTGGTAGTGGCCCCGAGGTACGAGTTGTAGTAAACAGCTTAGAGCCATGAGAGCAGTGGTGGGCCGGTGGTAGTGGCCCCGAGGTACGAGTTGTAGTAAACAGCTTAGAGCCATGAGAGCAGTGGTGGGCCGGTGGTAGTGGCCCCGAGGTACGAGTTGTAGTAAACAGCTTAGAGCCATGAGAGCAGTGGTGGGCCGGTGGTAGTGGCCCCGAGGTACGAGTTGTAGTAAACAGCTTAGAGCCATGAGAGCAGCGGTGGGCCGGTGGTAGTGGCCCCGAGGTACGAGTTGTAGTAAACAGCTTAGAGCCATGAGAGCAGTGGTGGGCCGGTGGTAGTGGCCCCGAGGTACGAGTTGTAGTAAACAGCTTAGAGCCATGAGAGCAGTGGTGGGCCGGTGGTAGTGGCCCCGAGGTACGAGTTGTAGTAAACAGCTTAGAGCCATGAGAGCAGTGGTGGGCCGGTGGTAGTGGCCCCGAGGTACGAGTTGTAGTAAACAGCTTAGAGCCATGAGAGCAGTGGTAGGCCGGTGGTAGTGGCCCCGAGGTACGAGTTGTAGTAAACAGCTTAGAGCCATGAGAGCAGTGGTGGGCCGGTGGTAGTGGCCCCGAGGTACGAGTTGTAGTAAACAGCTTAGAGCCATGAGAGCAGTGGTGGGCCGGTGGTAGTGGCCCCGAGGTACGAGTTGTAGTAAACAGCTTAGAGCCATGAGAGCAGTGGTGGGCCGGTGGTAGTGGCCCCGAGGTACGAGTTGTAGTAAACAGCTTAGAGCCATGAGAGCAGTGGTGGGCCGGTGGTAGTGGCCCCGAGGTACGAGTTGTAGTAAACAGCTTAGAGCCATGAGAGCAGTGGTAGGCCGGTGGTAGTGGCCCCGAGGTACGAGTTGTAGTAAACAGCTTAGAGCCATGAGAGCAGTGGTGGGCCGGTGGTAGTGGCCCCGAGGTACGAGTTGTAGTAAACAGCTTAGAGCCATGAGAGCAGTGGTGGGCCGGTGGTAGTGGCCCCGAGGTACGAGTTGTAGTAAACAGCTTAGAGCCATGAGAGCAGTGGTGGGCCGGTGGTAGTGGCCCCGAGGTACGAGTTGTAGTAAACAGCTTAGAGCCATGAGAGCAGTGGTGGGCCGGTGGTAGTGGCCCCGAGGTACGAGTTGTCGGTCGTGGGTTCGAACCCCGACAGGCACATCGTGAGGAAACCGGCAAGTCCTAGAACCAAAAATTCGAAGACATGTGACATCTACCAACCCGCACTGGGCCCGCGTGATGGTACAGCCCACTCCCTCTCGAAGAGAGGAGGCTTGTGTCCCAGCAGTGGGAACATTGTAGGCTGATTATGTAAACAGCCTAGCCTTTTAACTAAACGGCGCCGTTCAAGTAGCAGCCTTAATGATATTCAATTATAGGTTAGGTTGGAACTATGACCACGCGCGAGCCGAATTGATCGCAGTAACTAAGCCAAGGCACCTCGACCAATAGGGTTAAGTTACGTTAGAACTGTGACCAACCGCGTGCAGCGAGCTGAGCGTGCGGTGCCGCGGCAGCGGCCGGCGAGCACTACTTCGAAAAGGCTAATGAAGCTAGTTGGCTGCGACACATACACCTTAAGTTGACTTCCGCACGGACGTAATAATATCGCGGCGATTTTATTTCGCGCACTGGATTTTCAACGCTCTGCTTACCGCCGAGAGTTGAAAATCGAATAGTGTGTTTTTTCGACGCGCTACAATGCACTCTGTTGTTGTTAAGTTGGATTCTCAACGCTCGGCACAACAACGAGAGTTGAAAATCCAGTGCGCGATAAAATCCCGCCGCGATATTTTTACGCCCGTGCAAACGTCGGCTAAATCTAGATTAATGGTGGATTTCCCAAAAAAAATTGTTTACAGGTCAGTTACTAGACTCAGCAAAAATCGGAATACTGGCGGGCGATGGATATCAAAATGTTATGGTGCGAGCACCTCCTAAGGTGGCGCTACTATCTACTGGCAACGAGCTACAGGAACCTTCGGAGGTCAAGCTCAAACCGGCTCACATACGAGACTCTAATAGGACCATGCTCCGAGTGCTGCTCAAGTAAGAACAAATAAAAAAACTAAAATATGCATCGACTTGAGAACCTTCTCCTTTTTTTCTTCGGTTAAGACGCAGATAAAAAGTGCCAACGGCGCGGCGTTGAATGGTTAGCTTGCGTGTTCTGTGCTGACTTGCTGAGCTCACGCAACGCGTCGTTCGTCCACTCGGTAATAGGACTCGCCCATCAAGGAGCGCTATCCCAAATCAGACGCATTATTAATTTATTATACATATTACATAAAACAAAAGGTATTAAGTATATTAAGAGCTGACTGTTCAATAGGTTGAAACTTTTACCTGAAGAATAAATGTGACAGTTTGACATATTTCCTATACAAAAGCTGTCAAACCGCCATATTTATTCCTCTGATAAAAATTATCTGACTATTGAACAATCAGCCCTAAAATTTCATAAAAATACGCTTGATAATTTTTGCGTGATTCTCAGTTTTTTATCCGCGTTAGACATAACTTTATAAATTAATTACACTATCCTAACTAATATTATAAATGCGAGAGTAAGTTTGTTTGTTTGTTACCTTTTCACGCCTAAACCACTGAACCGATCATCCTGAAATTTTGCAAATACGTTGTCAGGTGTACAGAAACGGACATAGGGTACCTTTTATCCCGCAAAAAGTATTTTCCCGAGGAAAACAGCAATAGCGTTCTTATGATAATAGATGGCGCCACGTGTCTTACCAATCATGATTGAATTATATTATTACAAGGAATAAGTGAGGATTTGCCGGTAGTAGGTACGTTCCCGTGGGATAATTACCGACGTCCATGCGGGCGAAACTGCGAGCAAAAGCTAGTAGGCACATAAAATTCACTTTTGAACTTCAAAATTTAAATTTAAAAGAAAATATAATTGATTCTAGTATCACTCGTAATTGTGATGTCTCTTTATTAATCATAGTTTATTGACTATTGCAATACTGACAATTTTACGATTCTACGAGTTTGTAACGATTAGTGTTAATTAATTTTTACGTAATACGTTTTGTGCCAAGTATTCGCTACGACTGACAGATGAATAGAAGTGCTTGATATAAGTAGGTGTGATAATTATCTATTTTGAGACAACATCACAACAACATCAACACATCATCATCATTAACATCTGATTCAAGATAGATCAAGAAGAAAAATAAAAATGATTTATTATTTGTTGTAACTACCTGCAGTAGAGCATGGGATTCTGGATTCGACTCCTAGGTCAGGCAAAGTATGAATAGGCTTTAAAAATACACATAACTAACATTCGAAGTACACTTCTGCCTACCACGCCGAGGAATACCAGACTTGATGTTATGTTGTTATTTTCCCAGAGAGCACGGCTACGACAGCATAGACTGCGGCATAGCTCGCGACACTCCGCCAGAGATAGTTGCGGGCATAACCGCCGCGTTCAAGTTAGCCGACGTGCTCGTGTGTACCGGCGGCGTGTCTATGGGCGAGAAGGATCTGCTCAAACCCGTGCTGCTCAAGGTAAGAGAGCATAGACGCGGCATAGCTCGCGACACTTTGCCAGAGATAATGGCGGCTTGCAGGCATGATCGCATACAACATAAAATGGTTCACTAGTAGGATATCTTCTATTAGTAGTAGAATAACAAAAAAATATAATGAATGGCCTTTTTGTTTTACTTGAATTTATGCAAGCTAATTTTGGACTATCTACTTCTTATCCAAAATTATACAGCAATTTATCGTACCTCAAGATAAGCTACGCTTACCGCGGTCGTTCTGTGGATTTCCGTGGGTTTACATACCGGCGAGACCCCCGTGCCTCAGAAAGCACGTTAAGCCGTTGGTCCCGGCTGTCATTCTTGGATCTGTGACAGTCGTTACAGGTTATCAGAAGACCGAAAGTCTGACAACCAGTCTTACCAAGGGGTATCGTAATACTCAGTAACTGGGTTGTGGAGGTCAGATAGGCAGTCACTCCATGTAAAATACTGGTAGGTATTCAGCAGCATCCGGTTAGACTGGAAGCCGACGCCAATATAGTTGGGAAAAGGCTAGGCAGATGATTAATATGTTTGGATATGATAGTTTCAAATTACTCCTATGCACTAGTATTCTCTCTCTGTGTTTATTGTTGTATGCCACATGTATCACCACATGGTAAAATTGTTATAATTATAGGACTTCAACGCGACCCTGCACTACGGGCGCGTGCGCATGAAGCCGGGCAAGCCGTGTTCCTTCGCCACCTGCGAGTTCGAGGGCAAGAAGAAATACATCTTCGCTTTACCTGGTACCACTGACATTAACGTAACACATTAATAAACAATCTGTTCTCATCTTTTTATGACCAAGAGACCATCGAAGACGTCATATTTATTTGGTGTTATAATATCCTCGATTGTCTAGGGTTCGCAAGTGCGGTCCTGGGATCGATTCCCGGGTTGAGCAGTGTTAATGAGTTCTTCCATTAGGAATGTCGTAGTAGCTGTCCTGAGTCTGTATATGCGCCCGGTTGATAGCAAAACATATAATAGTCCTATATTAAGGCGCTTCCCCCACCAAACGACCTTGAGCGTTCGGTCCTTCTCTGTCCCGCTCCCTGTGCACGCTCCTTTATCATAGAATTCAAAATAAAATAAAACGTAAATCATTTTTTAAACGTTTTTTTATTTCAATTAACTGACTTTTATAGTTTAGAAGAATTTGCAATTTTAAAAGTGTGGTACTTTGTTTTGGAGGCCGGTGTTTAATACACTGTCCTTCAAAACTTACATATTAATATTATAGTAAGTACAGAAATCTCGCATGTTTTGTCAAGTCGTAAAAACCGTGCGAAGCAGGGGCGGATCGGTAATTTATTTAATTAATAAATATAACGCATTTTTTTTTCTTCACCCAGGTAACCCAGTCTCCGCCTACGTATGCGCCCTCCTCTTCGTGATCCGTGCGATGCGCGTGGCGTGCGGCCTGCGCGGAAGCTGGGTGCGACTGCGCGTGCGCCTGGCACACGCCGCGGAACTCGATCCTAGGCCCGAGTACGCACGAGCGGCGCTAGAGTTGCACGCTGATAGGGACATACCTTATGCTACCATGTTGGGGAATCAGGTATATGCCGAGTTGCCCATTACGTTATAGCAAATCTCGTTATGGTAAAACGACTGGACCTAACTTCGGTTTATTGTCGTTAGTATTTTATAATTTACCGAGTATTTCGATAAATTTAATAATTTTCATAGATATGTCAAACTATCTAATGGTTGGTAATCAAAGGTTGGTGTCGGTAAAATTGTATCGGGTCAAACTTACGTAATTTTGATATATTACGCTAGATCGCGTCACTGAAACATGGGATAACAATATTTTTATGACATTACTTCTGATAGGCTCTATAGAGTATCATAAATCTCTTTGGTTGATGATGATGTGATGAAATTACATACTGATGTCTTTACAGGAAATTGCTTTCCTAAAGACCTCGGTCTCAGGTAACTTTCATGTCAGAGCCTAACAGAAAATCATTGAAAAATACATCTTACTTTTCTACTAATAAGATATATTTTCGCTCAACAGTGCAGCAGTCGCCTGCTAAGTGCTTGCGGTGCCAACGTGCTCCTGGAGCTGCCGGCTGCCACGTCGTCGCTGGAGAGATTGCCGGCCGGCGCCATCGTCTCCGCGCTCGTTACTGGCAGACTTGACATCTACTCCTAGGAAATTTCTAATAATAACGGATATTTTAATACCCTTACTAAGCCGAGAATCACTTGTTCTTGTCGATATAATGATCGCTTTTATTTGTACTTGTCAATTTAAATATTGACAGTAGGGAAACTACGAACAAACGTACGAAACAGCACACACACACAGTCGCGCGCATCGACGAGACCCCTCACATAATCAGCCTATAACATTCCCATTGCTGGGACACAGGCCTCCTCTCTGTGAGAGGGACGAGACCCCTAAGCCACATTAATTATACTGAGAGCACCGCGACTATCGCTTGGCCTCGTCGTGCGCGCGTCTGTGTGAGTGTGCCGTTTCGACCGTTTATTTGTAGTTTCCTTACTGTCCAGATATTTACTGTGCTTCTGGTTGCGGAGATATTCAAGGTCAAAGTTCTACATTTTTGACGAAACCAGGTTTTTAATGTTATAATTTAACTTTAAATACTCCCACTATCCCTTACAGTTGCATGCCTGCATAAGTACAATATTGTGCGTGCGTTACATTGCGCACTACCGTAAACGGCGAATTTTCACACCAAAAATAAAAGTCGTTTCCCCGCATTAGGGGTTTTCTAAAATGATGTTCACTAGGTGGCAGCACTTAGACGTCAGGTTCGGGCACCTGTCAAAGGTGTCAAAGCGCCTCTATTTTCTTGTCGTGACTGAATAATGAACGTCATCATATATTTTATATTCACTGTCGAAATGGAAGACCTCTTGTCAAAGTGGCGCCAACTAGTGGCGTGAATTTTCATGAAAACCCTCATTAATTTTGAACAAAGTTACTTAGTTTGATGTACAGAATGCGTAGATGACGGCTTCGTGATGGGTTTTTTACACCCTGTATATGACTTAGGCCTCTTTGTAGGTAAAACCTGCTGTCATATGTACCATCGCAGACATTAACGGTGAACCACTTTTGAACCTTATTACCTTAGTAATAAGGTTGAAAAGTGGTTCACCGAAAATGTCCGGGGTTGTATATGAGTGGGTAAAATACCTCCAATAATAAAACCTCAGAATATGCACTGATGGTCAGCCATTATCTTTTCTTAGCCCAGGTACGGACGAACGATTTTTCCAGCGGTGATTTTTTATCGCGCACTGGGATGCACTCTATTGGATTCTCAACGCTCGGCTAAACACCGACATTAATTGAAAATCCAGTGCGCGATAAAATCTCTGGCCTTACTCAACTGTGGCAACTTCCAAAGAGAAGGTAAAGTTTTATATTTACAAATCTGTAGTTGTTGCTTCCAGTTGACGAACGCTGTGAACTCATCTGTCATGTTATGTGTCAAACAACTAAAACATTCGATATTGGTTTGACCATGAGTCAGGACTAATCTCATTTATTATATTTAGGCCCCAGACTTTAAACAGACATCTTTTCGCCAAGTGTGAATCTCAAAACATGCGAATATATTTTTACAAGAAGTTCTACATATTAATATATATTTTCAATACTATTTTTGAAGTGCGAATTGTTAGGATTTGTAATGGCATAGTAGTAATCTGATTGCTTTAGATGATTGACAACAATAATTGTTTTCTATTACATACAAACGTTGGGTACTAATTTAAAAAGAATATTCTAGAATTATTTTGTACTGCGTTCTCGTAGTAACTGTTGGTGCTGCTATGCTTGAAATGTTACATGTCAATAAATTGTTTTAAATTAATATTTGTTTCATTTTCACCACATGTCATAAACGGTTTTTTGATGTATATAATATATAAATATTATTACATATACATATAAATATTATTTATATGCAGAGCCAGCACATCAAGCTACCCCAATCTGTCAAATTTCTTTGATAGATTTTCAACTGTATCACAAAGAGATAGGTCATATTCAATTGGGAAAATTTGACAGATTGAAGTACTGGCCTCTGTTAGGCTCTTCCCTATTACTTTACAATTTGTACATTGCATTTTTACTTTTTTTTGTATAATAATATTTTTAACAGTAGGTATGTACTATCAACAAAACAAACGCCTTTATACCTTAAGGTTGCTTTTTGTATACACTGATTCATTGAAGAAACCCTGCCCCTATAGTGCTTTGTTCTCGTAAAACAATAGAAATTCTGAACGGCACAAAACATTTGCAAGCAAAATTGTTTCAAAATTGGAAAGGCCTGGTTTTTGTCGATGGTACCGGTACCTACATAGACCATCAAATTGAAATAATCAGCCGTTCCATACATTTGGGTCCAGTACGTATTGAAGTTTGTATGGGGCGGTTGATAATTTTTCGCGATTACGATGTTGGTCCCATGCAGAAAGTTGTTCAGTTTGATGGTCTGTAATCCGCCTAGCCTCAACTATGTTGGAGTCGGCTTCCAGTCGGTTGACATGGAGCGACTGCCATTCTGACCTTTGATGGTCCCCACCCCTTCTGATTTTTGACACCTTTCTGATACATGCTGTATACATTCATATACTATAGAAAGATGCATCTATAATGCTGCGGTCCCACACACGGCCCACTTACTCACAGGCCAGGCCGTGGGAGCCGTCGCGTCGTATCGATGAGGCCTGGCGCGGCCTGTCAGTTAACAGGCCGTGAGACCGCAGCTTTGATCTGATATCTGAGTTGTATCATTGCTGAAGGTTATAATAGTCACCAAATAAAACACCAAAATACAAACAATATTAATTTATTTAGTCATAAAACGCGTAACATACAACTGCACACTGACCCACACACACTTCAGATCACGAAGAATCCACTCTCAGTCTCGCTCCCATATCTACTTTATTTATAGAACTTGAGCGCGTGTATGCGTCCTATGTTAGCACAAACGTTATGACAAATGACACATAAATACATGAAATTATATGTATAGTCCGCGCCAATCTTTTGAGCATGAGGTGTGGGAGACTCACGAATTATTCACGATCGCACAATGCCAGTAAGTGTAAATGAATCAGGCTTTGTTTTTTTTTAAATTTCATATAATTTCCACACGTCACCAAGTTCATAGCGGCTATAAAAGTTCGGTGCGGTCTGTATCCATTCATTCCATCATTGTTACAACATTCAAACAAATTATGACAATGTATTATTTGTACAGGTGAATTCTCCACTTTGTGATGAATGACATATTATAAAGTAAATATGGGAAGCGAGATATTTATGAAAAAAAAATAGGATATATTTCTCATTAAGTGTAATTTGCACTAAGTACTTATTATACATCTTTTGTTGAACAATACCTTAAATTATCTTAGAAAGAAATATATCCCTTTCGACTGTGCCTACAAATTTCCTTGGTCTGCAGAAATTTGTAGGTAAATGCTTTCGGCACTATTACACGACGCGTTGAACTTCGAAGAATCGTTTGAGGTAGTACACCTGTCCGAGGGTCATGACGAGGAGGACGGAAGCTTCGAAGATTGACCACATCACCACTCGAGAGTTTGTGCTTTCGTTGATCGCGCGATGAATGCGGTCGCGGACCTGAAAAGAAAAAAAAATATATAATAATGATTATTTTTATTTCGGAATAAAGAATCCATAGTGTTAGTAACATAATATTAAAACAACTTATTATCTAGTGTTAGTAACAATCGCCCTCCACACAAACTGCTTTACAATTGGAAAGCTGAAGCTCTCCGCTACAGTTTTCAGGATGCTGTTACTGTTGTGACTGTCTCTCACTCTCCTCAGTAGCAAGGCCGTATTTTTTGCGAACAATCGCTTGAAACCCGTAATAGGTACGAGTTTGCGCAAACATTTCTGACGCACTGCAGTAGCAAGGAAGTCCCAACAACATACTGAAACCATTATTGAATCTACTGCACGCGCAGGACATCCAGTATTTTTTTTTTTTATGAATACATTAATTTATCAAATAAGGGTCACACAGACTGGCTCGGAGAGCATCGGCCGGCGCTCTTCTTTTCACACAGACCGGCGCGAGTTATACGCTTGTAACTGGCCGGAGTCGACTGCCGTTTCACCGTTAAACCGGCTGGAAGAGCACTGTGTTTGAGCCGATGCGTTACGTTTCGCGAAAATAACGTAACGACCCATGCCTAGCATGCGGGTCGCGGAGCCGGTCGGCCGCGCGAGCGTGAAAGAGAACTCAAACGGATCCGGTCGGTCGCGTGAGCGCGAAAGAGCATGCAAACGGAGCCATTCGGCTGCGCGTCTGCTCTCCTCTCCGAGCCGGTCTGTGTGGACGGACCCTAAGTGTCTTTTCAGCCTATACCAGACCACTGCAGACCTCACGTTAGCTGCTACCAGCTACATGTCGAAGATCGTCGCTTCACCAAGTCTGATGGCGTTCTACCCTACACGCGCGATACGCGCTTTAAAAAGCATGTAACATTTTGAAAAGCTTGGAATACACAATGCATTGTAGTAGCACAAAACCTTGCTAATTTCAAGCAGAGGCTTACTTAGTAGAGTAATATTAGCATGTGAATGTAAAGAGAGTATTATTATTTGACATAAACAGAGAGCATGCTGTAAATGAGCATACTAGCTACTAGTAAGACCTTGTTTTTGGTTTACATTAACAACATATGTAATATGGATTTGACCAACGGGAAAATAATTACATTCGCCGATGATACTGCTCTACTTTTTTATGGTGACACATGGGAAGAAGTTTATAAACACGCCCAAAATGGGTTCAACCAAGTGTCTAAGTGGCTTGAAGACAACATCCTCACCTTAAATATAGCAAAACTAAGTACATGACCTATACACTCAGAAAACATGACCTACCTAACCTTCCCGTTATATCACACAATTGCAACTTACCATCCAACAATTCATGTAATTGTCCGCGTTTGTCAAAAACTAACAGCATCAAATATTTGGGTGTTGTAATAGATAACCAACTAAATTTCCAACACCACATTGAGGCCTTGGTTCCTAGGATTCAAAAATTCAAAAAAATTCAAAATTCATTTATTTTGTGAACACAGGGTACAGTGATCTTATATATATTGTTTGGTCCAACCTATGTTCCGCCAACAGGCATACAAAATAGTGATGCTATGATCAAAATTAAATTTAAAGAAAAAACAATGTCAGCAAATAAAATTGAAAAAAATTAAAAAATAGTACAAAAGATAAATCAATGTCAACAATATTACAGTCGTCAAAATTAATTAAATTAAAATAGTCTAAATGTCATAAAAAAAAATATAATGTCAGCAGAGATTATTATTATTAAAACTTACAATTGCATTATAGTAAAATATAATTAAATAATAACATAATAATAATCCCAAAATTATGATTAATTAAATTTATCATTCAGAAACTGGTCTAATGTGTAATAGCATTTTTCAAGTAGCAGCTTCTGTAGAATGTTTCTGAATTTTTGTAACGGCATACATTTAATTGCCTCGGGTACTTTATTAAAAACTTGGGGAGCAATACCAAAGAAACTTTTCTTCATCAATGCAGTTTTACATTTAACATGGCATAATGTATTCATATATTGAGCACGTATGGGTAATTTCTTGACTGTAGCCATTTTTTTAAATAAGTGGGGATTATTTTTTACAAACAAACAAGTTTCCAAAATGTACAAAGCAGGAAAAGTTAAAATATTGTATTTTTTAAAATACGGGATGCAACTGTCAGTCCTTCTTAAACCAAACATCGACCGTATGCATCTCTTTTGCATTTTAAAAACAAGTTCTCGGTTTGTTGACTGTCCCCAAAAAACAACACCGTAACGCAAAACCGAGGCTACCAATCCATGATAAGCCGTTAAGAGTGTTTCAGGACTAACTTTTTTTGACAGTTGAAATAGAAGATACGCTGAGAGATTCGTAAACTTATTTATATAATTAAATCTCTTCGTCATATTGCTGACACTTTTATAATTAAAACTGTTTATCTCGCATTATGCCAATCCTTACTGTCTTATTGTATAACATCTTGGGGAGGAGCCGCTAAAACTCACCTACTGAAACTAGAGAGAGCCCAAAGAGCCATATTAAAAGTAAGTTCTTTCCTTCCGATACGATACCCTACATTTGATCTTTATCAGCGATGTAAGGTACTGACAGTTAGACAACTTTTTATTCTACTGACAGTTACTAAGAAGCACTCAGAACTTTCTTACGACCCCAAAACAATGTCAGGTAAGAGGAGAACTACTGATGTCTGCACGACTAAAAGAGTTATGTGCCAGACTGAGCTTATATCTAAAATAGATATAAGCTCAGTCTGGCACATAATTTTTACGGTTTCCTGGGTCCATATTTATATAATAATATGAACAAGCAGCTATTAATTTATCCTCTTTCTAGGGCAGAGTGCAAGAGAAAAGTTTGTTCTTGGCTTCAAGGCATTGATTACAGTGCAACAGAACGTTTATTAAAACCCTTAAGGTAACGTTTGACAGCATGGAACGATTAACAATTAACACACACATACTCATCACACCATCACCTACACTCTCACCGAAACACACACACCCACACATACTCACTCCCAAATCAACATTATTAAGTCACTTTTGCCACCAGATTTGTTTTACTTTAGTTTATAATTATCCATTTTTATTTTTTCATTTTTGTTATTACTAATTTGTAATAGTATTTCATTATGTACAACCTGTATGTTAATTTAATGCAGTCATAGGTCGTTAGTAAGTGGTCCGATGGAGGGTAAGCCTGGTGATCTGTAATACAGGTTTTACCTACAACAGACACCAGTCTCTATTAAGTGTTACCTTGACTTTGTACTGTGTTTGTGATTTTGTGATTATGAGAGAACAATAAAGAATAAATAAAGAAGTAAACAACAAGTATGCTTTTTAATAGCTTGTGTACATTTCAGCCTATATATTGGGTTTGTTAATCATACCTGCATGTATTCTTGTTCATGTTTGACAGTTTTAAGTGTGGTGGCAAGCTCTTTGATCATGTCCTCCAATTTGTTGTGGTTCACCTCCTCGTCTTTGGTGCCAGTCTGGCCCTGAGGAGCTACGCCTATCTCCAGGTTAAACATCACAACCTGAAGGAAAACACATTGATTAGTAATCACTCAGATAAACAAATGCTAGTACAAACGTTGTTGTTGTATTCCTATACTATTAAATGAACAATTTTGTATATATTTGTAATCACATTCTCGAAAACGTGGAGCTCGTGGCTAAGTAATAACAGCCGTACGGGTCGATCCATCAGGTTAAGCTACGCTTGCCGGGGTTGGTCCGTGGATGGGTGACCATCTTTACATACCGAGACTCCTCCGTGCCTCGGAAAGCACGTTAAGCCGTTGGTCCCGGCTGTCATTCGTGGATCTTTGACAGTCGTTTCGGGTCGTCAGAAGCCCGAAAGTCTGACAATCAGTCTTACCAAGGGGTATCGTATTACCCAGTTAATGGGTTGTGGACGTCAGATAGGCAGTCGCTCCATGTAAAATAATGGTATTCAGCTACATCCAGTTAGACTGGAAGCCGACCCTAACATAGTTGGGAAAAGGCTAGGCAGATTGACATTCTCGAAAACGGGTCTAAAAATTTTGATGAAAGTTGCAATATAGAGGTTTATGGGGACGAAAAATCGATTTAGCTAAGTCTCATATCTGGGATAATTCATTTTCTCTATTTTCATCCGAGCAGAGATCAGTCGACCAGGTACTTTTATACTTAGAAGAAATTGACTGGTTAGCAAAATGTATGTAAACAATTTGCTCTTATACCCAACATCAATATGTTTAATCAATTGTGTTATTGAAAAGTAAATATTGGAAAATTCTCTGTAGTGTAAGCCAGCCACTTTATCTGTTCAAATAGTTTCAAGTGGTTGAAAGTTATATTTCTGTCAACTAAGCAGTTTTAGAATAGTTGCAAGTTAATGTGTCTATTATTACATATTTATTGATTAAGTAGGATTTTATGTACATATTGCGCAAAATCATCAATAATCTTAGTAATACTTGCCTTAGGCGTCATAGTGGACATCTTATTGCTAAAGCAGTAAGTGTACCGTCCAGACGTAGGGGCAGAGAATGTGTACATTCCTGAGGACTCCCGCTCTCCCTTGTAAATCACAGCACCATCAGGACCCGTGATTGTTACATCTATGTCTAGGAAGCCACCTTCTGCTATCTCAAAGGTCAGACCTGGAAAAATGGAGAATTAAAATGATGTTGATTTGTAGAATTGTTGAATAAGATTGTTAGCAGATATTTTATGCTTATTATACTAGACTTCAAACAATACCTATTGTTTTACTAACATTCACATTACTGATAGCAACTTAGTTATGAGATTTGTTGTTGAGTTTATGTTTTTAGTGTACAGTCACATGGCATCACCTCATTCTAAGAGAATGTATGTCAGAACTGTAAATAAAGGTTATATTATCAATCACAAGTAAAATGAGATTATCAAGTTACTTGTATATATAGGTAATATTATATTAAAGATAACTGTGCTATCACCACTTGACGTTTGTGCAACATACTTTTATCACCGGTGTTAAACTATGTCCATAATAGAAAAAAAAAACCGCCCGGATTAGCACGAAATGTGTTGAGAAGAGTTATTTGTGGGAGACTCTCAATAGGCCGTACATTATTTACTAGCCAGGTGTATTAAGTTTAGAGATGCTTACCCATTTTAGTATCTGCTTCAACATTTTCGAAAAAGCACTCCTCTGCATGGGCATCGACTGTGATGGTATAACAGTTTACTGTGTTCAATAATGCTGTCGCTAATAAAATGGCGAAACTAAATGATCTCCACGAACTTTTCATTTTGTTTAATTGATAGTAAATTGCCTAAAATATGTTTTTCTTTAATCGAAAGCGAACATAAGCTTGTTTTCCCTACGTGAATGAAAGCCACGTAATTTGACAATGACATGACAACTCACTTGAACTCACAAGATGACAAGTTGATACATATTTGACAGCTGTAATGATGCGTTCATAAAAATAAAAGTGGTTAAGTATAATTCGTCACATTTTCAGTTCAGTGTTATAAGTTTTTCAATATTTTTAGTTGTGTATTATTAGTAAAAACAATGGGTAAGTACATTTTACAGCCATAAAACTAGTAAAAAAAAAATATTATTTATCTAAAAAGCTATACAAGCTTACCGCTACTCGCCGACAGATGTCACTGAACACTGTACAATGTTCATTGGTAACGAAGTCTGATAATAGTACTTGCGGTCGCAGTGGTGTTAGTTTGAAGAAGTAGTTTCATAAAGGCTGAAAATCATAGTAATAATAGTTTTCCCTTATCACATAAGAGATCTGAGCGTCAGCTGCTCCAAAAGGTACAGCATGTCAAAGTTGTAAAAAAAAACTCTTACCTAATTGCAAACCGCGCCAAATCTTCTGGCATGATTTTTTGGGTCATCTTCAATCATAAACCCTCCTTTGCGTCGCGCAGTCTGGTAAAAAGAGTATCTAGTCAGCTACTTGGAATGATGGAAGTGAGGGGACCATAATTATTTAAAGAATGTCAATTATTACATTATTGACGCTGAATAATCATATTTAAAAAAAAAAAATGTAGTCAGCTGCATACTAATGGGGGAAAGACTGTTCGCTAGCGTCATAAACAAGTCATACGGGTGGTGGTGTTAGTTTGTAGAAGTAATTTCGTCATCATCATCCACAGCATGAATTCACCCGCTGCTGGGTGTAGGCCTCTCTTTTCTTGTGCCAATCCTCACGCTCCTGTGCCAGCCTCCTCCAGGTTTTGCCTGCGATGCTAACAATGCCGTCCGCCCATCTCGCCGCCGGACAACCGACATCTCGTCTTCCAGCCCTTGGACGCCACTCTGTCTTACTCCACCTGTCATCACTGCGCCTTGCCAGGTGTTCTGCCCAACTTATTTGAGTTTCATAATAAGCTTTCCGATATCGAAGACCTTTGTACATCTTGGGATCTCGGCGTTCGGAACTCTATTAGCCTGATGCCAAACTTGGAACGCTCCATGGCTCTGTGCAATTCGCAGCCTGTACACAGCCTCCTGCGTGAACGTCCACGTCTCAGCACCGTACGACATGGTGGGCAGAATACACTGGATAAAGAGGTGGGACTTCAGACATAGTGGAATTTTAGTTGATCTCAGAATATCGTCTAGTTTTCTAAATGCGGCCCACCCGTTGCCCGTTGATGCTCTTTGCCAAAAGACAGAATATGACCAAGACACATTACCGGTCAAACATCTCCAACACTTCATTTCCGACAGAAGGATTTGAATTGCTGAAGATGTTTGCCATAATCTTCATCTTGGCCATATTCATCCTAAGTCCTACCTTGAAAGAGTCGTCATAAAGGTTTTGAAACATTTTTTGGAGATCATCAAAATTTTCAGCGAAAAGCACTAGGTCATTTGCAAATCTTATGTGAGACAGCCGGTCTATTCTGTAAAAATCTCACCGTGAAAACTTAGGTGAAGTGATCTTAAAGTGATCTGTCAATAGTGTCAACCCCTAGCATCAGCAGTGCTATTCTGTACAAATCTCACCGTGAAAACTTAGGTGAAGTGAGCGTGGAGTGAGCTGTCAATAGTGTCAATCCAATCTAGCATTAGGTAGAATGACAACTCACTTCACCTAGGTTTTCACGGTGAGATTTGTACAGAATAGCACTGCAGGTGGAATGACGACTCACTTCACGCTCACTTCACTTAAGTTATCACGGTGAGATGTTTACAGAATAGCACTACAGGTAGGGTAGGCACCATTGTTGTTAATACCGCAATAGTACCAATTTAAAGTTTTCACGATGTCTTCAGGACTGCTGTGAAAAGTTTCGGAGAAATGGTGTCGCCCTGTCTCATTCCCCGCTTGACCGGTACGGGGTTTAGATAGGGTATGCATGCGGACCTGCAGAGTGGCCGAGAGGTATAGTTCCCGCAGCACATCCACGTAACGGGAATCGATATGGCAGCGATGGAGAGCGTGGAACACAGCCTAATGCTCCAAGTTGTCGAATGCCTTCTCGTAATTGACAATTGCCATGCACAGGGGCCGGTTATATTCGTGGCACTTCTCTCCATCCAATGGTTTACCATGTGAATATGGTCGATGGATGAATATACGCTGCGGAAGCCGGTGTAGTGGTATGTTTACCCACACATGCACGCCACTTGCGAGCTTATAAGTATCTAAGACGTTCACCGTCATCTTAAGTTCGAAGTCACGCGTTGTCACGACAACACATATTACACAGTCGTTTACTGACGGCTACTCGCGTCAATCATCATACTCGTATATATCATTTCATACTAATCATCATAAGTAATTGTACCGTGTTTATTTGTAGTAAATACATTATTAAATTCATAGTGTAAATCTTAATGGACATTTAATTTCTCACTATAGAACCTACATCACGTCCCAACAAAAGTTCTATATTGGTGACCCCGACGTGAATGAAATAATACGGTTTCATACTTTGATCCGCGAGTGCAATTGCGTTCAATACAGACGTAGATTTTGTTTGTATTGTTACTGTGAATTATTTTACAAACCTTCAAAATGGTCAACCCTAACACTGCTGCTGCCGCTGACTATAAAGTTACCATCGATCCTGAGCACACAGCCGCCACGGCTGCCGCCACACCTGGTAGTGTCAACGCACCTCAGCAAGCTGGTCCGTGTTATACCATAGACCAGCACCAGCCGCCAGAGACGGGGGCGATCACCATCAACTCCCGCATCGCCGACTTCTGGGCAGCGCGTCCACGACTGTGGTTCCATCAGTTTGAGGCCATTATCGGTGCACAAAAAGCAGGTGACTTACATAAATACCAATTAGTTATAGCTAAGTTAGGTCGAGACGAATTGGGTCAAATTAGTGACATTCTCGAGAGCCTACCCGCAAATGGTAAATATCAAGCACTAAAGGATAGGTTAATTTCGGCATATGAAGAATCCGAATCCAAGCAATTACATACATTGCTTACGAAAGTCGAGCTAGGGGATCAACGACCCACTCAACTCCTTCGTAAAATGCGAGAACTCGGAAGAAATAAAATTCCCGAGGACACGATCAAAATTTTGTGGTTAGATCGCCTGCCTCAAACAGTCCGCGCAGTAGTCACGGTCTGCGATGTTACGTTGGACAACGTCGCAGCAATTGCTGATAAGATCATGGAAACTTCACGGCCATCTGAAGTCTGCTCTCTAAATCCGGTCGCTATCCCTAAACAATCAACAGATCAACAATTTAATAATTTAATTAAAGAAATTGCCGCGTTAAATACAAAAATTAGCGATCTACAAAACACGCGCCAGAGGAGTCTCACGGTGTCAGAGGAGGAAAATAGGAGTCGTGGCATTTATCAGTCGCGATCACGGTCACGATCACGCTCTCGGTATCTTGACAATCAAAATAGATACAGGCGTCAAACAGCGCAACCGGGAGACAAAGATTACGAGTGCTTCTATCACTATATTTATGGGGATAACGCCAAGAAATGCGCCGACGATCAATGCATCAAAAATGCGTTAAACTAAAGCCGACACCTGCCTTGGCGAGTGTAGGTGTCGAAGGAACATATCGCTTGAGCGTCACCGACTGGAAAAGTGGTACACATTTTCTTATTGACACCGGCGCTGATATTTCAGTTATTACTTATAAAAACGTGAATCGTCAACCCGCCGATTTTACGTTATTTGCTGCTAATGGGACCACAATCAAAACATATGGGACTCAGAAAATGACTTTGGACCTTGGCTTACGCCGAGCTTTTACCTGGGAATTTGTCCTGGCTGATGTACAGCGGTGCATTATTGGGGCAGATTTCCTAGCCAAACATCAATTGCTTGTTGATCTTCACGCAAAAAAGTTAATTGACAAAGTCACTCTACTCTCTAGGAACACTAACGTAGAAGATGCCTCAAATATACCTACAATAAAGGTCATCGACTCGGATAATAAATATCACTGTATTTTAACAGAGTACCCAGACCTCACTAAGAGCGAGTGTTTCAAGGACCCACCCAAACACAACGTAACGCATCATATATGTACTCATGGCCCACCTGTTTACGAAAAAGCACGTCCACTTAACGCTGCAAAATACAAAGCGGCAAAGGACGAATTCCAGCGAATGGTAGATTTAGGAATATGCAGGCCGTCATCCAGCCCATGGGCAAATGCTTTACACGTCGTTCAAAAGAAAAACGATGAATTACGCCCGTGCGGTGATTACCGTCGTTTAAACGCAATCACCGAGCCCGACCGCTACCCGATTCCTCGTTTAACGGATTTTACATACATCCTCAAAAATAAAAAAGTTTTATCTAAAATTGATATTCGACGTGCTTACCATAATATAAGCGTCGCACCCGCGGACATACCGAAAACCGCAATAATAACTCCATTTGGTCTGTTCGAGTTTACGAAAATGAGCTTCGGTCTGAGAAATGCTGCACAGACGTTTCAAAGATTTATCAATGAAGTTTTGAAAAATACTCACAATACGTTTTGTTACCTGGACGATATACTTATTGCTTCAGAATCAGAAGAATGTCACATTCATGATCTTAAAGAGGTGTTCAAGCGACTTAGTGAATTTGGCGTCACAATCAACACGTCTAAATGCGAATTTGGGAAATCCGAACTTACATTTCTCGGTTATCGTGTTAGCTGTGATGGCATACGGCCGGACGAAGAAAAGGTCAAAGCTATCAATAACTATCCGCAACCCGAAACCATCGAAGAACTGAGGCGCTTCCTCGGTCTTATAAATTTTTACCGAATGAGCATTCCTAAAGCCGCCGACACTCAAACTATTTTAGACAATTACTTACACAACGCTAAGAAAAAAGACAAGACTAAAATCGCTTGGACCGAAGAAGCAGTCAACGCATTTAATCAATGCAAACATCACATAAGTGAAGCTGTCACTCTCACGCATCCAGACTCATCATCCAAACTTATTTTAATGACCGACGCAGCGAATACCTGCGTTGGCGCAGCACTTCATCAACTAGTCAACAAACGGTTAGAGCCACTAGGATTTTATTCAAAAAAACTAAGTAGCGCCCAGACAAAATACAGTACCTACGACAGGGAATTATTAGCTATGTACATGGCAATAAAACACTTTCGGTATATGATTGAAGGGCGTGATCTCACAGTGTTAACCGATCACAAGCCGTTAACATTTGCTTTATCGAAGAAAGAATCTAAATCCGATCCACCAAGACGTCTTCGTCAATTAGATTTTATTTCGCAGTTTTGCAGCAAAATTGAGTACGTTAAAGGCGAGCTCAATAACGCCGCCGACGCTCTTTCAAGAATAGAAGAGATTCATTTACATGATATTTTCGATTATGAACAATTATACAAAAGCCAAGTCGAAGATACAGGATTATCATTACTAAAGCAAAAACCTAACTTGGAATTTAAATTGTTCCGCATGCCATATGCAAACCATGAGCTTACGTTCGAAACATCAACGTCATCAGCGCGACTTTATTTACCGTCGGAGTTTCGAGAAAAAGCGATTTCAAGTGTCCACGCACTTAACCACCCTGGAGTAGCCGCTACGCGTCGCCTTATCGCCCAGCGCTATTTTTGGCCTAACATGAACTCTGACGTTGCAAACTTTGTAAAAAGTTGCATACAATGCCAGAAGTGTAAAGTACAAAGACATACAATCACACCTACAGGAGAGTTCGAAAAATCAGACCGTTTCGAGCACGTTCATATAGATTTAATTGGACCATTACCACCTTCCGATGGATACACATACTGTGTCACAATGATTGATCGTCATACAAAATGGCCCGAAGTCGTTCCTGTAAAGGACATAAGCGCTGAAACCGTCGCGAAAGCTCTACTCGAGCATTGGATAGCACGTTTTGGTTGCCCTGCAAAAATAACTTCGGATCAAGGTCGTCAATTCGAATCCAATCTTTTCAAACAGCTGACCAAACTACTTGGAATAGAAAAGATTAGGACAACAGCATACAACCCAAAGGCAAATGGACATGTCGAAAGGATGCACCGAACGCTAAAAGCTTCCATCATGACACGTTGCGATAACAGCAATCAATGGTCACAACAATTACCTATCGTGTTATTAGGAATGCGCAATACCGTTAAAGAAGACTCAGGATACAGCCCTGCTCAGATGACCTACGGTAAATCTATGCGTCTACCCGGAGATTTTTTTGTTCCCACCGAAGCAGACATCAACAACACAGATTATACCTGCAAACTCATGGAAACATTAGCGAGCATTAAACCGACCACAAGAATACAAACTGATAACAGAAACATTTTCGTGCACAAAGATTTGACTAAATCTGACTACGTGTTCATTAAAAACGAAGTCAAACGTTCGTTAACACCGCCGTACGAAGGTCCGTATAAAATCCTAAAACGAAGCAAAAAACATTACGACGTACAAGTAGGTTCTCGAAAAGTCACTATTTCTCTCGATCGTCTCAAACCTGCTTATGTTATAATTAATAGCCCTGCACTTCAGTCGCCACATGACGTTTTTGTTTCGCCCAAAACAACAGCGTTAGCACCGGTTGGAACCAAACCGACCTCACTTGAGAAAACTGAACCATCTGTCACTACAAGATCGGGTCGCGTCGTGAAAAAGACCGTGAGATTTGCCATCTAAAACATTTTTTGTCGCCAGTCCCAAAGTCATAAACATATCAAGTGAGAAGTGCGGTGAAGTGTTGTGTTTTAAAATAGACCAACAAAACAAACAATTCTGTGGCGTTCTCATACTAATTATATCAACTTGTAACATATTTATTTTTGTGTTATCGTTACCACTTAGTTAAATCTTAAGTTTAAAACCTTTTTTGTTTAAGAACCTTTTGTATCAAGTAGTTACATTATGACCAATGTATTTTAATTTTTTTTACAAAATGACTTAAGTTTAAGTATCCATTTGTCTAATGTTGTTTTTATATGCCTCATGTTAGCGTAGAGTCTTATTGTTTATTAATTAAGAGTTAGGTATAAGTTATACACTTTTACACCAAACCATTTTATTAGGTATTTGCAATGTTATTATGTTTACACTTTGCTCATTGTTTTTTGATAATTATTTGTTTACCCTTTTATTAAATTATCTTTATCAAAGGGGGGAGGACATGTAGTGGTATGTTTACCCACACATGCACGCCACTTGCGAGCTTATAAGTATCTAAGACGTTCACCGTCATCTTAAGTTCGAAGTCACGCGTTGTCACGACAACACATATTACACAGTCGTTTACTGACGGCTACTCGCGTCAATCATCATACTCGTATATATCATTTCATACTAATCATCATAAGTAATTGTACCGTGTTTATTTGTAGTAAATACATTATTAAATTCATAGTGTAAATCTTAATGGACATTTAATTTCTCACTATAGAACCTACATCACGTCCCAACAAAAGTTCTATACCGGCCTGCTCGATGGCTCTACGAATCGACGATGGCCGGCCTGCTCGACAAATTCATCAAGCTCACGGGTAAGGCGATTTGTAAGGATTTTAGCATAGAGTTTGTATATCTGAGAGAGGAGGCTAATGGGACAGTAGTTAGTTAGTTTTGAAATTTCACCTTTTTTGTGAATGATGGTGACTTAATAGTTTCTTTCATTGTTCTGAGGTACTGACATCATATATATAACCCTATTAAAAAGTTGGATCCTTTGAACTGGTTCACCATCTGCTCGTAACACTTCAACGGTGATTCCATCCTCACCAAGAGACTTATCTGTCTTCATGTCGACTGTCGTGTAGGGTTTTTATGACCTCACATTTTAAAATAGATTGTAGGATTTTCGATTTTTGATGTTCAATAGGTGGTGCTCTAGCATCGCCTTTGCGAGGAACTGGTTCTACAGATTGAGATGCGTATAGTTCCTCTTAGAACTTCATAACAATGGATAAAATCTGAGTCCGGTTGGTCACTATGTTATCATTGTCATCCCTAAGCTTAGTGATCTGTTTGGAACCTGTGCAAGTTTTCCTTCGAAACACTTTTTTATATGATTTTATTGTACCAGTAATTATATTACTCAGTGATAAATTGTCAACCCTTCCGTATTGACAATTCATCTTATCTACTTATGTCTTTTTTATCTATTGCAGTAAGAATGATGTCGTATCTCTTCTCCTCTGTAATAAGTTTAAAGTTTCCGGCGACAACTCCTTCTGTTTCATTTTAACTCGCTACTTTGGTCAAATTTTAGTATTTTTTTATACCTGCTAAAAATCACAACAATAACAAGTAATAGGCCCGTATTCGGGAACCCGAATGAGTTTACTAAAATTCGGATAGGTAGGGTAGGTATGCGCCCCGGCCGACACATTATTTAAGGCGAGTAGTGCCGCCAACTATCGCGCCACCATTGACAAAAAAATCATAGACTGCGTGCACCGCAACTTTGCAATAAATGAGACGCGCAGCACTTATTGTCTCTTTCTGCGGGTGGCGCACTGACGAAATCACTACGTACCTAGACTAGACATAGTCGTCAAACGGTGAGAGCGGGTTGCGGGTGGACCCAGTTGAATTCTGCCAGGAATTCAATGAGCTCTTCTGCGGTCAAAATCCTTTATTTTTTAAATTCGGGCGTCCCACTCCCACCTTTTTAAGTGCAAAGGCGACACGATTTCCTTTAATATATTTACCACAGTTTTGGCGCGCCTATTGGATTGACCGATAAAATTAAATCTAGTGTTGTGTCAGACTCAGAAGTCACGCTTTCAAATTCGATCAATACCAAGGCAGTACAAGGCAGTTTGCCAAAATGGATGGTAATACAAATTTTCCCAGCTAGTACAAATACTTTACCATGGTGACTAGAATCAAGGTAAACGAGTAAAAAGTGATAATAAGCTGCTATGGCAGGTGCTAAATGATTTTATAACGTGATCAGCATTTATGGCATAGGTAGGTACTATGGGCCAAAGTTCCGCATGATCACCTCAAAGGCGATAATCGCATGCACAGCTCACGGTCACGACTCGATCGCACAATGTTCGTTTGTCACTAGCTGCGCTCTCACAGGAATATTTTCTTAAGTGAGCATGCTTAAGTTTTGTCCATAGTACTTGAGGCCTGTATACCTACGTAATATTAGGTATTTACCTATGAAATTGCCGTTCTGCAGTACTGGCCATTTCAAATCAAAATAATTTTTGTTTGGCTAAGAATTCTAATTTCAAATTAATTTTATTTTAAAAACATGGATTTTTTTTCCAAAAGTAGTCATTTGTTTATTGATTAGTGTTACATTTTCATCGCATTTCAATCTTTTTCGTCATCATGGATACGTTAAAAATTCGAGTAATTATGGAATATGAGTACCGTCGTGCGATGGCAGCAACGCGGCACAAGCGGCACGCAACATCAACGACGTTTACGGAGCTAACACTACAAACCAACGCACCACTTGTTATTGGTTTGCTCGCTTCCGTTCTGGAAATTTCGACCTGAAAAATTAACCTCGCGGTCGTCCGAAGACTTTGGTCGACAATGACGAATTAAAGGCGATTGTGGAAGCTGATGATACACAATCTACGGCTGAATTAGCAGCAGCTTTCGACGTTAGCGTCAAAACAATATTGGTCCATTTGCGTCAAATTGGCAAGGTAAAAAAGCTTGAAAAATGGGTGCCCCACGAACTCAATGATCGCCAGCGCGAAGTACGCGTCGAGACGTGCCTTGCACTGCTCAAAAGACACACAAATGAAGGAATTTTGAACCGCATTGTTACCTGCGATGAAAAATGGATTCTGTTTGATAACCGCAAGCGCTCAGCAAGTTGGTTGGATCCTGGTTCAACACCTAAACAATGCCCTAAACGAAAACTTACCCCTAGAAAAGTGATGGTCACTGTTTTGTGGTCTAGCGCCGGTGTGATTCATCACAGCTTCTTACCAAACGGGGTGAGCATTACTTCAGATGTGTACTGTGAAGAACTGAACACAATGATGGAGAAGCTGGCATATCTCCAACCAGCATTGGTCAATCGCTCGTCTCCGCTGCTCCTGCACGACAACGCGCGACCTCATACTGCACAGCAGACGGTCTCCAAGTTGCAAGAACCAGACCTTGCGCCTACAGACTACTACTTTTTCCAGAATTTGGATAACTTTTTGGCGGGAAAAAAATTCAATACCCGAGAGGCAGTACAAAATGCCTTTGAAGAATTTGTTGCCTCCCGTCCAGCTGATTTCTTTAAGAAGGGCATCAATAAACTGCCACTGCGTTGGCAAAGATGCATTGATTGCATGGGTGATTACTTCGATTAATACAAATAAAAAATGCATGAAAAAAATTCGTTTAAATTTTTTCATACAAAACGGCAATTTCATAGGTAAAGACCTATTATTATAAAATAAATATAAATTATATTCTGAAAGTTTCGCAGTACTTAATTGGTAATAAAAAGGACCCAAAAACGACAGCTACGAGTACGAGTACTAGGAAGGATGTATTGAATTGAAATCATCGATGTCACACTTTTGCCTTGAACCGTGAGGAAAGTTAAAACAATTGTAAAACTAAGTTACAGTAGGTAAAGCCTGAGCCTCGATAATCGGAATTGACAAAAACATACCCTACCACTGTTCGCGACTCACGAAGCGTTCGGATTAGGTATACTTAGTTTTTATTAAGAAATTTCGCAAAATTAGGTTTATTAAACTTCAAAACAACACAAAAAAGATTACTTTGTGACATACCTGTACATGTTTAGTTTGGCGGGTTTTATTTATAGAACACGAAAAAGCTTTACTCAATTTACGAAGCAGCATTGTTTCGGACAACGAGCCAACGCGGGCGAGTACGTGTGGGTGGGGGCCATACTTATCGCAGTTCGGAATAGAGCAGCGTTCGAATTAGCCTGAGTGGGTACATCGAGACTACTGTCTATAGGGTGTAAGGGACGACCTCGCAAACTAACAGGGTGCATTCAGCTGCTTATTCTGAATCATATTCCACCGGATTTGTCAGGATAATTTTATTTATTTATTTAACCATTTATGTACCTACCTACACACAAATATACAGACAAACAGAAAGGAACAGAAAAATACGTACAAAGGTGATGCTTATTTCAAAAGAAATATCTTCCATCATTTTTCAGTTACTATTCCTTTATTTCAATGTAAAATTACATTCTCTCTACGCAGCACTCCATTTATATGTACGTACTAAAATAAAAAAATCAGCAATGGATGTCGAAATAATCGTAACGAACGACGCGCTGCGTTGCCGTTCGCTACGTGCATTTTGCCACGGTAACGATACAAAAACAAATCAGCATATCTATTCACAAACGCTTCGATTCGATTTCGATTCGGAAAGTCGTAAGTATGTCTATCTCGCTCACTTTCGTAATGCCACAAAAAGACAGACATATGACTTGACGAATCGAATCGCAGCATTTGGGAATAGCTACACAGATTGGATTCCCTTAACGTTCCTGAAATAATTTCATGTAGGTACCGGTCATCTTAGTATGATAGACTGAATTCACCAAATCAGTCTGCGGAGGGCTGTCCCTTACATTAGCAGCACTCTAGCTATCTGAACCTGTCACGGCTGTCGTAATAAAACAATTTTTAAACTTTAACAATAACTATAACCATTAAGACTATAACTCAAACTCAATAAATTAATAATCATCATCGCCCGTGCACAGTGATTGTATACAATTTTATTAGATTTGAATATGTAATGAGCCAGGTGTGGCATTTTAAACATTTTCAAAAACGTACTAACGATAACTTCACGTTTTTGAAAATGCTTATAGGCTAAATACATAATGTTATTAATGTAGATACCAGACTTACAAAACACCAAACTTACAGACAATATAAATAACTCGTTTTTCCTGATCCACCACTTCCTTAGTCAGAAATGCGACATTGATAACTTGTAAATGCAGACGTCGCCGCGCCCCGTAGCTGTGTCGTCGTTCGGGCAAGCAGCGGGGCAATTACGTAATACACTATCGGAATCGGTTTCATTTTGACAGTTCAACAACATTCATTGCGTTATTTACGTTGTCGAGCAGACATTCGAACATATAAGGCAATGGATTAGCAATTTGCTTCAAAATGATTCAGATCCCGATTGAGAGTGTGCTACGCAATTATAGTGAAGATCGATACGCGCACATCTGATGAGCTAGTTTGTCAAAATTGATAAATTTGCCCCAAAAAAAATGGGCCGCGTAGGTACTTTAAATTAGCTTGGGATAAAAAGCAGCCATGTGCTATAATCTATCTCTGTGCCAAATTTTATCCAGATCCGTTCAGCCGTTCTGGCGTGATTGAGTATGAAACATCCATGCATCCAAACTTTCACATTTATAACATTACTAGCTGCGCCCCGCGCTTTCTTCAGGGTATAAGCTATCTACATACCAAATTTCATCCAAATCAATCCAGCCGTTTGAGCGTGAAGAAGTAACAAACATATATATTAGTAGGATAGTATTAGTAGGATTAGTATAGGATAGTAGGCATAGTAGGATTACATAGGGTACGTTGGTGTAAGTTTGGCGCTGCGATAAGACCGTACGAATCAAATTTTGCGCTATTTTATACGTCCCCGACCATAGATAAATATAAAAATGGCCCCGACCAATGACTATAGTGGTTTAATTATCTTTGGCCCCGACCGTCCGGTCATAACGCAGCGCCGAACTGACCTCAACATTTAAATAAAAAAACCATTCGATATTCTACAATGCTTTATTATAGAGCAAGTAGACATTATAATCCCAAAATATCACAATAATAATAGTAACCTGAACAGGATGAAATTGAATTCATGGGCATCCTTTTAAGGGGTCATTGTACTCATCATTGTGAACAACTTTTACTATGGAACCAAACCTGAAATCACGAAAATCTGCTGTTCCCTACATTTATATTCGCATAACTCGTCAAAGCTCATTTTTTTTCGCGATTTCAGGTTTGGTCTCATAATAAAAGTTGTTCATAATGATGAGTACAATAACCCCTTAAAAGGAAGGATGCTCATGAATTCAGTTTCATCCTGTATGTAGGTACAAACGTAAATTCTAAAGTTTAGTACTTATTTTAAAATTACAAACTAGCCTACCTTAAAAAATAAGGCGTGCTACACACTTCGGGTTGGCACACTTTCCAAATCCACCAAATCGTGCCAATCCGAACAAGTGTGTATCACCCTTAGAACTCCTACAAGACAACACCGATACACTGGCTTTCAGAAATATACCTATCGCTTTCGTAGGTTCATCTCACGAAAGTTTTGTTGAATCATGTACTGTTAAATGTAGAAGAATTTAACCACGCTAAACCACATAAATATCGGTACCTATTACATAATATTACATAAAATGCACCCTAATTGCGTAACACACTGTCGATCGGAATTTGAATAATTTTGAAAAAAAAATGCTAATCCATTGCTTCATATGTTCGAAAAATTTGTCTGCTCGACAACCATAGATATAAGAAAGAAGTACATATATTTCTATGTCGACAACGTAAATAAACATAGAAATATAAAAAAATCTCATATCTATGTAAATAGGTAACGCATAGAATGTTGTTGAACTGTCAAAATGAATCCGGCCGGTCTATTCTGTAAAAATCTCACCGTGAAAACTTAGGTGAAGTGATCTTAAAGTGAACTGTCAATAGTGTCAACCCCTAGCATCAGGGCCCTGTTTAATAAAGCTGACAATCCGACAAGTCTGACATATGTCAAAAAGTGACATTTCGACAATTTTTCTGTTTAATAAAACTTACAGACGACAAAATTGTCATGGTGGAAAATTTACAAATATGTCGGATTGTCACGACAATCTGACATTTTTCTGTTTAATAAAACTTTTTAAGCGAAAGGTGACAAGTGACAATTTGTCGTGAAAAACTTGTCAAATCTGCTTTATTAAACAGAAAATTGTCATGACATATTTACATATTTGTAGAATTGTCCGACAATTCTGACAGGAGCGTTACCCTCTGTCGCGAAATCATATTTTGAATTTTGAAGGTGTAAGAAAGTGTTTTTAAAAGGATTATTACAAAAAATGGTACTTACATCGAGCAGTGAGAGTAGTGATTTTGAATACTTAGAACAAATACATACGAGGAGGCAACGACGATCATTTAAAAGCAGATCAATTTCTCCTTCTCAATTACAGATTTCTGCTTTAAAGAAAAAGTTTTCATATGACAAATTTTTTTGCAAATACACATGTCAAAAGTCGACATAATTGTTAGGAATATTTTGACTGTGGTTTTTTGACTTAATATGTCGAGTTTTATCAAACGCGTTTTTACATGACAAATATGTCAAGATTTCACCTGTCGATTTTTGACATATGTCACTTTTATTAAACAGCTTAAGTGCAACAATTCTACAATTTTGTCATTTTTTGACATATATGTCGAATTGTCAGCTTTATTAAACAGGGCCCAGGTGGAATGACGACTCACTTCACGCTCACTTCACTTAAGTTATCACGGTGAGATGTTTACAGAATAGCACTACAGCTCCGATTGATAATATAATAGGTCTTTACCTATGAAATTGCCGTTTTGTATGAAAAAATTTAAACGAATTTTTTTCATGCATTTTTTATTTGTATTAATCGAAGTAATCACCCATGCAATCAATGCATCTTTGCCAACGCAGTGGCAGTTTATTGATGCCCTTCTTAAAGAAATCAGCTGGACGGGAGGCAACAAATTCTTCAAAGGCATTTTGTACTGCCTCTCGGGTATTGAATTTTTTTCCCGCCAAGAAGTTATTCAAATTCTGGAAAAAGTAGTAGTCTGTAGGCGCAAGGTCTGGTGAGTAGGGCGGATGACGAAGAGCTTCCAACCCCAGTTCTTGGCAACTTGGAGACCGTCTGCTGTGCAGTATGAGGTCGCGCGTTGTCGTGCAGGAGCAGCGGAGACGAGCGATTGACCAATGCTGGTTGGAGATGTGCCAGCTTCTCCATCATTGTGTTCAGTTCTTTACAGTACACATCTGAAGTAATGCTCACCCCGTTTGGTAAGAAGCTGTGATGAATCACACCGGCGCTAGACCACCAAACAGTGACCATCACTTTTCTAGGGGTAAGTTGTCGTTTAGGGCATTGTTTAGGTGCTGAACCAGGATCCAACCAACTTGCTGAGCACTTGCGGTTATCAAACAGAATCCATTTTTCATCGCAGGTAACAATGCGGTTCAAAATTCCTTCATTTGTGTGTCTGTTGAGCAGTGCAAGGCACGTCTCGACGCGTACTTCGCGCTGGCGATCATTGAGTTCGTGGGGCACCCATTTGTCAAGCTTTTTTACCTTGCCAATTTGACGCAAATGGACCAATATTGTTTTGACGCTAACGTCGAAAGCTGCTGCTAATTCAGCCGTAGATTGTGTATCATCAGCTTCCACAATCGCCTTTAATTCGTCATTGTCGACCAGTCTTCGGACGACCGCGAGGTTCATTTTTCAGGTCGAAATTTCCAGAACGGAAGCGAGCAAACCAATAACAAGTGGTGCGTTGGTTTGTAGTGTTAGCTCCGTAAACGTCGTTGATGTTGCGTGCCGCTTGTGCCGCGTTGCTGCCACGACGGTACTCATATTCCATAATTACTCGAATTTTTAACGTATCAATGATGACGAAAAAGATTGAAATGCGATGAAAATGTAACACTAATCAATAAACAAATGACTACTTTTGGAAAAAAAAATCCATATTTTTAAAATAAAATTAATTTGAAATTAGAATTCATAGCCAAACAAAAATTATTTTGATTTGAAATGGCCAGTACTGCAGAACGGCAATTTCATAGGTAAAGACCTAATATTACGCAATTAGGGTGCGGAACGTATTTCATCAGCAAATCATTAGCCATTTATCCCTTTTCTCATAACATAACCTAACCTGCCTAGGACCTAGATACTGCAAAATTAGTCCCCCTACACTTGTAGGTACACGAGATTCATAGTGCTGTACCGTACCATGTTAGTCGATATCGAGTTTTCTGAAAGCTCCTACTGTGCCATAAATATCGACGTCGTTAATGGGCGCCGGGGCTTCGCAGCAGGCTTCGTTGAAGATGCGCAGGTAGGGGCTGACCTCATCGATGCGCCGCCGCCACTTCTTCGCGAGCACGTCGATAGTATCGTCTTCTCCGCCCCATTCGCTGGGCAGCACTCGAGCAGGGATGTGCTCCAATAGTTGCTCCACTTTCGGATGTAGAAAGTACTGTGGGAGATCGTGAAATTAGTTTAGGCCTTTTCATAACCCAATATTACTTTAGGTCAGTGGATGCTTCTGCATAATAATTTAAACAGCTACGTAGATAGCCAGTTTTGCAAGCCTTGTAAACAATCATTATTCAGGAATTTCCTCAATTATTCATAAGCGAAGGCGGGAACTTATTAAGTATAGTTTATTAGCTTCCTTATGTCCGTAATGACGTCATATCTGTAGTAGTAGCAACCGAAATCATATTTATACCTACAGGATGTACCAGAAAAGTATGGTCAAATTTAAGGGTGTGGTACAGACCATCATAAACTGAACAACTTTCTACATGGGACCAAAATCGACTTATTTCGCGAAAAAATTATCAACTGTCCCTTATAAAACTTCAATACCTACCCTACGTGACGCAAATGACGATGACTGCTAATTTTTTCGCGATTACGATGTTGGTCCCATGGAGAAAGTTGTTCAGTTTGATGGTCTGAACCACACACCTTTCTGGTACACTCTGAGAATACCTTTACAATACAGGGTGAACCAGAAATAATGGGGTAATACAGGATGAACCAGAAATAATGGGGTAATGCCCTAGCATTACCCCCGTTTCATTGCAATTCTTAGAACATAAACTACTTATTCTGACTTGGGATCAGAGTATCGATTGTACAAGAAATTGATTTCCTAATCAATAAGCTTGATACATACCCGTCTCTTAATCTTCTCGTTGACGCAATTGCGCATGAGTGCGAGGGAGGAGGCGAGGAACGGTGGGGAGCCCACCACGTGGATCCTCTTCAGCCTTTGAGGGTAGGCAGCCTGCGCCAGCTGGATGGCCCGCCTCACCGCGTTGGCAGCCGCCGCCACGTGGGCCACGATTGAGCCACGGACGTTTGACACCTGGGTGAGGTAAGTTACCATTTAAATACGTAAGTACTTACTTGATTATTTTCACTCAGAGAAGCCGTCTATCAAAAATATGTAGTCTAAGAATCGAGGCAATCAGAGCAGCACCTTAATTGCGTAACACATAATCAATCGGAGTTGGTTTCATTTTGACAGTTCAACAACATTCATTGCGTTATTTACGTTGTCGAGCAGACAAATTTTTCGAACATATGAAGCAATGGATTAGCAATTTGTTTCAAAATGAAACTAACTCCGATCGATAATGTGTTACGCAATTAGGTTGCAGGTATCATAATACCAGAAAAACAAAAAACAACAGAGAAACATAAATTATAACATAATGATAAATTATTACATTTAGCGAAATAGGTAGGAATGATCTCACAAATAATGCAATAAAAAATATCCAAGTAATGTTCCTAAATTGAATTTCAATTAAATAAAATCCTCATGTTACCACATCAATGCATGTGCATTAGGTATCTAATCAACGAATAGTTTTTCTAAATCTTAATCATATTTTGGTAATAAAATACAAAAGATCTGGTTTTCATAATATTTCTTGGTAGGTACCTACCATAAATCATCATACTCGTATTAACATACTCGTACGAGTATTATACCCGTTCTTATAGTACCGTTGATGCTATTCAAACGTGCTCCCTGCCCGTGATTTATCACGCTAAGGCGGCCTCAATGATACAGGAAGAGTAGGTACCTAATCTTCCTGTGGCTCTCGGTGGGTGGCCTGGCCTTACGGTAACTGGTCCTACGTCGTGTATATACCATGGAAGCCGAACCAAAAAATAATGATTTTCCTTCAAATATTCCCATTGCCACTGACCTCATAAATAAAAACGTCTCCTGCGATCTGGTGTTCGTCATACATCCTGACGTCACTGGTGAGAAGTACGGCGCGGACCGCGTTAGCCACGTCTGATGAGCCCTCGGGGTATTCCGGACGTATTCTGAAGATGGTGATCCGGTAGCCTTCATCTGTCAGCTTTGGGAGTACTACTATGTCCCTGTGAGCAAACACAATCACATTAGTCAAATATTCTGGTAAGTTCTGAAGTGAAATTTTCGCGAATTATAGGAAATCCTAGGAGACTCAATATTAATAATTATGTAATTATAATACCAGCCTATAACTGTCCCACTGCAGGCTAAAGGACTCTTCTCATACACAGAAGACACGATCACTGATCAAAACGCTTGCTCAAGACGGGTTGGCGACGATGTTTTCCTTCACCGATGTCAGTAGTGTCCAAGATAAACTCAGAAAGTACATATGAATTGAAAACGTGACATTGGTACTTACCCGGATTTGAACCCACAACTTCGTACACGAGAGGTGGGCCATCACGACATTACCAAAAGTAGCAGAAGTAACTCACATGAACTTGCATACGTCATTAAGTGGTGGACAGCTCAGCGAGCGGTGTTCATACAGGTCCCTGAAGCGTGCTCTAGCTAAGCAATAAGCTTCCAACTTGGAGCGTGCGCGGTCCATGTCCATGCGACACCCACGCACGAACAGCTCCAGGACACGTCTGTCTGTCAAAAAGACAACAGCAATGTTAAAATGAAAGAAGGAAGGGTATCCTAACCAAAAAGATGAGGCCTGTGGTGAAGGGTAAGATCTCTTTGCGGTAATCCCCTTTCGATACAGTAGCACTGAAATCCATACATCAAGTGGTAGGTACAGTCTGGCAAAAGAGAGTAGAAAAAATGGAGTCGCCACTTGCCATACATTATAAAATTTAAACTTTAGAAACCATTTTCTGACAGAACTTTAGTTATTATTGTTAATTTTAAATCAATCTAATCGTTGTCATGCACAGTTGTTGCCTGATAAAACACGGACTGGTCAAAATAAATATTTTGGCATTTATAAAAAAAAAAAAATGAAATTCATTTATTTCAGGTAGGAACCCTTATCATACAACATCTTTAAATTATACAAAAATCAATGCACACAGCAATAAACACAAACGAATAAATACAACATGAACACACAAATTGGTTAAATCAAATTCATAATCAATCATAATTAACTTATACCTAGTCTCCTACGAGCGACACTATATGTAACTTGTCTGTCACAGCAGTGTCGCACATAAGGGCAGTCCAACCTATTTGCTATCATACCCAGAACGGAATTAGAGCTGGTCCGCACTCTGGTCTCCAATTGGTCTGGTCTGGTCTGGTGGGTGGTGGGTGGTGGTGGTGGTGGTGGTGGTCTGGTCTGATCTGGTCTGGTGGGTTGGTCTGGTCTGGTCTGGTCTTTATCACACCTGTTACAGTGGTTACTATTTTGCTTAACCTTGGCCTTAAAATTAATATGTATAAACGTATTACACGTGTTGTATTTTGGGTTTTTCATAAGGCTTTTAGCACTGTCTATCCCATTACTATCGAGTCTATTTACAAAAACTTTTTGGGATAATACAGTTTAATCAATCATAACATCATACATTTTCTTCTGAAATTGACCTGTATCTCTGAGTCAGACTTGGTATTACATCGTTGCCTTCCGTTTATCATGGTGTTCCCCAGGGTAGCATGGTTGGGCCTATTAATTTCTTTGCGAATTCATGTATAAGTTTACCTACAGCATGGTTTATAACTATACCCATTGATTCAGGGCAAAGGTTTTATCAAGAATAAAAAAAAACACCTAAAATATGGCGATACTACCTATGTGTCTTTCTATTTTATTTACCACTTAGTTACCACTTAGTTAAATCTTAAGTTTAAAACCTTTTTTGTTTAAGAACCTTTTGTATCAAGTAGTTACATTATGACCAATGTATTTTAATTTTTTTTACAAAATGACTTAAGTTTAAGTATCCATTTGTCTAATGTTGTTTTTATATGCCTCATGTTAGCGTAGAGTCTTATTGTTTATTAATTAAGAGTTAGGTATAAGTTATACACTTTTACACCAAACCATTTTATTAGGTATTTGCAATGTTATTATGTTTACACTTTGCTCATTGTTTTTTGATAATTATTTGTTTACCCTTTTATTAAATTATCTTTATCAAAGGGGGGAGGACATGTAGTGGTATGTTTACCCACACATGCACGCCACTTGCGAGCTTATAAGTATCTAAGACGTTCACCGTCATCTTAAGTTCGAAGTCACGCGTTGTCACGACAACACATATTACACAGTCGTTTACTGACGGCTACTCGCGTCAATCATCATACTCGTATATATCATTTCATACTAATCATCATAAGTAATTGTACCGTGTTTATTTGTAGTAAATACATTATTAAATTCATAGTGTAAATCTTAATGGACATTTAATTTCTCACTATAGAACCTACATCACGTCCCAACAAAAGTTCTATACCGGCCTGCTCGATGGCTCTACGAATCGACGATGGCCGGCCTGCTCGACAAATTCATCAAGCTCACGGGTAAGGCGATTTGTAAGGATTTTAGCATAGAGTTTGTATATCTGAGAGAGGAGGCTAATGGGACAGTAGTTAGTTAGTTTTGAAATTTCACCTTTTTTGTGAATGATGGTGACTTAATAGTTTCTTTCATTGTTCTGAGGTACTGACATCATATATATAACCCTATTAAAAAGTTGGATCCTTTGAACTGGTTCACCATCTGCTCGTAACACTTCAACGGTGATTCCATCCTCACCAAGAGACTTATCTGTCTTCATGTCGACTGTCGTGTAGGGTTTTTATGACCTCACATTTTAAAATAGATTGTAGGATTTTCGATTTTTGATGTTCAATAGGTGGTGCTCTAGCATCGCCTTTGCGAGGAACTGGTTCTACAGATTGAGATGCGTATAGTTCCTCTTAGAACTTCATAACAATGGATAAAATCTGAGTCCGGTTGGTCACTATGTTATCATTGTCATCCCTAAGCTTAGTGATCTGTTTGGAACCTGTGCAAGTTTTCCTTCGAAACACTTTTTTATATGATTTTATTGTACCAGTAATTATATTACTCAGTGATAAATTGTCAACCCTTCCGTATTGACAATTCATCTTATCTACTTATGTCTTTTTTATCTATTGCAGTAAGAATGATGTCGTATCTCTTCTCCTCTGTAATAAGTTTAAAGTTTCCGGCGACAACTCCTTCTGTTTCATTTTAACTCGCTACTTTGGTCAAATTTTAGTATTTTTTTATACCTGCTAAAAATCACAACAATAACAAGTAATAGGCCCGTATTCGGGAACCCGAATGAGTTTACTAAAATTCGGATAGGTAGGGTAGGTATGCGCCCCGGCCGACACATTATTTAAGGCGAGTAGTGCCGCCAACTATCGCGCCACCATTGACAAAAAAATCATAGACTGCGTGCACCGCAACTTTGCAATAAATGAGACGCGCAGCACTTATTGTCTCTTTCTGCGGGTGGCGCACTGACGAAATCACTACGTACCTAGACTAGACATAGTCGTCAAACGGTGAGAGCGGGTTGCGGGTGGACCCAGTTGAATTCTGCCAGGAATTCAATGAGCTCTTCTGCGGTCAAAATCCTTTATTTTTTAAATTCGGGCGTCCCACTCCCACCTTTTTAAGTGTAAAGGCGACACGATTTCCTTTAATATATTTACCACAGTTTTGGCGCGCCTATTGGATTGACCGATAAAATTAAATCTAGTGTTGTGTCAGACTCAGAAGTCACGCTTTCAAATTCGATCAATACCAAGGCAGTACAAGGCAGTTTGCCAAAATGGATGGTAATACAAATTTTCCCAGCTAGTACAAATACTTTACCATGGTGACTAGAATCAAGGTAAACGAGTAAAAAGTGATAATAAGCTGCTATGGCAGGTGCTAAATGATTTTATAACGTGATCAGCATTTATGGCATAGGTAGGTACTATGGGCCAAAGTTCCGCATGATCACCTCAAAGGCGATAATCGCATGCACAGCTCACGGTCACGACTCGATCGCACAATGTTCGTTTGTCACTAGCTGCGCTCTCACAGGAATATTTTCTTAAGTGAGCATGCTTAAGTTTTGTCCATAGTACTTGAGGCCTGTATACCTACGTAATATTAGGTATTTACCTATGAAATTGCCGTTCTGCAGTACTGGCCATTTCAAATCAAAATAATTTTTGTTTGGCTAAGAATTCTAATTTCAAATTAATTTTATTTTAAAAACATGGATTTTTTTTCCAAAAGTAGTCATTTGTTTATTGATTAGTGTTACATTTTCATCGCATTTCAATCTTTTTCGTCATCATGGATACGTTAAAAATTCGAGTAATTATGGAATATGAGTACCGTCGTGCGATGGCAGCAACGCGGCACAAGCGGCACGCAACATCAACGACGTTTACGGAGCTAACACTACAAACCAACGCACCACTTGTTATTGGTTTGCTCGCTTCCGTTCTGGAAATTTCGACCTGAAAAATTAACCTCGCGGTCGTCCGAAGACTTTGGTCGACAATGACGAATTAAAGGCGATTGTGGAAGCTGATGATACACAATCTACGGCTGAATTAGCAGCAGCTTTCGACGTTAGCGTCAAAACAATATTGGTCCATTTGCGTCAAATTGGCAAGGTAAAAAAGCTTGAAAAATGGGTGCCCCACGAACTCAATGATCGCCAGCGCGAAGTACGCGTCGAGACGTGCCTTGCACTGCTCAAAAGACACACAAATGAAGGAATTTTGAACCGCATTGTTACCTGCGATGAAAAATGGATTCTGTTTGATAACCGCAAGCGCTCAGCAAGTTGGTTGGATCCTGGTTCAACACCTAAACAATGCCCTAAACGAAAACTTACCCCTAGAAAAGTGATGGTCACTGTTTTGTGGTCTAGCGCCGGTGTGATTCATCACAGCTTCTTACCAAACGGGGTGAGCATTACTTCAGATGTGTACTGTGAAGAACTGAACACAATGATGGAGAAGCTGGCATATCTCCAACCAGCATTGGTCAATCGCTCGTCTCCGCTGCTCCTGCACGACAACGCGCGACCTCATACTGCACAGCAGACGGTCTCCAAGTTGCAAGAACCAGACCTTGCGCCTACAGACTACTACTTTTTCCAGAATTTGGATAACTTTTTGGCGGGAAAAAAATTCAATACCCGAGAGGCAGTACAAAATGCCTTTGAAGAATTTGTTGCCTCCCGTCCAGCTGATTTCTTTAAGAAGGGCATCAATAAACTGCCACTGCGTTGGCAAAGATGCATTGATTGCATGGGTGATTACTTCGATTAATACAAATAAAAAATGCATGAAAAAAATTCGTTTAAATTTTTTCATACAAAACGGCAATTTCATAGGTAAAGACCTATTATTATAAAATAAATATAAATTATATTCTGAAAGTTTCGCAGTACTTAATTGGTAATAAAAAGGACCCAAAAACGACAGCTACGAGTACGAGTACTAGGAAGGATGTATTGAATTGAAATCATCGATGTCACACTTTTGCCTTGAACCGTGAGGAAAGTTAAAACAATTGTAAAACTAAGTTACAGTAGGTAAAGCCTGAGCCTCGATAATCGGAATTGACAAAAACATACCCTACCACTGTTCGCGACTCACGAAGCGTTCGGATTAGGTATACTTAGTTTTTATTAAGAAATTTCGCAAAATTAGGTTTATTAAACTTCAAAACAACACAAAAAAGATTACTTTGTGACATACCTGTACATGTTTAGTTTGGCGGGTTTTATTTATAGAACACGAAAAAGCTTTACTCAATTTACGAAGCAGCATTGTTTCGGACAACGAGCCAACGCGGGCGAGTACGTGTGGGTGGGGGCCATACTTATCGCAGTTCGGAATAGAGCAGCGTTCGAATTAGCCTGAGTGGGTACATCGAGACTACTGTCTATAGGGTGTAAGGGACGACCTCGCAAACTAACAGGGTGCATTCAGCTGCTTATTCTGAATCATATTCCACCGGATTTGTCAGGATAATTTTATTTATTTATTTAACCATTTATGTACCTACCTACACACAAATATACAGACAAACAGAAAGGAACAGAAAAATACGTACAAAGGTGATGCTTATTTCAAAAGAAATATCTTCCATCATTTTTCAGTTACTATTCCTTTATTTCAATGTAAAATTACATTCTCTCTACGCAGCACTCCATTTATATGTACGTACTAAAATAAAAAAATCAGCAATGGATGTCGAAATAATCGTAACGAACGACGCGCTGCGTTGCCGTTCGCTACGTGCATTTTGCCACGGTAACGATACAAAAACAAATCAGCATATCTATTCACAAACGCTTCGATTCGATTTCGATTCGGAAAGTCGTAAGTATGTCTATCTCGCTCACTTTCGTAATGCCACAAAAAGACAGACATATGACTTGACGAATCGAATCGCAGCATTTGGGAATAGCTACACAGATTGGATTCCCTTAACGTTCCTGAAATAATTTCATGTAGGTACCGGTCATCTTAGTATGATAGACTGAATTCACCAAATCAGTCTGCGGAGGGCTGTCCCTTACATTAGCAGCACTCTAGCTATCTGAACCTGTCACGGCTGTCGTAATAAAACAATTTTTAAACTTTAACAATAACTATAACCATTAAGACTATAACTCAAACTCAATAAATTAATAATCATCATCGCCCGTGCACAGTGATTGTATACAATTTTATTAGATTTGAATATGTAATGAGCCAGGTGTGGCATTTTAAACATTTTCAAAAACGTACTAACGATAACTTCACGTTTTTGAAAATGCTTATAGGCTAAATACATAATGTTATTAATGTAGATACCAGACTTACAAAACACCAAACTTACAGACAATATAAATAACTCGTTTTTCCTGATCCACCACTTCCTTAGTCAGAAATGCGACATTGATAACTTGTAAATGCAGACGTCGCCGCGCCCCGTAGCTGTGTCGTCGTTCGGGCAAGCAGCGGGGCAATTACGTAATACACTATCGGAATCGGTTTCATTTTGACAGTTCAACAACATTCATTGCGTTATTTACGTTGTCGAGCAGACATTCGAACATATAAGGCAATGGATTAGCAATTTGCTTCAAAATGATTCAGATCCCGATTGAGAGTGTGCTACGCAATTATAGTGAAGATCGATACGCGCACTTCTGATGAGCTAGTTTGTCAAAATTGATAAATTTGCCCCAAAAAAAATGGGCCGCGTAGGTACTTTAAATTAGCTTGGGATAAAAAGCAGCCATGTGCTATAATCTATCTCTGTGCCAAATTTTATCCAGATCCGTTCAGCCGTTCTGGCGTGATTGAGTATGAAACATCCATGCATCCAAACTTTCACATTTATAACATTACTAGCTGCGCCCCGCGCTTTCTTCAGGGTATAAGCTATCTACATACCAAATTTCATCCAAATCAATCCAGCCGTTTGAGCGTGAAGAAGTAACAAACATATATATTAGTAGGATAGTATTAGTAGGATTAGTATAGGATAGTAGGCATAGTAGGATTACATAGGGTACGTTGGTGTAAGTTTGGCGCTGCGATAAGACCGTACGAATCAAATTTTGCGCTATTTTATACGTCCCCGACCATAGATAAATATAAAAATGGCCCCGACCAATGACTATAGTGGTTTAATTATCTTTGGCCCCGACCGTCCGGTCATAACGCAGCGCCGAACTGACCCCAACATTTAAATAAAAAAACCATTCGATATTCTACAATGCTTTATTATAGAGCAAGTAGACATTATAATCCCAAAATATCACAATAATAATAGTAACCTGAACAGGATGAAATTGAATTCATGGGCATCCTTTTAAGGGGTCATTGTACTCATCATTGTGAACAACTTTTACTATGGAACCAAACCTGAAATCACGAAAATCTGCTGTTCCCTACATTTATATTCGCATAACTCGTCAAAGCTCATTTTTTTTCGCGATTTCAGGTTTGGTCTCATAATAAAAGTTGTTCATAATGATGAGTACAATAACCCCTTAAAAGGAAGGATGCTCATGAATTCAGTTTCATCCTGTATGTAGGTACAAACGTAAATTCTAAAGTTTAGTACTTATTTTAAAATTACAAACTAGCCTACCTTAAAAAATAAGGCGTGCTACACACTTCGGGTTGGCACACTTTCCAAATCCACCAAATCGTGCCAATCCGAACAAGTGTGTATCACCCTTAGAACTCCTACAAGACAACACCGATACACTGGCTTTCAGAAATATACCTATCGCTTTCGTAGGTTCATCTCACGAAAGTTTTGTTGAATCATGTACTGTTAAATGTAGAAGAATTTAACCACGCTAAACCACATAAATATCGGTACCTATTACATAATATTACATAAAATGCACCCTAATTGCGTAACACACTGTCGATCGGAATTTGAATAATTTTGAAAAAAAAATGCTAATCCATTGCTTCATATGTTCGAAAAATTTGTCTGCTCGACAACCATAGATATAAGAAAGAAGTACATATATTTCTATGTCGACAACGTAAATAAACATAGAAATATAAAAAAATCTTATATCTATGTAAATAGGTAACGCATAGAATGTTGTTGAACTGTCAAAATGAATCCGGCCGGTCTATTCTGTAAAAATCTCACCGTGAAAACTTAGGTGAAGTGATCTTAAAGTGAACTGTCAATAGTGTCAACCCCTAGCATCAGGGCCCTGTTTAATAAAGCTGACAATCCGACAAGTCTGACATATGTCAAAAAGTGACATTTCGACAATTTTTCTGTTTAATAAAACTTACAGACGACAAAATTGTCATGGTGGAAAATTTACAAATATGTCGGATTGTCACGACAATCTGACATTTTTCTGTTTAATAAAACTTTTTAAGCGAAAGGTGACAAGTGACAATTTGTCGTGAAAAACTTGTCAAATCTGCTTTATTAAACAGAAAATTGTCATGACATATTTACATATTTGTAGAATTGTCCGACAATTCTGACAGGAGCGTTACCCTCTGTCGCGAAATCATATTTTGAATTTTGAAGGTGTAAGAAAGTGTTTTTAAAAGGATTATTACAAAAAATGGTACTTACATCGAGCAGTGAGAGTAGTGATTTTGAATACTTAGAACAAATACATACGAGGAGGCAACGACGATCATTTAAAAGCAGATCAATTTCTCCTTCTCAATTACAGATTTCTGCTTTAAAGAAAAAGTTTTCATATGACAAATTTTTTTGCAAATACACATGTCAAAAGTCGACATAATTGTTAGGAATATTTTGACTGTGGTTTTTTGACTTAATATGTCGAGTTTTATCAAACGCGTTTTTACATGACAAATATGTCAAGATTTCACCTGTCGATTTTTGACATATGTCACTTTTATTAAACAGCTTAAGTGCAACAATTCTACAATTTTGTCATTTTTTGACATATATGTCGAATTGTCAGCTTTATTAAACAGGGCCCAGGTGGAATGACGACTCACTTCACGCTCACTTCACTTAAGTTATCACGGTGAGATGTTTACAGAATAGCACTACAGCTCCGATTGATAATATAATAGGTCTTTACCTATGAAATTGCCGTTTTGTATGAAAAAATTTAAACGAATTTTTTTCATGCATTTTTTATTTGTATTAATCGAAGTAATCACCCATGCAATCAATGCATCTTTGCCAACGCAGTGGCAGTTTATTGATGCCCTTCTTAAAGAAATCAGCTGGACGGGAGGCAACAAATTCTTCAAAGGCATTTTGTACTGCCTCTCGGGTATTGAATTTTTTTCCCGCCAAGAAGTTATTCAAATTCTGGAAAAAGTAGTAGTCTGTAGGCGCAAGGTCTGGTGAGTAGGGCGGATGACGAAGAGCTTCCAACCCCAGTTCTTGGCAACTTGGAGACCGTCTGCTGTGCAGTATGAGGTCGCGCGTTGTCGTGCAGGAGCAGCGGAGACGAGCGATTGACCAATGCTGGTTGGAGATGTGCCAGCTTCTCCATCATTGTGTTCAGTTCTTTACAGTACACATCTGAAGTAATGCTCACCCCGTTTGGTAAGAAGCTGTGATGAATCACACCGGCGCTAGACCACCAAACAGTGACCATCACTTTTCTAGGGGTAAGTTGTCGTTTAGGGCATTGTTTAGGTGCTGAACCAGGATCCAACCAACTTGCTGAGCACTTGCGGTTATCAAACAGAATCCATTTTTCATCGCAGGTAACAATGCGGTTCAAAATTCCTTCATTTGTGTGTCTGTTGAGCAGTGCAAGGCACGTCTCGACGCGTACTTCGCGCTGGCGATCATTGAGTTCGTGGGGCACCCATTTGTCAAGCTTTTTTACCTTGCCAATTTGACGCAAATGGACCAATATTGTTTTGACGCTAACGTCGAAAGCTGCTGCTAATTCAGCCGTAGATTGTGTATCATCAGCTTCCACAATCGCCTTTAATTCGTCATTGTCGACCAGTCTTCGGACGACCGCGAGGTTCATTTTTCAGGTCGAAATTTCCAGAACGGAAGCGAGCAAACCAATAACAAGTGGTGCGTTGGTTTGTAGTGTTAGCTCCGTAAACGTCGTTGATGTTGCGTGCCGCTTGTGCCGCGTTGCTGCCACGACGGTACTCATATTCCATAATTACTCGAATTTTTAACGTATCAATGATGACGAAAAAGATTGAAATGCGATGAAAATGTAACACTAATCAATAAACAAATGACTACTTTTGGAAAAAAAAATCCATATTTTTAAAATAAAATTAATTTGAAATTAGAATTCATAGCCAAACAAAAATTATTTTGATTTGAAATGGCCAGTACTGCAGAACGGCAATTTCATAGGTAAAGACCTAATATTACGCAATTAGGGTGCGGAACGTATTTCATCAGCAAATCATTAGCCATTTATCCCTTTTCTCATAACATAACCTAACCTGCCTAGGACCTAGATACTGCAAAATTAGTCCCCCTACACTTGTAGGTACACGAGATTCATAGTGCTGTACCGTACCATGTTAGTCGATATCGAGTTTTCTGAAAGCTCCTACTGTGCCATAAATATCGACGTCGTTAATGGGCGCCGGGGCTTCGCAGCAGGCTTCGTTGAAGATGCGCAGGTAGGGGCTGACCTCATCGATGCGCCGCCGCCACTTCTTCGCGAGCACGTCGATAGTATCGTCTTCTCCGCCCCATTCGCTGGGCAGCACTCGAGCAGGGATGTGCTCCAATAGTTGCTCCACTTTCGGATGTAGAAAGTACTGTGGGAGATCGTGAAATTAGTTTAGGCCTTTTCATAACCCAATATTACTTTAGGTCAGTGGATGCTTCTGCATAATAATTTAAACAGCTACGTAGATAGCCAGTTTTGCAAGCCTTGTAAACAATCATTATTCAGGAATTTCCTCAATTATTCATAAGCGAAGGCGGGAACTTATTAAGTATAGTTTATTAGCTTCCTTATGTCCGTAATGACGTCATATCTGTAGTAGTAGCAACCGAAATCATATTTATACCTACAGGATGTACCAGAAAAGTATGGTCAAATTTAAGGGTGTGGTACAGACCATCATAAACTGAACAACTTTCTACATGGGACCAAAATCGACTTATTTCGCGAAAAAATTATCAACTGTCCCTTATAAAACTTCAATACCTACCCTACGTGACGCAAATGACGATGACTGCTAATTTTTTCGCGATTACGATGTTGGTCCCATGGAGAAAGTTGTTCAGTTTGATGGTCTGAACCACACACCTTTCTGGTACACTCTGAGAATACCTTTACAATACAGGGTGAACCAGAAATAATGGGGTAATGCCCTAGCATTACCCCCGTTTCATTGCAATTCTTAGAACATAAACTACTTATTCTGACTTGGGATCAGAGTATCGATTGTACAAGAAATTGATTTCCTAATCAATAAGCTTGATACATACCCGTCTCTTAATCTTCTCGTTGACGCAATTGCGCATGAGTGCGAGGGAGGAGGCGAGGAACGGTGGGGAGCCCACCACGTGGATCCTCTTCAGCCTTTGAGGGTAGGCAGCCTGCGCCAGCTGGATGGCCCGCCTCACCGCGTTGGCAGCCGCCGCCACGTGGGCCACGATTGAGCCACGGACGTTTGACACCTGGGTGAGGTAAGTTACCATTTAAATACGTAAGTACTTACTTGATTATTTTCACTCAGAGAAGCCGTCTATCAAAAATATGTAGTCTAAGAATCGAGGCAATCACAGCAGCACCTTAATTGCGTAACACATAATCAATCGGAGTTGGTTTCATTTTGACAGTTCAACAACATTCATTGCGTTATTTACGTTGTCGAGCAGACAAATTTTTCGAACATATGAAGCAATGGATTAGCAATTTGTTTCAAAATGAAACTAACTCCGATCGATAATGTGTTACGCAATTAGGTTGCAGGTATCATAATACCAGAAAAACAAAAAACAACAGAGAAACATAAATTATAACATAATGATAAATTATTACATTTAGCGAAATAGGTAGGAATGATCTCACAAATAATGCAATAAAAAATATCCAAGTAATGTTCCTAAATTGAATTTCAATTAAATAAAATCCTCATGTTACCACATCAATGCATGTGCATTAGGTATCTAATCAACGAATAGTTTTTCTAAATCTTAATCATATTTTGGTAATAAAATACAAAAGATCTGGTTTTCATAATATTTCTTGGTAGGTACCTACCATAAATCATCATACTCGTATTAACATACTCGTACGAGTATTATACCCGTTCTTATAGTACCGTTGATGCTATTCAAACGTGCTCCCTGCCCGTGATTTATCACGCTAAGGCGGCCTCAATGATACAGGAAGAGTAGGTACCTAATCTTCCTGTGGCTCTCGGTGGGTGGCCTGGCCTTACGGTAACTGGTCCTACGTCGTGTATATACCATGGAAGCCGAACCAAAAAATAATGATTTTCCTTCAAATATTCCCATTGCCACTGACCTCATAAATAAAAACGTCTCCTGCGATCTGGTGTTCGTCATACATCCTGACGTCACTGGTGAGAAGTACGGCGCGGACCGCGTTAGCCACGTCTGATGAGCCCTCGGGGTATTCCGGACGTATTCTGAAGATGGTGATCCGGTAGCCTTCATCTGTCAGCTTTGGGAGTACTACTATGTCCCTGTGAGCAAACACAATCACATTAGTCAAATATTCTGGTAAGTTCTGAAGTGAAATTTTCGCGAATTATAGGAAATCCTAGGAGACTCAATATTAATAATTATGTAATTATAATACCAGCCTATAACTGTCCCACTGCAGGCTAAAGGACTCTTCTCATACACAGAAGACACGATCACTGATCAAAACGCTTGCTCAAGACGGGTTGGCGACGATGTTTTCCTTCACCGATGTCAGTAGTGTCCAAGATAAACTCAGAAAGTACATATGAATTGAAAACGTGACATTGGTACTTACCCGGATTTGAACCCACAACTTCGTACACGAGAGGTGGGCCATCACGACATTACCAAAAGTAGCAGAAGTAACTCACATGAACTTGCATACGTCATTAAGTGGTGGACAGCTCAGCGAGCGGTGTTCATACAGGTCCCTGAAGCGTGCTCTAGCTAAGCAATAAGCTTCCAACTTGGAGCGTGCGCGGTCCATGTCCATGCGACACCCACGCACGAACAGCTCCAGGACACGTCTGTCTGTCAAAAAGACAACAGCAATGTTAAAATGAAAGAAGGAAGGGTATCCTAACCAAAAAGATGAGGCCTGTGGTGAAGGGTAAGATCTCTTTGCGGTAATCCCCTTTCGATACAGTAGCACTGAAATCCATACATCAAGTGGTAGGTACAGTCTGGCAAAAGAGAGTAGAAAAAATGGAGTCGCCACTTGCCATACATTATAAAATTTAAACTTTAGAAACCATTTTCTGACAGAACTTTAGTTATTATTGTTAATTTTAAATCAATCTAATCGTTGTCATGCACAGTTGTTGCCTGATAAAACACGGACTGGTCAAAATAAATATTTTGGCATTTATAAAAAAAAAAAAATGAAATTCATTTATTTCAGGTAGGAACCCTTATCATACAACATCTTTAAATTATACAAAAATCAATGCACACAGCAATAAACACAAACGAATAAATACAACATGAACACACAAATTGGTTAAATCAAATTCATAATCAATCATAATTAACTTATACCTAGTCTCCTACGAGCGACACTATATGTAACTTGTCTGTCACAGCAGTGTCGCACATAAGGGCAGTCCAACCTATTTGCTATCATACCCAGAACGGAATTAGAGCTGGTCCGCACTCTGGTCTCCAATTGGTCTGGTCTGGTCTGGTGGGTGGTGGGTGGTGGTGGTGGTGGTGGTGGTCTGGTCTGGTCTGGTCTGGTGGGTTGGTCTGGTCTGGTCTGGTCTTTATCACACCTGTTACAGTGGTTACTATTTTGCTTAACCTTGGCCTTAAAATTAATATGTATAAACGTATTACACGTGTTGTATTTTGGGTTTTTCATAAGGCTTTTAGCACTGTCTATCCCATTACTATCGAGTCTATTTACAAAAACTTTTTGGGATAATACAGTTTAATCAATCATAACATCATACATTTTCTTCTGAAATTGACCTGTATCTCTGAGTCAGACTTGGTATTACATCGTTGCCTTCCGTTTATCATGGTGTTCCCCAGGGTAGCATGGTTGGGCCTATTAATTTCTTTGCGAATTCATGTATAAGTTTACCTACAGCATGGTTTATAACTATACCCATTGATTCAGGGCAAAGGTTTTATCAAGAATAAAAAAAAACACCTAAAATATGGCGATACTACCTATGTGTCTTTCTATTTTATGGTATGAAAATAACTTATAGTATTAGAAGTTGAATGGTCATGTATGTAACAAGTGAGGACTATTAAGTAGTTTATGTTGTGTACATAAATGATGAACACGTCTGTGGTTAACGCTAATTGATAGGCCCCTGTATGAATTATAAAACGGCTACGATATGATGACGAATAGGCTAAACGTTGCTGGAATTATTTATTTAACTCATTGAAGGCGCATAGATTGAACGGTTGATAATTTCTTTTTAAGTTTTAGAATAAAAATGTACTTTTATCAGTGTTTTATTGCTGGGCTACCGTTGAATTCTTTGACAATAAAAATATATACGTGTCGAATTGAGAACCTCCTCCTTTTTTATCGTCGGTTAAAAAACCAATTTAATCATTTCAATCAATTTCACCACAAGTGGCGATAAAATAACTGCGTCAGTTGCGTTTGCGTCAATAACAGAATGTCACTTCCGTAACTGTAGCATTAACCTATTAATAATGTGCTTAGCTGCATATTGAGGAAATAACATAAGTTGATATGGTATCTACTATTGTTTCCGATCTCGTTGCGTAAACGTCCGGCTATCAGTTTCTAAAATATGTCTTCTATAACAGAAAGTAATCATCGTTCCAATTTTTCTCATATCACCCATGAGTCCATGACACTTTACAAATTTCTTTCTTTATTCCATAAATGGCAGAAAGACATTAAAATATCAAAAAATTAAGACAAATAAGTACTGCCATAAAAATAAATGATATTGATCAGGGAAAATGAAAAACCGTCTCGTTTCATTTGAAGTCCCAAGGTTGTATGCTAATCGTTGCTATAACGTATGGCGAACCAGTTCGGTACCACCATTCTGTCTGTTTTCGAGATTGAGGAAAGGATCATGATATTCTTCATCCATTGTTCTCCAGTTTGACCAGTTCAACCGGTTTCATTTATAAAATCTTCTGGAAAATCACAATCCGGAACTTTAAAAGTTTCCAACAATTTTGTTTAATTATCTTAATAGACTATGTAATTATGCAAAGACAACGTTTATTGAAACGACATCATTTTGTTGCTTTATTAACGGTAATTTTATGGATAATTTAATAACAAATTATAACTTATACTTCAATTGATTGGTGGCTTCTTTATAACAACAACAACGATAAATATTGATGTTGTACGAGTATTATAGTGATTCTCTATTTAAAATTCACTCCTAGCCACAAGTTAGCTTCAATTTCAGGTCGGAAATAATTCCACGGGAACTTACTACCGGAATAAAAAGTATCCTATGTTCTAATCCAGGTCATGGTCTACCACTCTACCCATGTGCCAAATTTCATTCAAATCCGTTCAGCCGACTTGGCGTGAAAGCGTAACAAACAAACAAACTCACTTAAACATTTATAATATTAGTTAGGATTACATCATTCTTCAATCCTTTTCCTGTAAGTTAAGAAGGTAAGTAGTGGTGGTACCTTTTTTTTTTTTTTGTGGATGGGAAATCGTCAAATGACTTCTCCCGCCCTGGGCAGAGCGGGAGGGCGTGTCAGACTTTTACTGACTAAAACCCACCCATGTTCCTTCAGTTGCCCGTGCCAGGGCCACGGTATCTCTTTCGAACTACCCGCGACCCCGGCGGCAAGTAGTGGTGGTACTGGTACCTAAGTTTGCAATCATTACGAAAATTTTAAATGACTTGTGCATTCAACAACAGAGTTAGCTCCTAGGCACGTAGGTGACATTATTCAGGCTGCACTTAGTTTAAACACAACCAGTATCGATCCGTCACCTACAGGCATAATTTCAAGCTGTTATTAGTTACTTTGTGCTGATCTCTTTCTATTTTCCCCAGGGTTTAGTGAGACCTAGAATTTTTCTAATGATACTCTGAGCCCGATTCGCAAAAGAGTATTATGTATACGCTTCATCAAAATCTTTGCACACACTTCGAGCATATGGGAGTGTTATAAATGTGTACCTATAACATACGACGATAATATTGGTAAATCACTTATTAACTTACAACTGTGCATTTTTTATTTTAAAACAATAATTATTTTTTACAATACGCAACTTTAATCCTACTAATATTAAAAATGTGAAAGTTTGTGTAGATTTTTGGATGTTTGTTACTCAATCACGCAAAAACGGCTGAACAGATTTGGATGAAATTTGGCACACATATAGTTTATAACCTGGATTAACACATAGGATACTTTTTATCCCGGCAGTAGGTTCCCGTGGGATAATTTCCGACATCCACACGGGCGAAGCCGCGGGCAACGGCTACTTTAGAAATATTCGCTAGCGGGTCCGTCCGGCGAATGTACGGGACTACGGGCTGACGACTATATTCCCTTAGGCGAGTAAAAAAAATAATAATTCAGAAGATATGGAACATTTTGAAATTTGCCGTTTTTGGCGTTAATTGTATATGTATAACTTAGAACCTAGGAGGTTTAGTGTTGATTTTTTATACAAAAAATTCTACAACATCTGACATAGGAGATTTCAAAATGTTCCATTTCTCCAGTTTTTTTTTTCTCTATGATGGCGCTTTTAGCACTTTTTACTCACCTTAAAACTAACCCGTCCGCGTGCTTTGGTGTATAGACACCTTACAAGTAATTTTAATTAAACACAGGACATTATTATCCATAGCCACTCCTGCGCCACACAAGACCTATGGTAAAGTAATGAGATAGTCCAAGTAAGCACTGTCACATTATTATAGGATGCTTCCATATAATTACACGAGTATCAGTGATAATAGTTTTGCAATTATACTTTTTAGCTATCTTGGTCAAGGAGCGTCGCCTGCGCACGTAGTTTTGCGCAGAACAACGTGCGCATGGCGTATTATAATGCACCCGACGTTTGGGCACTGTGAGGAAACACTCTTGAGAAGAAGTGCTATTGTCTATAAACAATGGCGGGGGTAAATAATGACATTTCACTTCGTTACTCTTGGGAGTGCGGTGTATGATTAGGTTCAGTGATGAGGCGGGTTGTGTCAATTCGGTCACTATTGCGTAGGTCGCAGCGACAGCTAAGGATTTATTACTTGCCATTACGTATTTTAGGAGTGTTATGGTGACGCAAAAGCGGAGGAGCTCGTGGCTAAGTAATAACGGCCGCTCGGGTCGTTCCATCAGGTTAAGCTACGCTTGCCGGGGTTGGTCAGTGGATGGGCTCATTACAAAACTAGACTCCTCCGTGCTAGGAAAGTATGTTAAGCCGTTGATCCCGGCTGTCATTCGTGCATAGTTCAACCAGGTTTCAGACTGGCTAAAGTAGACTCATCCTTCATGGGGTACTGTTTAAAATGTTATAATAAAATACCTTCTCACATACTTCAGCTGAATGAAACGAAATTTAAATCTTGTATAAAACGCACACTATACAGCCAGGCATATTATAAGTTGGGGATTACATCGCTGACAAAAATGCTTGGCTGAATGCTTGTCCTGCTCCACAAGGACGCATTAATTCATTGATTAGCATTCGGATATATTGTTGGAGCTGCTGAAGATTAAGATGAGAGAAAACTTTCTTTGCATTGTTTAAATTCAATCTCTTAGTATTATATAATTGCATAGCACATGTGTGAGCAGTATGTAGCTACTATTAAGCTACCTTTTACTGGGTACGTCTTTCACTGACTTGAGTGTGCCCTGGCGGTTGAGAGTATGTCATGCTCACACAAATGTCTCACTGGTGGTGGCGTGTGTGTTGATCATTAAGTTCCCTTCAAAATGATTGAGCTAATTGGTGCTGATGTATGCGTCATGTTCGTGAACAGGCGCCGTCAGTTGGGACTGGTCGTCTCTTAGCTGCCATGGCTTATGTTTAATTTTAATATTTAATTTAGTTGTTTTAGTTTTTTATCTTTTTATTATGGACGCTTTTTAACGTGCACGTCTTTCTACATTGTTCTCACATGTATATTTTCAACATGAACGATGTAACCAATATTTTGTAAAAATATTATGATATAAAAGAGTGTCCGTGGAGTTTCTTGGCCGTTCTTCTCCATAGGGATCTACTACGCTTTGGAATGGGCAACTAGCTTCATCTTTCTGACTGACCGACCCATTGACAATTCAAAAGTGCCTGTAACTGGTTTATTTGAAATAAATGCTTTGAGTTTGAGTTTGCATCTTTGGCAGCAGTCGTTACGGGTCGTCAGAAGCCCGAAAGTCTGACAACCAGTCTTAGCAAGGGGTATCGTATTACCTAATTACTGAGTTGTGGAGGTCAGATAGGCAGTCGCTCCATGTAAAATACTGGTATTCAGCTGCATCCGGTTAGACTAGGAGAAGGTTAGATGGTGCCGAGTAGGTACGAACGATGCATCATTGACGATGCTGAGTTTATTGCGGTGGCAAACCTCTCCGAGCACATCATACGTGACTGTGGACGGTCGACTGCCAGTTCAATATCCAATCCAACACCTCTTCTTTGGCCTAACAACATTCAATATTTATTTATGTTTTACAGTCATCATCATCTGCCTAGCCTTTTCCTAATATGTTGGGGTCGGCTTCCAGTCTAACAGAATGCAGCTGAATACCTTCTGTCGACCCGTAACGACTGCCAAAGACCCACGAATAACAGCCGGGACCAACGGCTTAACGTGCTTTCCGAGGCACGGATGGTCTTGGTATATAAAGATGGTCACTGGTCATCCATCGACGGACCAACCGCGGCAAGCGTAGCTTAACTGATGGATCGACCATGCGGCTGTTATTACTTAGCCACAAGCCCCTCTTTTTATGTGTTGCAGTCATCGTTATCATACTCTAATCTTTAAAACAGATTTGCGGTCAGTAACTGCAAATTGGTAAGTACCTAATTTGGTATGCGCCTGACTCTAACCTCGTTGCGTTTCGCACCGTTATGGCAGAAATTTTCGTGTAATTACCACTTGCAGTTCTGGAATTTCACTTTCTGTGGCTAGATTCCACTACTAAACTCCTACGCTGCATTCTTGCACCATAAATACATGGTACTTTATCCTAAGTAATATTATAAATGCGAAAGTGACTTTGTTTGTTTGTTTGTAACGCTTTCACGCTAAAACGATTAAACGGATTTGGATAAAAATTGGCACACGGGTCGACCTGCAAAAGGACATAGGCTACTTTTTATCGACATCGCCACGCGGGCGAAGCCGCGGTCGGAAGCTAGTTCGGTAATAAAATTGACTTCTTCCAATTTTGCAATCAGAATTAATTGTTCGTGGATGCGGAGGATACTCGTACTATCTTACCTAACTGAACATCAAGCATATTATTAAGGCGATGTGTATTATGAGAAAATTTCAAAATTGTAATTGAAATAATAATAACCCCACCGCCGTATCTCTGAAGTCGTGGTGGGGCTAGCGCGCTCTGAACTCTAGGTCTGTGCCGGTAGAGTTTACTTTGCCGAAACAGATCTAGGGTGAGGAGCCAGACCAAGAAACATACAGAAATCCGCAGGGCAGCATGTGGCGAGCTGTTGGGCGACCCCACGGACCCTATCTCCCGGGAGAATTCTTGTTCCTCACCTCTGGCTTGCCTTTATTGACCGGCTGGAGTGAACAATGAGGAACAGAGCTCCCAACTCATTCTTGCCTTTATTGGCCGGCTTGAGTGGAGATTCGCAAGAGCAAACATGCTCGGAGGAAGGAAGTATTCCAGTAAGTGCTTGTAGGGATCTTGACCATCTTCCGGGCTCTGGGATTGTTCTGAGAGCCGTGAAATACCTTTCCACTCCTCAAGCACTATGCTATGTTGCCCCCTTGTCGCTACGTCACTAAGTGGTACAGACAGTTTCCGGGGGCCCATTACTTATTGAGTGTGCCAGTCATCCCCTGTCATTTTTTCCGTATAATAAAATATTGATCAGGCAGGGGCCATAGTCCCTTCATAGTTCTAAGTAACCAGTCCATTTACTTACCCAAATCCTATCTTTGTTTCCTTAAGCTGCAATAGTCCTACACCAACCGGGGGTTGTCCTTGGGTGCACTTGCATAGTGCGTACAGGGAAAATCATCGGTTAGTACTTAGTAGTGCCTCCTCATCATTTAAAATTGTCTAAGAGGCCTCTGCGAGTTGGCTTCGGCCCCTCGCACGCCTTCCAAAGGTCCGGGATCCCAGGGTAGAGTTATTATCCCAGGTTACCTACTCCATATTCCAAAGATATTTTAAATTAATAAGTAATAAATAATAATTATATTATACCTAATTCCTACTATATTTTAAATTTTTAAATGATTTCTATTTTTTATATTCTAATATTTAAAAATGTAATTTATATGTATATATTAATGAAATAAGGAAATAATAATAAAATTATTTAATTCAGCCAAAGCCCATTACTACATAAGATAAAATAAAACAAAATGTCAATGCCACAGAACAGAAAAAACAGGCCAATGCAATTAAAATAAACGAAGATTAAAATAAAAATACAATTTGTCATGGTCACAGAATTATAAACTAAGATTAAAAATTTAATATATTTGATGTCCGTTACAGCATTGTCTAATGTAGGGGCATTCAAATCGCTCTGCAATCATCATCAGGACAGTATTGGAGCTGGCCCGCACCCTGCGCACTAAGGACGCGCACCGCTTGCGCATAGTGGCGTGAAAATAGTCGGTGCGCGCTTCCGCAAACATGCCCGAGGCGCTGCAGAAGCGGGGCAGCCCCAACACCGCCCTGAACGCGTTGTTATACTGCAGTGCTATTCTGTAAATATCTCACCGTGAAAACTTAGGTGAAGTGAGCTTAAAGTGAGCTGTCAATAGTGACAATCCCTAGCATCAGATGGAGTGACAGTTCATTTTAAGCTCACTTCACCCAAGTTTTCACGGTGAAATTTTTACAGAATAGACCGGCTGGACGCAGAGGGCGCTTTATCTCGCTTTTGTGTGTAGCGAGCCCACAGGCTGCACGTGTACAGTGAGATGCAATATGCCTTAAAAAGCCTAACGTACTCTAAAGTGCCTTAAAACATTATTTCAATGTTTCTGGACGCAAAAATGAAATAAGATGATTGTCCAGCATTCAGTGGATATTGGGAAATGCTGGTCCAGGTTATCCTGTAATTAATCAACGTGTAAATAGTCCTACTAGTTAAACAATCTTGCTGGCCAACAGCAGAGATCCGCAAAATGTTATCCTTCCTGTCGACAGCCTTATCTTTGATGTGAAGTGTGATAGAGATTAAATTACGAATTAAGTACTCGATACGTAATTAATTACGGATGTGTGCGGTAAGTTGCTGTACAAAAGATTGCGAAAAAAATATACTTACCTAAATAAAATGTATTAGTTAGCAAATTCCATGTTTTTTTTTTAATAGAATGCTGTTGTTTTGTTGAAAGTATCCAAGAAAAAACTTTTTTACAAAAAAATACAACCGACTTCCAAAAACAACACTACAAAGTGAAAAATAACTTTAATTTCGGAAGTCGGTGTCTAGTTAAATGTATTTTCGTTTTTTGCCACCGACTTCCGAAATTAAAGTTATTTTTCACTTTGTAGTGTTGTTTTTGGAAGTCGGTTGTATTTTTTTGTAAAAAAGTTTTTATTTTTCACTTTTTAGTTGTGTACCTACCCCATACAAATTCTAATACCACTATCTGCAAAACAAACTAGAACATCATCCATATAAAAGTGGGGGAAAAATACGTATTATTGAAGCTAACTCAAAAACTACCCAAGCAAAGTTAATCAATTTTATATGGGACCAACTGTGATGTATATTCTCGAATAAAACAAAAAAAAAATCCAAATCGGTCCAGCCATCTTCGAGTAATCGGGGAACATACATAAAAAAAAAAAAATTAAAAAAAAAAAGAAAAAAAAAAGGTTCCGTCGAATTGAGAACCTCCTCCTTTTTGAAGTCGGTTAAAAATAAATAGTTTCTAATTACTTATCAGCAGTAAACATTATGAAACCTTCCTATTTTGAAAACATAAGAAATGAACATAGAGATAGAACTAAAAAAAAGTAACAGATTGACCAGAATTGACCACCAAAAATGGAGGTGGACTAGAGACATAATGAGAACAAAACAGGAAAGATGGTGTAAAATTGTAAATAAATAACTGATTGGTATCCCAGAAATAGTAAACGGAAAAAAGGAAAACAACAAAGGAGATGGGAGGCCGAGATAAAACTTACAGCGGTCCCTAACTGGAGGAGAGTGGCTCGTGCGTGACAGAATTCAAAGAAACCAGCCTGCGGAGGCCTTTGCCAAGAGGCATGCTGGATTGAGAGACATAATAAACAATCAGAGTAGGTATGGAGGCTTATAAATAAATATAAAATGTGGAAAACACGTTACTGCTATAAATACTGTTCTGTGGCTGTACCACTGTACCTAACTTTGTAAAATACTTAATGTTATTTTTATAAAACCGGATTGGGGCCCTTAACCTGTAGGTACCATAATATTAGGTAGGTACTTACCTAAGTATATAAATAGAATACGGTATTACCATAATCATTGTTTATTATCGTGTTTACGTATCTAAACACCTTAGTTGTTTGTCCGCATAGCGATATAATCTATAGTACCGAGCTCTGCTCGGGTGGAAAATTTGAAAATAGAGAAAACGAATTTTCCCCCTGTAAACCCCTGTATTGCATTTGCAACTTTCATCGAAATCGTTAGAGCCGTTTTCGTAAACGTAATTACAAAATATTATACTAGCGACCCGCCAGACGTTGCGTTGTCCTGTCAAAATTTCAATTTCTTTTTTTTTTCCTATTTTTTTTTCTTTTACACCACCCCGGTAAAGAGTAGAATAAAACAAAAAAAAATATTCAAATCGGCCCAGCCGTTCTCGAGTTTTAGCGAGACAAACGAACAGCAATTGATTTTTATAAATAAAAATAATACAAATATGGCTCATTTAATAGTAAATCTAGGATAAATAAAAAATCAATTGCCGAATGTATGTAGGTACGCGCATCACTTGAGAATGGTTGCACCTATTTGGCTAATTCTTTTTTTGTTGTGTTTGTAATTGACAGGACAAGATTTGTACGAAAGAAAATGTTTGAAAAATTGCACGGAAAAGTGAAATATTTTGGTTAAATAAAAACTTTTTTACAAAAAAATACAACCGACTTCCAAAAACAACACTACAAAGTGAAAAATACCTTTAATTTCGAAAGTCGGTGTCTAGTTAAATGTATTTTCGTTTTTTGCCACCGACTTCCGAAATTAAAGTTATTTTTCACTTTGTAGTGTTGTTTTTGGAAGTCGGTTGTATTTTTTTGTTAAAAAGTTTTTATTTTTCACTTTTTAGTTGTGTACCTACCCCACACAAATTGTAATACCACTACCTGCAAAACAAACTAGAACATCATCCATATAAAAGTGAGGAAAAAATACGTATTATTGAAGCTAACTCAAAAACTACCAAAGCAAAGTTAATCAATTTTATATGGGACCAACTGTGATGATGACCCTCTCGAATAAAATAAAAAAAATCCAAATCGGTCCAGCCATCTTGGAGTAATCGGGGAACATACATAAAAAAAAAAAAAAAGGTTCCGACGAATTGAGAACCTCCTCCTTTTTGAAGTCGGTTAAAAAGTGAGCGAGTCGGAAGACAATAGGGAGATATATTCAAAAATGTTGACAGAATTGTCAGATTGATGTTTGGTTGTTCAGTTTCTTACAAAGCCAAACCTGTTACCTACTTATCCGAAAAAAAATGTTGTTTTGGTTGTTTTGTGAAAAATAATAAAAAAAAATATTTTAAAGTTAATATTTTTTCTCGATTACGATGTTGGACCCATGGAGAAAGTTGTGCAGTTTGATGGTCTGTACTGTGGTATAATACAGGGTGTGCCCTTCAATTTGACCACACCTTTCTGGTACACCCTGTATTATACCTACTATTTTATAAAATAGTAGTGTTCGCCAATTTAACTACATAAAGAGATGCATGAACCTACATTGAGTTAGTTGCCAATAAACCTCGTAAAGAACAGACGCATTTCATTTTAAAATCTATTGACAGAGTGCTAACAAAAATCAACCTTATCTCCAGAACATATGGTCGAATACGAGCCGGATCGAACCTCGTTAAGCATTGACGGAGCGCCGCCGAGAGAACAATAGAACCGCATTCCATTGAGAGATAAGGGAACACCTGATGTTGTTTTGCACGGATTTCTTAGAATTGGTCAATTAGTGTGTGTGTAAAGTGTATCGGCACAAAACTAAATAAAGTGTGTGTGGTATCGGTGTATCATTCGAACATTTATAACTTAGTTAACAAATAACCTACATTTTGAAGATTCTTGTGATTTAAACATAAACAATGACAACTCAAGCAGACCAAGCGTTAAGTGTACTAGAAGATTTGGCGTCAATACTCAAAAAGACTCAAATAAACCTTAAAAAGTGCCCAAAAGAACGGTTATCGAAACCTGGATATTTACAAACTCGTATTCAAACGATTGAAGAATACTGGGTAGCTTTTAAGAAAGCACACCATGATCTGTTGAAAAGTACAACTCGGGAACAACGTGATGTCATTCCGTACTACGTGAATGATGAATTCCTCCTTCATGAAGACTTATACCTATGTATGGTAGGAGATCTTAGAGAAATGTTGGCTTCATGTACTTTGAAGATGACTGACCAACCTTCATGCAGCAATACTTCGTCGTCGTGTGATGGAAAATTACGCACTAAAGTGATGCTACCTAACATACAACTCCCTCCGTTTTCCGGTAACTACGAAGAATGGCCTACATTTAAGGACTTGTATGTGTCATTAATTCATGAATGCACTACACTAAGTGAAGTTGAAAAATTACACTACTTGAAGAGCAGTATCATGGGCGAAGCGGCATCATTATTGAAGCATGTTCAGGTGACGGGTGTTAATTATGTTCAAGCTTGGGAAACGCTGAATCACAGGTACGATAATAGGCGCATAATAGTAAATGCATTAATGAAGAGATTATTTTATCAGAAAAAATGTACCAATCAAACTGCGGCACAGCTGAAAGCTCTCCTGGATTGTACCACTGAGGTTATTAACAGCCTAAAAAACGTAAAAGTACTTACCGATTCCTGGGATCCAGTAATTATATTTCTGGTTGTGCAAAAGCTGGACCCGGAGTCACACAAAGAATGGGAACAGAGTGCCTACTCGGTGGACGCTCAAGAGCTGCCTACATGGAAGGAATTGCGCGAGTTTTTAGAAGCCAAATTCCGGACGCTTGAAATGGTTTCCCCGACGACCACCACTAAATCTACCAAAGAGCGTGTTCTTCATGTTACAGCAACAGAAAATGATAAACAAAAACCATGTGCTTTATGTAAAGAACCACACACACTGTGTCATTGCAGCATATTCAACAAAATGACCATTGATGAAAGAAGCGAACATGTCAAAGCGAACAAACTATGTTTCAACTGCCTTGGGGCGGGACATTCGGTGTTCAAGTGCCGTATGCCAATGTCTTGCCGCACCTGTAAGAGACGACATCACACACTTTTACATCAACCAAAGAAGATTGATGAAGCGGCTCCAAATGTAGAAACCAAGCAAACCACTTCATCCAGCCAAGCAGATGTAGAAGAGAAGAAAGTTCACACAATGATTGCGTCTCATTATACCGCGGGGCAGAAGATATCTCTATTGGCTACCGCAGTAGTAATTTTGAAGAGTGAACATGGACACACTACTGTTCTAAGAGCGCTGATAGACTCAGGATCTCAAGCATGTTTTATAAGCGAGAAGGCAACTCAGATGCTGAACCTAGAAAAATCATCAGTAAATCTAATCGTCTCCGGAATGGAATCCATGAAAGTCAGAGTCAAGCATGAGGTCAAGTTTCAAGTATTGTCACGATGGGAAAACCAATTCAATTTATCTATCAGAGCCTACGTGATGTCCAAGCCCTTGACCTCCAACATACCAACAAACACCACGATGGGGACCGATTGGCCACACATAGCAAACCTCCCACTAGCAGATACACATTATTTTGCATCAGGACCTATTGATCTGTTATTGGGTGTAAACGAATATGCATCAATTCTCAAGCAAGGACTTATTAAAGGTCCACCAGAAACACCATGCGCCCAAAATACCTACTTGGGATGGATTTTAATGGGTGGAATAACAATTAAACTGAACGCACGAGAAAAATCCTTGACGGCCATGAAGCAAGAAATTAACATAGAAGATTTACTGACCACAATATGGGAAGTTGATACGGACACAAAAAGAAAACTTACCCTAACTGAACAACTATGTGAAAACATATACGAGAAGACACACAAGCGAGATCAAGACGGAAAATATATAGTCAAGCTACCGTTTAAAACAGAACAACCAAAATCAGTAGAAGGCAACACAAGAGAAATAGCGAAAAGAAGACTCCTTCAACTAGAAAAAAGATTAAATCAAAACACAGAACTGAAGCAAGAATACAGAAAGGTGATAGACGAATATAAAGAATTAAAACATATAGAAGAAATACCTAAGGATGAAATAAATAATAAATCAGTATACTTACCTCACCACGCCGTGATCCGTAGTGACAAGGAAACAACGAAGACTCGTGTTGTATTTGACGCCTCGTGCAAGGGCTCCAACGGTACTTCACTAAACGATGAACTCTTGTTGGGTCCAATATTACAAGATGACTTGAGAAGCATAATCATGAGATGGAGAATTCATGCCGTTTGTTATGTCTCTGATATTCACAAGATGTACAGAATGATCTGGACAAACAAAGAAGACATCGATTATCAAAGAATTCTATGGAGAGATAATACATCAGAAGACATCAAAGACTACAGACTTTTAACCGTGACATTCGGAACGGCTTCCGCACCCTATCTCGCCGTAAAGACACTCATGCAATTGGCTGATGACGAAGGTGACAAATATCCCGAAGCTGCAAAGATATTGCGTGAAGATCTTTACGTCGACGACGTTATGTCCGGAAACGATGATCTGGAACAAGCTGTAAGAATCAGTCAAGATCTCAAAAAGCTACTGCGTCTAGGTGGCTTCGAACTGAAAAAATGGTCATCTAATAACCGTGATTTCATGGAGACTATTGAACCAAGTGAAAGATCATCCAATGCACATCTAGAACTAAATATTGATGGAACAATTAAAGCCCTGGGCATACAATGGAATTTGGGTAGAGACCAATTCGAATATAATCTGAACTTACCAGTTATAGGCAAAGAAATCACGAAGCGAAGCATTCTATCCGACATTCAAAAGTTATTCGACCCGCTCGGATGGATTGCACCTTGCCTTGTTATGGCAAAGATTTTAATTCAACAACTCTGGCAAGAAAAGATTGATTGGGACGAAGTCTTGAATACGACACTGGCTGAAAAATGGGCTACAATAAGATCTGATCTCGAACATGTAAATGGAATCTACATTAATAGATGGATGGGAACGTCAAGCTCGAGACAAGATTCTATAGAAATCCACGGTTTCTGCGATGCCTCTATACAAGCATATGGGGCTGTGGCATACTGTCGAGTCACAAACTCAGATGGCACAGTAAAAAGCACAATCATTGCTGCAAGAACGAGAGTAGCTCCTTTGAAAACTATTTCATTGCCTCGACTAGAACTGTGTGGAGCTTTGATTCTATCCAAACTACTTAATCAAATAAGGCATGCAATGAGAATACCTACAACACAAATCTATGCTTGGACAGACTCATCTATTGTAATCTCCTGGTTACGTGGAGATCCGAACAAATGGAAGGCGTTTGTGGCAAACCGCGTAGTCGAGATCACAACCAATGTAAGTTGCAGTCAGTGGCACCATGTCCAATCTCACGATAATCCAGCTGACATTGCGTCAAGGGGTATGTCAGTAGCCAACTTGAAAGGTTGCGACCTATGGTGGAACGGACCATATTGGTTAATACACCAGAAGATACAGTTCACTAGACTAAACATAACACCAACAGACCTAGAAAGAAAGAAAAACACCATACAAGCTCTGAAAATAACAAAAAATGAAGAAAGTAATAAATTATCCGCACAACTCGACGACTTTGATACTCTGACTGAATTGCTGAGAGTAATCACCTACTGCCGAAGATTCCTGAAACAAAAGAAATTAAAGGAAAACATAGATAGTACAATCACAACTGAAGAACTCCAACTCTCCCTGCAAACCTGTATAAAAAGAGAACAAGAGGAAGATTTTAAAGAAGAGATAGAAAGCTTAAAAATAAAGAAAAGAGTAAAAAAATCAAGCAAATTAAAATCATTAAATCCTTACCTTGACGAGAATGGAGTCCTCAAGGTGGGCGGCCGGCTCAGAAACGCAGAGTTGAGTGATGAATGCAAGCATCCAATCATTCTGGGTCGAAACAGTAAACTTACCTATCTTATAATAGCAGAAGCCCACTCGAAGACGTTGCATGGAGGTATACAATTGATGCTTACTTACCTCAGATCCAAATATTGGATATTACGAGCAAAAACGCTGGTCAAACAATTCATCCATCGTTGCTTGGTGTGTGCTAAACTAAACGCAAAAGTGAGAACACAAGTAATGGGTGACTTACCAAGCGTACGGGTGAAACCAGCACGAGCATTCCTCAACTCAGGGGTCGACTTCGCGGGACCATTCCAAGTATTGTTGAGCAAGGGCAGAGGAGCCAGAACTAGCAAGGCCTATATAGCCATATTCATTTGCATGTCCACAAAGGCACTTCATTTGGAATTGGTTGGTGACCTAAGTACAGCAGCATTCATAGGCGCTTTTAAAAGATTTTGCGCCCGCAGAGGAAAATGCATAAATCTGTGGAGCGACCAAGGGCGAAATTTTGTTGGCGCTAACAAACAGCTATATGAAGCCTGGAAAGAAGCTGGTCTGCAATTTAATGGAAAAATGGCTGAATTACTAGCTAACGACGGGACTCAGTGGCATTTTATACCGGCGTATTCACCTAACTTCGGAGGACTATGGGAGGCCGGAGTGAAATCCGTAAAATATCACATGAAGAGAGTTCTCACTACAAACTTGACATTCGAAGAGATGACGACGGTTCTCTGCGAAATAGAAGCATGCCTGAACTCGCGTCCGTTATGTCCAATGGACGACGACACCATGCAAGCACTGACACCTGGTCATTTTTTAATAACGGAAGCACCCGTCATCGTCCCAAACCCAAACATAAAGGACACTAAAATAAGTAATTTGACACGCTGGCAATATACGCAAAAATTGTTGAGTGACTTCTGGTCGCGATGGCAGAAAGAGTACCTAACGAGACTCCAACAGAGACCAAAATGGTTAAAACGCGAAGAAGAGTTTAAGAAGGGAGACATAGTGCTGATCAAGCAAGACAATCTCCCTCCGGGAAAGTGGGCCATGGGACGCATCACCGACAAGCACCCCGGCCCCGATGGTTTAACCAGAGTGTATAGCGTAAAGAGCGGTGACAGTATAACCAAGCGATGTGTCACAAAGTTGTGTGCTTTACCAATCGATACAGTACCAGATGAGATGATTGTTTAACGTATCTAACTATATTTTGCATGTAATTTAACATAATAAATTATTGTTTTTAAAGGACTACCTCATAGTCCTTTGGTGGGCGGCTTATGTTCGCCAATTTAACTACATAAAGAGATGCATGAACCTACATTGAGTTAGTTGCCAATAAACCTCGTAAAGAACAGACGCATTTCATTTTAAAATCTATTGACAGAGTGCTAACAAAAATCAACCTTATCTCCAGAACAAGTAGTTTATAGAACTCAGTTCGTTATCGTTGTAAAATTATTTAATTTTAATTTTATTTCATTACGTGGTCGTACTGTAAAGGGAAGATTTGCTCTCATTTTCTTCATTAGGTAGTACACCGTGCGAAGCCGGGGCGGGCAGCTAGTTATAAATAATACATAAACATAATAGTAAGTAGGTACTTAGTCTGCCTCGTTGGTGTAGTGCTCGCAAGCGCTGCTGAGCATGAGGGGCCGCACCCTAACTGCGTAACACATTATCAATCGGAGTTGGTTTCATTTTGACAGTTCAACAACATTCATTGCGTTATTTACGTTCTCGAGCAGACAAATTTTTCGAACATATGAAGCAATGGGTTAGCAATTTGTTTCAAAATGATTCAAATTCCGATCAATAGTGTGTTACGCAATTAGGGTGCTGGGTACGATACCCGGGTCGAGCAAAGTGTTATTGGGTTTTTCCAGGCAATAGGCTCGACCATAGGGGTCGAGATACACCTCTACCTACCCCTTCGGGGATTACAGGCAGCAAGTTATGTTATGTTATGTGTAGTTACATGCGTAGAAATTAATATTGATTTATCTATATTATACATTTATTCATATTTATTTTATTACGTTAAAGATGCGAAGTAATTATGTATAGGTACAGTCAGCAATGAGGACGACCATTGTTAATCGACTTCAAAAAAGGAGGTTCTGTATTTGACCTGTATGTATGTATTGTTTGTATGTCCGCGATTTTCTAAAAAACGAATGAACCAATTTTGATTTTGATTTTGACTAAAGTGATCTTTAAAGAAGGTTTTAGTATAATACATTAGGTAATTATTGTTATGTACGTAGTTATATGCATAATAAATGTACTGTATCTCCGGCATTTCTAAGCGGATTTTGATGATTCTTTTCGTTCGTCTTGGGCTTAGATTGCACTTGCGCAAAGGTTTAAAAAAATTAAAAAAAAAACCCCGCGAATGAAGTTGTGGGCAGAAGCTAGTACTACTATTATAATATTAATATAATAAGTCTCGTTTCTCGTTGACGTTGATGTTGTGCGCACAAACAATGTCGACTTTCGTTGCTGGCCGTACCTCAGGCTATGTTATATATACGTATATTATGTTTATAACATTATATTTTTATGCATTTACATTAGCTAAGTAAACTACATCAGTAACTTCGTTCCGCCTGTCTGTTGCATTGAGACCTAAGCTAATATCAATAAGTTATAGGTAAGTAGCTCAGACGTAAAATGTTACTTTGTTAGTACTTAACTAATGTATTTATTTTTCTTACGTACCTACGTTCTGAGATACCTAAGCTAAGTAAACAAGAAAAGTAAAACCGAGTGCAAAAAACGTATTTTTCTCAAAAATCCTATCGAATCTGTTATTTTTGGATCTTTTTTTCTAGAATAATTTAACTGTAGGTAGTAGGTACATCATTACTTTTAGGTACTTATATCTACCTATATCAATTTATTATCGGTAACCTTATCGGTAATTATATTTTCGAGCCGTTTGGGGTTGAAACCCTTGGGCCGTGGGGTCCGTGTGCTCATGGTTTATTCAACGAAATCTCCAAGCGGCTTGTTGACACTTCCCGTGACCCAAGAGCTGGCTTTTACCTTGGCCAGAGACTTAGCATTGCCATACAACGTGGCAATGCCGCCAGTCTCTTGGGTACTTTACCAGTCGACAACGATGCGGAGGAATTTTTCGATGCCATATTTTAGTTTTGGAACGAAGTTCCTTATCGCGCGTTGTGAAAGGGGGCTAGACGGAAAAAAATCTTACGAAAAGTTGTAACGACACTTTTTGCTATAGTAAGCTATTGTAAGCTGTGTGACGTGCGCATGTTTCTCTGTCTGTCTCTCTCTCTCTCTCTTATAGAAAGATTAAGTTTATATTACATTATATTTGTTAATAATAAAAAAAATATTATTATAACTTAAAAAAAAAATTATTACAATTCCTTCACTAATTAATCGAAAGGAACTTCGTTCCATCCGGGTGTCCCTTGACACCTCTCAACTTTTTTTAATAGTTTTAGTTATGTTAGGATATCATTTTGTTATTTTTAGGTTAAGTTTATATTACATTTAAATAAAAATTTATTATTATTTTCACATTCAACTTGATTAGGTAGCCCGGGTACCTACTTACCTACTTCTTTAGAGGCCGTACACGAAATTTTGCCGATTTCGCTGATTTGCTTGATTTTACAGACGTAATTTTTACAGATAAAAATTATAATAAGTACTGTATTTCTACAAGTTTGAATGCACAATATGAAAGATCATTTTAAAGATCTAATGAATGAGCTACTTTTTTATTTTGCGTCGAGCTTATAATGCGAGAATTAGGTTGTTTTAAAAGATTTATTAATGCTTTGGCATTAAAAAAAAAACATTAAAAACATTTGTGTTTTTAATTTTTTAACCGACGAAAAAAAAGGAGGTTCTCAATTCGACACGATTTGTTTTTTTTAACCGACGAAAAAAAAGGAGGAGGTTCTCAATTCGACATGTATTTTTTTAATTTTTTTTTATGTACCTATGACCACGCATAACTTTTTACTGAGTCGTCCGATTGGAAAAAAACTTGTTATATTCGAGAGGCTATACTTTAAACTTGGTCCCATATAAAATTGACTAACTTTGCTGGGGTAGTTTTTGAGTTAACTTCAATAATACTTATTTTTTCCCCACTTTTATATGGATGATGATGTTCTAGTTTCTTTTGCAGGTAGCGGTATTAGAATTTGATTGGGGTAGGTAGGTACCACAACTAAAAAGTGAAGAATAAAAACTTTTTTACAAAAAAATACAACCGACTTCCAAAAACAACACTACAAAGTGAAAAATAACTTTAATTTCGGAAGTCGGTGTCTGGTTAAATGTATTTTCATTTTTTGTCACCGACTTCCGAAATTAAAGTTATTTTTCACTAGTGTTGTTTTTGGAAGTCGGTTGTATTTTTTTGTAAAAAAGTTTTTATTCACTTTTTAGTTGTGTACCACTACCTGCAAAACAAACTAGAACATCATCCATATAAAAGTGAGAAAAAAATACGTATTATTGAAGCTATCTCAAAAACTACCAAAGCAAAGTTAATCAATTTTATATGGGACCAACTGTGATGCCCTCTCGAATAAAACAAAAAAAATCCAAATCGGTCCAGCCATCTTCGAGTAATCGGGGAACATACATAAAAAAAAAAGGTTCCGACGAATTGAGAACCTCATCCTTTTTGAAGTCGGTTAAAAAGTGAGTGAGTGGGAAGACAATAGGGAGATATATTCAAAAATGTTGACAGAATTGTCAGATTGATGTTTGGTTGTTCAGTTTCTTACAAAGCGAAACCTGTTACCTACTTATCCGAAAAAAAAATATTTTTCACTTTATAGTGTTGTTTTTGGAAGTCGGTTGCATTTTTTTGTAAAAAAGTTTTTTTTTTTTTTTCAGGAAATGGATTGATTTTAAACTGAAGGTTATTTATGTTGTTTTAATTTTACTAACGAGAGTTCTAGCAGTCGAAATCAAAAGAAATTCTTCGCCAATTTTCTCTAAAATTTGACTAAGTTAAATATTTTTTTACTCAAACAATTCATTTGAAAGTGGTAAAAAGAGATTCATACATTGTATGAACAACCTTCACAAGAATATACATTGTAATTTTCGTCATTGTAGTTTAGACGTCAAAACAATTCGTAGTTACGAATTGTTTTGACGTCTAAACTTTTGAATCTCACAAAAAAAAAAAAAAAACAAAAAATAAAAAAAAGTCAAATATTTTTTTGTCTTGACTTTTGAACTTTTGACTTTTGAACGTTTGAATTTTTGCTGTAAGAGGTCTCTTACAGCAAAAATTCACAAAACAGTCGCCGGTTTGGGTCGTTAATCAAAATTGAATAATAAAAATAAAAAAGTAGCATATACATTAGATCATAATTAATAACACGCAATTAGGGAGTGGAGGCTCGCTACGTCACTTCTACGTACCTATAAAATCTAGCAAGAAGTGACCTCATGCCAAAATGTATCGCCGTAATCTTTTGATCGCGTAAAAAAAGAAAAAAATATGTATCCAACATTTTTTAATAATCTACATGACGAACAAACAAAAATTGGTCATCATCCCTATTCCACAGTTTCCCTATAATTATAGCATTAGTACCTACCAAAATATTTAGTGCCTATGGAGCTACCATAGATATGAAAGCCTACCTTGGACAGGGCAGTGCCCTCACTAGACGGACAGCGGACACGCCTTTCCCGCGAAATTTTGATGCCCTTGTCGCAAGACTTAATTTACATACCTACTTACTTATTCTAAATTCTACTCGGATAGGTACACTTAAATATGTCTAGCAGTACCTCCCTAGGTAGGTCTAGGTACCGTCTCATTAAGTAGGTACTAGGTAGTTAGGCAGTTTTTTTTTTTTGCTGAACTGGGCCTATTTTTTATTTTTTGTTGTTGTTGCATCGCAAATGTAGATTTTTAAATTTTATTGTTATTTTTTACTTTTTTGTTTTGCGTCTTTAATTTAGTCTGTGCTAAATAAATGTGTTTTCTTTCTTCTCTTTTTTCTTTTTAGTCGTGTGATTGAAGAAGGCACACAATTTTTTTTTTAAGTTAAATTCTGTTTGATAAAATCTAAAATAAGTAGGTAATAATTACTACAGGGGACACCGGGACTGATTGCCTATGGGGTTGGTAGACTAAATGCCAAAAACTCGTCAGCGTCGCGTCTACGATATACTATGACGACACGGAGCTTATAGAGTTATTGGTATACACATGTAAATATAGACTAATAAGTGAAAAGTTAGTCAACCGGCCCCGGTCTCCCTTACTAGGCCCATTTAGTTTTTGGATTGAAAATAAAATAACATCAAAGGTTACAAAATCATAAAAGCTTGGTCTATCTCACATCAAACATATTACACTTATTAACTTATTAAATGTTAATTTAACATTGTTAAATTATTATATTACTTACTTATATAATATTAATTACTAGTTTAGTTTATATTTGAAATGTTAAATTATTAATAAAATTGACCTCGCTATGTTTTTATGACTGCAGACTAGACCGGATATCATTTTCAATAAAAGTACCTGCTCAAATCACCATCCACAATCATGACACCAATCAAGTTAATTGCAGATTGCTGATAACCTAATGAATACTTACCTACCTACTAAAATATTTTAGGTCAAGTATTTGTATTTTATCAAGCTTACTTTAAGAATAATCAAATTCCTGAGTTTTGGTGGCAATAAAGTGGCAATATTTTTGTAGTGAGGAGCTCGTGGCTAAGTAATAACAGCCGCACGGGTCGATCCATCAGGTTAAGCTACGCTTGCCAGGGTTGGTCCGTGGATGGGTGATCATCTTTACATACCGAGAATCCTCCGTGCCTCGGAAAGCACGTTAAGCCGTTGGTCCCGGCTGTCATTCGTGGATCTTTGACAGTCGTTACGGGTCGTCAGAAGCCCGAAAGTCTGACAATCAGTCTTACCAAGGGGTATCGTATTACCCAGTTAATGGGTTGTGGAGGTCAGATAGGCTGTCGCTCCATGTAAAATAATGGTATTCAGCTGCATCCGGTTATACTGGAAGCCGACCCCAACATAGTTGGGAAAAGGTTAGGCAGATTGATTTGGTGGCAATAAAGTAAGTAATTGTAAGACACACTATTATTTATTTTCAGACTAAAAGAGTGATGAATATACATGTGGATGGATGGAGAGGCAGAGGAAGGCCAAAGAAAAGATGGATGGATTGTGTGAGGAATGATATGAAAGAGAAGGGAGTGAATGATAGCATGACGGTTGACAGGGGAGAATGGAAGAAGAAAACGTGTTGCGCCGACCCCAAGTAATATGGGATAAGGGCAGGAAGATGATGACTATTATTTATTTTCATAGAATTTTTTTCTTGCCGTAAGTATACCGTAGGTAGGTACATATAGGTACAGTCAGCAACAAAAGTCGATTAACACTTGCAGTTTTTTAATCTTAATTATTAAGCGAAATATTAAATTGAAATCGAAACAGAAGTACTTAACATTTTAAGAACATAAACTCCAGTTAAACGAAAAAAAAAAACAGTTTATCAATCATTTTGTGTTAATTTATATGATGTCAAAAAGTAGCAGTGTTAACCGACATATGTTGCTGACCGTACCTACCTAGACACCCCGACTTAGTTCGTGTGGAGCTCGCAAATGCTCGTACAAACTCCACAACGCCATTAAAAAAAAGAATTTCATCAAAAACGGTTGAGCTATTTAGCAATGAAAACCTATACCTTGACAACTTGACAACCTCTTTCCCGACTTGACATTTCCCGATATGTAGGATTACCTATAAGTAGGTAGGTATTTTTTAACCGACTTCAAAAAGGAGGAGGTTTTCAATTCGTCGGAACCCTTTTTTTTTTTATTTTTTTTTTATGTATGTTCCCCGATTACTCGAAGATGGCTGGACCGATTTGGTTTTTTTTGTTTTATTCGAGAGTTGGTCCCATATAAAATTGATTAACTTTGCTTCGGTAGTTTTTGAGTTAGCTTCAATAATACGTATTTTTTCCCCACTTTTATATGGATGATGTTCTAGTTTGTTTTGCAGATAGTGGTATTAGAATTTGTGTGGGGTAGGTACACAACTAAAAAGTGAAAAATAAAAACTTTTTTACAAAAAAATACAACCGACTTCCAAAAACAACACTACAAAGTGAAAAATAACTTTAATTTCGGAAGTCGGTGGCAAAAAACGAAAATACATTTAACTAGACACCGACTTCCGAAATTAAAGTTATTTTTCAGTTTATAGTGTTGTTTTTGGAAGTCGGTTGCATTTTTTTGTAAAAAAGTTTTTTTGTTTAGTATTAAAACTTCTACGAAGTGAAAAATAACTAATTCCGGAAGTCGGTGTCTTTGGATCTGTATTTTAGTTTTTTGCCACCGCGCAGTTATTTTTCATTTTGTTTGTAGTGTTTTTTAGGGTTCCGTACCTCAAAAGGAAAAAACGGAACCCTTATAGGATCACTTCGTTGTCCGTCTGTCTGTCAGTTTGTCAAGGCCCTTTTTCTCAGGAACGCGTGGAGGTATCAAGTTGAAATTAATATCAAATACGTAGGTTTTGGTCCCTTGCGAGTTCTAAACAAATCAAGCTTCTAATTAAACGCAATAAAAAAATACCTATGGCCATAATATGCAACATATTTTGATACTCGCAAGTAAATGAAAACCTAGAGTATTTCTCGTAATCCTAGAATCATGAAATTTGGCAAGAAGCAAGGTGTCACAGCACAAATAAAGGAAAAAGTCGATTGTACACAAAGTGGATTAAATACGTTTTATCAAAGCTAACTCAAAAACTAAGCAAAGTTATTGTAATAAAATTTATGTTGGGACCACCGCGCAAACTTCATGTACCAAATGAAAAAAGAATTTTAAAATCGGTCCACAATTGACGAAAATATCGATGAATATACATTTAAAAAAAGCACACATAGGTAGGTATAGAAGAACATAACCTCCTCCTTTTTTTAACTCGGTTAAAAAACTAGCTGACCCGACAGATGTTGTTCTGGTCACAATAAACCGTAAGTTACGGTCTTGCGTTCATACAAAAACCCCAAAGAAAATAGCACTTTGTTTTTCCCGAATTATCCAATTTTCCGGGCAACTTTTCCAATTTTTCTTGACTCAAAGCCTTAATAACTATATTAGGAACATTAAAAAGAAAACCATATCGGTCCAGCAGAAGGTCCTCAAGTGATGCGCTTACAGTAGATAGGTAGGTAGGAGGTAGGATACCTAATACTTACAGTAGATAGGTAGGTAGGAGGTAGGATACCTAATACCTACTTACTATCAAAATTATGAATGAACGATGAAACCGGAATAAAACAATCTGTGCAACGAATTTAATTGTAAACATGTGTTCACAACGATGTTTTTTCAGCATGCGAAAACTTGCACGTTCTGAAAACATTGTTTTCAGTTGCACTTACCCACGTTTTCAGGCGGCGGCAAGTAGGGCGAAGCCGCGAGCATGCTGCGGAGATCCCGCACTCCTCGCTCGATGTCCCCGGGAGCCTCGCCCAGCTCCTGCGAGATCAGATCCGCCTGCTTCAGCGACGGGCCTTGCAGAACCGCCATCGCACTTCACTGATTCACGAATGTATACTTTATAATACTACTGTACTATCGCTGACTCGATGCTCTAATTCCAACCGCTAAGATTGCGCACTCCAGCTGAGTAGGGACAAAACTGCGTCCGCATAGCGCTCGCCACCTTTTATAAACTACGCGGCGATTAGACAACGTAAGGACGAGCGACTAGTGACAAGACAACGGACACCGGACAATTATACGTCATCGGGTAGACGACCGACGGCCTCAGCACGTAGAAATATAACATCACATCAATTAATTAATATCATTCTTCAAAATATTTGATACCTTATCGATAAAATAAAACTCTCTACTACTTACTTTTTCGTAACCAAGAAATGTGAATTATTTACCGGCAAATCAAGCTCTTTTGAAGTATCGAATTCTTTTGTTTTAAACGATCAATACGTGAGATTTTATGCAGGTATTGTTTAGATTGCCATGAATGTGTGTCAATGTAAAGTCAAGAGCATTGAAATGTGATGGGTAAGCAAAAAGCGCACGTGTGCCGCATTTACGACGGTGTTACTTATATAAAGCAAGAAAAAAACTAAATACTTTGTTAAATATTTACATACAAGCCCACATAAGCTAACTAGCCCAAGACTCGCTTCGCGAAATCCTTGGCGTAGTCGTTTGCACGCTGATATGTAGAAGTTTTTTTATTTGAGATTTTTTTGCTTGCATTACCTACGTTACTTTTTAACCGACTTCCAAAAAGGAGGAGGTTATATGTTCGTCTGTAAGTATGGTTTTTTTTTTATGATGAACCTCGTTGCTTTGCTACAGCTAGATACAGTAATGGGTTCGAGTTACACCAACAAATTAGACATGCATACGAGTAGCTGAAAATAACATTCTTATGAAAATCGCAGCGGCTATAAAGTCCAACAGGTAGTGAGTTCAATCCCACCCGGTAAAATGGTTTTTTAAATGTTGCAAAGCATTTTCATAGAACTGTTTTATTTAGTTCAAGCTGTTAGGTAGGTACTAACCTAAATAAAAAAAAATATTGGAATCCTCGAGATCTGACTGTTCAGATCTCAGACTGTATCAGGTGCACCATCACCAAATGACGTACCTGTAATGAGTTAATGACGGCAGTCATTGGTGCCGATTCTCTTGTCACAAATGCCTCTAAACTAGACTAAAAATCACTGAAATTTAGTTTATTCCTGTCATACGACGATTTCCCATTCTGAAATTGACTAAAGTGACACAACTTAACTATATTTTAGTTTGACAGGACTAAGATTGTACGGAGTTATTAGTTTAGTGAAAATGGCAATTTTGCTATTCTGAATTTGACTGTTTTCACCTAAAATTTTAATTGTCAAACTAAATCAGACTATGTTTAATCGCGATTAAAAAGGTGTAGAACAAAATTAGTTCACATGAACTAAAATTCACACCGAGACCTTGACTTCGGATGCAAAAACAGTAGTGTATTTTTTTCTTTTCTTTTGCATATATCTCGAAAACGGTGAGTCCTATCGTAAAAATAATGAAAATTTGGACCCCCTTTATGAGACCCATAAACCCCTATGACTCAACATGTAGGTACCAAAAAAAAAAAGGTACCAAAAAAAAGGTACCTACATTCCATATAAAACACGTTGAAGCTGCCCCCTCCCTGCGCCCCTCCAGATCTAAAAGATATTTGACCCGGTAACGATGGCGATGTCGGTGAACAAAATATGACAAGCCTTGTCATTTCATAGTGATTTCGTTAGTTCCAATTAAAACCACCGGGTCAAATATACTACAGGCACACCACGCAGACCACGTGGAGTCACGATTGTCAAACTCGATTTTAGTTGTGTCAAAATGTTATTAAATTCAGAGGTTTTTTTTTGCAGAATAGCTCTAAGATTCTCATAGCAAAAAGTAAGGAATTTTAGTGATAGTTTAGTTTAGTTCGGTGTACAACAGAATCGGCACCATTGTTTAACTAGTAACTACTTTTCAATAACATTAGGTAGGTAGAAGACGTGACTGTTTGCAGTGGAGCGATGTTACAAACAAGACAAATCTCATCGATATCGTGTCGCAATTGTAGGTAAGTATACCTACTTAGTAGGTCTACTTCCTACGTGCGGTCGTGTGATCGGCCGCACTTGGTGAAGGGGCGCGCTAGGCAGGGCGGGCTGATACCAGTCGGGGGTGCGGTGAATGTACATGTATCTCCCGGGCCCCCGACTCATGGTGCTAGAAGGAACATTGGGGTTTTAGTCGGTAGAAGTCCGACATAACCCTCCGTTGTTCCCAGACGGAGGGTATCCATGAGGATTTCCCCACGAAAAAAAAAAAGGTCTACTTCCTACGAATTGAATAATCGATTAAAATAGATGCTCCGAATCGTTAAAACACAATGTTGTTTCATAGTGTAACATCGGATAATACCTGTATTGGTATTGCAAAATGCATGAAAAGGTAACATGACAAATGTGTCGAATGTAGAGCACTCTAAGTATACCTAAGTATAAGTAGGGGGTACGTAAGAAGGTATTCATCGAAGTAAGAATGAAGGTATGTTTTAACTTTTAGACCTAGGTTCCTATACCTTCCAAAGTAGGTAAGTAGGTACGTTAGTTTACCTAATAAGTACCTACATGTAAACTGTTAATTAGGTCACTTTATTCCTGAAAAAGGGATTTTTTCATGAAGTAAGTAGGGTATCTAAGTACCTAGATAGGTTAGGTACTGTAGCATGTAGGCATATTTATTTATATAGAGTGATTGGTAATTAGTGACCGATACCTAAACACATAATTGTGCTCATCAACAAACAACTTTTGCTATGGGACTAAACCTGAAATCGCGAAAAAAAATCAGCTGCTCCCTACATTTTGCCGAGTTATGCGAACATGAATAAATGGGGAGCTGATTTTTTTTTCGCGATTTCAGGTTTAGTCCCATAGCAAAAGTTGTTTGTTATCATGAGCACAATTATGTGTTTAGGTATCGGTCACTAATTACCAGTCTCCCTATATATAAAATGGTAAACTGACTGACTGACTGACTGGGTGATATATCAATGCACAGCCCAAACCACTGGGTCTAGAGATTCCAAATTTGGCACGTAGGTTCCTTATGAGGTCTAGAGGTGCACTAAGAACGGATTTTTCAAAATTCACTCCCTGAAGGGGTGAAACAGGGGTCCAAAGTTTATATGAAAAATCTAATTCCTTGAGTTAATAGACTTGAAACTTGGCATGAATATTTATCTAAGTAAATTATAAAGTTTATCTTTTTAGTTTACCTAAACTACCCCCTCAGAAGGGATTGGGGGGTGTCAAAGTTTGTATGGAAGAATTTTAATGCGCGGTCCGATTTACTCGAAACTCAGTATTTATACTTGAGACCAAAAATAAAGAATAAGGCGTATCAGGGTTTTTCGAAAATCTACCCCTAAAGGGGGGGGGGGGGGGGGGGGGAAAGGGGTAGTCAATTTTACAGGGCAGGATTTACTGCAAGGCTTGAGTAACTCGAAAATTAGTGTAAATAATCTTTCAGTCAAGTTACGGAAATATCCCCACGATTTTTTTAAATTCCATCCCTGTGGGGGTGAAAACAGGGAATATAGTTAACTTCGTAACCATTGTGTCTGATTAACTGTAAATTTTCCAAAAATAATAAAATAAATATAAAAATCTTATTCATTTGGTTAAATAACTTGAAACTTGGCACAAATACTTGCCTAAGCAAGTAATAAAGTTTGTTATTAATAGTTTTTCCCCCAGAGGGAAGGGTAGAGGGGAGGAGGGAAGGGGAGGGGGTGGTGAGGAGGGAAAGGGGGAAGGGGAGGGTGTGGTGAGGGGGAGAGGGATAGGAAGGCGTAGTGAGGGGGGAGGGTGTCGAGAAGCGAAGAGGGAGAAGTTGGTGAGGGGGGTGATAGGCAGAGGGGGATGAGAGGGGGTGGTCAGGGGGATGATGTGGAGGGTGAGAGGGAAGGGGAGGGGTGAGAGGGGGTAAGACGGGGGAAAAAGTGCCTGTACACCTTAAAGTTGCTTTTTGTATAGCACTGATTCATTGAAGAAACCCAGCCCGACAGAAATGACTGAAAAATAGAAAGTCGGAAATTGGAACGGCACAAAAAACAGGAGTAAACTCCAGTCGTGCGTCGGAGCTGACACACACACTTTTTTTTTTGTTTAAACGCGCTAATCTCTGGAACTACCAGTCGGACTTTAATAATTATTTTTGCATTTGATAGCCCAATTCTTAAGGAAGCTAGAGGCATATTTAACATCACTCTAGGACTTTTAGATGCCGAGCAAAAAGAAAAAAAGTCAGAAAGAACGCTAAGCGAAAATGAAGTAATAGCGCGGGCACGCACACGGGCGCGCGCGGGTACGGGGTGGGTCGAGGGAGCAAGAAATTTCACGCGGACGAAGTCGGGGGCAGAAGCTATCTCAATATTTTTGTTCCTGTGGCATATTTTCCGACATCCACGCGGGCGAAGCCGCGGGCAAAAGCTAGTAAAAATATAAAAAACAGCATGTAGGCAGGCTTGGCAGTTACAATTGGCAAAAAAGAATCAATCAATCATTTATTTGTTAACATAGGTAGGTACTTACAAAAAAAAATACAGATTATGTTAGGTAAACAGGGCGCTATGTTATGCCTAAAGCCGTACAGTAATTTTAGATATATAGTAAAAGTTCTCACGTTCACGTTCGTGTGAGCGGTTATATGCACGGATTATATGTAATAATCGGAGACCCCGCCCGAGCTTTTTCTTCAAAAAAGGTTTTAACCTCACGCACAATGGTCCACATGAAGGACTAAGTGCGGAAACGAAATCCATAGAAGGTTTTAACCTTTAAAATAATGTTTCGAGCATCACTTTTATTAGCTTTCGGTATATTTAACTTTATATAAATTCAGCAATATTACGACAAATCAACCAGAGAACACTGACAATCGAATGATCTTTCAACATGACGGCCGTAGTTCCAATTTTCGCCATTTCACAGATAAGTTGGTAGGAGTGTACACTATTGACGAATGCTTGAATGACGAATTAATCTAGAATTACAATATTAAAGTCCATTTCATGAAAGAAGTCCCACAGACGCAGCGCTGTATTCGCGCGACATAATGTTGCCAGGGTTAATTATGGGGAAATCAGGGGAAATAATTTATCGTTCATTTACTTTCATTTTATTAACTACTACGACTCGAATATTTAGATAAGAAAAAAATATATTTTTAATATACCTATATATGTACATATTTGATGACCATACTGCTAAGGTCAGATTAGTGAAAAACAAATCTTCCTGTAATTTCTAAAATATAAAATGGAGATGTTCGACCAACTTTAAATTAGAAAAATAAAATAACATTTAAAAGTTTTATTCAAAGTTTTATTGAATAATTATGATCGGTCATACTATGATCACTGTCAGAAGAGTGAATAGAAACAGAATCAGATTCTGTTTCACTATCACTAGCCGTGGATATAATAAATCGATCCATTTCTTCATCCATAAGACCATCATTTTTTAAATATTCTTCCTCCAAATGCTGTACATGTTTACATTGAGCTGCCCAATCTTCCGCTTTAACAGTCTCAAAAGCCTCTTCTGTTAGGCGTGCAATTTCTTTTGGATCTTGGCCCACGTTTTTATCCGCTACCCGTCTCTTTACAAGGCTCCACATTTTTTCGATCGGATTTAGATCGCAGTGGTAAGGCGGCAATTTTAGCAATTCATGATTGTGAGATTTTAATAATGCATCCACGGCATATGTAGGTGGACCTTTGTTTTGTTTAATTAATTCAAATAATACAGCTTTTGTCCAAGTATCTTCAAAATATACTCCCTTTTCTCGCAGCCATTCCTGCATGTCACGTTTAATACTTGACATTGTAGGCGCTTTATTTATTTGAGTGCAGTGATACGGAGCGTTGTCCATTACCACAAGTGACCTTTCAGGTAGGTTAGGAATGACTTTTTCACTCATCCATTTCAAAAAATTAGTTGAGTTCATGTCATCGTGGTAATCTGAGGATTTGGATTGGGATTTAAACATTAACAATGCACCATTAATAAAACCATTTTCAGTTCCCGCATGAGCAATTATCCAACGACTCCCTGATGACTCTGACACGAACATCCCAGGCTCATCCTCACTTTGCCAGCAACTTTTGGCATGATAAGTGTTGTGTATATAGGTTTCGTCTAAATATACTACAGGTTTCTTCTCCACATTGCGATTTCTTCGGATTCTCTCCAAATATGTTGAACGCCATGCGGTAATATCATAACGTTCCATAAGTAATTTACGTTTCGATTGGCATCGCTTATACTTGAAACCGATACTTTGCAATATACGGTGCAATGTTGTCATGCTTCCTTGAAAATTTATGTCTTCTCTCAAAGCTGCACGTAATTTAGCCAATGTTGGTAATTCCTTCCTCACAACATAAAAACTGTGAATTTTTTGCCGTATAGCGCACAAATCAAATCCATCTAAGTCGAGTTTTTTGGCATGCGGGCGACTCTTCCCTGGTATTTTTTTTTGTAAGTACCTACCTATGTTAACAAATAAATGATTGATTGATTCTTTTTTGCCAATTGTAACTGCCAAGCCTGCCTACATGCTGTTTTTTATATTTTTACTAGCTTTTGCCCGCGGCTTCGCCCGCGTGGATGTCGGAAAATATGCCACAGGAACAAAAATATTGAGATAGCTTCTGCCCCCGACTTCGTCCGCGTGAAATTTCTTGCTCCTTCTCTGATACACCTGCAATAAAATTAACAAGTTTGAATGATTATTTTCGTATTTAATTACATTATTGTTGAAGTTATCACAATTTTTTGTTGCATTATGTTAATTCCTTTTAAAAATTTCCATAATAAAAATCATGCATTAAAAAAACTTAATTCCAATCTGTAAGAAATCAATCGGGAAAAAATCTGTATATGGCAGCCCCAAAATTTACCTGTCATGGCGGCGACTCTCTTGCGAACATTGTTTATTGGTATTAAAACACCGTGATTCTTGTGTTCCGCTTCACAGAACTCCTTCACTTTTAATATCATTTCTCGACCTGCACTTTTTACAACTTTTGGCATCGTAAATAAACCTTATAACGCACTAATCCAATAATAAACTCACAAAATATCTACCACAACAAACGCACCTTGATAACATCGACGAACGACAACATGGCCGATTTCCCCATCTGTCAAAATTAGTTCCACAATTGTCCGCGGGACTTCTTTCGTGAAATGGACTTTACTATATATCTAAAATTACCTGAGGTCAAGGTCAGTAACCCTGAGGTCAAAGTCAGCACAGCACCTTAGGAGAATCGCGGATCTTGACTTTCGGAATTTTGACCTTGACCTGAAGGTCAATGACCCTGAGGCCAAGGTCAATACCCTTGAGGTGTCCCATAATGTTCCCCCACCCTATTACTCTCACATCCCACCGGATCCCGAAGGCGATGGTTTTTGGTGAAATTTTTCAAGTCTTTTTTTCATAGTGCCCGGTTACGTACACTCCAACCCAACTGTCATCTGTTTTTAGACCACACACGGCTCTATGTAACAGGTACATCTTTTCTGTGATTTAGCTAAATATTAATTCTTTATCCGAAGAATTGCCCCAAAATATAATTCCATAACGTAGGATTGAGGCTACCAGCACCCTAATTGCGAAACACAGTTTGTTTCGGAAATAGATTCCCAATTTAAACAAACTCCTGTCGGTTCTGGCTTCCATATTTGGAATTGTGAAATAAAAAAAAATCGAATCCATTAGAATTGTATAGAGATGTACTAACCAATTGCTCCTAATCTGTAACGTTGAAGCGTTTTGTTTCATCATATTGGAATTATTTGTTTCCGAATTATTGTGCTATAATTTAATTTTGTTTTAATTGCAACTGATGGTCTACTAATGCTTATAAATAAAGATGTTCAATCATTGCCGAAAAATTAAAAAACAATTTTTAAAACACTTTCTACCAAAAGCTACCATATTTGAAATAGGTAACGAAACGTTTTTCTTTTCACATTTTTGTAATCTGACCGTTTCAGACCGTGGTAGGCACAGAAATCTAAATAATAAGGCACTAAAAATGCTATCTACTGTCTTTTAATACCGGGACGCGTGTCGCCAGTTCGCTGCTACCAACACATAGACAAACAATAAATACACAATTACGCCTACACATGTCACTAGCTTTGATGCAACGAAAATTGAACTTTATGCTATGGCGTTAAACTATATTTATATAACGCAAAATCTCAGGAAGCGTGGCCACTCGGACCAATCATGCGCACTCTCATACGAATAGTGCAGTGCAACGCTCGTATCGATAACTTTCCGTTAAGCGTCGTTGATCGCCCAGGACTCTCGCAACAATAGATAACTAATTAATTAAAAGTGTCTCATTAGTCGACGCGCTTTTAGACGTTTTATTAATAAGAAAAGGGAACAGAATAAAACGTTAAGGGTAAGTTTAAAAGTTTTTAATTAATAAAAATAAAAGTAAGTAACAGATTCATACAAATACAAATATTTAAGGTGGCACGTCGGTGGCTCGAACTCGTAAAAGTAAACAGATGCATAAATAACATGAATACAATATTATACAAATGTACAAACAAATAAATATAAGTAGGTACGGGTGACATATTTTTATATTTTTTTTAGTTTAACTATTTAGAAAGAAAGAAAAAGAAATATTTAAAGAAAAATAACATTTCATTCCCATCTCGGTAAAACTAGGTAAGCCAAACATAATAAATTATCGATAAAAAATAGTAGTGGCACGACTGGCACGTCACTACTTGGCGCTCAACTCACGCGGCCGTGTTCCTGGAAATTTAAGAACGTGGCGAAATTGTTTGTTGCGCATGCCTATAATTCCATTGCTGCTTTTAGTAGTTGTAATAGTAGACATGAACAAGCTTAAGCATCAATGGTTATTGAAATGAGAAAAAAATTCGATTTTCTGCGACAATCGTAGTACTGGTGGTGAATAATTTTGTTCGAGTATATTACATTAAAAAACAACATTTTTTTCAAAAATTAAGTACTTACCTATGAAATGTTATCCCTTTAATTGAAAAATTAATTGTTGTGGAAGAATTTCCGCAGTTGGTTCTGCTGCAAAACACCATTTTTACCTCTCTGCGTCCGAAACAACACTGGTGACCGAAACAAACGCTCCACGTGCACTGGTGATTTACGAGTCACCTGTGCGGCGACAAGGTCACGCGCCTATTAGACTTCTAGTGCCTTATTATTTAGATTTTTGTGGTGGTAGGCAACTAGTAACGCGTCTATGTTTAGAAGTACTTACATTAGTGTGCGTTACGATTGCTCCGCCAAGTTATCCAAACAGAACAAAAATTCACCAAAAAAATTGTCATTGTGTTGTTATTAAACTGGAGTCTTTGATTTATTTATTCATCAATCTTTGTTATATTGGCTCACAGCTACTACAAAATTTTAATCAGGGAAGAAAAAGATCATCCCTATGGATTTCGATGTATTTCTAGAATTTAGGCACATAGCATGAACTTAGGTATCATATTTTTCAGCCTCAGACAGCCAATGAATGACAGCAGTTAACATGAGTTTGACGGTCTGTTAGCATTTAGCAAATTGCATTGCACCCTGCAATGCAATTTGCAGGGGTAGCTTTAGCTTGATAGTATACCCAGCGACAGTGCGAGTCCCATTTATAATATTAAAACTAAAAGAGAGCATAGAAATTTTAAGGTTTTAGATTGAAACCTAGATTGCCTAGGCGCCTAACACCTGTAAAAGCAAGTAAACACTCTGTTACGGAATGCAGTGTTGTGTATTATCTGTGGTTTTTTTACCTGTCACTAGCAATAAAAAAAAGGTTTTTTCGGCAAGCTTTGTACCAAGTCCATGTGCATTTGTTCAAGCGAGTTAAATAGAATTAAATAAATAAATATACCAAAGCCAAGTTTCAAAAGAAAAGAACCATAGTTTCGTTCTACAACAAGTGGCGACCGTGACTCGCGAAACTTTACGGCGGACACGCAATCAACTCGGTGCTGTGAATGCGAAGGCCTGCTTGCGCCCACCGCCCACGCTGACTCTGAAGCCATTTTTGTTTTTTCAACGTGCTGTAATCCATATTCATCGTAGCCAGAATGGAAGCCTTGGATAAACTGAAGAGAGAAAGGGGTCAAATACGACGCATATTTACCAGACACGCATCGATTATTGAAGATAGGCTAAGAAAAAAGAATCTCCCCAGCGAGACAGATATGGAGTATCTTCAAGAAAAACTTAACGGGTAGTAGTTAGACGCACATCAAAAATTACCAACTTTTCCCAACAGAATACGTACCTACATCAAAAATACTGTTTGCACATCAAAATTTGCACGTTTAAATAAATTAAACTTAACGTCAGGTCGACGGAGCCACGCTACGCGGGGCTCCTTTTTCTATCTGCAGGGTTTAAAGGACCTAACCAAACCTAACCTCGGGGTGCCCAATAATTATTATTCGTACAATTTTTGATATTCAGTTAGATAACTAGTAGTGAAATAATAAGTTTTTTAGATGCGCATTTATTATTTTTGATGAACAGTTAGTATTTTTGATATGTAATTAATATTTTTGTTGTAACTTTGGACAAAAATTGATGTATAATAATGATTATTATACGTGCAAATTTTGATGTGTAAACAGTATTTTTGATGTACCTACGTGTTCTGTTGGGAAAAGTTGGTAATTTTTGATGTGCGTTTAAATACTACCCATTTAATATTTTTCTGATGTGCGATTAATAATTTTCCAAACTTACTCGCTAACGACGCTGGACAAATCAATTCAAAATATAGTACTCGGATTCTGAAGAAAAGTGTAATGAGGAATTTGACGAGGCGGAGACATACCGACGAAGATGGTTATAAATGGACAAATAGACAAGAAACAACCGAAAGCGACGTCATACACTAACCAACCTTCGAAGCCGCATAATCTGAAGTCACCATAATTGGAACTGAGAAAATTTGATGACGATCCTAGAAGCTGGGTCCCGTTTTGGAGCCAGTTTATAAAAATCCATGAAGATGAGGCCATTGATGACGACGACAAGTACCAGTACTTGATTCAAGCAATGACACCGGGCTCTAAAGCAAGGATTCTAGTCAAAGGCTACGCGCCTACTAAAGGGAATTACATTAACGTAGTACCATACATAATACAGATCACACAAACAGTTTGCGAAAGACGAGATCCTTATTGAAACTTATGTTAGAGAAATACTGTAAACTTGTAATGCCATAGTGTAACTTTATTAAAGTCTTAGTTGGCGGTATGTAAACTCGGTCTTCCGCTCCCTCGGGAGGATGTTACGGAATGCAAAGTGTTGTGTATTATCTGTGTTTTTATTTTACCAGTCACAGCAAATAGCAATAAAAAAGAAGGTTTTTTCGGAAAGCTTTGTACCAAGTCCATGAGCATTTGTTCAAGCGAATTAAATAGAGTTGAATAAATATACCTACCAACGCCATGTTTCAAAAGAAGAACCGTAGACAACACACTCGTTCACCTCGTTTATATATAGGTACCTAGTCTATGTCGTTCACTGCCTATCACCCACAGAACAGTTGTTCTGTGCTATCACCTACCTACTGAGTTATTTTCACACAGCACTATAATACTGATAAGTAGTTATTTTTTCACGAACAAGCAGTACGCACGGCTACAGATCAAGCTATACATTTCCATTATAAGCTGATCTCGCATTGTATAGGATTTCCTTACAATGAGAGGTCCGTGTAAACTGGAAATGTATAGCTTGATTTGTAGCCGTGTGCGCCATTGATCGCTTACTGTATGCTGCAAATTTAGTAGTCTATTCTTAATTCAACCAAAATATTCTACATCTATTTTGTTTTGTTATTGTACAATTTAATTTATTTTGAACAACTATTTTTACTAGACTACGGCAAAGCGTAGGTGTATGATGTCAGTTGCTATTTTATCGCCATCTACTGACGAATAGCAGAAATACGGGCACACCAAACAAAGTTAAAAACGTCAATGAGAATATCAGGAAATAAAATTGTCTTTTAATAAGTCTATTCGACAAGAGATGGCGCTTTTATAAATTTTGGGCATCTCCAAATAATGGCAACATCACATGGTTATGTCATTTTCATTGACGTAGACCGAAGGTCGGCAAATTCAATTTTCAAATAATAACGACTAAATTACTGGGCTGAATGCATTGTTGATATTGATTAATTTGAGGAATTAAATAAATAAACAAAATATGCTTGTACATAAGTGAACTTTGGTTTATGTGATAGTTTAATCTAAAATGGAGCCATCGAAGGAGGCAATCGCAGTCCGCATCACGCGGTTGAATCGTCTGATATTGGGGAAAGTGACAGGTGGGAGTGCAAGGTTCAGCAGAAAGACAGTCGACCGTGAAGCCCTACTGGATGCTCTCACAGTTCTCTACGATGAATGTAACGATGACCCAGTTAAGAAGAGCGATGACTTGGTCAAAGCGTTCTTGGACAAGTGTAAGTTTTCTTTGTCTTATCCTTTCCTTACCCCCAGATAGTGATTAAATGCTCAGAAAGTATGAAGTAAACCAACATGACTTAGAAGCATGCAGCATTCCTGGCATTTGAGATGAATAACAAGCCTGATTGGTAATAAATGTGGTTTTAGGAGACAGCTGTTTCTAAGATTTTTAAGACATACAAAAAAAACATAGACATAATACAGCTGTCTTATGTAGCAGAAGCATAACTATGACTAACAATAAATTAATATAATATAACCCAAATATGTGTAGCTCTTTCCTTTGATGACTTCTTAGATGCTAATCTGCGTGGTCTGGATCTGACCAAGACTGTGTCTGGATTTTAAAAGAGACTAACCTCTGAGTTTGTTTCGGTGTTCTTCTCAGAATCAGTCAGATATAAAACACCAACCTCAACTCAATCAATCTGCCTAGCCTATTCCCAACTATGTTGGGGTCGGCTTCCAGTCTAACTGGATGCAGCTGAATACCAGTATTTTACATGGAGCAACTGCCTATCTGACCTCCACAACCCATTAACTGGGTAATACAATACCTCTTGGTAAGACTGGTTGTCAGACTTTCAGGCTTCTGATGACCCCTAACGACGGTCCAAGATCCACGAATGACAGCCGGGACCAACGGCTTAACGTGCTTTCCGAGGCACGGAGGAGTCTCGATATGTAAAGTTGGTCACCCATCCACGGACTACCCCGGCAAGTGTAGCTTGACCCGTGCGGCTGTTATTACTTAGCCACGAGCTCCTCGAAAACACCAACCTCAACTAGTTTTAAAATAATATTTTTGATGTGTAAAGGTGTTTGTACCATCCTACTTACAGAAATATGAAAAAGTTTATTTTGTTTCATTTATAGATCGTAGCACACTGGCAGAGCTGCGTCGGACTAGAGTATGCATCTCTGACTTTGAGATGCTACAAACAATTGGAAGGGGACATTTTGGTGAAGTTCATGTATGTTCTCTCATTATTTTATTCTGTTCCTTGTTACTATATACATGTTCACAGTTTGGAAAGTAACAGTTAAGTTATAAAGGCCAACTGTTCTAATTTTAAAACAAAGATACAATTTATAAATGCTGTGTCATATTGCATATTTCTAATTAACTATTGTCACAGCAGAATACAGCCGGCTGTCAAGAGAATGTATTCTTGACACCTGCCTTTTCATACTAAGGAACTTTTGATTTGCGATTTGATCTAAACTACATCTAGAAATGGTCCAATTGACTGGTGTCAGGAATGCTTTATCTCGACGGCCGGACTGTCGAAAACACAAGGGGTATGTTCTTATTAGCATGTTGATTATGTTGCAAATACACTTTTCTTAAAATTTGATGAACTTTATTTGTAAGCTATTTATTCTAGGGACTCGGGTCATTTCCTAGCTCTTTTCCATATAATTTGGACGGACTTATTCTGTTGTTCTCTGAGTAAATTCACAAGGAATGCATTGTTTGTAATTTGTTATACATAGATCAATCTGCATAGCCTTTTCCCAACTATGTTGGGGTCGGCTTCCAGTCTAACCGGATGCAGCAGAATACCAGTATTTTACATGGAGTGACTGCCTATCTGACCTCCACTACCCATTAACTGGGTAATACAATACCTCTTGGTAAGACTGGTTGTCAGACTTTCAGGCTTCTGACGACCCGTAACGACAGTCAAAGGTCCACGAATGACAGCCGGGACCAACGGCTTAACGTGCTTTCCGAGGCACGGAGGAGTCTCGGTATGTAAAGATGGTCACCCATCCACGGACTACCCCGGCAAGTGTAGCTTAACGTGATTGATCAACCCGTGCGGCTGTTATTACTTAGCCACGAGCCCCGTTGTTATACATAGGTGTTAGTAACAATTAAGTTGAGATAGGCGCATTTACTGCATTGGTTTACCCTGTAATGGTAGATGTAAGAAGATAAATACATAATTTTTGATAATCTTAGATGGTGCGAGAGAAGCAAACAGGCGATGTGTATGCATTGAAGACATTGCGCAAGGAGCAAGCACGCAAGCGCGCCGACGACGAGCGAGACGTGCTCGCGGCTGCCACTGGACCATGGCTACCTAAGCTGCAGTATGCTTTCCAAGTAAGATTCACATTTGGTTTTTTATTTTTGTTTCTTTGCCTATATATAGGGCCTCACTTATTTATTAAAAGTATCAGGTTTAGGACAATTATTATGGGAACTAGTAATTAAGTCAGTAACACAGCATACATACACAATAAAAAATTTAGTAACAGCGGCAGCTGTAACAAATGGATTCTCTCTGTACCTTAACTCAAATAAGACATTAATTACACTATGGCAGAAAATACTTCAAAACAAATTTTGGCCTCAAAAAGACAACATAAAAAACCGGCCAAGTGCGTCTCGGACCACAATGAAGGGTTCCGTAGTTGGGATGAATAAACTAAGAACTAACTTAACATTGTAGTTGAAAAACATGTTCTCCCATACATTCCAACTGTAAATGTAAGTTTGTACTCACAATATTGATAGATTTACCATGTTATTTTAAGACCACAGACTTCTTATAGGCTTTCCTGTAATCTACAGGTAAAGATCTATTTTCTGTATTTTTTTCAAAATTTTAGGCTCAGTAGTTTCGGAGATAAGGGGGGGGGGGGGTGGTCAATTTTCGTATATTTTCTTAAATAACTTTATAACAATTTATTTTAAAATTATAAAAAAAAATATATTTGAGACCCTCATAGTAAGCTTTTTCATTTGACATGCCACATGGTGTAGTTTGCAAAACTTTTTTTTTTAATTTTCTTAATTGCCCCCCAAAAGTGACCTTTATATTCAAAATTCATTTATTTACTTTACCCGTCCGTATTTGGGTTAAATTCATATGTGTACCTTTCAACTTAATCGGTCCATTAGATTCGGAGCAAATTGGCTGTGACAGATGGACAGACAGACAGACAGATGGACAGACAGACAGACACACTCCTATAAGGGTTCCGTTTTTTCCTTTTGAGGTACGGAACCCTAAAAATAGAGATTTTGCTACAAAATGCACTCTACCTACTTTTTTATTAGCAATATTACTAAATGAATTTAAAATAGATGTGAGTGGGTGCCAGTAAGGTGCAAGTGGTAGCCTCGGACCAAATAAAAAACCGAGACAGCACTGTCAACAGTGACCGGAGTCCAGTTTTGTAAACATGCGTGCACTTAGTGAGGTGTAGTTTAGTTGTAGTTTGGTGTAAATGCGTGTGAGCGTGTAAGCACGAAGCGAGGCGTAGTTTTGCGCATGCTTCACTGTATTGTTCACTGTTCAATGCATGCTATTTATTACCCAACTGTGTGACATAAAGACAGGGTTAAGTTTTTAAGCTTTTCTTTTTGTTCTATGATATGTTTGATGCTATGGGACTGGCTGGCATAGTCACGCACAGCGCACAGAAACCTCAAAAAATATATATTAAGACTTTCTTATTTCTATCATTACTAGGATAGCAACAATCTCTACCTAGTGATGGAGCTATGTTGCGGGGGCGACCTGTCAGGACTCCTCACCCGGCGCGCGCACCCGCTGCCCGAGAGAGACGCCGCCTTCTACGTGGCAGAGGTGGCGCACGCGCTCAAGGCTTTGCACGGCATGGGATACGTGCACAGGGATGTTAAGCCGCACAATATTCTGCTAGACAGGTGAGTCCGCGTTATTTTGTCGTGAATAGACAGTAGGATGTAGTAATGTGAAGTGTTGGCCTTCTTACTCAATTTTTTTATTCAACCCTTAATATCATCATCATCATTCTCTTGCACTCATCCCAAGATATTTGGGGTGGGTGCAACATAACTATCAACCATGGTAATATTCAACCCTGTGTTACATAATGTATGTATGTGTCTTAATGTATGTATGTTTGTTTTATTTGTCTCATTACAAACCAGGCAACCACCAATTTGCAAAATGAATTGAACTCTTAACATTGTCCGTCACAGAGGGCTGTCGCATTTTGTCCTCCTTGCTCACACGGGATAAAATTTTTAAGAATGTTAAATGAAAAGATGCTTTTTTGAAAAATGTAATCAATTGGCAAACTAGTAAATAATATTAATTTTAATAGGTAATTATTAAAAACTCATTTCTATTGTGTTATCTAATAAACTCAGCTCAATAAGTATTTTGATTGGTTGTTGAGATGAGTTAAATAAATGCCACAATAAAAATGTGGCTTTAATAATTACCTATTAGTTTGCCAATTGATTACTAAAAAAAAAAAGCTTTTCCATGTTTAAAAATTTTGGTCCCGTATGAGCGAGAGAGGTGACAAAATGCGACAGCCCTCAGTTATATATGTGCTATATATAGATTCATAGTTCATACATACATTTAAATCTGCAATTTATGTTGTGTACATAATTAGGAGTATTATATCTAGTGTAAAATAATGGTAAAAAGTATAGTTGAATAGAAGAGTTTTTGGACTATCTTTTCTCTAAGAATTCCAGTAATCTAATAAACCTACAGTTAGTAAAACAACGTTATTTTCCGAGTAGATGCGGCCACGTGAAGCTCGGCGACTTCGGCTCTTCGGCGCGCCTGTCAGAGGGCGGCTGCTCGGGCGTGGCGGCGGCCACGGCCGACTACATGGCGCCCGAGCTGCTGGCGGCTGCAGACTGCGCTGCGCACACTGTGTGTCAACAGTACTGCGGCAGAATCGTTACCACTGCCATTGTGCGTCGGCTCACATGCATGTGCTTATACTTACATTATGGAATTGATTCTGCATGTTGAGCTCTATAGAATAAAGCTCGGCCTAGGCCTGCTTGCAGCACTAATAACTAAACACATTTAGCAGTAAACATATTTAAGACATCTCTCTATTTCTTGCCAGAAGGGATGATGACTAAAAATGTTTTGCCCGTCGTTTAGATTATTTAAAAATATTGGACACGTATTTTTTCTTTTTTTTTACGTAATCAAAAGATTGCGGCGGTACATTGAGTTAAAATGTGGCATGACGTCATTTCTTGCTAGTTTTTATACGCACTACGTTATTTTTTATTAATATAATAAAGCTTTATAAAGTTTATTAGGAACAATTATTAGGTATTAAACATAACAATAGACACGAAGATAGCTGCAAAAGTAAAATACTGTGGCGCAGTTATCAACGCCCAACACAAAGTACAAGGAAGACATTTTTGTTCCTTACTTTCACATATTTAATGAACTCTTAATAAATTAAAAATTACAAAAGAAAAAATCATTATAAGTTTTAAAGTACCTATGTGGAGTGTGGAGTGTTCCTGATGTGGAGTGGAAGTGAGGTTGAGTGTTTGTGTATGTGTGTGTGTGTGTGTGTGTGGGGGTGTTGTCTGTGTAAGCTGTGCAATTTGTCTATTATTATGAGAGACCGCTCTAGCGTGAGAATTTGTTTAAGATAACACAAGTTGTTCAGTTTCATCATAGGACATGGATTTAAGCCAGTCTGTCAATTTTATTTCTCAGTAAATTCCTTGTTAAAGGGTAGATATTGTTGCTCCTATTTATATTATTATGAAGCTTAGAGCTAATGTGGTTGAAGTGGCGACGCTATAAATACGTGACTAATATTTTTTTATTATCTGACTGACGAACTATATAAAACAATGGTTAGACCTGCTGTCTTGTATGGATCAGAATGTTGGGCCACAAAAGGGATAAATGAAAAGCAGTTGCATGCAGCTGAGATGAGAATGCTAAGAGGGATGTGTGGTGTTACACGAATGGATAGAATAAGAAATGAGTACATAAGAGGAAGTCTAAAAGTGGCACCGGTGACTGAAAAGCTGTGCGGAAATCGGCTGTCATGGTATGGGCATGTGATGCGGAGGAGTGAGGAAAATGTCGTAAGGAATGTTTTGGGTATGAATGTCGATGGCTATAAGGGTAGGGGAAGACCAAAGAAACGATGGATGGATTGTGTGAAAGATGACATGGCTAGAAAGGGGGTTACTACCGAGATGACGAATAATAGAGAAGTATGGAAAAAAAGGACATGTTGCGCCGACCCCAAATAGATTGGGATAAGGGCAGGAGAATGATGATATCTGACTGACGGACTAAATTCAACATCCCTATTGTTTGAAGTTTACAGAACGATGTTTTAAATATGTTTAGCTCTGATTTTATTTAGTGATGTATGATGTTAGCTGGCCTTTGATTTCAGAGGGGCAATTCCCGTGTTTTTAACAATTTTCGCAATCTCATCAAAAATTGTAATAGCGTTTACCTACATTTTTGACATTTGGTTGTCGCTAACATGAGATTGCGACTTGAATTTGAACGTTTTTAGGTACGAGAATTGGTCTTCAGGAGTTAAAAACTTACGATAAACTTTTGCTTACTTGTTGCTAAGTGTGTTTTTTCTTGTTTAAATTAATAAAACAACATGCAGAATCTCTGGTATTAAACTGTTTTTTTTTTATAATAGTTTTGTAGTAGGTAGTGGCTGATAGCAAGAATTTTTATGTTTGTAACTTAGCATGACAGTGTTGGGTAGTAATAATATAATAAGTAAATATTTAGTAAAGGAATGGTAAAAATAACAAAATGGTACGATAAAAAAAAAAAAAAACAATATTTGCTACAGACTGAGAGCTAATGAACTTCACTTGATTTTAGAAAATCAGTGGTCACTAACACAAGTATTTAGAGAACTTTTCAATGGCAGTTGAGTTTTATTTTGAATTAAGTAAACATAGTCTGCGTTTTCTAATAGATTTACATGAATATAGAGGACCTCATATTAATATTAAATTTCGTTACATGTGTCCAGTCGTCGTGTGACTACTGGTCGCTCGGTGTGATCGCGTTCGAGCTGGTGACGCTGCGCCGACCGTTCTCTTCGGGAGAGGAAGACTCTATTGCTCAAATACTTAGTAATATACAAAGGTAAGAACTTTTCTTATTCTTTCTTGTGTATTACCTTCTAGCTGTTGCCCGCGGCCTCGCCCGCGTGGATGTCAATACTTACCTATTTGAATCTGATTTTGTAAAAAAAAACCCCGTGAAATTCATGGGTTTGTTTTTCTTGCGCGGAACCCTAACTCTTTTACTGAAATAAAAGTGGCCTAAGTTACTTCTTATAACATTAGCAATCTGCCAGTGAAAATCCCGTCAAAATCGGTCCAGCCGTTTCGGAGATTAGTCGCAACAAACAGACAAAATTTTAAAAATTGTTTTTTTGTTATCAATCAATTTTATTTATTTGTATAGATGTATTAGATATCATTAATCTCGTTGTGTATCGAGCGACACGAGAGAACGAGAAATAAAAAACGTTTGTTGCGTTTCTGACATCAGCATCATATTTATGACCTAGGTACTAGCTGACCCGACAGATGTTGTCCTGTCTTAGCATATGAATATTCTAATGTAAACGCGAGAAGTTAAAATAGTCGTTAAGTTTTCTGAAATTTTCCAATTTTCTGCGCAATTTTCTTCCGTAAGAACTAGCGTTACCAGACGTCCCGTTGTACCTGGGACGTCCCGTATTTCAGGCATAATTTTAAACGTCCCGCCGGGACAAGCTCTGTCCCGTATTTAAACCTTATTTGATTTTGGCTTATTTCGGGACCCTGGGGTCCCGGACCTTTGGAAGGCGTACGAGGGGCCGAAGCCAACTCGCAGAGGCCCCTTAGACAATTTTAAATGACCAGGAGGCACCAGCCGACGATTATACCTGTATGCACTATGCAAGTGCACCCAAGGAAGGACAACCCCCGGTTGGTGCAGGACTATTGCAGAACATGGAAACAAAACACATTGGGCCTATGGGTTTGGATGGCTACATGGATTGGGTACCCTGAACTATGGAAGAACTATGTCCCTTGCCTGACCAATGTTATATAATATACACAGATAAATTGGCGGGGGGTGACTTGCACACTCAATAATGGGCCCCAATAATAATTATTATTAATAATTATTCACTCAATAATTATTTGATTTATTATTAAGAAATCTATCGCACTACGGTACGGACAAGTCGTCCGACGCCAATGACAAAGAATATTAGTCTCTGTTTGTTTTGAATAGGTACGTAATTACTTTCTAGTTATTATCTATCTCATGATTTTAGCGCCCATTTTGTTTTATTTACATTTTCTATTCATTGCTTCCTAAAATTTTCGCAAGGTAAGGTATGTTTAGTAAATATGTGTTATGTTCGTGTTAACATTTTCTTTGTTATTTAATGCTGAAAATATTAAACAAAATGAGTGATGCAAGTGATAGTGACACAAATAATTCGTCTGGATGAGGTAGTTGTAAATTAATAAAGTTTTTAGGGTTCCTTACCTCCAAAGGGTAAAACGGAACCCTTATAGGATCACTCGTGTGTCTGTCTGTCCGTCTGTCCGTCTGTCACAGCCAATTTGCCCCGAATCTAATGGACCGATTAAGTTGAAATTTGGTACACATATGAATTTCTGTAACCCAAACACGGACAGGTAAAGTAAATAAATGAATTTTGAATATGGGGGTCACTTTTGGGGGCAATTAAGAAAATTTAAAATAAAAGTTTTGTTAATTTTAAATTTAAGAAAATAGACGAAAATTACCCCCCCCCCCCCCTCCTTAGCTCCGAAACTACTTAGCCTAAAACTTTGAAAAAAAAAATACATAAAATAGATCTTTATCTGTAGATTACAGGAAAACCTATAAGAAGTCTGTGGTCTGAAAATAACATGGTAAATCTCTCAATATTGTGAGTACAAACTTACAGTTGGAATGTATGGAAAAACATGTTTTTCAACTACAATGTTAAGTTTGTTCTTGGAATAATTCATCCCAACTACGGAACCCTTCATTGTGCGTGGTCCGACACGCACTTGGCCGGTTTTTTTTTCCAAATGCTTATGTAAAATCAAACAAATTGTATAATATTGAAACTTACACGATCTTCTTTAAAATATAAGTAGCAATTTGTATAAATCAAAATAAGAACGTAAAATACGTTTTGTCAAAAATAAGAACGTGAAATACTGATAAGTATTCAGCTTTTTTTGTCATTTTGACCATACCACACTAACAATTTTTCTCCATAATTTACTTGTTTGTCTCTTTATTTCTAGTTACGAACGCGAGTCATCGCCACAACTCCCATGGCAGGATCCCGGCTCCGGTCCGTCGCGTGAGTGGCGCCTCCTGGTGGCCGGCCTGCTGCGCGTGCTGCCCAGCAAGCGCTACTCCTACCTCGACACGCTGCAGCACGCTGCGCTCGCGCACGTGCCCGCGCACAACATACGAGACCAGGTACAGATCTTTAAGGAAACGTATGCGCTTCGGGAATCATCGTCCATTTTCGGAAACACGAACGCGCGATGATGGAATCTAATAAAGAGCTGTAGCAACCATGGAAGTACGAGCCCATTTTGTATTACCAAGATTACAAAATTATAAATAAACAACTCGACTCTTAGGTACTCTATTCGTATGGTGTACATAATAAAGAGTATTTTATTTTATGCCGCACGTTAAGCCGTTGATCCCGGCTGTCATTCTTGTTACGGGTCGTCAGAAGCCCGAAAGTCTGACAACCTGTTACTAAGGGGTAATTATCAACTGGGCTGAGGAGGTCAGATAGAGAGTCGCTTGACAACATGACTGACTGCATGGTTAATAAGGAGATAGACGCAGGGGCTTATATAGGGTTACATTAAATTGACTAGCTAAAACTCCGTATCTAAACACGATACAATAAAAAGATTTTTTTTGGGAGGTCAACGACCGCTGTTAGTGTTGTTACTTGAAATATTAGTTGAGAAAAACTGTTTTCTTATGTTTTATCATGTTTAGATATACTCATCACATCTGTGAAGTTAGCACGTTAAGCCGTTGGTCCCGGCTGTCATTCGTGGATCTTTGACAGTCGTCAGAAGCCGGAAAGTCTGACAATCAGTCTTACCAAGGGGTATCGTATTACCCAGTTAATAGGTTGTGGAGGTCAGATAGGCAGTCGCACCATGTAAAATAATGGTATTCAGCTGCATCCGGTTAGACTGGAAGCCGACCCCAACATAGTTGGGAAAAGGCTAGGCTGATTGATTGATCTGTGAAGTTTCTTTCAGTCTTTTTTTTTTAAACTGATATTTCAAGTGATAACTGCGGTCGATGACCCCACGAAAAAATCATCAAATTACTTTATTTTTGTTTTATCATGTTCAGATATACCCATCGCGTCTGTGGAGTTTAGCTGGCCAATTTAAAATAACTCTGTATATAATCGCGTTTTTAAAGTTGGCTAATTTGCTCTCGACATCGGTGATGCGCAACAGCTTAGCTCATACTGTGACGGTATATCGTCTACAGACGAGCTTCGTGTTGACAAATTACATCATAATGTTACTATGAAATAGTTTCTTGCTACTGGACTCTCACGACGTATCCCGCGCCGGACATATAGTACGCGTTACAAATCCTAGGAAAATTGTTGTTGTTTGAAACTTTATTCATCTCAGTGTCTAACTACACATTTAAAAAACCAATAAAACAAGGCGAATTATAAAATTTTTTAAATTGGCCGAAAGATGACAATGCGCTCTGTGTTGACCGTGAGTTTAAGCAGATCGAGTAACATGGTAAGCCTATTGTTGTAAGTGTTGAATGTTCCTCAACAAACACATGGTGCTCCATGATTTATTACGATGTTTCGAACAAACTGGTGCACGTTATAATAATTGCCTTTTGATATTTTATTTAACTTTCCAGTAAGAAGCTTGAGGGCTTCTCATATTCCATAATTCGAAGGCTTTGTAGAAATATGCATATTTACTGCTTTCAACATATACGAGTATCATTGTCACTAAGCCAACGTTCGCAGGATTTTCAACTCTCGGTGTTGAACCAAGCTTCGAGAATCCAACCTAATAACAACTGAGTGCATCCCAGCGCGTCGAAAAAACAGACTGTTGGATTTTCACCTTTCGGCGCTAAGCAGAGCGTTGAAAATCCAGTGCGCGAAAAAAAATCGCCGCGACATTTTTACGTCCGTGCGGACGTCGGCTTACTGTGTACTCACCTTCCTAATCAACATCTACATTGAACAATAAAACACTGAAATTAAATAACTAGTGTTTGCATTGTTATTATTACTTGATGAGTAGACATTAATCTTTACAGTACAAGGTTTTTTTTTGCGTGTTCATTATGAATTTCTGCCTGTTTTTCTTGGAAATTAAATGTATGAATGTTACTCTGTGATATTGTTACGGTAAACGTGTGTTTCGCCGGCAGGCTCCTCCCTGGGTGCCGTGCGTGCGCGGCTCGGAGGACGCGTCGTACTTCAGCGTGATGGCGCGCGGCCCGCAGCCGCCCAGCGCCGCGCCCTTCAGGACGCGCCCGCCCTTCGCCGGACAGCTGCCCTTTGTCGGTTAGTGCACTACTTCTCTTCTTTCCAATTGGCACCAACTATTAACGCCGCAAGGGCCGGGAGATTGTTGGCGCCGTAACGAAGATACGACGTACTGACGAAAACTTGCAAATCGTGGCAAGCACAGACGGTTCTGTCAGAGCACAACACACAATTCAGAATATTTATTTGTTTTCAAGTTGTTATCTTGTAGAAAAGTAATGTAAAATAAAATGTACATCGTTTCAATCCATGAAAAACTCAACACCAAGTACAAACATAGTTCATGCCGTGGGTAAAATATTTGCGGTCTTACTACAAAAGCTTTAGACATGTTCAACGCGTGTCTTACGTCAAACTCCATACATAAAAACCTAAGCGTGTCTTAGTTTTTTTATTTATGGAGTTGAACATGTGTTTAAATCTTTTTTAGTAAGAGAGTTGGAAGTTAGAAAATTGGTAACAGGGCTGAGCTGACTAAATAGGATAGAAATTGTATGAAATCACCTACCAGATAGTTCATCGATATTTATCCGGAAGTGATGAAACATGCCCTAACTTCTTCTATTTTTGTGGAAGACAAAAATAGAAGGAGAAGAACAACAACAACAACAACCAAAACAACAACAACATATACACATACACCTAATGTACAATAATAAACATAATAATATTTGTTCAACATATTTAAAAAAATATTCTGAACATATTCTTCGTTTGGCATGCCGATGTAATGCTTGGTTGTTGATTGTCATTAGCGTTTACGACGGCGTGAGCTGTAATTAACGCGTTTGTTAGAAGAAAGTAAAAACGCACATCATATTCAGCCTATAACGTTTCCACTTTTGGGACACATGCCTCCTCTCGGTAACAGTGAGTGGGCTGTAATCCACCACGCGGGCCTAGTTCGGGGTGGTAGATGTCACATATCTTCGAATTTTTAGTTCTAGGACATCCGTCTCCTCACGATGTTTTTATTCGCCGTTTTGAGAGCAGTGATGATGAAATACACAAAGTAAAGCGCCTGTCTGAGTTCGAACCTCGACCTACAACTCGTAAGTCGCGGCAGTTAAATATCGATGTCAAAATGAAGACATTTGATTTTCGCCATTTTGGCGGTGATAGCAACGTGTGCGTCCATGGAAGTAATATTATATTGTGGTAGATTATTCTGCTGAGTTTAAGATAGCGAATCTTAAATGCGCATACTCTCATGATAAAAATGTTCTAATTATCACGTAGTAAACACAAAATTCACAAAACAAATCTATATTTCACGATTAAGACCTAGAACATCTGAGAACCACTGCTACACGTCGGCCATTTGCAACAATGTGTCAATTTTAGTTCCTGAGACACTCGAGCGGGGGGCGCTGTGAATCGGCACAAAAATCAACTGTCATTTCTTATAGTATATACTGAGCCACCACTGCTCTCTAAAAACGCACACTTTCACCTAAATAATGTTGTTTGTTTGTCACAATTTACAAATACGTTCATAATATGAGCCGCTTGTTTTGGTGACATTCGTACATAAACGACATTGTTTTTTGACCCAATCCGGCGCAAGGTGTAACACTAATTAGTCAAAGTAGTCCCCAACCTTTTTGCCCGGGCTGAAGTGAGCGCGACCTGGTCTTGCGCATCCCGCGCTCCTTTAACGTCCCGACTGATACCTTAATTTTGCATTCTACGCATCGGCTCGCGCCTGCGTTCAACCCGGCCAAAAAGATTGGGACTACTGTATAGTAGTATAAGTTTAACAATATCGTTTACCGCAGGGTACTCGTTTGTCGCGCAAGAAGAATATGAAGACCACAGCGGTGGGTTCAACGCGTCACACGACTGCACTGCCATTGATTTGGCTACTTTTAAGTGAGTTTTTACGCATTTAATTTTAATTATTTTTACTGTTTCACTAACGTATACAGGGTAAAATTAAATTAGGTCGCGAAACTCTGCAGACGTAATGCGTATCGAAAAAAATGATTTGTTGATTTTTTTTTTGGGTCAACGACCGCTGGTAGCGTTGTTACTTTGAAGTAGGAGTTGAGCAATATCTTTTTTATTGTTGTTCATGTTTAGATATCGATACCCTCGATACATCTTTGAAGTTTACACACACAAAAAAAAAATGATTTTTAAACTGATATTTCAACTGCACTGCGGTTGGACCCCAAAAAAAATCATCAAATTAATTTATTTTTTACTTTTAACATGTTTAGATCCACCCATCACCCACCCATCCCATCACGTCTGCGGAGTTTCGCTAGCTAATTTAGTTTGACCCTGTAGAGTTGCAGCCAAGTCGTCGCTGTCTCACTTTATTTTAGACTCGACTACATAATACATAAACTTTCGATTCTTATTCATTCTTTGCCCGCGTGGATGTCGGCCCACGGGAAAGTACTACCGGGATTAAAAGTACCCTATGTGTTAATTTATTTTATTTCATTCAGTTAAGTAAATGTTACCACAAGGAACTTAGGGGATGATTTCTTAAAAACCCACATATTTGTTTATTTCCTACCAAAAGCATAAATTTGAATTTTCATTTATCTAACTTAAGAAATGTTAGGTTTCCTATACAAACTTTCATCCCCTATATCACCCCTTAAGGATTAGTTTCGAGGCAAAAAGTAGCTCATGTCCTTCCCCAGGATGCCATCTATAGCCATGCCAAATTTTATCAATATCCGTGCAGTTTTGTGAATTTAAAAAAATCAACCCCTATTTTACCCCCTTAAGGGATAATTTATCAAAAACGCTGAACCACATATTTTTTATTTCCTACCAAAAGCATAAATTTGAATTTTCATATCCCTAACTTAAGAAATGCTGGGTTTCCTATACAAACTTTCATCCCCTATATCACCACCTGTAGGATTATTTTTGAGACAAAAAGTAGCCTATGTCCTTCCCCAGGATGCCATCTATAACCTTGCCAAATTTTATCAAAATCCGTTCAATGGTTTAGGCGAGAAAAGGTAACAGACTGACAGACAGACAGAGTTATTTTCGAATTTATAATATTAGTATGGATATACATGAATCAAACGTAATTTCAATATGATATATTATCATCTCATGATCTATGGAGCCATGATCACTCATAACGTTAGACTTCAAATAACATTTTGACATTCTAATCTCTTTTTAATCAAAATATAATTTAGTGTACAGAGCAATTTTTTTGTTCACAGTTTGCTCTACTTATGAATAAGAACAACTTTCACTACAGGACCAACTCTGAAATTACGAAAAAAAAAATTTGCTGCTTCATACAAAAGTTCAATACCTACTCGACCAAAATGTATGAAACAGCAGATTTTTGAGTTGGTCCCATAGTAAAAGTTCTTCATATTCATGGGTAGAACACTTTGTGAAAATTTAACTAGTAATAATAAAATTGTCCTGTAGGTACTTACTATATTTTGACTCCCTAAATATCTACGACCGTGTAAACCAGGTCAGCAGAGAAGCTAGCGGCGATGCGCAGCCGTGAGATCACGCTACTACAGACTAAACTAGCGGAGGCCGAAGCGCTGGCTGGCGTTAACGTGGAGCGTGTGAGGCACGAGGCCGACGCTGAGGCCGAGCGGCAGCGCGTGCGCCTGCAGGCCGAGATTACTGCGCTCAGCCTGCAGAACAAGTAAGCATAATTCAAAAACATTTGTGAATGGTCTTTTTGGTAGCCCGCGAAATTCAATTTTTCTTACGTTTCTTGCAATTTCCAAGTCAGTGTTAGGTTGTAGAGTTGTAGTAGTACCTGGTCGACCGAGCTCTGCTCGGGTGAAAATCGAGAAAACGAACTTCCCAGATACGACACCTAGCTAGATCGATTTTTCGCCCCCCAACCCCCAAATTCCTATATACTATAGTATCAAATCTGCCTAGCCTTTTCCCAACTATGTTGGGGTCGGCTTCTAGTCTAACGGGATGCAGCTGAATACAAGTATTTACATGGATCGACTGCCTATCTGACCTCCATAACCCATTAACTGGGTAATACGATACCCCTTGGTAAGACTAACAGACTTTCGGGCTTCGACGACCCGTAACGACTGTCAAAGATCCACGCCACGAGTTCCTCCGAAATTCCTATATAGTATATAAATACAAATATTGCTCATTTAATAGTTTATGAAAAAAGTATGATTCGCGAGCGTAAACAAATACCAATACTTATAATCATTAGAATCAGTAATACAACTCCTTCAGTTAGTATAATCCTCAAATGTCAAGATTTCATGAAATAGGCATTTAATTGGATTACCTGGTCTTATAGTTGTATTGATGACTTTAATTATTATAATTCTGTAAATACATACTTATTACGGTCGCGAAACATATTTTGATCAACATACAACCTAATACTGAGTTGCAAATTGCAAAAAACGTAAGGAAACTTGAATTTCGCGATCTACCCTGGCGCTTCCGCCATAACGCAGCGTTGCCTATTTCTATAACGCTTATATAATTTTATATTATATTATAATTTCTATAATTTGTGTAACGTTGAACATTAACAACTTCATAATTGAGCCAGCATTTTAAGGCCAGCGATTACTTATGGTTTGGGTGTTATTATGCAGCTGATACTTGTTTTCGTCAAACCAACGATATAAGCCAATTAATGCCCTAGTAAGGTTAAAAAAGAAGAAACTAAGTTCATGATAAATTATTTCTTGCCAGACGTCTCGAACGCCAGGTAGAAGTAGAACGCGAAGAGCGCATGGCTCTTCAGCGCACAAACCAAGAGCTATCCGCCGGTATCGCAGACCGCAACAACGCTGAGGTGCGCAGTGTACGCGCAGCCGCTGCAGCGCTGCAGGCTGAGAGGGACGCGCTGAGAGAAGATACGAGGCGGCTGGAGAGCAAGATAGAACACCTACAGGCTGATTGTAAGAGGGCCCTCGCTGATGCCGAGACAGCGAGGTCGCAGCAACAGCATTATAAGGTTGGTTCCCCTAGTTGTCGAATTTTCTACAGGTAAACCGAAAAGTTTTGCTCATCGGTTATCTTCGTGTTTCCGAATTAGCACGAACGTCGCGCCACAGAGTAACCCCCCACAGAGGCAAAGCTTCTAAGTTTTGTACTGCCGCGCTACTGCTACAAAAGCAGAGCATGTGTCATTGCGCGTTTGTATGAACTTTCCTCTCTTTTAGGTTACCTACTCCGGTAGCCGATCGTCATCTGTTTCTCAAAGTTTTGAAATGTTTTTGGAATTGCATAGAGTTGTTAATCATATTACAAATAATACCGTATTACCACGATTACAAAATTATAATTTGCAATCGTGGTAATACAAAATGAGCGTGTACTTCCATGGTTGTATTGTAGCAACTTAACAATAATGTTAGATCCCACACCATCCCTAGTTTATTTCCGAAAATAGAAGATGATTCCCGAACGCATACTTTTCTCCCTCTCACACAGAGAAGGCCTGTGTCCCAGCAGTGAGAATGCTATATTACTGGCTGATTATACTTTTCTTGGGATATCTGTGTGGTTTTATCATTAGTAATGAAATGCTAACTGGTAATATGTTAGTATGCAATTTAATTCTAGCTTTGTTTCCTGCACATTTTTTAAAATAGCAAATCTTGAGTGCCTCGTTAGTGTAGTGGCTGCAAACGCGACTGCTGAGCGTTGGGTCCTGGGTTCGATTACTGGGTATAGTTTATTTGGTTTTCTCAGTATGAAATTCTTAGTAAAAGTCTGGATTTGTGCTTAACTGATAAAATATCATAGGTGTAAAGTACTAAATACCGCTCGTTTACCGTTTTGGATTACAGACGTGATGTTTTCTATTAGTAGGCCGCGTCCTATAGTGCGCGCGCAAGTGCTAGTCACCGCCTGAGGTATGTGAGCGGTGAGGATGGGGGAGGTAGACAAAGGCCAAGCTAACTCAGTCTGCCAATCTTGTCAATCGCGCCCTCCCCCGTCTCACCGCTCACATACCAGGCGGTGACTAGCACTTGCGCGCGCACTATAACTAAAACTGGTCGTCGCTTTCAAATGTCACTTTATTTATTTATTTATTTTAAGGAGAACCAACAGCTATAACAGATAGGTAACAATTGAATATAAAACATAAACATTTATGTTCGGATAACCGGAAGGTGCAGGTGAGATCATATTAGGTTGGGGAAAAAGTCTTTTCGCATTATAGTATGTATGAACTTAAAATAAAATCTCTTTGGCTATACTATTTGTATCTGGCTGGTTTTGGTATCATTGAAAGTTTAAATTTTAAAGAACATAATTCCAAATTCAAATTAGGAAAATGTGTGATTTTCATTTGTTTTTCGTACTGTCAAGATGAGTGAATCTAATGAAGAAATTCGATACATTTCAAAAGTTTACTACAAAAAAGGTAAAAATGCAACGCAAGCCGCGAAAAAAATTTGCGATGTTTATGGACCCAGTGCAGTATCTGTGAGAGTAGCACAAATTTGGTTTAAGCGTTTTCAGTCCGGTAATTTTGATGTCAAAGATGCACGTCGCTCTGGTCGCCCTATTACGGTTAAAATGGATGCCATTTTTGAAAAAGTGGAGCAAGATCGGCATATCAGTAGTTACGACGTAGCTGAAGAACTGGGAATTGACCACAAAAGAGTTTTGGCGCATTTGAAAAAAACTGGGTACACAAAAAAGCTCGATATTTGGGTACCTCACGAGCTCACTGAAAGAAACCTAATGAACCGTGTACTCATTTGTGATTCTTTATTACGACGTAATGAAACCGAACCATTTTTGAAGAAGCTGATAACTGGTGATGAAAAGTGGATCACGTACGACAAGAACGTGCGAAAAAGGTCGTGGTCAAAGGCCGGTCAGGCTTCATAGACTGTGGCGAAACCCGGGTTAACTCGCAACAAGGTGATGCTGTGTGTGTGGTGGGATTGGAAGGGCATTATTCATTATGAGCTGTTACCACCAGGCAGGACCATCGATTCTGAAATCTACTGCGAACAACTGATGAGATTAAAGCAAGAAGTTGAGAGAAAGCGGCCGGAATTAATCAACAGAAGGGATGTGGTTTTTTATCATGATAACGCTAGACCTCACACATCTTTAGCCACTCAGCAAAAATTAAGAGAGTTTGGCTGGGAGGTGTTAATGCATCCGCCGTGTAGTCCTGACCTTGCACCTTCAGATTTCCACCTGTTTCAGTCTCTTCAGAATTCTTTAGGCAGTGTCAGGTTAACATCACGAGAGGACTGCCAAAACCACTTGTCGCGGTATTTTGATCAGAAGTCCCAAAATTTCAATAGCAATGGGATCATGTCCTTACCTACAAGATGGCAAAAAGGTATCGAACAAAATGGTACCTACATACTTTAGATAAATGTAAATAATGTATATTAAAAAATGTTTTGAATTTTCTTAAAAAATGCGAAGAAACTTTTTCCCCAACCTATTATGTTCCGGTTTACCGAAAGAAGAGACATAAACAAAAGTGATGTTCGCGTTTCCACGCGAACCATCATTTTGGTTAGGACGTGGGGTAAAGAAAAATTTTTGAGCAGTTTTCTTTATTATTTTGTACAATATTCTAAGGTGTTCATTATACGGCAGGATGTAATAGAGCATGTGTACGAGTTGCGACACAGGAGGCTCACTGAGATCAACGTGCGCCCCATCGTGAGTGTGTCCTCTTTGTTCATATAGTGTATCAGTAGTGTAGGTACTGTGCACCATCTTATATGTCCTTCTCTATGTTCCAAATTATTGATGTCATGTCTGTAACAAAGCTGTCACTTTTCGAATTAATTTTTTTTTTCCTTTGTAGTAGTGAAGGCATATAAAGGCATATACTGTAGAAATAGAATGTTTATTGATGAATAGAGGTAGTACTTTGTAGTTCAGTCAGTAGTTCAGCCTGGTGACCTAAGTTAATAGTTAAACGATTTAGTGCAATCAAGAGCAATCTATCGAACTAAAAACTCTGTTCATAAAGTGCGAAAAAACAAACAATATTATTACTGGAAATAAAACATTAAAACGAGTTAACCCTAAAAGTGCTTGTCATCGTCAACTTGGGCCTTATGACTTACATGATATTACAACCAACTCCATCTATCAAACAAACTAACTGTGTAACCAAACTCAATATTTTCAAGTGATCATTCTTCGACCTCAACATCCGTTCCAACCGAACAAACCAAGCTTTCTATTTCACCGCATAAGCGCTGTGTCAACTTGATCCTTATGGCATACACGGCAGTTCAACTAACGCCATCTATACATAAACTTCTACATTAAGTAACCAAACACATTCAAGAGATACGTTGACCTCATTATCCGTTATCGATCGATCCAACCAAGCTCTCTGTTTCACAACATTACCAATAGAGGGCGCTGTTTACAACTGTTACAAAGTACAATAAAAAAATACCACTAAAATCATGGATGAAATAAAAATCGTGTTGGAAAACATGCAAAAAGAAATGAAACAACAAAAGATTGATATGCTTGACATAAAAGACGATATAAAAACTACAATAATATAAATGACAAGTTTAGGAGCTTGGAAATTAAAAATGAACATCTAGAAAAGAAATTAGAGCAGCATTCTTCAGCTGTCAACAATTTAGAAAGACACATAAGACGTAAAAACCTGCTTATATTTGGAGTGTAAGAACGAGAAAATCCTATCACGATCTAGAAAAAATAATACTGGATATAATATACAACTCCTTTAACTTGCAATATGAAAATGGTATAGAAGCTCTCAGAAGACTTGGGAAAAAAGGCGAGAAAATCAGACCTGTGGTTGTTACGTTTAGCACAATGGGATTAAAAATAAAAATCCTGCAAAACCAATAATGCCTAAAAAACTCACCATATTATATAAAGCAGGATTAGTCCCTAGAAGTCTTGAACAAACGCAGAGAACTACAAGCCCAACTGAAAGAAGTAAGAGAGACGGGTAATAAAGCTTTTATAAAATATGACAAGCTCATTGTATTACCCGACCTAGATAAAAACGTATCACAATACCATACAAACAAAAGAATTGTATCTGAATCACCTGAAACAGTAACACTCGTCAATAGCCAAAAAACTACAGAAAACAAAAAAACAACCTTTAAAGAAAAGCAAGACAGCTACTACTATGAAGAACTACATCCTACAAAAACCAAAACTTGTTTACAACACTGAAAGTACTTCGCACGAACAAGTACAGCTCCGTGAAACAGAATAACAACCACAGAAGGGCCCTCCCGATCTCCCAATCCGGCTGGTCCCCGTGGGAGGAAGAGACCATAACCCTTTAGAGACAAACATCTCAAGCAAATTTAAGCCTGCGAATAATAACCAACTTTTTATTGGGACATACAACGTAAGGACTTTATCGACACACACCCGTTTAATAGAATAATTGGAATCCCTGAAAAATACAAAATTTTATATAATTGGCCTGTCTGAAACAAGAAGGCTAGGAAATTCAATTCAAGAATATGAAAATGTCATCTTTCATTACATAGGAGAGACCCCAGGCCTTTATGGTGTAGGTTTTCTCGTAAAGAAACACCTCAAAACTCACATCGAAAGCTTTACTGGTCTATCAGAACGAGTGGCTTTATTGACGCTAAATATCAACAATTTCAGAATAAGCATAATACAAGTGTATGCTCCAACAGACACTGCAAATGACGCTGAAATAGAGCTATTCTATGACACCATCGACAAAGCCCTAAAAATGTCAGGAAGAACATAATAGTTATGGGGGATTTTAATGCCAAAATTGGCCAAGCAAAACCAGAAGAAAATTTAGTTATGAAAAACCACGGATATGGCATAAGAAACAACAGAGGCGAACGACTAATAGAATTTGCATACGAAAACAAACTTTCTATAATAAACACTTTTTATAAAAAGAAGAATAATCAAAGATGTACCTGGCGATCTCCAGACGGTACCACTAAAAACGAACTAGACTATATATTGACTCATTTACGAAACAACATGCAGAATATACAAGTTATCAATTTGGATTTCCCTACGGACCACAGATTCGTAAGAGCAACATTTCTTGTCCAAAAATTAAAGGTAACCAGAATGAACTATGCTAACAACTCGAGAAGCTCACTAAAGAATGAAGAAGAAATATCGAGATTTAAAAAATCGCTTATCGAATGCAATGAAGACCTTATGAACTGCCAAGAAATAAACTCTGTACAGGAATGTTACGACAAAATAGTTAACATTTTAGAATCTAGTTTGAAGAAAGCCCTCATACATAATAGAGATAAAGCAAGAAGCAGCATGATATCAACTCATACTACAAAGCTAATACAACGCAGAAGGGTTCTACAAAAAATCAAACCAAAGACGCGTGCTATGAAAAATGAATTGAAAGCACTGTACAAGCTAGTAAGCAAATATGTTCGAAAAGACTACTCAAGCCATCGAAAACATACCATCGAAAAACACCTTAATTCTACAGGAAGTCTTAAAAAAGCTTACAAGGAACTGCGATCTCATAAAACATGGATAGAAGGACTTCACGACCCTCAAAAAACAACGCATGATCGGAAAGATATCCTACACATAGCATCTAACTTTTATGAAAACTTGTACAGTGCCCCAGTACGTCAAGACATAGACCAAAGTGAATCAGAAAATGATGACAATGATGTAGAAATAAAACCAGTGGATGAACTAGAAATTATAATGGGAATTGAAAGGTTAAAAGCAGAGAAGAGTCCAGGACCTGACAGAATAACAAACGAGGTCATAAAAATAGCTGGTCCCTTCCTAGTAAACCCTCTGACACATCTGTTTAATTTGATATTAAGTTCCTCTACAACACCTACACAGTGGTCGGAGTCTGACATTATCTTGATGTTTAAAAAAGGAGACCCAAAAAACATAGGGAATTATCGACCAATTAGCTTTCTTTCATCACTTTATGAATTATTCTCAACAACTATAGAGAAGAGAATTAGTACTACACTAGAAAAAAGTCAACTGATCGAACATGCTGGGTTTCGAAGGAGCTATTCCACAATAGACCACATCCACTCTTTGGAATTGCTCATTGAAAAATATCGCGAGTATCAACGTCCACTCTACATAGGGTTTGTAGACTACCAGAAAGCTTTTGATACAATACTACATCCCTCAATATGGAAAGCTTTACAATCACAAAAAGTAGAGAAAAAATACGTGCAAGTCTTAAAGCACCTTTATGAGAACAACACAAGTAGAGTGAAACTTGAGACCTCAGGACCACCTATCCCCATCAAAAGAGGAGTACGGCAAGGTGACCCTCTATCTCCTCGAATCTTTTTAGCAATACTGGAATCGATTATCTGTAGTTTAAATTGGGATGGAGCCGGTATATATGTAAAAGGGAAACATATTAGTCATCTAAGGTTTGCAGACGACATTGTCCTCCTATCAGAAAACAGCATAGAGAGAGACATTGTTACACACAACAGGCAAGCAGAGAAGCAGGCCTAGAAATTAATCTGAGCAAAACAAAACTCATGACAAATGCCCTACAAAACCCTATAAGTCTTGACAACACACCAGTAGAGTACGTTGAGAACTATATCTACCTAGGGAAACAGATTTCGTTCCAGAAACTAAATAACGATGCAGAAGTAGATAGAAAAAAAAAACGACATGGATAATTTTTGGAGCCTAAACGAAATTCTAAAAAGTCAGACGTCGATGAAAATTAAGAGCAGTCATGGACTCGTGTATTTTACGAGTACCTTCGCTAACCTACGCCTGTTAAACGTGGAAGTTCACCAAGAAAGTAAAAAGTAAAATCACGTCCTGCCAGCGAAGCATGGAGAGAAGTATCGCAAAAATTAGGAAGTGTCAAAAAGTTCGTCACACTAAAATCAGGCAAAAGACAGGAATAAAAGATGCTCTCACCCATGCACTAAAGTTAAAATGGAGATGGGCAGGCCACGTAGCGAGAATGAGCGACGGTCGATGGACAATTCGCATGACGTCATGGCCAGGTCCTACAGGCACTCGCAAAAGAGGAAGACCTGTAACTAGGTGGACAGATGACATGACACGAGTCGCAGGAAAAAACTGGCTGACAGAAACCAAAGACCGAGACCGCTCTCTGGAGGAGGCCTTCACCCTCACTACTTGACGGGTTCATGCATGTATTTTTATAAAATTATTTAATTTATTTTTAAATTCAATTTGTTTTTATAAATAGTACAATTATTCAAAATTAATTTATACATTTTAAAACTATTATTATTACAAATGAATAAATATTATGGAAATTATTAATTAATGTTATGAAATGTTAGACCAACAACAAATATAACAATTCTTTTTAAATGATTTCATTGTATTATCATCAATCATCTTTATCATACATAAGTCATGTAAAAATGTTAAATGTTTTGAATGCATGAAATAAAAGGCTTTTTATTTTATTTATCTTTAAAGTATGTAGTAGGTACTAAAGTAGAGTTTTGGATCTCCATTGAAACAAAGGCCGAGATCTATAAACGTTACCTAGCACGTCCTATGATTAAAACATGTTCCGTTTCTATCTTGCACTTGTAGTTTAACAGTTGTGCGACAGTGATAGAAATAACGCTTAGCCAAAGTACCATCGCGAACATTTTCGGTGAATCACTTTTGACCTTATTACTATGGTAATAAGTTTCAAAAGTGGTTCACCGCAAATGTCTACGATGATACGTACTAAGTAACGTTTATAGATCTCCTTAAAAGTTTATGTGGGTTATAATCTGTGTGAAAAAGAAACATCCTTTAAACGCTAGTCGCTCATTCTTCCATACAAACTTAGTTTGGTGATTACTCGTCTGTTTGACGGTGTACGTTCACAATTAAAAACTATTTCAAATTTTATTGTCATTGGTTTGGAAGTTATGAGCGTCGAAACTTCTATATTTGAACACTAATTTTGACGCATCTTTATGAGTAAATAAATAGCTCCCGGAGTATGAATAATGGCAAAATTGTTACCGTAGGGGTAGATAATTTATTGAAGAATTCAAATAACTGTACTTTAAATAACTACCTAGCAGGTTTTTCATAATATCGAAACGCCCATAAGTCTGTTCATGAAATTTTGTACGCTCGTTTTCGTTATAAATAAAGTAATTAAATAGCATGCTCATTAGCCACGCCATCAACGAGTTCGAGCCGCCGACTAGTAAGTAGCTCCTTAATATAAAAGTTTTATTCTCAGGACACGATAGCCAAAGAACGCGCGATTCGTCGTCAAACGTTAAGCGGTGGCGACGCCGAAAGCCGAGAGGCAGCCACACGCATAGCCGCGGCCGAGGCCAACGCGGCTAAAGAGTTGCGCGCCAGGCAAGCGTTGGAGAAGAAAGTGGCCAAGCTGGAAGATGAGAACAGGGCTCAGAGGGACGAGCTCGATGAGGCTAACAGGAGCTTAGCCTCCACACAGGTAAGGGTTATTAGGTTTAAAGATATTTATTCTCAAAAAAGATACAAAGTCGCTTACATGAGCCAAATGTTTCTAAGCTAAATTGTAAATATTAAGTTCGTCACAATCGTCACTGCATCAGTTACGTTTGATACAGCCATCCAATGCATTTAGTTTTTAGGAAGGGTGTTATTTACGAATGCATTGAATGACTGTAATTTGGAGGGAATGTTTTCAGGGTTCTGTCCCAACGGAACCCTTATTTATTACTAAGCCTCCGCTGTCCGTCCGTCAGTGTGTCAGTGGGCTGTATCTCATGCATGAAACGTAATAGGTAGACAGTTGAAATTTTCACAGATTGTATTTCTATTGCCGCTATAACAACAAATAATAATAAAAACAAAGTTAAAAATGAAAGGGGATTTTATAATTATATTGTGCTCCTTCAAAGTTTTTGCCAAACTTATTATTTGAGTCCACGACGCGACCAACTAACACGTTATTAACTAGTTTGTGATTGATTGCGTTGTGAACGGACTGCCATTGAAATACTAGTGCTGCGACATTCTGGGCTCTGGCTACTCATTGGAGATTTGAGTTACTTTTGAGACGCGTCTTGGACGATGGGCCTTGGATGGCAATTACGTGGTTGCTATAATGCTATGGTTAAGCACTTGGATTTTTGCACAGTTTTCATATCACAGATACTGATGATTATGTCCTCACTTAGGTATAATTAATGTATGAAAAAAAATTGCTGTTCCCTACATTTATGTTCGCATAATTCGTCAAAATGTAGGGAACAGCAAATTTTTTTTCGTGATTTCAGGTTTGGTCCCATAGTAAAATTTGTTATAATGATGAGTACAACGAGCCCTTAAGAGGTTGTACGTTAGTAAGTTACACCTTGTATAAATGGTAAATTATATCATGTATTGATGTGGCACAGGAACGTTTGGGAGAGAAGCAGCGCATGGCTAGCACGACATCAGGACAGATGGAAGAGATGCAAGTACAATTGGCGCAGGAACGAGTGCGAGCGGCCACGTTACTTGCACAAGTGCAGGTAAATACGTACATAATTATCATCAATTCGTATTTCTGGTCGTCGTTACAAGGCTAAATAAAAAAATGTAGACTTCCAATAGTAGAAAATCGTTACGACATAGTACGAGTAGAAACAATAAAAAATAAATAAATCAATAAAATTATTTTATTTCGAACAACTAAAAAGATCCATAAATTGTTGTTGTTGTTGTTGTGTAACAGGTTTGCACTTAAACACTTTTGTTAGTAACAATCTGCCTAGCCTTTTCCCAATTATGTTGCGGTCGGCTTCCAGTCTAACCAGATGCAGCTGAATACCAGTATTTTACAAAGTGACTGCCTATCTGACCTCCACAACCCATTAACTGGCTAATACGATACCCCTTGGTAAGGCTGGTTGTCAGACTTTCGGGCTTCTGACGACCGTAACGACTGTCAAAGATCCACGAATGACAGCCGCGACCAACGGCTTAACGTGCTTTCGGAGGCACGGAGGAGTCTCGGTATGTACCCATCCACGGACCGACCCCGGCAAGCGTAGCTTAACCTAATGGATCAACTCGTGCGGCTGTTCTTACTTAGCCACGAGCTACTTCTTGGTTACTTTTCTTAGTAACCTAAAAACATATTAATGACAAGAGACTATGGTATTAGTCTTCTCACTAATTGCCTTATTATGGCAGGTGTAGCTTCTGCCGCCACAGCCTTCAGGATACTGTTGCGACTGCCCCTTATTCTGCTCGGGAGTGAGGTCGTTTTTTTGCGGATGATAGCATGAAATCCATCTGTATGAGTTACCGCGAATATCGCAACAGCATCCTAAAAACATTGTTGTATTGGACGCGTAGGACATCCAGCGACCTTTTCGAATAGTTGACTCAAAGATTACCGGTGTAAAAACTCTGACAATAAGCTGTAAAAAGTGTAATCTTTACTTGGTCAGTAATGAAGAAACAATGCTTTAACCAAAATACCATCATCCGAAGTGCTGACATGACATTTGGCCTTTCAAAAACCGTTGCATACTTTGTTGCTCTTTTCATGACATGATATTGACAAGGAAAAAACAATACAGACCGTTCAGTTGTTACCTCTGACAGCAGCAATCCAATAGCAACTTTATTGCAATGAAAATAAAGATCACTGTGATTTTGACAGACTTTTCAATGGTAGCAACCCAGAAGCAACCATATTGCATCGACGATAAAGATCACTGTGATTTTGACAATGATGCAAAATCAGAGGTATAATAACTGTGAACGGTTTGTAGTATCAAACAAAGCATATGCGAGCGACAGACAGTCTTTTGTTTTTGTTAATTTTCATTTGGTCCTCCGCCGCTGCTACTTTGTTAAGAATGTCCATTTTCATTTCCTAATAATAATTTACACTCAAAAATATCAATTTCATTATATGTGTCTGTTATACAGCAATTAGAGCGTGGTGTGGAAGAGTCAGTGCGTCGCGAGGCGGCGCTAGAGGAACAATGTTCCCGCACGGAGGCGAGGCTCAACGAACGACTCAACGACGCTGAACAACGTGCTGCTAATGCGCTGCACGAGGATGCACGACATCGGGAGAAGGTGACGCTTATAAATAATATTACCAGCCATTATTAGTGTTCCACTGCAGGGCAAATCCCTCTTCTCATATAGACAAAACACGAGCATTGATCACCACGCTTGTTCAAGACGGGTTGACAATTTCAGACATACATTTGCTTTAAGTCCAGGTTTCCTCACGATATTTTTCCTTCACCGCTATCAGTAATTTCGAAGATCAACTCAGAAAGCTGATATTATATCTTATAAATCGTAGCGTTCTAAATATAAGTAAGTCTTACAGTGACCCTCAGTAGATGTCTTAATGTACTATGGACAAAACTTAAGCATGCTCACTTAAGAAAATATTCCTGTGAGAGCGCAGCTAGTGACAAACGAACATTGTGCGATCGAGTTGTGAGCCGTGCATGCGATTATCGCCTTTGAGGTGATCATGCGGAACTTTGGCCCATAGTACCATCGCGGACATTTGCGGTGAACCACTTTTCGACCTTATTACCATAGTAACATATTTTGATGAACGTTGCTAGACAAACACAGGTCTCTTTTGAAAATGTTGTAGTTGCATTTCTCACCACGCCACTAGGTGAAGTTTAACTTTGTATGGTGAAGTAAAGTGAATGAGTAAAATGAGTGAGTGAATGGTGAAGTAATACCAGTTCTGAGGGCCAATTCTCGTACCTAAAAACGTTCAAATTCAAGTCGCAATCTCATGTTAGCGACAACCAAATATCAAAACTGTAGGTAATCGCTATACAATTTTTAGCAGATTAAGGCTGAGATGAGATTGCGAACGTTGTTAAAAATACGGGAATTGCCCCTCTGATCTCATAGGGTTAACAATTTTTGTACAGGGTGGCAAGTCGGCAAAATGCCACGGGCCCCCAGCCGGAAGGGGCCTCCGGTCAGAGGAGAATCCCAACTCCCAACATTTATTATTACACATTTAGTAAAAAAAAAAATAGTTTTGCCTTTAATTTATTTAAGTTACCTACATTCAGCTTGTTTGTATTGGGGAGGGGGGGTCCGATGAATTTGCCACGGGCCTCGAACGGTATATAGTTACGCCACTGCTTGAAAGTTGTAATATGTTCGATATTTGATTGATTCATAAACCCCTTAATTGAACGAAAATGCGTTCATTCGCATAAATACAAATAAAATTTCTTAAAAGTTATTTCGTAACGTTTACTAGAGAGTCGCAGTTATGAGCGCGTAGTGACACTTATACCCCGTTACGTTCAGCCCATTTCCATGGCAACTTGCAAGGAAATGCGAAATAAAATGGGCAACGCGAATGTGTAAACAGGTTTTCTTCCCTTGCCGTTGACATTGCCGCTTGCCTTGTCTGGCGATCCCCAAATTGGTGGTTTTTTGGCGAACATCAAAGGGCCGCAACGCGAGCGCAAATGACTGTTTGTGTAGGTATTGCTCTCTCGCTCACTTGCTATCGAATTTCTACGTTCTCCATTGTTGGAAAGACATGTGAAGAGGCAATGTAAACACTCATCTCCCTTGACATTGCCACAGCAATATTTAGGGAAATATTTCCGGCAGCGCGAATGGCAATGGCAATGGCTGAATGTAAACGGGGTATTCGCGTTCACCCTAACAGCCGGTCTGACCCGCCGCATTAGATGATTCATATAAAAAAAAAATATGCTTATGTTATACAGGTGAATACACTAGAACAACTAGTACGACAACTAGAAAGAGAAGTAAGCGCTTTAGAAAAGCGTTCATGCGTCACTTGCGCAGTCGCTACGTCTGCTCATCCCGAGAGCGACTGTGCTGCTCCCGAACCCATGAGCGCTCGGAGCGAAGCGCGCAAAGATACTCAGAGTGACACCGAGAGTGTTGGAGACATGCAAGCGCAAGCGCAGATATCCTTGCTGAAGGAACAGTTAGAACGAGCTGAGCTTCAGCTACAGGTATGTGTTAATTACGTAAAATATTTTCAACTTCAGAAGATTTATTTCTATTTGCAAGACTTGTTACAGTTGTGTTTTGTTTCTTAGGCTCGTGCTGAAGAAATGGCAACTTTACGCCAAGAAGCTAGGGCTGCTAATCTAGCGAGATGGCGGAAGGTAAGTTTTTTTTCTCCAGTTTTTATTGTTTGCCTGTCAGCTTGTCACAAAAATGTTGGTATATTTCCACCTCTTCTGGGTTCCATTTGATCCTTGGTAAATATAAGGCCTAGGTCACATTCAAACCCAGCTGATTATAAGGCCTGGAGTTAATTAGACCCCTAAATATATAAAACTAGCTGCGCTCCGCGGTTTCACCCGCGTAGACCGGGATAAAAAGCAGCCTATGTTTTAATCCAGGGTATAACCTTCTAACTACGAGATGTGGTAGCTTATTTCATAACGATTCCAACGACAGTTTAATATACAGCTCTCATACAAAACTTTAGAGATATCCTCTACCCCGCGAGACCACCCAGAAATACTCTCGCACAAAAACCCACAAAAACAAAATGGCCGTAACATTGAACAGGTTATGCTATCTATATACAAACATAACACATAAACAACACAAACAAAACAACAACAACAACAAACAAACAAACAACAACAACAAACATAACATCAACACAACATCAAAACATCCAAATCGGTCCAATCGGTCGAGCGTGAAGAAGTAACAAACACACGCGCACACACACACTCACAAACTTTCGCCTTTATAATATTATTGTGATTATATATTATATTATACAGCTGCTGCCCGCGACTTCGTCCGCGTGAAATTTCTTGTTCCCCCGACCCACCTCGTCGCATCGCATTGCCTGTCCGCGCTATTACTTCGTTTTCGCTTAGGGGTTACTTCGACCTTTCTTCCTTTTATTTCGGCACGTAAAGGTCCTAAAGTGATGTTAAATATGCCTAAGGCTATAGGCATATTTAACCTTATGATTTGGACTATAAAATGCAAAAATATTTTTTAAAGTCCGACTGGTAGTTCCAGAGATTAGCACGCTCGTTCACCATATCCCCTTCCCGCTAACCTCTCCCTGCCCCTCTCACCCACTCTAACACTCCCTTCATCACTTCCCCTTCCTCTCCCCATCCCCTCCCCCTCCCCCTCTAACCCACCCTCCAGGGTAGTTTTGAAAAACTATTAATGATAAACTTTATTACTTAGGCAAGTTACTGTGCCAAGTTTCAAGTTAATTAACCAAATGAATAAGATTTTTCATATAAACTGTATTCCCTGTTTTTAACCGACGAAAAAAGGAGGAGGAGGTTCTCAATTTGACACGTATGTTTTTTTTCATGCCCACAGGAGTGGAATTTTAAAGAATCGTTTCGGATGTTTCCATAACTTGACTGAAAGATTATTTACACCAATTTTCGAATTCATTAAGCCCCGCAGTAATATCCTCCCCTAAAAAATTTAGTACCCCTTTTCACCCCATTATGGGTAGATTTTCGAAAAACCCACGTTATTCTTCATTTTTAGGGTTACCTCAAAAGGAAAAAAAACAGAACCCTTATAGAATCACTCGTGTGTCTGTCTGTCTGTCTGTCCGTCTGTCACAGCCAATTTGCTCCGAATCTACAGGGCCGATTTAGTTGAAATTTGGTACACATATGAATTTCTGTGACCCAAACACGAACAGGTAAAGTAAATAAATGAATTTTGAATATGGGGTCAGTTTTAGGGGGCAAATATGAAAATTATAAAAAAAGTTTTGCAAACTATATCCTGTGACATATCAAATGAAAAGGCTGACTATGAGCGTATCAAATATTTTTTATTAATAATTTTAAAATAAATTGTTTGGAAGTTATTTAAGAAAAAAGACAAAAATTTACCACTCCGAAACTACTGAGCCTAAAATTTTGAAAAAAAAAAATACAGAAAATAGATCTTTACCTGTAGATTACAGGAAAACCTATATACCTTAAAATAACATGGTAAATCTCTCAATATTGTGAGTACAAACTTACATTTACAGTTTGGAATGTATGGGAGAACATGTTTTTCAACTACAATGTTAAGTTTGTTCTTGGAATAAATTCATCCCAATTGCTGAACCCTTCATTGTGTGTGGTCCGACACGCACTTCGACGGTTTTTGGTCTCAAGTATAAAAATACTGAGTTAATCGCGGCGCGACATCGAACGGAACGCGTATGGCATTTTTATCCTCGTGATAACTTCGAAATTAAATATCCGATTCGAATGAATTAAAAAGTATTTTATTGCTATATTTGATGATAAAACTATTTATTTGAATAAGAAATAATACTACGATACGAATGTAACCAACTTTTGTTTCTACCGGCGATATAATTAAATTTTAGAACTCAAAAGCTTCTATTGTGACTTAACTATGATAGTTAGATATATTGCCTCGGAGACTTTTTTGAAGGTGATAATGAGTACTTTAATCATGTAGTACATACTTTTTATGTATCATCAATAGTTTTCTCAGCGCACGCCAAATAATGAATTTTATAGGCAAAATTTTGCTACTTTGGGTTACATTATTGCAATTTTCTTAAGGATCTCAAAATTTTTTGAAAATAAATTATAGCCTATGTTACTTCCTGATAACCACTTGCGCGACCGCGGGAAGTTTGTTCCCCAACAGTAGATTGAAACAAAGTTCCCAAGACAATCATTTTTTACTTTTATCCTTGTTCCACCACTATTAAGTAGTAATATCCAATTCCATGCATTTACTGTGATAGATTATCTGTGTCCGAACCTTTTGAGATACGACAACACTCACTGAACTAGTCTATGACATTAAAAAAAAAATATTAAACAATAACAAGTTTTTGTCACAACTTCGGAAGCTTCTAAATAATGAATATTGTACTGTGGTAAGTGGTTTTATTTATGTTTCACGTTAAGAGTTAACACAGCATGCATTTTAAACCATAAAAAATACAGATCATCGCTTGTTTTTTCTTTGTAGAAAATCTAGAATCTAGAAATCTGAAACTAACTGTGTTTGCTCTTTACATACCTATTTTTGTGAATTTTATACGATCATACATTCAAACGAAACATACACAACGATAGAGTCCAGTTCTCTGGCATCCATGAAAACATTCGACCGTTACAAGATTCCAAGAATCTTCGTCGCTTCGGCATTGTTTGTAAACACGTGCGAAGTGATTAGTAAAGATTTATTCGAGAAAAAAAAAAGTACCAGTCGTGTAACCAATCTCAAATAACATTTTTTTCAAACAGGAACGAGAATACAACGAACTCTCAGTCGATTCAAAATCAACGGCGCGCGATCTGAAACGCGCGGAAGAGCGTCTAGCACACGCTCTCGAAGCGCGTAAGACGGCCGAACAGAAAGCCGGCGAGCTCTCGACTGAGATCGGCAAACTTCGGCCGGAGCACGAGCGAGCTACGAAGGAGGCCGAAAGACTGAGGACGCAGTTGGATAAGATCACGAAAACGCACGAAGTTGTGCAGGCTGAGGTTGACAGGTATGTTAGAAACAAATGAAAACATAATCAGCATGTACAACTGACCCCTTACCGCTGCGGTTTCGCTGCAAAATGCGTTATTTTTCGTATAATTTGACAAGTTATCGCCAGGTTTTCGCTTACTACAGCGTCGGTGTGCTAAAGGCGTAATGTTTCCACTGATCAGTATGACTTTTCTCTGTACTGGTGACTAGAGGGAGTGAGCCGTAAAAAAAAATCAACATCACCATACTACGCTGTGCTTATTTATCTCATTACCTCATAGGTTATAATGAGATGTACTGGGCTTTGTGTGGTTACCATGGACCATGCTAATGCTTTGTTTCGCGACACTACGTTCCTATCCGCGCTCGGTCCTTTGTCTATCTCATTCGCACATCGTGCCACATTGCTTAATGTTGATTAGTCACCCTCACTAATACGTCACTCTGGCCCCTGGCGGGTTTGAGGACGTCACGTACAAGTCTGCGGATTTCCGGTTCTAGGACGTGCCAGATTTCTCACGACGTTTCATTTCATCTTTTGTGGAGCAGTGTTGATGAAACAAGTTGCATAATACTCCATAAAACACATTTTTGTAAAGCATCATCTTCGTAGCCTTTTGCCATCTATGTTGGGGTACGGCTTCCAGCCTAACCGGATGTAACTGAATACCATTATTACATGGAGCGACTGCCTATCCGACCTCCACAACCCAGTAACTAAGTAATACGATACCCCTTGGTTAGACAGGTTGTTAGATTCGGGCTTCTGACGATCCATAACGACTGTCAAAGATCCACGAATTGAAAGAAACAGCCGGGATCACGGTATGTAAAGATGGTCACCCATCTACGGACAAACCCCGGCAAGAGTAGCTTAACCTGATGGATCGACTCTTGCGGCTGTCAAACTCAAACTCAAACTCAAAGCATTTATTTCAAATAAACCAATTACAGGCACTTTTGAATTGTCAATGGGTCGGTCAGTCAGAAAGATGAAGCTAGTTGCCCATTCCAAAGCGTAGTAGATCCCTATGGAGAAGAACGGGCAAGAAACTCCACGGACACTCTTTTAAATCATAATATTTTTACAAAATATTGGTTACATCGTTCAAGTTGAAAATATACATGTGAGAACAATGTAGAAAGACGAGCAGATTACTTAGCCACGAGCTGTTATTACTTAGCCACGAGCTCCTCACAATTCTAAACAATATGCGTATGATTGACCACGAACTCCCCCCCCCCCCCCCCCTCTCCCTGTTGCCTTTAGCCGCTAAACTATACAGGATGTAAAAAGACCCATCACATACGCATTCTGTACATCAATCAAAATAACATTATTGCTAGGAAAAATGTTTGATGTGAATAATGCGCACGCAAAACTGGACTTTTGGGTGCATGCAACAAGGTACAGAAGTTGTGTGGCATTTAAGGTTCATTCAAAACTTGTTTTCGTGAAAAAAAAGTTCGAATTTGGACCTTCAATATCTCTGTAAGCAGAAGGTTCCGATATGGTCCAGTGCAAAAAAAAAACACAATGAATGGGAGTACAAGTGAATCAGCTTCGTCCAGCGTCTTTTTACATCAGTTGTGTTGTTTCAAGCCATAGAAGTATAAAAAAAAGCGGACAGATTCTCGCTAACAAAAAACTGTGTCTATCGGAGACAGCCAGCTCGCTGTACCTACGCTGTACGCACACATTTCACAAGACATGCTGTATTTTTACCTTATATATATACCTTACCATATTACGAACACGTCACCATATTACGAATGGTTGACTTATGTGTTAATGTGTGCGTGTAGTGCGTGTGTGCCTGTAGGTACATCGAGCTGGCTGACTCCAATAGACACAGTTTTTTGTTAGCGAGAATCTGCCCGCCTTTTTTTATACGTCTATGTTTCAAGCATTATTATTTTTTTCTACAATGGCAGTTGAATTCAGCTCGCATCACGCATACTCACGAAAATGATTGTGTCATAATCGTAAGTTTTGATTGAAAACACAATCATGTCATCTCTCCGCGCGATAAGACACTTTGATAAATGACTTGGGAATTTGAGATGACTTATCTTTTTAACCCAGTTTCTTAGTAATGTTGGTAGAATGAGTGTAACTGTGGTTATTTAAAAAAAAAGCGGCCAAGTGCGTGTCGGGCCACAGAGGGCTTTTTGTTGTTTCATGTATAATAGGTTGGGGAAAAAGTTTCTTCGCATTTTTTAAGAAAATTCAAAACATTTTTTAATATACATTATTTACATTTATCTAAAGTATGTAGGTACCATTTTGTTCGATAACTTTTTGCCATCTTGTAGGTAGGGACATGATCTCATTGCTATAGAAATTTTGGGACTTCTGATCAAAATACCGCGACAAGTGGTTTTGGTAGTCCTCTCGTGATGTTAACCTGACACTGTCTAAAGAATTCTGAAAAGACCGAAACAGGTGGAAATCTGAAGGTGCAAGGTCAGAACTATACGGCGGATGCATTAACACCTCCCAGCCAAACTCTCTTAATTTTTGCTGAGTGGCTAAAGATGTGTGAGGTCTAGCGTTATCATGATGAAAAACCACACCCCTTTTGTTGATTAATTCCGGCCGCTTTCTCTCAGCTTCTTGCTTTAATCTCATCAGTTGTTCGCAGTAGAGTTCAGAATCGATGGTCCTGCCTGGTGGTAACAGCTCATAATGAATAATGCCCTTCCAATCCCACCACACACACAGCATCACCTTGTTGCGAGTTAACCCGGGTTTTGCCACAGTCTGTGAAGCCTGACCGGCCTTTGACCACGACCTTTTTCGCACGTTCTTGTCGTACGTGATCCACTTTTCATCACCAGTTATCAGCTTCTTCAAAAATGGTTCGGTTTCATTACGTCGTAATAAAGAATCACAAATGAGTACACGGTTCATTAGGTTTCTTTCAGTGAGCTCGTGAGGTACCCAAATATCGAGCTTTTTTGTGTACCCAGTTTTCTCAAATGCGCCAAAACTGTTTTGTGGTCAATTCCCAGTTCTTCAGCTACGTTGTAACTACTGATATGCCAATCTTTCTCCACTTTTTCAAAAATGGCATCTATTTTATCCGTAATAGGGCGACCAGAGCGACGTGCATCTTTGACATCAAAATTTCTGGATTGAAAACGCTTAAACCAAATTTGTGCTACTCTCATAGACACTGCACTGGGTCCATAAACATCGCAAATTTTTTTCGCGGCTTGCGTTGCATTTTTACCTTTTTTGTAGTAAAATTTGAAAATGTATCGAATTTCTTCATTAGATTCACTTATCTTGACAGTACGAAAAACAAATGAAAATCACACATTTTCCTAATTTGAATTTGGAATTATGTTCTTTAAAATTTAAACTTTCAATGATACCAAAACCAGCCAGATACAAATAGTATAGCCAAAGATATTTTATTTTAAGTTCATACATACTATAATGCGAAAAGACTTTTTCCCCAACCTAATATTTGTACTCGTTTTGAAAAGCCTACTTAACTGTGATAGTTTTCCTTTTAACTTCGTTATATAAACTACTACCGTGAATTTTTTAACCCCTCCAAAACTAACCGTTTATCTGGCTGGAGGGGGGGACACTTGACTCTAACAAAAATTAGCACTTTAAAGCTTAATATTTCAGAAACGGATCCCTAAATCGAAAAATTGTTTTCACAAACCCGCAATATTTTTGTAAGACCCATTCAGCAACCCCCACATCATGGGGTAGACGAGAAAAAAAAAACATCCCCACTTTATGTGTAAAAAATTTTTCATGATTTTATTTTAGCACTTTGTCGGCGTGATGAATATGTATATCCATGCCAAATTATAGCTTTCTAATACTAAGAGTCTCTGAGCTAAGGCTGCGGTCGGACAGACGGACGGACATAGTGAAAACTTCCTTGTTGACTACGGAACCCTAAAAAATGTGTCAAGCTTAAATTGAATAGATCGAGATAAACATGAAGTGTTTTCTATAAAATGAACGAAATTATTGTGGTGAAGTGATGTCGCCTGTGCAACAATGGCAAGACGCCTGTGTATTTGACAAGTTTTATTTTTTGTTTTGTTTTTATCTGTTTTATTTTTTCTCTACATTCTTTGCTTCGTTTTGAAAACTAACCCGACGCAGTCTTTCGACTAAGAATCAAAATCTTGTCTAATTTAAACAAAATATTCTGTGTAATGTGGTCTACGATACTAGAATTGAGAGAATTCTACAGTGCAGTTATGCGACAAGCAACATAAACATGTATTTATAATCTAAATAAATAAATAAAATAATAAAGTAACTTTATGTTAAGAGGATGTGCAAACCTAACAAAGTCACATGTACGTGCGTGTGACACGTGTACATTGTGTTGTATGTGTGTGTGTGTTGTGAATTTAGCCCCGTTCTAGTTGTGTCTACGTTCTACCTTAAATTTGGGCATCAGTGTGTGTCGGAATATAAACATTGTATGCAGTTACGTACGCAATCTTGAACAGACCGTATTAATTCATCAAAAAATCGGACTACTCTGTGAAAAATTATGTGTAGTCCGCGTCGACTTGAGAACCTCTCCTTTTATTCGTCGGTTAAAAAGCGTTTCTTCGCGTAGGTTCTTGACGACTAATGACAGTGTGTATAACTATTTTTACCCGACGAAAAAAGGAGGTGGTTCTCAAGTCGATGCGTAATATATACAAGGTGGAGCAGTGCGATTGACATTCCTTTAAACCACGTAAAGAGTATCATGTTCTTTACCCGTATACAAAAAATCAATCAAATCCAATCAATACTTTAGCCACAGGAAATTATTTTTCATTTTCATAAGTTTCAACACGATGTAGATCTGAGTCCGTAATAATAGGTAAACATTGTGAGGTCAAGAACCTGCGCAAAACAGTTTTTGACAGTTTTTATGAATGACCGCCTGCCGGCGGACTGTCATGTGGGACCCTTTTACTACCTACCTACGCCCCCCCCCCCCCCCCCCCCCCCCCCCCGCCTGCTGCGTCCGGCACCGCGCCGCGCAACAGTCAACAGTCGCGTCAGTGACGTTTCGTAGATAAAGCGTGTTTACTTTTTATGCAGTTGATTCTGCTATTTATTTTGTTTGAAAATTGCAATTTTTTCATTTTCCATTAACTACTAATCTTCGTGTTTTAAAATGTTTCGATGGACTAGTACTGTGCTCGTTTTAATTTAATGTCGTAGTTCCAGTTCCACTTTGTATATAAGTACATATTTTTTTTTTTTGTATGGACCAGTGACCACGCATAACAACTTTGCTTGGGTAGTTTTTGAGTTATACGTAAATAATACGTATTTTCCCACTTTAGTCTTTGTGAATGATGTTATGTGAATGATTTCCTGACAATGTAATTTACATAGCAGGTAGTAGTATTCGAATTTATTAACCGATGAAAAAAAAGGAGGAGGTTCTCAAATCGACACGTATGTATGACCACGCAAACTTTTTACAGTCGACCGATTTGAAAAATTTTTGTTTTATTCGAGAGGGTATACATCAAAGTTGGTCCTATATAAAATTAATTAAATTTGCTTGGGTAGTTTTTGAGTTAGCTTCAATAATACGTATTTTTTCCCCACTTTTATATGGATGATGTTCTAGTTTGTTTTGCAGGTAGTGGTATTAGAATTTGTGTGGGGTAGGTACCACAACTAAAATGTGAAAAATAACTTTAATTTCGGAAGTCGGTGGCAAAAAACGAAAATACATTTAACCAGACACCGACTTCCGAAATTAAAGTTATTTTTCACTTTGTAGTGTTGTTTTTGGGAGTCGGTTGTATTTTGTTGTAAAAAAGTTTTTAGGTGGGGTAGGTAGGTACCACAACTAATAAGTGAAAAAATAAAACATTTTTACAAAAAAAAAAAAAAACGACTTCCAAAAAAACACTACAAAGTGAAAAAGAACTTTAATTTTGGAAGTCAGTGGCAAAACACGAAAATACAAAACCAAAGACACCGTCTTCCATAACGTACTTTTTATGTAAATAATGAAAGATTACGGCAATACATTGAGTTAAAATGGTATGAACTCACGGCTTGTTGTGACGTAGTGAGCCCCCACTCCCCAACTTTAATTCGTTATATCCGAGCCATTTTTTATTAATATGATAAAGCAAAAAATACGTGTCTAATATTTTTTTATTATCTGACTGACGACTAAATAGAAGTTCTTTTTTTAACCGACTTCAAAAAAAGAGGTTCTGTATTCGACCCGTATGTATGTATGTATGTTCGCGATTTTCTCAAAAACTAATTAACCAATTTTGATGATTCTTTTACTAACGTAATCTACATACTATCAGGAAGGTTTTAGTATATAATACATTAGGTAATTATTCTTATGTACGAAGTTATATGCATAAATTACTGTATCCTCGGCATTTCTAAGCGGATTTTGATGATTCTTCTTTTCGTTCGTCTTGAGCATAATAATTGTACAGTTATCTAAAAATGGAAAAAATAAATTCAATTAAAAAAAGCAGAAATCGCCTTCAAAAGCCTAAAACGGATACAATAAATTTCATAAAAACTTAACAGCTTGTGAAGTCGGTGTTTTCGATTCTTCAATGCACCTTAGCTTGGTACCGACTTCAGAAGCTGTTAAGTTTTTTATGTTTTTTGTATTCGTTTTAGGTTTTTGAAGGCGGTTTTTACTTTTTGTAAAGTGATAGTTTTTACCGAGGCATCTTCCCTATTGGAACCATGCACCTAGCTTCAGACGATTCATAAATGGTCACGTATCCAGTCCTGTACCCATATCTCTTGCCGGAACGCCCTTACCGATCTGCTCCGACTTTCGGTACCTTGGGTCGCTTGTCCAAGAGGATGGCGAAGTAGACCGAGACGTAACGCAGCGGACCAACTCAGGATGGATATAATGGCAACAGGTTACAGGAACAACTTGCGACCCACGGATGCCCCTCAAGTTAAAGGGGAAAATTTACAAGTCCATAAGGCCTGTCGTATTTTATGGATCGGAATGCTGGGCAGTCAAGAACACGGATGAAAAAGGATTGCATGCAGCGGAGATGAGAATGTTGAGATGGATGTGTGGTGACGAGAATGGATAAAATAAGAAATGAGTATATAAGAGGAAGTTTGAAAGTGGCGCCAGTGACAGAAAAGTTGAAAGGAAATCATTTGGCTTGGTATGGGCATGTGATGAGAAGAGACGAAACGCATGTGACTAAAAGAGTGATGGAATATACATATTGATGGATGGAGAGGCAGAGGAAGGCCAATGAAAAGATGGATGGATTGGGTGAGGAATGATATGAAAGAGAAGGGAGTGAATGATAGCGTGACGGTTGACAGGGGAGAATGGAAGAAGGAAACGTGTTGCGCCGACCCCAAGTAACATAGGATAAAGGCAGGAAGATGATGATAGGCCCATGTATGAGTATTGGTGAACTAAAATATTTAGATTTTTGGTTCTGATCCGTATTAATGACAGATTCAATTTACCTAGTAATGTAACTACAAACTCTGATATTTCCTTCAGGTCTCGCAACGACATCCGAAAGTTAAAGAGTGAGCTACAGTACAGTGAGAAGAGAAGACTACACGCGGAGGAGCAGGAGGAGCTGTCCTCCCGCGAGAGGGGACAGCTGCGCGACGAGCTGCAGGAGGTCAGGAGGCACAACACTGAGCTCATACAGGTTAATTATATCCTTAGACTTGTATGCCTAGACTTAATACGCCCCTTTAATAAATAGGGCGTATTCCCACCACCACCATCCAGGAAAGGACCACCTCCTGGGAATGATCCAGTTCTGGACAGACTTCCACCTCATAAACTCCATTTTGTCTGATGTGTTCACCATAATATGATCGTGCCTGTTTGACTTGGTATGGCCCTAAAGCAAATAACAACAACTGATGATATGAAAATATTGGAACCTCTCCAGTTACGATAGATTACCGTCAATTCTTATGAACATAATTCTTCTCCTATTCCGCATTAATAAGCACTAGATAATTGTTGGGCAATGGATTCAGTCCGTGTAGAATATCAATGGTCGATATGGAGAAAAGATAATCGCACAGTTTACAAACAAAAAACAAAAACACGCGTAAGTACAAATCGTCGTTAATACTGCAATACCGCGTAACTAACAGCAGACAATGCCGCATAACTTAAGATGTGGCAAATTTTACAGGAGGACGAAAAAACTAAATAACTTCTGCTGTACTTATCAAATACGTGTCTAAACAAAATTTGATTCTTTTGGACTTCCCTGGCATTATCCGCTGTTAGTTACGCGGTATTGCAGTATCAACGACGAATGTCAAACGAAAAAAATAATGCTGATGTCGAGCGATTGTCGAACCTGTCATGTCTTTTTGTTTCGTTGTTACAAGAAAAAAGTTATTTAAAACAATAATATTTCATAGCATTCGAGTAATTTACAAAATATGTTTTTTATTATGATTACGATAATGAATACTTAATCATTTTACAGTCTTAATAATTTTTAATATAACTCTGATGGAACATTAATATTTTAGCTATACAGGGAATGGAACGTTTATCCAAGATGGCGCGACGCTATCCAAGATGACGCGCTATCTCGATACGCCGGAAACGCAGAACAACTATTTATGTTTCAATATTTTTATTCTGAAGTTGTACGAAAATATAAATAGTTTTGTAACTTTTATTTCTATTTATAATTAGGCGTGTATTAATGTACAGTCAGCAACTAAAGTCGATTAACACTTGCAGTTTTTAATCTTAATTATTAAGCGAAATATTTAATTCAAATCGAAACAGAAGTACTTAACTTTTAAGAACATAAACTCTTAACAGTTAAACGAAAAAAAAAACAGTTTATCGAATCATTTTGTGTTAATTTAGACGATGTCAAAAAGTAGCAGTGTTAACCGACTTCTGTTGCTGACCGTACATGCCACTGGCAGAAACTAGCCATGTCCTTTGAAAATCGTTCGATCGTTGTAGAAAATATCGGCAATTGGTATCGGATGCACCTCTAGTGTATTTACTACGTTTTGTACTTGTTAAAAACAGTCGTAGAAATAACGGAATGTCTTGATCGACTGCATTGTTTGTACAATCAATCTGTCATGGAGGTATTGACTGTCCTAGCCAGCACAGCACAGTTGTAGCCTTGTGCACCACAACTGAGTTTATGGTAGTGGATGTAGGGGGCGTTCATTAATTACGTGAGGCGTTTAGGGAGGGGGAGGGTGTCGATCCGAATCTCACCCAATCTCACGTGGGGGAGAGGGGGGTCTCGGCAAATATCACGGAATTCTGAAAGAAACATTGTAAAATTACGAGAAAACTCGGTAATTATTATAAAAAAAACCGGCCAAGTGCATGTCAGACCACGCACAATGAAGGGTTCCGTAGTTGAAAAGAATTTATCCTAAAAACAAATTTAACATTGTAGTTGAAAAATATGTTCTCCCATACATTGATATACGTCACGGTCAATTTGGAAAAGAACCGGAGTAACCGACATAGCTTGCAGAGTAAGCAAACTGAAGTGGCAGTGGACTGGCCATGTTTGTCGAAGGCCGCTGAAGCAGACGAGTCCTGGAGTGGAGACCGCGTATCGGCAAACGTAGTGTGAGACCAGCTAGATGGACCGACGACCTGAAGAATGTGGCTGGGGCAGACTGGGCGCAGAAGGCGGGGGACAGGGTGTTGTGACGCTGCCTGGGAGAGGCCTATGTCCAGCAGTGGACTGCGATAGGTTGAGTTGATTGATTGACGGTCAATTCCCCAACTGCAAAGATTGCAATTCCAAAAAAAAAAAATGTGATAAAGTTACAAATTAACGATTTTCGGACTTTTTCCTGTGCTGTGCGATCTTGCTTCTTCTCAAATTTCATGATTCTAGGTCAACGGGAAGTACCCTATAGGTTTTGATTTATTTACGAGTATAAAAATATGTCCCATAAATGGGCGTATTCTTTTAATGCGATGATTTAGAAGCTTGATTTTTTTAGAGCTCTAATAGACCATAGAGCTACTTATTTAATATTAATATCAACTTGATACCTCCACGCGGTCTTGAGAAAAAGGGTCTGGACAGACTGACAGACAGACGGACAACGAAGTGATCCAATAAGGGTTCTGTTTTTTCCTTTTGAGGAACGGAACCCTAACAATAAGTATTATAATAAATAATTAAGCAAGTTATGTTTATTTATGTAAACCCAACGCAATCAAGTACAGATTAACGTATTTAGACTAAAAATACGCATTTTGAAACATCTCACGAGTGATTAGGGGGGGATCAAACCAAATCTCACGACATCTTACAAGGGGAGAAGGGGGGGTCGAAAAATCGTCAAAATCGCCTCACGGAGTTAATGAACGCCCCCTAAAGGCAAGGCTTAGTGAAATTTTCCTATAAATCCACCGGTTTTATTGTTTACAATAGAAGTGATGACGTCCTGATGTATTTCAGCTACTTTCAAACTAAACTTCAATAATAATGGTTGCAACTTGCAGTTATTGTTAGCCGTATGCAGTTCCAAACAATGAGATTTGTAATTAGATCTCTTTATCATGTATTAAATATTTGGGCATTCATTTGTCTCGTAGGTTTTGTTTTAGATTCACAATCGTGTTGTCAAAACGAGCTTGTTGTGTTTGTTTGCATGCCTCTGAGCCCATCGTGTAAACACCATTGTTTAGGCGGCCGATGATCTGTGCGCGAGTCATGTTCATCGCAGTTTCGATTCCGCGGTGACTACGCGCGCCCTTTTCTTAGTAATTTGTGTGCTACATTTTACAGTATTTTGTTTGGTGCTTCGATGTAGTGTCGTGTGTTGCGTAGCATGTGCCACAAATCAATCAAAAAAGAATATAGTGTTTTTATAAAGAGTGTTCTATTCTATCTATTTATCCGTTATAAAATTAAAATCTAATCATTAATAATCTAATCAATAGTAATCTTCTTTTTTACATAATAACATCGTACCTGTTTACGCCGAAGGGTTGGGCAGAGGTGTATGGTAACACCCACATCATAAAAACCCAATCGAAGATTAATTCAGTGTTAAAACCACACATTGAATCCGTCATAAAAATCAATTAAGTCTTCGCAAGTCGTAACTATGGCGTCGTACAAAATCCCATCGATATCACCATACGTAGCGAGAGTACCCGGTGGTATGGAGGTACAGCTTCGGTTCAAGCCGCCGGTGCGGCCCAAGCCGGCGTACCTGCGGCAGTTGTTCTGTGCGGGCACAAACACGGGTGCGCGCCGTCGCGAGGGCGGCTTTGCGCGGCGCGTGCGCCTGGCGCTGGCTGCCGACCTCATGCAGGGCAGGTGCCGCGCTGCAGACATCGCCATCACGGCTATTAACAAGCATTTTGTTACGGTACTACGATGGACTAGGATTCGCATTAGGATTCTTCTTCTATTTTTGTATTTATACGAATTATATGAACAGCTGATGTTGTGTTAATAGCAGAGCTAACTGGCAACTGCCTAGAGGGTAAGATAGGCGTTCATTGTGTGCTTAATTTTGAAGTCTTCCTCATGTCGATGCAAGCAATTCTCGTGTAGCTTATCTAGTTATCAAAATTAAATCCCAATCAGCAAGTAAAGTGTTCAAGGTGCACGCTGTCTTCTAATTATTGTGTTATTCCAACTATTCCTAGACGCTTCGAAATGTCCTTAATGTTAGTTTCTTCATACTGATTGTTTATGTTTACTAAGAATATTCTTACTGTACTAGAGTGTATTATGCGTAAAGTATGCGGTATTAGGGATTACAATAACATTTGTTGTTTGTTTGACAGAACAACAAAGCCCTGCAGGAGGCGTGTGGTATGCTGGAGGAGCAGCTGACGGACCTGGAGAGCTTGGCTGACATTCACGAACTGAAGAACAAAGATCTCGAGGTATGTGTTGTTCTCTTTGTGTTAGTAAGTAAACGTTTTCGGTAAACATTAACTACATTATTGTGAATTCTTTCCCCAAACTGATAATACTATTCTAATGTTATTGTAAATTGATGCCAATTTATTCATGTATAAGCTTTATTGACAAATCCCCTTTTATAGTCGCGAAATGTAAAAGTTAAGCATCTTTAGGTCAATATTTACGTGCACCGTGCACGAGTCATTTCCCTGTGATCGTTTTAGGTAGGTACCTACATTGATGTATATAGTACCTGGCAGTTAATAAGACACATCGAGGTAGACATATAATCGGGTAAGTAGAGAGTCATCGTCTCTGTCACTTTCATAAGACAGTCTCCAAAAAAAAAAAAAAAACTTAGCTCGATGTGTTAGACTTACGCACCGGTATTGGATTCGTAACTCTAGCGATATAATATGTACAGCGTTTCAAGCTTGTTCTTTGATGTATGATAGACGCAGCTGAAAGCCGTGCGCTGCGAGCTGGAGGCGAGCCGCGCGAGGCTGTGCGAGGCGGAGGTGTCGGCCTGCGAGCGTGGCGCGGCGGCCTCGCGAGCCGCGCAGCAGCACGACGAGGCGCGCGACCAGGCGCGCGCTGCGCACGAGGAGCTGCAGCTGCTCAGGGTAAGAACTTGTGGCACAGTGTAGCGAGGCGGAGGCGGCGCGACCAGGCGCGTACTACACACGAGGAACTACAGCTGCTCAAGGTAATAACTTGTGGCACAGTATAGCCAGGCGGAAGCGGCGCGACCAGGCGCGCGTTGCGCACGAGGAGCTACAGCTGCTCAGGCTAAGAACTTGTGGCACAGTGTAGCGAGGCGGAGGCGGCGCGACCAGGCGCGTACTACACACGAGGAACTACAGCTGCTCAAGGTAATAACTTGTGGCACAGTATAGCCAGGCGGAAGCGGCGCGACCAGGCGCGCGTTGCGCACGAGGAGCTACAGCTGCTCAGGCTAAGAACTTGTGGCACAGTGTAGCGAGGCGGAGGCGGCGCGACCAGGCGCGTACTACACACGAGGAGCTACAGCTGCTCAGGCTAAGAACTTGTGGCACAGTGTAGCGAGGCGGAGGCGGCGCGACCAGGCGCGTACTACACACGAGGAGCTACAGCTGCTCAGGCTAAGAACTTGTGGCACAGTGTAGCGAGGCGGAGGCGGCGCGACCAGGCGCGTACTACACACGAGGAGCTACAGCTGCTCAGGCTAAGAACTTGTGGCACAGTGTAGCGAGGCGGAGGCGGCGCGACCAGGCGCGTACTACACACGAGGAGCTACAGCTGCTCAGGCTAAGAACTTGTGGCACAGTGTAGCGAGGCGGAGGCGGCGCGACCAGGCGCGTACTACACACGAGGAGCTACAGCTGCTCAGGCTAAGAACTTGTGGCACAGTGTAGCGAGGCGGAGGCGGCGCGACCAGGCGCGTACTACACATGAGGAGCTACAGCTGCTCAGGCTAAGAACTTGTGGCACAGTGTAGCGAGGCGGAGGCGGCGCGACCAGGCGCGCGTTGCGCACGAGGAGCTACAGCTGCTCAGGCTAAGAACTTGTGGCACAGTGTAGCGAGGCGGAGGCGGCGCGACCAGGCGCGTACTACACACGAGGAGCTACAGCTGCTCAGGCTAAGAACTTGTGGCACAGTGTAGCGAGGCGGAGGCGGCGCGACCAGGCGCGCGTTGCGCACGAGGAGCTACAGCTGCTCAGGCTAAGAACTTGTGGCACAGTGTAGCGAGGCGGAGGCGGCGCGACCAGGCGCGTACTACACACGAGGAGCTACAGCTGCTCAGGCTAAGAACTTGTGGCACAGTGTAGCGAGGCGGAGGCGGCGCGACCAGGCGCGTACTACACACGAGGAGCTACAGCTGCTCAGGCTAAGAACTTGTGGCACAGTGTAGCGAGGCGGAGGCGGCGCGACCAGGCGCGTACTACACACGAGGAGCTACAGCTGCTCAGGCTAAGAACTTGTGGCACAGTGTAGCGAGGCGGAGGCGGCGCGACCAGGCGCGCGTTGCGCACGAGGAGCTACAGCTGCTCAGGCTAAGAACTTGTGGCACAGTGTAGCGAGGCGGAGGCGGCGCGACCAGGCGCGTACTACACACGAGGAGCTACAGCTGCTCAGGCTAAGAACTTGTGGCACAGTGTAGCGAGGCGGAGGCGGCGCGACCAGGCGCGTACTACACACGAGGAGCTACAGCTGCTCAGGCTAAGAACTTGTGGCACAGTGTAGCGAGGCGGAGGCGGCGCGACCAGGCGCGTACTACACACGAGGAGCTACAGCTGCTCAGGCTAAGAACTTGTGGCACAGTGTAGCGAGGCGGAGGCGGCGCGACCAGGCGCGCGTTGCGCACGAGGAGCTACAGCTGCTCAGGGTAAGAACTTATGGCACAGTGTAGCGAGGCGGAGGCGGCGCGACCAGGCGCGCGTTGCGCACGAGGAGCTACAGCTGCTCAGGGTAAGAACTTGTGGCACAGTGTAGCGAGGCGGAGGCGGCGCGACCAGGCGCGCGTTGCGCACGAGGAGCTACAGCTGCTCAGGGTAAGAACTTGTGGCACAGTGTAGCGAGGCGGAGGCGGCGCGACCAGGCGCGTACTACACACGAGGAGCTACAGCTGCTCAGGCTAAGAACTTGTGGCACAGTGTAGCGAGGCGGAGGCGGCGCGACCAGGCGCGTACTACACACGAGGAGCTACAGCTGCTCAGGCTAAGAACTTGTGGCACAGTGTAGCGAGGCGGAGGCGGCGCGACCAGGCGCGCGTTGCGCACGAGGAGCTACAGCTGCTCAGGCTAAGAACTTGTGGCACAGTGTAGCGAGGCGGAGGCGGCGCGACCAGGCGCGTACTACACACGAGGAGCTACAGCTGCTCAGGCTAAGAACTTGTGGCACAGTGTAGCGAGGCGGAGGCGGCGCGACCAGGCGCGTACTACACACGAGGAGCTACAGCTGCTCAGGCTAAGAACTTGTGGCACAGTGTAGCGAGGCGGAGGCGGCGCGACCAGGCGCGTACTACACACGAGGAGCTACAGCTGCTCAGGCTAAGAACTTGTGGCACAGTGTAGCGAGGCGGAGGCGGCGCGACCAGGCGCGCGTTGCGCACGAGGAGCTACAGCTGCTCAGGGTAAGAACTTATGGCACAGTGTAGCGAGGCGGAGGCGGCGCGACCAGGCGCGCGTTGCGCACGAGGAGCTACAGCTGCTCAGGGTAAGAACTTGTGGCACAGTGTAGCGAGGCGGAGGCGGCGCGACCAGGCGCGCGTTGCGCACGAGGAGCTACAGCTGCTCAGGGTAAGAACTTGTGGCACAGTGTAGCGAGGCGGAGGCGGCGCGACCAGGCGCGTACTACACACGAGGAGCTACAGCTGCTCAGGCTAAGAACTTGTGGCACAGTGTAGCGAGGCGGAGGCGGCGCGACCAGGCGCGCGTTGCGCACGAGGAGCTACAGCTGCTCAGGGTAACTATACCTACATACTCCTTGGTACTTCTCAACTTTCTGATTTCGAATGTAGTAGAAATAGCTACTATGGAATGTTGCAGTGTTGCTGGCAACATGCTAATGTTTCGTATTCATGATAAACAAAAGTTTGACAGCATTGTTAAGGACGCTGTTACAAATGGGTAGTCAAATCGTCACTTTTTTACACAAAAGTATGTTTATTAAATAAAATGCTTTGCATTCTTAAAATGTTTTTTGGTCAAATTGATGATAGATGTGCATGGTACGATTCTGAACTATAAATATAATTTTACATAGGTACATTTTCTCAATAAATGTACCGGAGTGAAAATTTTTACTTCGGTACATTTACTGAGAAAATTCAACAATTTGACCAAAAAACATTTTAAGAATGCAAAGCATTTTATTTAATAAACATACTTTTGTGTAAAAAAGTAATGATTTCACTACCCATTTGTAGCAGCGTCCTTAAGAAATAGGAAACATTTGTTCGACGTAAATTCGTGCATTTTTATTTTGATATCGCGTCCATTTTTGTTTCCAATGAATACGCGGCTTTACTACCCCACATCGCCGAAAAAATATTGACGAACCAATTGCTTATTCAATTATTTATTTCATTTGTATAAATGTCGCATGTTTATGACAAAATCAGGTTTTTGATCAAAAATCTAGGTTTCCGGTAAGATTCAGGGGCAGGAGGTGACCGACCTAAGTCGATGTGAAGTAGTGCACCCGATCGTACCGGACGCAGACTGCTTGACTGCTTAACCGGACTTTCATGTGGGTGCCTCAATAATTTAAGGCCTCCAGCCAGGGCATAAAAACTTATAAACTAAGCTAAACACTCTGGCTGCAGCTATACCTACATGACAAACTGCCCTGTATGGTCTGACACTGTCTCCTAAGATACAGGACTACCTAGTTTAGGAGACAGGTTTACATGATCTGTGTAGATTTATGTAGATATCCGTGTTTGTTGTTTTGTACATTTGCTCTTGTGTACCTATCATAAATCTTGTGTAATAAATATTATTCTTATTCTAACTACTCGCTAATGGTACCTCCTGTGGTGTACGGGCCCCGGCTTACGGCGTCGCTGGGGAAAGGACAGCAGGGGACAGGCTAGATCGGATTATACTGCTTGAACTGGCTGGTGTTAGATCTTTTATAGGCGCCGAGAGACTTGGCGTGCGTGTGCGACGGGGCGGAGAGGTCGCGCACGATTGGAGTCGTATCCGTGGGACGCTGTTGTTGTGGTGTTACACTAGTAAATATTTGACAGCTATTAGCGACCTTGTCAACTCAGAATAGCAGTGATCTTTACAGCCTTCTTTAACACGTATAATTTCAGGAACGACTCGAAGCTCGCGAGACCAGGGTAGCCGAGCTCGAAGCGCTCAATGCCTCCTTAGAGAGCGAACGCGCATCTGGCGATGCGGCGCTTACCAGTGCTGCGAGGCGAGTGCGCGAGTTGCAGGAGGAGTGTGCAACGTTGCGCACTAGAGCGCATCAACACCACGCGCATGCGCTGCAGTTGCAGGCCAGCTTGGCCGATGTACAGGTAAATACGCAGACATAGGATTGATTTCAGTGATATCATTGAGCATAGATAGGTACGGGAAGTAATGGATATATGCTCTAACTAAAGTGTATTTTTTTATTTATCTTACGGACTAATTGAGTAGATGAACGTTTCGTGTACGTAAGCAGTTAATTCGAATCAGTTTTTGATTTAATTCTTACTGTACACGAAATTCTCGTGTTCTAGTTTTAGTTCATCGGTATTGCTAAATAATAAAGTAGTCATGTTATTTTTGAATTGAAAACTTGTTTAGGGGCGATGAGCGATTTTTGGTAGGGGCAAAACTTATGGGTTCGCGTCACGTAACGCATACGCGACATGCTAATGTGACGTGTTGCGCTGTCAAGTGTTCACTTCTGTCGGCAGTCCTCATGACTGACGTGTGACATGTTGTGTTCTGCAGGAGGAGCTAGCGGCGGCTCGCGAGGCGGCGGAGGCGGCGTCGGCGTGGTGGCGCACGCGCGAGACCAAGGCTGACGCCACGCTGCGCCAGCAGGCCAAGCTCATCGACTTCCTGCAGGTATGACAAGCCTCAACTTTACAATAGGGATGTTTCCTGGGTAAAAAAAAAGAAATTCTATTTAGTCCGTCAGTCAGAAAATAATAAAATATTAGACAAATACGTGCCCAATATTTTTTAATAATCTACAAGACGCACAAAAACTTAATTTATTTCTAAACTTCATTACACGTTATATCAATGAGGTCTCGACCCCTGAACTAGGACAGCCTGTATGACAGGGGTGGAGGTTTCTCCAGTTACATGGATATGCTATGAGAAGGCTTAGACTAAATACAATTTACACTTAATTTTTACAATAAATTATATTAATAAATTAAATTTAATTAATTAATTATTTATTAATTTAATTCAATTCTTTTCTTTATTTCATTCACAAACATATTAATTTCATTTTTAAATATTTTTATAAAAACATAAAATAAACAACTCTCAATACTCAATATATTTATTTGCGTTCCACAATGTTAACGTAGGTTGTAGGTACATTATAAAATATACATAATTTTAGATCATTGTGGACCCTGTCGGGCACAGCAAGATAGGATAGAGGAAGAGGGCTAGGTATAGGTAGGTATAGGTAATACGGGCTGGTATCCGCAACTCCACGACAATGCGCGTATTTTGCGTATGGGTGGGAAAATCGATTATTCGATCCACCCCAGCTCCTCAGAGAAGGCCAGCAGCGCCTTAATATTACTGACTGGGTTACCGAAGTACTTTGTCCTGTATGCGGCGACCACCGGGCAGTTTAGAAGCACATGAGCTGCTGTGCAGGCCCTGCACAGCGGAATGTCTAGGAAGAGGGCTATTATTATATTATTATTTGAAAAAAGTAAAATATAAATGTTTTTTTACTACTCACGTCCACTTTGATTTTATTTATTCATTTAATTTATCATTAAAATATTCATTAATATTATAATAGCATTTATGGATTAGGTATTGTTTTAGTTTATTTATAAATATGTTAAATTTTTGTCATTTTTAATTGCTTCTGGTAATTTATTATATATCTTTACTGACATTACTAAAGTGCTTGTTGAGTGCATTTTCAGCTTAGAGCCACCAGGTAGGTTTAGTCTATTTTTGTGTCGTAGTGTATATGTATATTAAAATTTATATCTGGAGGTGCTTTTTGGCGTGGGTGGAAGGACATAATTTTAGTTTTATTAATATTAATCTCAAGGTTTTGTTCTGTCATCCATATTATTATTTTGTTGAGTGTGTTTGTTACGCGTTTCAGTTAGGTTGCTATTGTTCTGACATGAAGTTAGTACTGAGATATCGTCAGCAAACAGAATACATGACTCGTTTATGATTCTTGGGGACCTCCTAAAAAAATTTAGTCATATAAATAACTTATTAAAAGGACAAAACAGTAAAGATTTATGATATCTGAAGTGTCAAAAATTACAGCTGTCAGAATTCCGTCAAATTAAAAATCAGACTGAAGGTTATTATTTATTTTATTTTATATTTTATTTATTTGGCTCACCAACAATTGAATACACTGATACAAAGATATGAGATACATCCAAAATAATTATTAACTAGTGTACTGATAATGTATAAGTATATGATTACAATACAGTCATCAATAGTAACATAAAGTCAGATTTACTCGCGCCATTAAAGAAACGAGTTGAAAATGGCGGCGCTAATTATGCCCTCTCACTCACATTGAGTAAGTGAAAGGGCATGATAAGCTTCTTCGTTGGCCACCACTTTCAAATTGTTTCTTTAATAGCGCGGGTTTTACAGTACGAGTCGTTATTAACGCATATCGAATTTTAGAATAAGTCCGACTTTTGAAAGTCATCTCTTTCACTCATACATGTGTTGTTAGCCCGAGGACAACACATCTATTGAAACATACTAGCAGGCGAGAGGCTAGACAGGTAAAGCGAGAGTGTCGACTAGATATAAAAACTTTTATACAAAAAAATACAACCGACTTCCAAAAACAACACTACAAAGTGAAAAATAACTTTAATTTCGGAAGTCGGTGTCTAGTTAAATGTATTTTCGTTTTTTGCCACCGACTTCCGAAATTAAAGTTATTTTTCACTTTGTAGTGTTGTTTTTGGAAGTCGGTTGTATTTTTATGTAAAAAAGTTTTTATTTTAAACTTTTTAGTTGTGTACCTACCCCACACAAATTCAAATACCACTACCTGCAAAACAAACTAGAACATCATCCATATAAAAGTGGGGAAAAAATACGTATTATTGAAGATAACTCAAAAACTACCGAAGCAAAGTTTTAATAAAAATTAAATTCAATTTTATATGGGACCAACTGACCAACCCTCTCGAACAAAACAAAAAAAAACCAAATCGGTCCAGCCATCTTCGAGTAATCGGGGAACATACACAAAAAAAAAAAAAAAAGGTTCCGACGAATTGAGAACCTCCTCCTTTTTGAAGTCTGTTAAAAATGGTCATAAATCTGCCTAGCCTTTTCCCAACTATGTTGGGGTCGGCTTTCAGTCTAACCGGATGCAGCTGAATACCAGTATTTTGCATGGAGCAACTGCCTATCTGACATTCACAACCTAGTAACATGGTAACACGATACCCCTTGGTAAGACTGGTTGTCAGACTTTTGGGCTTCTGACGACCCGTAACGACTGTCAAAGATTCACGAATGACAGCCGGGACCAACAGTTTAGCGTGCATTTCGAGGCAAGGAGGAGTCTCGGTATGTAAAGATGGTTACCCATCCACGGACCAACCCCGGCAAGCGTAGATTAACCTGATGGATCGACCCATGTGGCATTTCACTCTGTATTTAATTTATTTTGTTGTAGGCTAAAGTAGAGGAAGCTGGTCGCAAGAAATGCTCGCTAAGTAACAAGTTGTTCGGCCGGTCGGGGCGCAGGCCGGCCGCCTCGCCGCCGCTCAGGAGAGCCAACAGGTAACATTTACTTTTTATGCATAGTAGTGGTCCTATGTTAGGGTCAGTACACACCGCGACGTGACGCAAAAAGACGCTGCGCGCACTTTTTGGAGTTTACTCCTTAAGAATCGATTTTAATATAAGGCCGGCTATGGAAATTTTATGAGGAGTGAAATACAAGCGTTAACCCAGGCCCTATGGTCCTTTGTTTTCGACGAACAATAGATAGTCAGAACGCACAAAAAACAGAAGACACAACAGAGTAAACTCCCGTCGTGCGTCGTGCACATACCCTTTTTTTAAGATTGTGACATAATATTGAACTTGTTTTCTACCCTAAAAGTTATCAGTGAACATGAGTCGAAGTACGTTGAGATGCGCCAGTATTTTTAAGTCTAAGAACTTTATACAAAATATCCCTAGACGGTGTTGATGTGTGTATTAGTTACGATACGTTCGATATTGTGTATGTTTAAAAATGCGCGCAGCATCACGTTGCGTGACGTCAACCCGTAAGGGGTCGAAATACCCTATATTCAGCTATCACATAGCACAATTTTGTAAATTGTTACAATAGTTCTGCTAGTTAGACCTTGCTCTTCTAATTTGGCTGTAATTTGTATAAAGGATGAAATTTTTTCTGGATGTAGAAAATAATTTTGTAAATAAAACCAGGTAAAGCAAGGAGACAATTTTTCAAAAAAGAGTAATAACATGAAAAAATAACAGGTAATAAATGCTTAAATTGTGGTATGTGATACACAGTGAATAGAATAGAATACTCTATATTATGATTGTACACAATACAAATTCATCATCTGGGTATGTGTGACTGCCTATAGTTTAGTAAATAAGTTATGTTTCTTTGTATCAGAGAGCTACGTGAAGAAGTAGAAAGACTACGTGCTAGGTTGGCAGCCTGCAATGGAAGTGAGACGAGGTAAATTTATAATGCAATATTGTAGCGCTTCTAAACGGGTCAGATGCTTACTTTTTATTTTATGCATAGTTGCCAGCAATATCTGCAGTAAAGCCCAACCACTATGACCAAATCATCATCTGCCTAGCGTTTTCCCAACTATGATGGGTTCGGCTTCCAGTCTAACTGGATGCAGCTGAATACCAGTATTTTACATGGAGCGACTGCCTATCTGACCTCTACAACCCAGTAACTGGGTAATACGATACACCTTGGTAAGACTGGTTGTCAGACTTTCGGGCTTCTAACGACCCGTAACGACTGTCAAAGATCCACGAATGACAGCCGGGACCAACGGCTTACCGTGCTTTCCGAGGCACGGAGGAGTCTCGGTATGTAAAGATGGTCATACATCCACTGACCTACCCCGGCAAGTGTAGCTTAACCTGTTGGATCGACCCTTGATTAATTAAATAAATTATTTATTTATTCAACAGACAACTAGAACCGATTACAAAAATACTTACAATTCTAGATGTTAGTAAACAATTTAACTTATTTGCTATGTTAATACTTCAAATCTACTGCCAACAGGGTGGTAAGATGCCTTATTATAATAATTATTTATTTTATATTGTGGGGCTTACGTCAGGCCGATCAGCACTAGCTTTCAGGAGGCTGTTGCTACTACGCAATCTTGTGAGAAGAGGCCTTCTTTTTCCGCACTACAGCAGAAAGCTATGGCTCGAGCAACTATTGCAGATGCACTGCAATAACGGGCAGTCGCAACAGCGCCTTAAAAGCGTTGTTGTATTGAATACGCAACGCATTGGCGGCACGTTTGGTACTGCTGATCCATAGAGCGCTTGAGTACAGGGATCGAAACAGTACATCACGCGAACCTACAGGCCAGCATATTCGCCAGCACCGCCAATGCTCTGCGTTCCCGCTCAACATCGGCATCGTCTTTAAGGTCGTCAGCAACGACATGTCCAAGATATTTGAAGTGGTACACCAGACAAATCGAAAGTTTGTTAATTTTAATAGGTGGTACATTTTCTGGACACGTCTTGCCAACAGCCTTGAAAGACCATGAGTTCCGACTTATTTACATTATAAAGTAACCCATGGCTGGCAGAGTAGTCCTCGCATATCTTAAGGACGCTGTTACACACGCATAGTCAAATCATTACTTTTTTACACAAAAGTATGTTTATTAAATAAAATGTTTTACATTCTTAAAATGTTTTTTGGTCAAATTGTTGATAGATGTGCATGGTACGATTCTGAACTATAAATATAATTTTAGATAGGTACAGTTTCTCAATAAATGTACCGGAGTGAAAATTTTTACTTCGGTACAAATTGCGAAAAAACATTTTAAGGATGTAAAGCATTTTATTTAATAAACATACTTTTGTGTAAAAAAGTAATGATTTGACTACCCATTTTTAACAACGTCCTTAACCCATTTTCCGAGCGCACTAATGCTGCTACCTATTGCAGTAAAAGTATGGCCCGTTTAGAAGCGGCTTTCGGAGCCCCTATATGACCATCAGCATATTTTTAACAATAAATAGAAATTCAATTTCCAGCTATCCTTCTACACCTAAGCGCGAGAAACCAAAGCCGGTAGTTAACAGGTAAATATATAATACATAAAAACTTACTTGTCGAGAAATGTATGGGTAAAAACTTATGGTTTGATAATGTTGCAGGAAGATAAGCATTGACTCGCCCGATGGATCTCAAGACAAAGGACTGCTGATTGTTTGGTAAGATTTTTAGTTATTTCTTATTATTTTATTTTATTTTATTTTATTCAGGGACAATAAACAGCTACAATATGTGTTGAAATAGAGAAAAGATAATACAAAATATTAACAATATTGCAGCCCACTACATTATCCGCATATTAACATAAGAAAATATGATAATGAGTGCCACTAGATAGGCAATAAAACTAATAAATAATTACTTACATCACATTAATAATAAATTAATTATATCATGCAAAATAGAAATTATAATTGATTTCTTGGCAACTAACACAAAACAAAAAAAAAAAAAATATATATATATATAAATAGTAAAGTTTACAGTAGCTTACATTCCTATTATTATATTAATTTCACAATAATTATGTTAGTTAGTTTTAGAGTAATAATGAAAAATATCGATTGTGTAAGGAATTATATGAAAGAGAAGGGAGTGAATGATAGCGTTACGGTTGACAGGGGAGAAGGAAGAAGAAAACGTGTTGCGCCGACCCCACGTAACATGGGCAGGAAGAATATAATCATTGTAGCATGTCTCTCTCACAGGTCTGATGGCAGTCGTGAACGTATGCGAGCTCGGTGCGTCGACGACTGTTTAATACTAAACAGTGGGACCAGGGAGCTGCGCGGCCGACTCTTGTCTGTAGACGCCAAGAACTTGCCGCACAACGAGGCCAACAGAGCTTTTGTTGTAAGTTACCTGTAAAATGACATAGCTTTATTATGATTTGTTCATTAATTATGAGATATGCAAATACGGGGGTCACCCATCATGTGTGCGGAGTTTCGCTAGCTAATTTGATTTGACCCTGTATTAAGGACACGTATTGTTTTACGCGTTCATGCTTGATTCCTAGGTGGAGTTGTAATATTTTAACGATTCTGGTGATTGTGAATTTATCTCCACTTGTGGCGGACACCACCGCCACCACCACCGGATTTGTAACCACTCCTCGTTACGTTCAGTAAAAATGAATTAATGGTGGGTAGAATATTATTAAATATTTTCTCCATCAGATTCAAAACTTACCAAAATCAGAACTTTATTTGCTATGAATGTAGGTACAGATATAAGATGTTGTACATAAATTAAAGAGATCGGCTACAATCTACCTTGCGGCGTGCAAATTATTACTTATTTCAAAATATTAATACATAAAAACAACAAAACAAGACAGAAATTATATTCAATGTTATATTTATAGTCAATGTCTTACAGGGTCAAATTTGCAATTAATTATAACAATCAGAATCCAGATAAATTTATATCATTTAGAAAGTCTTTCACTGAGTAATAAAATTTGCCTAAAAGTAGTGCAAGTTACCTTAGATTAATAAATATTTACGCTTTGTTTTTACCCTACTACGGTGAAGCCAAAAGGAAGGGTTATGTTTTTAGCAGTCTATGTATGTATTTACAGGTAAAGCTAGACAACAGTGACCGCGGCTCGACAGTGGCAGTCGTATGCGGCAACATTTCGGAGCGGGCACAGTGGGTGTCACACCTGCAACTGGCCGAATTCCCCTCGCCCGGCTACTTGCCGGCGCTACTGGTGCCAGTGCCTAGCGAGCCCGCCGCCGCGCTGTACGTGGCGCCCAACGCTGTCGCTATCGGTATGTCATACACTTACTAGCTGCTACTGGCCTTCCCCGGCTACTTGCCCGCGCTACTGGCCTCGCCCGGCGGAAATATTTGACAACCATTGGTGACATTGTCAACTTTCAAAAACACCGTCTAAAGGTATACGCCGTAACGTGTACCTGTACGGAACAGGGCGACAATTTTTGGAAACATCATTTCATAGAAAATGTATATACGTGATGGGTGTACGGTACGGTCGGGACGAGAAAAATATCGCCGATGACGATGTCCCGCCTGTGATTACGCTGCGTATATGCAGATGCTCCGGTCGCTCCGGAGAGCTAAGTAGTGACCATCTTTTGTTGTTCTTCACATCACACATTAGTTTCGCGTCAATGTCGCGGTATGTATGCATTAAACACCCGTCCGTGTTTTCATAACGCCATGTTCCGTCACCGCCCCCCATTCACGTCCTAACGCCGCCGTCCAGTATGCAGCGACCTGGGTATAATATGAGGATAATTGGGTATTGGTTGAGTCTAGTGAGCCGCCTCGGTCGTTTGGTTCGGGAGGATTTATCTCGCGAACCTGTTTCATTAAGCAGATATCACCTTTTGTTCATTTTTGTGTTACATTCGGCATCTTTCACTCGAAGTGAAACGTCTGAACACAAAATGAGTCAAAAATGAAACATTAATTCATTAGTGAACCGATACGATGTTGGATTTCGGCACTCGATATCCTTCACTCGACCATCGAATGATAGAAAAATGAAACGAAAGCAGGAAAATAATGTTCATTCGTATGAAACAGGGAATACAACGCAGAACTGAGACAACAGATGGTGCAGGGTAAATAAAGCAAACTGACAAAGGCGCGCGCAAAAGTTCTTCGACGTTTTCCAATATTATTTTAGCTTTATCCTTGTTACTATAATAGGCTAGTTGATAGTAAGAAAAATACCTTTGCATTTATTATATGTAGAATGGTTGTGAGCTAAAAGTATCAATATTCAACTTAGTTTTGTAAATGATTTTAGATTAATTAATATTTTTGAGGTATAATTATGTAAAAATATAGCCATTGGTCACGTGACATTGAACGCCAATCAGAGCGCGACACGTCTCACTTTTCAGTCATGTCACTTTGACAAAATAACATTGTTTCAGGGTTTTTTTTCCCTAAATTTAGGAGATTTTTTAGAAAAAGTAAACAGCATTAACATGTTTATTTAAGGAATAAGCAGAAAAAATAAGAAATGTATGATTTAAAGAAACATCAAAACGAAAACGTCACATTCGTTTTGAAAAACGAGCTATTGAGTGTCCGTCCAGCTTGCGTTTTACATATTTAGTTCACTGTCATCACTTCTTTATTTTGAAATCGCAATAATCGATTTGATTCGACAGTAATAATCCATGATATCGATTATTAAATTTTTTTTGTTGAGTAAATCAAAAACATTAAATCGAGTGAAGCGCCTGATATCAGCTTTACAGAGATAAATAGAGCCGGCTATGAATATGTAAATATTGTGGTATCGGGTGTCATGTTTTCTGAACATATTTGTTACCTGCAGGTTGTGCGGACGGGCTGCACTCGCTGCGCGGGCCGGTGCGGCTGGAGTGGGAGGGCGGGGTCCCGCGTCGCGCCGGCTCGGGCGGCGTGTCACTGGCCGTGGTCGCTGCGGGGCGCGCGCTGCTGGTGCGCGGCGGGGCGCTGGCGCACGCGGGGATGCTGGCGCTGGGCTCGGCGCTGCGACGGGCCGGCGCCCTGAAGCCCGCGCTCGATGTCTGGCAGGTGCAGCTGCCGGATAACACGGCGCCACATGTTATCAAGGTAATCAGCGTCTATTTCTTTTTTCTTAGCCACTTTTTAGTGGCAGTCTCGAGTAAAGCCTGGTTAATACGAGGAGAGTTTCTCAACAATCGAGAGACGAGAATATTCATACGAAACTAAATGTACTTAAAATTTTTTAATGGAATGTTTCATTTTAACACCCAATTCCAACAGTGCCAGCCCTGGTGGGAAACGTGAATTGAGTTTATACAGTTGTAATTTGCTACACCAAAATTGATTAGTGGGACTCGGTGAATCTCAAAATTTTCGACATGGTGAGAGAACTTGGTGGAGCACAGTCGAATAATCCTGAACTGTCTCGTAATATTCAGCACTATTTGTAACTTGCAGGCTATTGTGGGTGACAGTTTGGAGGGTCCGTGCGTCGCGGTCGCATGCGGGCGGCGCGTGTTCCTGCTGAGGTACGACGCTGCCACATCAGAGTTCAAGATCGCGCGCTCGCTCACCGTGGACCGACCAGCCAACTCCCTCCTACTCACCACCAAGACCTTATTCATCGCTGGAGAAAAACCCCTCAAAGTGAACCTACCCTCCGGCGCCCTAGAAGCGTTCGGTATGGACGAGCCTACCATAGCCGCCGCCGCCAAAAAGCACTCCCCACCCAAAGCCTTCCTACTCATAAAGGACAAACCTACAGAAATCCTCCTCTGTTACGCGGAGTGCGGAGTGTTCGTCGACGAAAACGGAAAGCGAACACGTATCGAAGACCCCAAATGGAGCACCGCTGTGGACAGCTGGGAGTTCGTCAACCCCTTCTTATATGTGATCGGAGATGACAAAATAACCATCGTGTACTTGAACGACGACGCGTACAGAATGCCGCCGTGTACGTGTGACTCTACCTCGCTAGCGTCGACGGCTTCAGACTGTTACTTGCCCGAAATATTCACTTTGAAGATAAATGAGCCCGCGCTACTGGGCACGGCACCCAAAGGGATAGTCGTACGCTCCAAACATGACAGCGGATATAACGTCTCGATCGTAGAGGGGCTGGCGGCCTTCCGGAGTATCGGAGCGTCTGTCGAATCCTTAGCCACGATATCAGACTCGAAGGGATCCTCCACTGACTTAGCGCAGTCGTTGACAGATTTATCGCCACAGGAGGTGTCGCAAGAAAGTGTGGAAGTAACGACGGGATTCCTGGCCGACATCCGGAAGCGAGCGCGTCAGCTGCGTAACAAACACCGCAAAGAGCAGACGCCTGATGACGTCATCAAAGAAATACTAACAACGGAGGTCGGTATGAAGCGTATGACGAACGGTAGGAAGTCTCCCGCGACTATTTCCGAGTTTGATTCCGACTCGGAGTCGGACGAAAGTGAAGCCAAGCCGGTCTCGCCGAAGGCCCCGGCCGACCTGTGCGCGGAAATGTTCACGAGACAAGTACGCTTCCAGTGATATTTATATTGCCAGTCATACTCCAGAGAGTAGTTAGTCTGATTATACACTCGTTTAACAAGTGCAGCGGGTGGGAAAAGACTCATCACCAATAGAATAGAATAGTATCGGCTTTATCCTAATCCTAAATCACACTAATATTATAAAGGAGAAAGTTTGTGAGTGTGTCTTATAGTATAGTTAAAATCTCGCTGCAGACTCGGTCATAAATCATTCGAGTCTTTCGCTCTCTTTCCCACTTCACGGGCCTTATGGGCAGGCCACGCCCACACGTAGTCCGGTGCATTACTGCAGTCGATGAGTGATATCGATAGTTTTATATATTTATAAATGGGTGATAGAAATAAATACACATTTTTTTTTATTTTATTAAATGTGCTTTTCTTAAGTCTTCATCTTGCAGCAATTCTGCATGTTCCACACATTTTTGCCAATTTTCAATGGAGACATTGGAAATGGCTTCATCGACTAACTTCTCTACATCAGCTATCTTGAAGGTTTTGTTTTTCGTTGCAACTTCATTTTTTACTTGAGCCCACACTAACTCGATGGGATTGTACTGACAGTGGTAAGGCGGCAAGATACGTGATAACCTTAATGATTCTGTTATCGATAATGACCTTGAGCGCGCGCAACTAGCGCACATCCCTACTCCGATTATGATTTATGATCGAGTCTGCAGCGAGATTTTAACTATACTATAGTATGTTTGTTACTTCTTCACGCTCAAACGGCTGGACCAATTTTGATAAAATTGGTATAGAGGTAGCTTACACTCTGGATAGGCACACAGGCTACTTTTATCCTGGTCTACACGGTTGAAACCGCGGGGCACAGCTAGTTAAAAAATAAATTTGAAATTTTGAAAAATTTGTTGTCTTACAATCTACCCTCTTGTCATATAAATTTTATAATCTAATAATAATTTTACAAATCTCTCTTGTTCTTTTGTTAGTTATTATTTTGTGTATTATTTCTTTGCGTCATGTTTACCGCAAAGAAACGCAGTTTCTTTATTTTTTTTTCGTTTTCTAAATCACGTTCATTTCTTGTCTTGTCCTTCAGGCGAACTGATTTTTTTTTTTATGAGAGTAACAAGTCTATTGACAGAAAGTGAGTAGGTTACTCACTTTCTGTCAGCTGCCTAAGCCAATCCGACAGCACTACAAATTCTCTGACACAGAAGGTTCTGACAGCTGACCATGTTATGCTCTCTCTATGTTGGTCTCAGGACCAATTTCCCATTATAATATATGCGAAAGTGAGTTTGTTTGTTACGCTTTCACGCTAAAATGGCTGAACTATTTTCGATGAAATTTGGCACATAGGTAAACCATGACCTGGGTTAGGACATATAATACTTTTTATCCCGATATTGCCACGGGATTGAAACTTACACGGGTTTTCACCCGCGGGGCGCAGCTAGTTTTATATACTTCGTGTTACAATTAATTGGCCCGCCAGTTCGAGCAGTGTTGTTTGTTTACATATGTGTCTTAATGTAATATCTGATGCATGGTATATGGGGTTCAGTTCATACATGAACTGGCTCACGCTAACGCTATATATTTGATTAACCGATTCGTTGCGGATGGCACGACAGTCGTGTCATCATTTTTTTTGACGTGGCGAATGACACGAAAGGCGTGCCATTTTTAAATCTATTAAAACTCCTTCAAATTAAATTTTAAAAGGGTTTACTCAAAACAAAACTAGCATGGTTTTCCACGTAGAACAAGCCTGTAGCCTTCGTTTTTGGATATTTTTGAGATTTAAAAAAAAAACAGGTGCTAACAACCTTTTCAAGTTTCATTATTTTTACGACTATAACATGCCACCAATTCGTTGCGGATGGCACGACAGGCGTGCCATTAAATTTTTTCCCATATGGCGTGTGATACGAGAGTCGTCATTTTTAAATTACTTATAACTGTATTATTTACGATTAAAAAATCCGGTCAAGATCGAGTCGCACTCGCGCACCGAGGGTTCCGTTCCGATTTCTGAAAATGTGTGCTATTTGAAGACATCGTTTTATTTTCCTGTAATATTTACATAAACTTCTATCACACAGAATAATTTCAGATTTTTCTCTATGCAAACTTCGGAGATAAGGGGGTGGGAATGGTACAGTTTTTTTTACATTTTTCATCACAAGTCGAAAACTGTGCAGACTAAAAAAAGGAAAAAATGTTTGAGAATGTGCAAACAGCGCTCTTTCATATCATACCCCACATGCCCTAGTAGCCCCACTTCGAATTTTTAAGACACCCTTTCAGTAGGAAACCGTTGCAAAAAAAAAAATTTCTTTCTTATTTGCAAAATACTTGGGCAAACGTCATCTAAAATTGTTCCAAATTTCAAGTTGATAGCATTACTAGTTCTTGAGATATCCAGCTATGATGGACGGACAGACAGAGTGAGTCGCACCATATATATACCTTTTTACAATTTTGGTACGGAACCCTAAAAACAGAGACTAACCTGGAAATCAAGAAAGACGGCCCCCAACTGAAAGCGGTCGCAATAGGCGACGCAATAGCCTTGACTTCAATAGGAAACGGCTCGGACATGACGGCCCACGGCAAGGGGCCCAGACCCCAGCAGTACGTCACGATGAACAGGATCAGAGCCAGGATCGGCTGGAATCCGATCTTCCTGGGTTTTCGTTGTCAGCTAGGATGAAGAATAATATATAATATAATACTCAAACTTGCCTACCTACCTACCTTGTTTGACATATTGCTAAATTCAAACGCACTAAACTACAGTAAATCACTTTTTATATACCTACGCTAAGCAAATTACACATACTACACAAAAATTACAGTATTGATTAATGAAAAAAAATTGTTAACTGTTTTATAACCTACAATTCAGTAAGATATATAATAAATCATAAAAACAGTATAAAAGGTTTACAATATCGGAATAAAAAATCACTTACCACCCATTTTTAGTAAAACACGTAGTTAGTCACTTCAAAACCACTTTATTCAAGTAACTCCATTGCTCTGTACGTGAACCATACAGCAATGGTTCAGATACTAACAATCGAACCTCTGCGCGAACGCCCTCAGGAAGCCGCTGGAGCTTGCCCGGCGCACCAGGGATGTGCATCGTTTTCGTATAGTAGAATAAAAACAGTCTGCTTGCGACCATCCCTGATGCGCTGCAGAATCGAGGCAGCCCGAATGCATTACACGCAAGGCGTTGTACTGTCCGCGCGTGTATGAGACCCACAGGCTACTCGTGTAAAAAGATGTACAATATGCTCTGAACAATATTATTTTCACTTCAGTGGCACAACGAACAAACCTGCGGCCATCATATTCGCCCTTATAGACAACGCCATGCGGTTCCCGCTCTGTCAGCATCGTCCTTCAGATCAGAGGACATCATATGTCCAAGATATTTAAAATGTTCCACCCTCTTCAGTGGTGTTCCACATAGTTTTATGGCAGGTATCGTTGCCGGCCATTTTCTTCTGACCTGAAAGACCATGCATTTACTTTTTTGGACATTATAAATCAAACCATGGCTGTGAACGTAGTTTTCACAGAACCCCAACAGTTAATTTAAATAACAGTTGACACAACAGTGCTGTTTTTAACAGTAATGTTTAAAATGTACAATTTATCGGGGGTATTTTTTAATTTTACCTTTCAAATAATTTCTCGTTCTGTAAGGCACGCATGAGACGCATGCCTCAGGTTGAGGCATCTTATCATCATGTCCCTAGCCTTTTCCCAACTATGTTGGGGTCGGCTACCAGTCTAACCGGATGCAGCTGAATACCAGTATTTTACATGGAGCGACTGCCTATCTGACTTCCACAACAACCCATTATCTAAAAATGCTATAAAAATGCTAGGTATTTTTATAGCATTTCATTTACCAGAAAGAAATACCTCTGTAACCTAACAAAAAGTAATATAGGACTGCGTAAATTTAAGATAATATTTCAATACACGACACACGTTGTGCAAAATTTCTTAGCAGTAAACCTAACAAAAAGTAGGTACTAGGCTTGCATCAATTAACGATAATAAAATTATCGTTGTTGTTGCCTAGTAAAATAAGCCAAATATTATTTGAACCATTAGTATTATGCTTCTAATAGGATTTGGATGAAATTTGGCGTACAGATAGTTCATAACATGTATTGACTCATAGGATACCTACTTATCAACCCGGTAGTACGTTTCCGTGGGTTAATTTCCGACATCCACGCGGGCGAAGCCGCTGGCAAAAGCTAGTCTGACATGTAAATAAATGCATTTGCGGTGCAATGTATATACGCACCTTTAGAATCTGTTCATCAACAGCGGCTATTCGTACCTAAAATAAGTCGTTTCCCGGCTATTACTATTGCTCAATATTACTTAGATGTACTGAATGCGTAGATTTCGTTTTGGTGATGTGTTCTTTTACACCGTGTATGAGCTGTGTGAGCTTGTATGATACAGGAAAACATTTGTATATGTACCTGAGAGATGAATGTTTAGTGCAGGAGTGAAGTCAACCAAGTAGATCTATTCTTAGTATTTTTAATTTTAGGCGTTAATATGTTTGATATGTAATATTTAATTATTTATACCATGCTTTAGCAGCCTAACTTTAGTTTTGATCCATAACCGTATTAGCATATTAATTACGTACTGATAGTACGTACATTTTATTTATTACATAATTTAACTTGATTTTCTATCTTAAGGAACACATTATGTTGTTTAAAAGTATGTTTTGGTATGATTATTGAAAATAATAAAAGAAACTTTTTAATATAATGATTACTAGTGCATTGTCTACTTATTTTACTGTGATTTTAGAACTGACTTGATTTCTCTTTAGAATAGTTTTAAATATAAGTGAACTTTGTTTACGTAGCTTGACATGTTAAAATACATATTTTTGTAAAGTATATGAATTTTTATTTCGTCGTATATCCAACAAGACAGTTCTGGCAAGATAGAAAACCCTATTTTATTTCATCATCATTCTCCTGCCCTTATCCCTATCTATTTGGAGTCAGCGCAACATGTCCTTTTTTGATTTAAAACCCTATTTTATTTATTACAGCAAATAGTTGTCCATTAATTTTTGACAAACATCTCGGGGGTCAACTTAACATCACGCCTGTGGTCCCCGAATGGCTAACCATTCGGGGACCACAGGCGTGATGTTAGAGTTTACGATGTAAACTCTTCGATCTAGCTCTTGGACTATACTTAAAAAATAAAACCCATTATATCTTATAAACTAAGACACGGCTAAATCTGTGACTTGGCGAAAAGTTGCGACTAATTAGCGACTAAATTTGGGAGAAAACAGATCTTCGCTAGGTGGCCTAGTTTTTGAGATATAAATGTGGCCAAGCAGATCGACCACCTATGAATCCTTACAACTTTTGAACCAGTGACCGACAAATTCTGATATTTGGCGGCAAATTTCGACTAATTAGTGACTAATTTTTTGTGTTATCAGAATTAAAATCCCTGATGGTGGCCATGCCAGTATCAGTCACACATCAGCTGGATTTCTCTTACGTCTCTTCGGTGTTCAAATGAACATATTTAAAAATGATTGAACCCCCAGTGCCTTTGTTGAGCCTTTGACCATAAGGCTCAGCTCACACCAAAAGAGCGTCGAAGCGCAGCAAAGCGGAGAGCAGTTTCAGTGTCATATGAATTTTAACTTTATTTTCATTACTATTATACTTATTATCGCATGAGAAACTCGAACGAGTCGCGCGGATGCCCGCGGCGTCGCGGGAATTCCGGCGCATTCCATAAACGGAGCCTTCTCTATCGAGCGGGTCGCTGCCCTTCGCCGCTCTTTCGGTGTGAGTTGACCCTAAGAAGAATCGTGTGGACAGCTTCTAAAACGAAGATTATTTTGGTGAAGCTTCTTTGGATACGTTCAATCCTGAAGTGAACGGGACTGAAAATTACGACATTGTCTTTTTATATAGCAAAAATGTCTGATTTTAACAGCGTTGGCAGTGATATTGTCAATTGTTGTTTTAATATTGTTGACGAATGATTGTTTAGTCGAGCTGCACTCCCGGGTCACGAATAGTGTCCAGTTTGTAGTGTTACCCCATTTATTGAGACATATGTAAAGGTTTCAGTTTTTTTGGTAAATGTTGTGGTAGCACTTTTTCACATGCGGTTTTTTAACCACCAATCGTGAACTGCGTCGAGGTCAGCCTAGAGTAAATGGACATCGACAGATGAGTTTATATCTTTAAATTATCAGCGAAAATAGAGCAATCGTTGTGTTTTACTGAGAGAAGTATGTCAGTGACGAACATTAGAAAAATAATTGTGCCCAGGTGCGAACCTTGGGGGACTCGAGATGTAGAGAAATAAACTGGTGACTCATAGCCCTCTACGACCAGTCTTTGTTGTCTTTCTGTAAGACACGATTTAAACCAAAGAAGCAATAGACCAAATATGCCGAAACCTTCAAGATTCTATAAGACGATTTTATGGTCCACATTGTCCAACGCATTGCTGAAATCAGTGTAAATTTGGGCACAAGAGTCCATCAATTTACTTACTTTCATTGACGTAGTGGATCATTAGGCCTAGACAAATGGCATTCGCTTCGGAGCGATTCTATTTCTACAATCGCTATCGACGCATCTCTTGATCACGTGACATTTCGATAGCTCATGTGAATCCCATACATTTTTTGGTTTTTCTACTAGCGTCATCGCTAATCGAATGTACTTTGTCTAGGCTCACTGGTAGTCGTAGATTTATGAACACAGAAACCATGTTGTTGGGGTAATGACTAAGGATTATTGGGCAACTTAAAAAAATTTAGTTGTGTTTTTTTGGTTCAAGTCTAAACCGAGTGCATTACATTTACCACTACACAGTTAACCAGGCTCTGACGTCAGAAAGATAATTAGATAACACCTAACAGCAACTCAGTGAGTTGTAACGTCGTCTTGTATTAGTTGAAAACGATCACCCATCCATGGATTGGCCTAGGCAAGTGCAGCTTAACTTTGTAGACCTAACGAAACACGCAGCTGTTTGGTAACTACGCACGAGCCCAAATAAATTACCTACAGGAACATTATAGTAATCTATGTTTAGATATATTATAAATCAAATTCGCTTTTCATATCTGACTTTTTCTTCTAAACTACGATGAGGCGCGCTGCACTGCAGCCACCTGGTGGACGAGGGCGGAAATACGTCATCATTGAAGAAAATGTTACAATAAAATACCTCCACACATACTTCAACTCAATGAGACTAAATTCAAAACTTGTATAAAACGCACACTATGCAGGCAGGCATATTATAAGTTTGGGGATTACATAACTGATAAAAATGCTTGGCTCAATGCTGGTCCTGCTCCACAACCACAACTAATTAATTAACATTTGAAGATACTGTTGGAGCTGCTGAAGATTGTAAGACTATCATTGCATTGTATAGACTCAATCTCCTTTGTATTATATAATTGCATAGCACATGTGTGAGTACTATGTACATACTCTAAAGCTACCATTTACTGGGTACGTCTTTGTTTGACTTGAATGTGCCCTGGCGGCTGAGAGTATGTGACGCTCACTCTAATGTCTCGCTGATGGTGGCGCGTGTTGGATCATTTAGCTAATCCATGCGTCAGGTTCGTGAACAAGCGCTGTCAGTGAAGGCTGGGCATACCTTAGCGGCCACGGCTTATTTTAATTTAATTTAAATATTTGAATTGTTTTTTTTTTAAGGACGCTTTTAACGTTCTGCATCGTTCTCACATGTAAAATTTCAACATGAATGATGTAACCATTATTTTGTAACCATATCTTGATTTAAAAGAGTGTCCGTGGAGTTTCTTGCCCGTTCTTCTCCATAGGTACCTACTATGCTTTGGAATGGGCGCCTAGCTTCATCTTTCTGACTGGCCGACCCCTTGACAATTCAAAAGTGTCTGTAATTGGTTTAATTGAAATAAATGCTTTGAGTTGAGTTGAGTTGAACGTCATCGTTGTCAAGACGAGAATATTCACAATTGATGTTACACCAAAACTGAAGATGCTAGACTCGATTATGTTTCATGATCCTGAATGATCTGGAAGGAGACAAAAATGTGTTTTTTTTTTGTGTGTATTTACTACTGATATTTAACGCTGCTTGTGGAATTTATTCAATAAAAGGAGGGTTACAATTGTTGGAATTTTTATTTACAATCTTATTACATTTACATAATATGAAGTGGAATTTAGAAAGTTCATGCGAGTACACATTAATACCTTATTATTCAGTTTATATTCGTCACAATCATTACTCGCACAACGCTTGTTAGACAGTATCTAATCGTAAACAGTAGTCATTTAAACCCCATACTACTTGGTTACGAATTGCCTTCGAAATTATTAACAAGATGATGTACTTAAAAAGTGTACTACACAAATCTGACGTAGTAGCAGAGATCTTTTTACACAAATAATGTACAACACAAATAATAATACAGCTCGCTATAACAGACATTCTATGCCTAGTGAATCATTTAGTTAGACTCAGTCAAAATATCATAATATAATACAAGAATCAGTTGCTGCGGCTAATTTAATAATTACATCGTATGTTCACAGGGCCTCACATTCATTACAACAAACAAACACTTCAGTCACACCGACACTCATATATTACATAAAAATGACAAAAATCGTTATAAGTCGAGGCAGTTTTCAAACCCACGAGACGTCCTACAGACTTGCGCAGCGGCTGTTACAATATACGGTAACGACGGAGCCTCGCTCCACCAGTGAGCCGACATGACAGTTGGCTCGTTATATTAGTTCTTACTTTAATATTATGGAAGATATGAAACTGAACCCTGAACACATCATATCGTTATTATCCTGTAATCTACATCGAGAGGTAGGTAAGGACAGAATCGAGTATATTCTATTATCTTCCTGGCCTAAATCACAACACTAAAGGTTAATTCCAATCATTGCCGTCGCGCCTTTCAATTATAAGGTACGGGTTTATTTGGGCGGGATTGTATAGCCTAATAATATATTTATCAGTTCATTGTTGACGTTTAATTGCGATATTATATTATTGCAGACATTACGAAAAGATTCTAAAACGTTTTCAACTAGCGTGCCGTACACCGGTCAATTTATCGTCAAACAAATGAACATGAACACATTGTTAAAGATACTTCAGATCGCTTGTTTGTAAGGGACTAAATTCATTATACTTCTACGTTTGAGAACAAACTGACGGATGTAGGGTTGCTTCAGAATTTCAGACTATCAGACTTATCCTCGTGACCTCGTGTCCGATGCGGCAAGTTATAAGATAAGCAACCGAGGTATGTACACTCAACCAAAGAAATAGTCATACAGGCATAAACATTCATCTTTATAATAGGGAATATGCATGTAATTCAAAACTTTTTTATTATTTAAACTAGCCGCGACCGGCGGTTTCACCCGCGTAGACCGGGATGAAAAGTAGCCTATGTGTTAATCCAGGGTATAAGCTATCTACATACCAAATCGGTCCAGCCGTTTGAGCGTGAAGAACAAATACACACACAAACTCACAGACTTTCACCTTTATATTATTAGTGTGTGTGTGTGTTATTAGTTTATTTATACATTGTATGTCAAGAAACAATGCATTTGTTTTACAATTATTATATTTAATTAATTTTATTTAATTTTTATATTATTATTTTACAATTCATTATTTTATGTTAGATTTTTTCTGGTGGAACGGAACGCAAACTCTAAACGCGTCGTCTTCGAAAATGCCGGAAGTGACCACATAAGCTATGTGAATAATCTTTTCTAAGCAAACTGTTTGAATTCTCACTGAGATAAGTTAGTAAGTGCGATTTCTGCTTGAATAAAGTACAAAAAATAATTTAATTTATATGATTTGTGCCCAAAAAAGAGATGTAATCAAAGCAGATCGTGAATTATGACGTCACATTATGGCTGCGACAATAACGGATGTTTGAACCGTAGTAGAAAATTGTTGGATTTAAATCTATGATTTGAGCAATAAACAGTTGACTTATACTTCTCTTGGGTTTATATTACTGTGCTTTATTCTATAAGAAAAAAATTACATGCATATTCCCTAAGTCAATATGCCTTTAAAAGTGTGACATATAAGACTTGACTACTCAGCACATTCACAACATAGTTTAAAAGTAATAGCATATTAGCTGCCTGTATACTGATCTCTCTGTTTGTGTGTACTGTCTCCACAGTATTAGGCACGTCATACTGGTTCCTCGCGTTCAGTTGAGGAAGCCGCGGCACTGCGGCGCGCCACACAGACAGGGGATCTTCTCGTCCTCTAACGGGAACTTGTAGTCGTACGTAATCTCCTCGTCGACGCCTATCGGTTGCTTTGAGTATATCACGATCTTCTTCTGAGACTCTATAGTTATTATTTTCGCGTAGCAGTTCGGCTAGAAGGGAGAAAGAGAGGAGCTGTCAGTAACTATCATCTTTGTAAACGTTTATTCATCACAACACAATCCAGATTATAAGCCGACGTCCGCACGGACGTAAAAATATCGCGGCGATTTTTTTTCGCGCACTGGACTTTCGACGCTCTGCTTAGCGCTGAGAGTTGAAAATCCAACAGTGTGTTTTTCTCTGTTGTTGTTAGGTTGGATTCTCGAAGCTCGGCTCAACACCGAGTTGAAAATCCAGTGCGCGATAAAATCCCGCCGCGATATTTTTACGTCCGTGCGAACGTCGGCTAACTATCACACTGCAAAGACCCGACTTACGAATTGTAGGTCGTGGGTTCGAACACACACAGGCGCTTTACTTTGTGTAAATAATTTCATCACCACTGCTCTCAAAACGGTGAAGGAAAACATCGTGAGAAAATCGGCATGTCCTAGAACCAAAAATTCGAAGACGTGACATCTACCAACCCGCACTGGGCCCGCGTGGTGGATTACGGCCCACTCCCTCTCGTAGAGAAGAGGCCTGTGTGCTGACAGTGGGAACATTATAGGCTGATTATGCTAAGGACTCGGGTCTCATCTTATTGATAATGACCGCGCCGTAATCGAGCACACGGGCTCATTGAGGGTTGGTGGATGTGATCTTTGATTGTTTGGTTCTAGGACATACCGGTTTTCTTACATGTTTTTCTTCACCGTTTAAATTGCAAAGTGGATGGATGGCTGGATGGGTACGAATCTACGACCCGGCCCGTAAATTGGAGCCGTTATCACTAGAGGTCGGAGTAGATAGAGTACAAATACCTAAACTTCGAGGAAGGAAATAGATAATACCTCCTATAAAATCCCGGAATCATAATTATTTATTATAAATATTTGATTTGTTACGAATGTATTCAAAGTGCAATAAATAATTCGCAATTTCATAAATCCCCAGATTTAATCGTCATGTTTATGATTCCGGGATTTTATTTATTTATTTATTAACTATGGATGACTTACAGCTAAAACAAACACAATAAAAAATAGTATGTGAGACTGACAGCCAATTAAAAGTCATCACTTCTAAAAACAGATTGGAAAATAAAAAATATAGGAGGTATTATCCACTCTTGTTACTTATTTCCTCGAAGTTTAGGTATTTATACTCTACCTATTCCGACCTTTGGATTTCACTTACCATTGCCCACTACTGCTCATCATTCGTCTAAAAAAGGACAGCTTGCAGTGTTTCTCGAGGACACATAATGATTATTACAGTCATTATCAAATATCTCAAGGCTGGTGCACATCAGCACGCTTAGCATGACCGCCATAGAAACCGGTATTGTCGACAGAAGAATAGACAAAATGGCAGATAGTAGAAATATTTGAAGAAATAAAAAAATATAAGTTTTGTCTACTCTTACTTCGACAAAACGTGGTCATGCTACGCGTGCTGGTGAGGCGCAGCGCAGCGCATTCGTCACTGCCAAACAAATATCGACCTTACACCAGTTGAAATAAAGTTGAAAATAAACTTCCATTAGCTCGAGAGCGCGTCGAGCGGAAAGAGGCGGGCGTCTCAAGTTATTTATCTATTATTCTCAACATTATTTTTAGGCACGTAACGTTGATTTTGCAGTGACAACCGCGCTACGCTGTGCCTCGCCAGGTGTGCGCGCCTGCCTTCAGGAATTTAACCAACTAGATCAAGGGCTTTTAAGCCTCGCTATAGGAGATATTATAACTTACATTGCAACTGTGATTGATGAACCTCGCCAGGTTCCCGCACTTGGTAGCATCGATGATGGTGTCGAGGTCTATCCGGAATAGGTAGGAGCTGCCGATGCCCGTGGCCTCGTAGTGCGCCTCGCGCACGTCGGCCACTATGGGACGCACCATCTGGCCCACGTACTCTATCACCATCTCGTCCGCGGCTATCGGCTCCTGTGGTAACAATGATGATGTGTTGATGAAGATTGCCATGCTGATTGTGGTGCTGTTCCACAAACTATTGGACATTAAATATTGTGTCCTGCGAGTCCTGCACGGCGATTCACAACCGTTCGATTCCCTATCGGTTTCCGATTGTAATACTATTATTTCATAAAATTACCACTGGTTTCCTTTTTTAATTACTCAATGTATATTTTATATTAGCACCTACGATATGTTACGATATACCGAATAATAATAATAATGCTGGAGGATTCAGGTCTAGGCTATCGGCTGAGGAGAGAGTGGTTAAGTTATATCCCACCTCCTCTACATGGATGACCTAAAACTCTTTGCCCCCAACAATTTGCAACTGATGGAGCTACTGAAAGTAACTGAAACTTTCAGTAGCGCCATCAGGATGGAATTTGGTGTAGACAAATGTGCGGTCATGCATGTAAAGCGAGGGGAGATTGTGGAATCCGTGGGAACCCAACTCTTGGATTCCATAAACCTTAGAACCCTCTCCGCATCCGAAACCTATAAGTATTTGGGTATGTCGGAAGCGTTGGGCATCAACGTTGCTGACATGAAGCAATCGTTGAATGAGCGCTTCTTTGGCCGCCTGAAGAAAGTATTTAACAGTCTTTTATCAGGCGGAAACAAGGTGCGTGCCTTCAACGGTTGGGTCATGCCGGTTTTGATGTACTCTTTTGGCGTACTCAAATGGACTCAGACTGAACTGGACGCCCTGGATCGGAGGGTCCGTACGCTGTTGACTGCATATCGAATGCATCACCCACGGTCATCGGTAATGAGACTGTATATCCCGCGAAAGTGTGGAGGCCGAGGCTTTTTAAACGCTAAGACTCTCCACAACCGCGAGATATGCAGTTTCAGGGAATATTTCCTAGAAGCCGACGTGGGGATGCATCCAGATGTGGTCGCGGTGGACAAGGGCCTCACCCCGCTCTCCTTGGCTAAAGAGAACTGGCGCAAACCTGTATTGCTTGACACTAACGATCGCAGGGAGGTATGGCAGAGTAAGGAGCTTCACGGACGCTTTTTCCGGGCCCTACATGGACCTGATGTAGATTTGCTAGCGTCCGTAGCCTGGCTGCGTTCCGGTGACCTCTTTGGGGAAACCGAAGGTTTTGTCTGTGCAATTATGGACGAAGTTATCATGATGAACAATTACCGGAGATTTATTGTGAAAGACGGAACGGTTGACATCTGTCGGGCATGCACCCGACCGGGAGAATCAATTCGACACATTATCTCTGGGTGTTCTCGTCTAGCTAACGAAGAGTACTTGCATAGACACAACCTTGTAGCCAGGATTATCCATCAGCAACTTGCTCTTAAATACAGCCTTGTTGGAATTGGAAGTGCCGTACTACAGGTATGTGCACAACCCAGTTCTCGAAAATGGAAATATCACAATGTACTGGGATCGATCCATCATCACTGACAGGACTATTGTTGCCAATAAGCCTGATATAGTGGTGGTGGATCGAATAGAGCGGGCGCAATGATTATTGACATAACGGTCCCACATGACGGGAAACCTCGTGAAAGCCGAAAAAGATAAACAAATCAAGTATCTTGACTTGGCTCGCGAGGTTGTCGACATGTGGGATGTGGACTCAGCAATCATTGTGGCGACAGTTGTATCAGCCAATGGTTTAATTGCCAAGAGCCTCAACCAACACCTAAGGAGGCTCTCATTAGGTGGCTGGATCAAGGGCTTGATTCAGAAAGCAGTACTTCTGGACACGGCCCGCATTGTTAGGAGGTTCCTCTCTCTGGAGTCCTGACTGCCGGTAGCTTGGACCCTGTTCCTGATACCGGTGGGCTACTATTTTTTATATTTTTAAATGTTTTTTATATATTTTTTTAAGAAATATTTAAAAATGTATTTGATAAGAAGAAAAATTAATAAACGAAATAATAATTGTTAAGCTAATATAAAAGATACCATTATTTTCGTATCGTTTCCCCTAATCAAATCTAATAGCGAATCGAATAGTTGTGAATTGCTGTGCTGATGACAGGAACAGGATGGATGCTACTGAAGGCGCCAAACTCTACGCTAAGAAGATCTATTTAAATAGATACAAGAGCTGGTACGGTCAGGGAATGAAAAGATTATGCACTTCAAATGAATTTTAATTAGCACTGTAAAGAAGAAAGAAGGAAGGCAATTTGAAAATATGAAATATTACGATATCGGATATGCAGGAAATGAAAGCACCTATTTGAAAATCGTTTAACCAGTCGTTCCACGTAATAAGTTTTATTAGGTATGTAGTTCGCGACATTTCTATGATAAAATTCTTCCACCATAGTTCAGATTCCGCTAACGTGGCTGATTTATTTATTTAACTTTAATTAACACGGTTAAAAACCAATTACAATAATTAAAGGCAGAGACATAGACACATAAAAGAAAATATAAAATTATAAAACAATAAAAATTAGCAATAGGTACTTTCATGCATCCCTCTCACAGTAATTCTGAAATGCCAATAATATCTTCGTCCATTCATCCGCAAACAGATCGTTTGTTGGATTGGAATCCAATAGATCATTAAGTGCGGCCAGAGTGCGAGGTACTGGGGACTTAGCACGCGCAACGGTGCGACATGGAGGCACAGCAAACAGCCTGTGCTTTCTGCCACGGCAGTAATTGTTTGGGACGAAGAAGCGAATTAGCACAATATGCAGATCAGGTGCGTCAATAGTGCCACGGAGCGTCTTGCAGGCTACGGTGAGCTGATCGCGTGCTCGCCTTACCTCTAATAAGTTATATCCGAGGCATCCCAATAGAAATTTGGTCGGATAGAGGTAAGGATAATAACCGTGTTTCCGCTTATATAAAAACCTAAGGAACGCTTTTTGTACCTTTTCCAGTAAAAGCGCCTAGGTACGTTCGTGTGGATTCCACACGCAGGAGCTGGATTCTAATTTGCTACGTACAAGTGCATTAAAAACAATTTTAATTGCATGTGAGGTACGAAAATCGCGGTAGTTACGTAGGACAAAGCCCAGCCTTTTATAGGATTCTTTAGCTAGCGTGGCAATATGGTCGTGGAAGGTGAGCTTTCGGTCGAATGTGACTCCCAGATCTTTCATGGCCGTTGTTTTCATGATGATGTTGTTATTTAAATTTTATTCAAAATTCACTGGGTGCCGCATTCGACCGAATGTCATAGCGAAACATTTAGATGAATTAAATTCCATCTTATTGTCTAGGCTCCACTTGTATATCGCGTCTATGTCTTGCTGCAGTACCAAACAGTCACGCTCAGAGTTTATTTCGAGGTACAACTTCAGGTCATCAGCATATAACAGACATCTTGCATGACGGAGAACTTGGGGAAGATCATTTACCATGATTAAAAATAATAAAGACCCCAAAATTGAGCCCTGACCAACTCCGGAACGCGTATGGTACGTGCCTGATTCGTACATACCGAGCCTAACGAACTGCTGGCGATCACGTAGATAGTCTGCGAAGAAACGTAGTAGAGAGGGTGCGAAACCTATTTTGCTAAGCTTCATCAGCAGCGTGTCGTTGTTAACTCTATCGAACGCCTTCCGAAAGTCGAAATAAAGTACGTCTACCTGATCCCCGCGGTCCAAGCTACAGGAGATATAATCAACTAGTGTCAGGAGATTCGTGTCAACTGACCTCTTAATTCTAAAACCGTGCTGCTCATTACACAAATATTTGTTAACTTGGTCGTATATGGCATTGTGAAGGATGTTCTCAAAGACCTTCGCCGGGGAAGATAGTATTGCGATAGGGCGGTAATCTTCAACGGAACTTTTGTTTTGGGTTTTAGGAATAGGTGTTACTCTAGATACTTTCCACTGAGTGGGATATGTGCCAGCCTGCAAAGCTAAATTGAAAATGTGACAAAATGGATCACTGAAAATATGTTTTAATTGCTGTTATATGAAGTAAGGCAATGGTCTCGGTAACTTACTTGTGCGAACAGACCCCAGTCGTGGATACCAGACTTGGCGAACTTGAGCTGCTTCTTCCTGAACTTGAGCTGGTTGAATTTCAACAAATCGGAGTCTGTATCTGTACCTGTTGATGCACAACAGAATACATTAGGAGTGCTACAGTGATCTGTGGCATTATCTACATAATGCCTTCATAATACTTTGGTTAGAGCATGTCATAATAGGGATGTTTCCTGGGTAAAAAAATATAAATTCTATTTAGTCCGTCAGTTAGATAATAAAAAAATATTTGATACTTATTTGTTGCTTTATCATATTAATAAAAAAATTCTTGCAAGGAGTGACGTCATGCCACATTTTAACTCAATGTATCGCCGTAATCTTTTGATTACGTATAAAAAGAAAAAATACCGTGTCCATTATTTTTTAATAACCTACAAGAGAAGAAAACAAAAAATTACTCAACATCCCTATTATTATTATCAACCTTTGGTGTCTCACTCTTGCGCAAATGCCTTTCTATACTTTCTCGCTATTATTTTCCAGTTTTTTAAAAAGGCATAGAATTTAGTCCCAAGCTGACGTGACCTTGTCTCTTACTGTAGATATTATAGTTGTTGCAATTTACAAGATTGCGTCAATCATTTTAAATTAAATCTTATGTCAATGCCCATTAAAGTGAAATAGAACGCTTTCGTGATTTGTAATAATGACTATGAAAAAAAAAACACCGAAAATGTGTTTGATTGTCTTTCTTTGACGCAGCAACGGAGTTACGGATGGACGTGATTTTGCATAAAGATAGTTTATGGGCCAGAGATTAACATATGACTATTCCGTCGCACGGGAGCGAACCCGCGATCCAAAGGTAGTGTGATATAAATTAGTGAACTTCTATAAAGGTTGTTTGCACAAGGGAACCTCATATCGTCCAGGATGACAGAAAAATAGTTCTGTTTGCATTCGATCACTCAAGCGAATTTAGAATCAGTATAAAAATTTTAATGCAGCGCTTGTTTTAAAAATAAAACATTATTGTTTTAGGCGCGTAAAACTGAACAAGTCCTCTTTAAATAACCAGCTGGAATTCAGCATTGCTTCAGCATTCTATTCGGGAACCAGGGCTCATACAAGCCCTACAGTACTTACCGAAAGCTGTGAGCAGTCTCCTCTGGTTGGACCTAGCTTCCCTGGACAGGCCCTGCATCTTGGACGCCTTCTTATCGTCTATATGATCGTGTAGCGCGGTCGCCGAGCTACGACCGTGATGGTACTTGTACTTCGCCTTCAGACGAGCGTCCATCTTGTAGTAGCCTTCTGTTCGCGCTGAACCGCTTGAGTGACCCTGGTGGCAAAGATGGAGGATTAGGTATGGTGATTAAAAGGGCACGTAGGCAACTGGATCTACTTGGATACACCGTAATACAGGGTGTTTGGGAACTGGGTACAAAGCCTTAAGTGGGTGATAGTTGACACCATTTAGAGTGTTTTGAGTCATACATGTCTTAGACGAAGTATATTATCTCTTTATTCTTATCTGGAAATTTTTAGGTTTTTTTTTATTAACACATATGCTTGGAACTTGGTTTATTAGATTAGGTAAGTACACATCAGTCAAACCACAAAAGTGAAAAAAAAAACATACCAACTTTAACTGTTGCACTATTGACAATTAACGGTCAGAAATTGTGTTATTTAAAACAGTTAAAACTTTGCTGAACAGTAAACGAGACACAATAGGAGTTTTATTGTTCTTACTGCTTAATAGCCGTATATAGTGTCCCTCAAAGTGTTAAAAATAAAAAAAACATACCACGTCTAAGATATGTATGACTCAAAATGTTGTCAACTACCTATCACTCACTTAAAGCTTTGCACTCAGCTTCCAAACACCCTGTATAACAAGATCTTGTATTATCACAAAAAGTTTACCAACAACACCCCCTTGTCAAAGTCATTCAAGCGCCAATAGATTTACAGTTATTATTTCACCTCGGATGTCAAAATCACAGTGATCTTTATTGTCGATGCAATATTGTAGCTTTTGGGTTGCTACCATTGACAAGTCTGTCAAAATCACAGTGATCTTTATTGTCAATGGCATATGGTTGCTTTTGGGTTGCTACCATTGACAAGTCTGTCAAAATCACTGTGATCTTTATTGTCGATGCAATAAGGTTGCTTTTGGGTTGCTACCATTGACAAGTCTGTCAAAATCAGTGATCTTTATTCTCGATGCAATAAGGTTGCTTTTGGGTTGCTACCATTGATAAGTCTGTCAAAATCAATGATCATTATTGTCGATGCAATATGGTTGCTTTTGGGTTACTACCATTGAGAAGTCTGTCAAAATCAGTGATCTTTATTGTCGATGCAATAAGGTTGCTTTTGGGTTGCTACCATTGACAAGTCTGTCAAAATCAGTGATCTTTATTTTGATGCAATAAGATTGCTTTTGGGTTGCTACCATTGACAAGTCTGTCAAAATCAGTGATCTTTATTGTCGATGCAATAAGGTTGCTTTTGGGTTGCTACCATTGACAAGTCTGTCAAAATCAGTAAATCTTTATTCTCGATGCAGTAAGGTTGCTTTTGGGTTGCTACCATTGACAAGTCTGTCAAAATCAGTGATCTTTATTGTCGATGCAATATGGTTGCTTTTGGGTTACTACCATTGAGAAGTCTGTCAAAATCACAGTGATCTTTATTGTCGATGGCATATGGTTGCTTTTGGGTTGCTACCATTGACAAGTCTGTCAAAATCACAGTGATCTTTATTGTCGATGCAATACGGTTGCTTTTGGGTTGCTACCATTGACAAGTCTCTCAAAATAACAGTGATCTTTATTCTCGATGCAATAAGGTTGCTTTTGGGTTGCTACCATTGACAGTGTGTCAAAATCAGTGATCTTTATTGTCGATGCAATAAGGTTGCTTTTGGGTTGCTACCATTGACAAGTCTGTCAAAATCACAGTGATCTTTATTGTCGATGCAATACGGTTGCTTTTGGGTTGCTACCATTGACAAGTCTCTCAAAATAACAGTGATCTTTATTGTCGATGGAATAAGGTTGCTTTTGGGTTGCTACCATTGACAAGTCTGTCAAAATCAGTGATCTTTATTGTCGATGGAATATGGTTGCTTTTGGGTTGCTACCATTGACAAGTCTGTCAAAATCAGTGATCTTTATTGTCGATGGAATATGGTTGCTTTTGGGTTGCTACCATTGACAAGTGTGTCATAATCACAGTGATCTTTTTTGTCAAAGCAATAGGTTGCTTTTGCAAGAGCTGTCAGAGGTAAAAATATAACTGTGAACGGTCTGTACACCCACTTTCGTGAGTTTGTAGAAGTATAATGTCAAAGGGGCCGAGCTTTTTGGCACATATCCAGTTTCCAAGCTGCAGCTGAGACCTTCCTAATGAGGGGAGACACTGAGTCGTCAGGTTCGGGCACCTGTCAAAACTGTCAGTGCCTATAATTTCTTTAGTCATGACTGAATGACGTATGAATGATGAACGTCGTCATAATATTTTATATTCATTGTCGAAATGGAAGACCTCTTGTCAAAGTGGCGCCAACTGGTGGCGTGAATTTTCATGAAAACCCGTATTGAAAAACTTGATAACATTTTGTCCTACACCACTTAACTCGATATGACCAACCACTTGCGTGTCTCAGCAACTGTGGTTGCGGCGCTGATTTTTATAAAAAAACAACGTTAATTGTTTTTTCTTAAATATCCTATTAACGAAAAAAAAAATTTTAAAAAAATCTGACAGCGTACAGTCAAGTGGGCGCTTAGCAGTCGCGTTTGCGACCACTGCACCAGTAAGCACACGTTTGCACGAACGTTAAATTATCCTAGCGGGATTTTATCGCGCACTGGATTTTCAACTGTCGGTGTTGAGCCGAGCATTGAGAATCCAACAGAGCGCATCCCAGCGCGTCGAAAAGACATACTGTTAAATTTTCAACTCTGGGTGCTAAGCAGAGCGCTGAATAACCAGTGTGCGAATAAATTCACCGCGGAAAAAAATCGCTCGTGCGTACCTGAGCTAAGGCTGTCAGTCAACCAACCGATCCTCTGGAGCCGTACTATGACGTGTTAATGCCATCATAATTCCGTTGTGAAAAAAGGATGGTGCTATCGGTCGTATATAGCTCCGTCTCTCTCTCACACTGGAACAATGATGGCTTTAGCGCGTCATAGTAAGCCCCCTGCTATAAAACTTTGATTTTTTTATACTCGTAAGAAATGTACCGTTAAACAACGCACCTGTAAATCCTCATAAATATTATTATGTCTTTTAGACTTCTTCTTCGGCGGGGAATAACAAACATCTGTAGGCGGGTGATCAACCCAATGCGTATCATTGAGCCAGTAGCCATGCGCGTCTTCAGCCAACAGAGCTTCATACGCCCTTCGTAGATACTCCACGTCTTCTCTGTCGATACCTCGAGTAAGGAATTCGTACATAACTTGCATCTCTGCCATGAGGTCTCGCGCTTTGAACGTGACTTTAGGATACATGACTTTGTCGTAGTCTGCCTCGCGCGGTTCGTACAGTCTGTGGAAAATTTTAGAGGTGTTAGTCCGTTTATGAAGAGATTATAGTATCATCATAATCAGCCTATAATGTTCCCACTGCTGGGACACAGGCCTCCTCTCTGTGAGCGGAGCCACGCGCGCCCAGTGCGGATTGGTGCAAGTAACATGTCTTCGATTTTTGGTTCTAGGACATGCCGGTTTTCTCCGATGTTTTCCTTCATCGTTTTGAGAGTGGTGATGAAATAATTTTACACAAAGTAAAGCGCTTGTTAGGGTTCGAACCTAAGACCTAAATTCATAAGTCGGGGCCGTTACTACTGGGCCACCTCTGCTCGCGTTGATTGTGTTTATCCAGTCTTAAATATGGCACATAGAATTTTATAAAAAAAGGTCAGTTTTGTAACCTGCGTTCGCAATTTTAGTTTCCAATCATGTTTAGTTTTCGCTAGAACTTCATTTTTACGACTTCTTCAAAAGTGCTAGTCGTTCTAAAATCAACTTAATTCGCACTGACATAAAGTTGATATTTGTTCAATTGGACGCAAGGTTACGAGTATGTACTTAGAGCGTCGTCTCTGTCACTCATACTTATATTTCTACTACTACATTCTTCTACTCATATTTCTAGAATAGTGTTGATTGTACTTTACTTACACAAGTCCGTTCCACTTTCAAACTCTAAGAAAGTGGAACGGACTTATGTAAAATACAACCAACACTATTATAAGTTATAAAATAAATATCAAGTAAAAATTTAAGTTAGATTGATTAAGTCTTATAGGCTAGATTGGAATTATTGACCCGTAAAAGTCAAAAGATCGCTTACTATAATTTTTGCGCTATAGCATGGTGCGGGTGACATTTGACGAACTGTTCCTTTTCACTCTTGGACGTTATCGCGATTTACAATCATGATTTAATATTTTAGCTGCATCCTAAATATCATAATCGTAAAATACGGATTCAATAATAATTGTAGTAAATTAAATAAATCATCCTGCCAAAATGTTAACTACAAATAAAATCAAATTTAAAGAAAAATCAAGCAAAGTGATAGGCGTGTAACGTAACGTCATAGACATGTTTAGTGATGAGATGTATTGCTATTATGGGTTTCTATCGATAGTCGGTATTTTTTTATAGTAAAAGAAGTTTACTGTATGTATTTTAAAATTTTTGTTGTTAGACATCTATAGAGTTAAATTAGCCAAAAAAGTTTTTTTTAAATAAATCCGGTATTTATTTAAAACAAACTTTTTCGGCTTAGTGCTTTGAATGTGAATTTTTAATGTTTTGTATAAAATTTTTATTTTAAAATAAATTTCATAATAATATGATATATCAGACATTTTTAAAATTATTAGGAGAACGAATCGAAAGAACGAAATTTTGCTGTAAGAATCGTTATCGATAAAATTGAATTGTGCATATTGTCACTGACCTAGTCATGCCATACTGACATGTGTCACCCGCACCATAATAGAGCGCAAACATTATAGAAGCCATGTAAGCGCTCAACGGTTTTCATGATTATATTTATTGTCGTTTCGAATGTATTTTTCTGGTTCATACGACATTTGTCGAGTTTAGGACCTGTTCTTTTAAATAAAGGAAAAAAAAGTTTCTTTCTACAGCTCGATCATATATTTTAACACCAGGATATTGTACATACTTGTTCTGTATCTCGGCCAGTTTCTTAGGCTCGTGTTTTCTCTTGTAGGGTCGCTTGGCATCTTTCTTGCTGGCCTCTCTCGGCACCTCTTTCTCCTCTTTTTCCCTCTCATCTCTGTCTCTCCCTGTCTCCTCCATTGGCGGCGACACCGCACTCTCTGGTTCCGCCATCCACGTGTAACCTGTTAACATGGAGCGTTTATATGAAGTGCATATTATTGGAAAGCGTAGAGCCTACGCCGTTGTAGCAGTGAGCTACGCCGTAGCGTTAACACCCATAAACTAAAGAGACACAATAGAAGTTTTATTGTTGTGTCCTTGAAAGGGCTAAGTGAGCGTTGGTGGTGTTGATGAGCTACGCCGTAGCATTAAGTGAGCGTTGGGCGTAGATGAGCTACGCCGTAGCCTTAAGTGAGCGTTGGGCGTAGATAAGCTACGCGGTAGCCTTAAGTGAGCGTTGGGCGTAGATGAGCTACGCCCGTAGCGTTAAGTGAGCGCTGGTGGTGTTGATGAGCTACACCGTAGCCTTAAGTGAGCGATGGGCGTAGATGAGCTACGCCGTAGCCTTAAGTGAGCGTTGGGCGTAGATGAGCTACGCCGTAGCCTTAAGTGAGCGTTGGGCGTAGATGAGCTACGCCCGTAGCGTTAAGTGAGCGCTGGTGGCGTAGACGAGCTACGCCGTAGCCTTAAGTGAGCACTGGTGGCGTAGATGAGCTACGCCGTACCCTTAAGTGAGCTTTGGGCGTAGATGAGCTACGCCGTAGACTTAAGTGAGCTTTGGGCGTAGATAAGCTACGCCGTAGCCTTAACTGAGCGTTGGGCGTAGATGAGCTACACCGTAGCCTTAAGTGAGCGCTGGTGGCGTAGATGAGCTACGCCGTACCCTTAAGTGAGCTTTGGGCGTAGATGAGCTACGCCGTAGACTTAAGTGAGCTTTGGGCGTAGATGAGCTACGCCGTAGCCTTAACTGAGCGTTGGGCGTAGATGAGCTACGCCGTAGCCTTATGTGAGCGCTGGGCGTAGATGAGCTACGCCGTAGCCTTAAGTGAGCGTTGGGCGTAGATGAGCTACGCCCGTAGCGTTAAGTGAGCGATGGTAGCGTAGATTGAGCTACGCCCGTGGCGTTAAGTGAGCGTTGGTGGCGTAGATTTTGGACTACGTGAGTAGGTTAGGGTCAAACAGATGAACACTAGGAAAGACGTGTTCTTGAGTGGTACCCACGAAGGCGAAAATGCAGTGTGGACCCTCGGGCTACTTGAAGCGACGATATTCGCGGTATGATTGAAAATTAAAGATATAATGGTTCTTTTTCGCATGCATATGAAGAAGCCTCTCCAGTAGTAAACTCGTATAACCTGATGATGATGATTACAGACAAATGTTTGCACTGACTGGACAGGTCCTCTCAAATCTGTGTGGTTCTTTCCTCAAAATACCATTTCAGACACTAATCTACATGGTCCTCATATGGCCTGACCAAGATTATGTCTAGACTTTAAAAGAGACTTTGACCCCTGAGTTTGTTTCGCCATTATACTTCTCATGGGTAGTCAGACAGAAATTGTCGACTCCATCTAGCTTATTTTTAATAAGACGTGTAAAAGTAAAAGTGATTCCGATATCCTATTTACAGAATTTTATTTCATTTAGGACTGATTGTTAAATAGTCAGATAATTTTTATTTGAGGAATAAATATGGCGGTTTGACAGCTTTTGTATATAAAAATCAGCCCTTAGAAACTAATATTATTTGGAATAATCGATACGACAAAGAAGAAGTAAACTATGGGTGTGTGTGTGTAGACTGTGGTTCCTTGTTTAAAAATCCCCCCTAAAACTTCTCGAAATGTCTGCCTCCTCATCCAGTATTATAGAAAGTTAGTTTATCATACCGTGATCATGCTGCAGATGGTTGGAGGGCCTCCTTTCGGGTATGTCGTCGGGCGGCGGGCGGCAGTACGAGTGGTCGAGGGCCACTTGCGACGCTTGCGACGCCTGCGACGCTTGAGATTGAGGTGATGACGACTCGCTGCTTGCCTGTAAAATGAGAGATATATTTTGCTACAGAACAAATAGAAAGTCATCACGAAGAAAGTGTCAGTGGACATCCCGATGTCAAATGTCAACATTAGAAACTGTTGTGCGTCTTAAATGTCTGAGCACGTTGAGCGCCAAGCCCAAAATCTGTGTTGCACTTTGGTGTTTTATTTTCAGACATAAGTTTTAATTAAAAAATCGTACAAAAAACCCACATATACCGAAACAACCGTGGAGGCCAGAGGTATTAGAATTCATAGTAAAATGTGTTTCCTGGCGGACACACTGGCCTCCGAATAAAGCACTGCCTCGCAGCCTGTGTTTCTGGAAAGACAAGGCGCTTAAGGACACTGTTACAAATGGGTAGCCAAATCAATACTTTTTTACACAAAAGTATGTTTATTAAATAAAATGCTTTGCATTCTTAAAATGTTTTTTAGCCAAACTGTTGATAGATGTGCATGGTACGATTCTGAACTATAAATATAATTTTAGATAGGTACAGTTTCTCAATAAAAGTATCGGAGTGAAAATTATATTTATAGTTCAGGATCGTACCATGCACCTCTATCAACAATTTGGCTGAAAAACATTTTAAGAATGCAAAGCATTTTATTTAATAAACATACTTTTTTGTAAAAAAGTAATGATTTGACTACCCATTTGTAACAGCGTCCTTAACGTGTTGCGTTACCGATTCAATTTCTTATAACAACCGACTTTATTCATGAAGAGGTTTTAATCGATTTAAGACATAGATATTTTATTTTAAAGAAAAATGTAATGAAAAAACAGCGTCCATGAAGTATTGCATTTTGTCGTCTATGGTTGCCTGTCCATAAATAAGGTACTTTATAGGCATGCTTATGTCAAAAGTAAAATCAATGGTTGGAAAGAATATAGACAGTATTCCAAATAGGTTGTTTTTGTCCGTGACATAAAATTACTTTATCTACTTTCCGTATAATTCAAATTATAAACTTCAAAACGAGTTTGTAATGACACACTTTATAAACACAATACCGATATTGAAAATAAGAAACATATTATTATAACACTTTTTCTCTAACAAAATAATTTTATAAAACCATTTTTTTTACCAATACGATACAGAGCAAATCCAAGAAGTTAATATCACCAAGGAGTTTCCATCAATTATTTTTTTCTAATGGAACGCTTATGCCGGGCGCACCATTTTTATTACAAAAATGTTTTGATTCCCATTATTATTTTTCTGTGGTAGCGCCCGCTTTAGCGCGTGCCCGGTGATGTGATGGGTTCTGGCGCCATTCATACGTTTTGTTGTACTGAATTTGGTGGGAGAAATTCAATCCCAATATATGAGAGTAGATTAAGTAGTGTATGAAACTGTTGCATAATGAGGGGTATTAAAACACTCGTGTGATACCTCGCCTAACACTCGTATTTTAATACCCCTCATTATGCAACCGTTTCATAATCTACTATTATTTCTTCCTTTTAGGTGCAAAGCGATGAACCACAACCAATCTTACATACCTTCACATGTAAAAGTTAATTTTTTTTTATTAAAGATGCTAAATTGGGTACATTTATGTACATACTTACATCTTTAACCCCATTAACGCTGACGGCTGTCTCAGCAGTACTGTGATCGCTAATGGACACGATCGGCTATCGCTTGTCCGCTTGCGTTAATATGGGGCTTTAACATAATACGCCAACATCACACAATATACTCACATTACATCACACCACATCACATCTTTAACCCTATCAACGCTGACCGCGGTCTCGGCAGTACTGTGATCGCGGAAGGGCACGATCCGCTGTCTCTTGTCGGGCCAGTCCGCTTGCATTAATATAGGGCTTCACACATAATATACTCACATCCTTAACCCCATTAACACTGACCGCGGTGTCGGTAGTACTGTGATCGCTGAAGGACACGACCCGCTGTCGCTTGTCGGAGTTCGCTTGCTCTCGCTTGCGTCTCGCTTGCAGCGGCTGCGAGTCTTCGCTGATCTCTCCGTCTTCGAGCGAAGTGTCGCGCTTGCTCTTGTCCCTGTCTGGGGACTTTGTGTGATTCTTGATTGGTGATAGAGGTTCTTCTGGTTGGGGCTCGGGTTTGCTGGTGGACAAGTAGAATTTAATAACATAACATCCCGCCGGTTATCCTCGGAAAGAGTAGCCTATTGACATCGACCGAGCTCAAGTTCAGAGCCTGGGTTGGTGCAGAGAAATTCTAAGTGGCAACATTCAATCGCCTGTTCTAGCGATTGAACCAAGAACCTAATGGTCAGCGCTTGCGTCCACTTCGCCAACGAGGCAGTCAAGAATATAATATTCTTTTATCTACACTCATATTGTAAAGTTCTGATTATGAATTCATAAATAGTACCCTAATGACAGACTTTATGCATGTACAACTGAAATAAAATTAAAAAGTTTTATTATGATACAGAGATCTTAACAACATGATGCTATAAAATTACTTTTTTTCTATTAAAGTACACTTCGGATCGACCAAGGAGTTTTCAATTCGATTTTTATCTTTGTACATGGGGACTGCGCTAGGGCGCATGCGCGGTTTACCGATGATGGCTTCATAACCATAGTAAAGCAATCCCCCTTACTATGGTTTCGGAATAATTATTGTGTTTGTTTACTTTTTGCTAACTTTGGTTTTTTATTTAAATAGGTATCTACCTATTGCACGAGTGTAGATAATGTAGTGAATGAAGCTGCACATAACTAGGTATTATGCAACAGTTTCATAAACTACCATTAAAATACAAATGAAAAGAAAATAAATGAGCAAAATATCTACAAAGCTTTTCGATGAGTTTATTTTCTCGAAAAGTCTATTTTCAGTCAACTTTATATGAACAGTTTTGTATTGTACCTGTCATCGGGTGGTTTTTCAGGCAGCGGGCGCGTATCTGTCTCCGTCTTCTGTCTCTGTTCCTCGAGGAATTCTCGCTCGATTTGCTCCATATACTCTGTGTTCCGTCTTCTCCTCTCCTGTGAATCAATTTGTTGTTAGTTATTTTCAAAACGCATGACAAAAATTCTACAGACCAGTATTTTACAGGGACTGTCTATCTGACCTCCACAACCCAGTAATATATAATATGGCAAAGTAATATGCTCTTACCTGGTATTCTCTTTCCTCTTCTGAGTCGGAATACACTCGGTCGAGTAGCAGGTCGCGCGGCGGGCTGGCGGCCGCAGGAGCTTCGCCCCCCGAGCCTTCGCCCTCCCACGGTTCCATTTGAGGGATTGGAGTTTTTTCTACATGATAATAATGTGTGAGACATCATTGTCTTCTGATTTCAGTTAAACGAATGAATGACGCGAAGGACGGAAGCAAAACATCACACTATGCAAAACCGAAAAAAGTTCTGAAGATTAACTGTTGATTTACTGTTTATGCTTTGACTGATACCGCTTACAGCTGGGGACGGATGGACGATAGTAAGGTTTTGCACAATTCAATTGTAATTCGTCAAGAAATCGACTGTTTCTGCTGATGGTACGAGTTTTCACACCGCGATGTTCTATTAGCATACAATGTCTTGACATGTTGAGAAATTTTGCTCAAAGTCCGCGACTCTCTGCAGCGTCAGAGATATTCGATCATTTTTATTTGAGAGATCCGACAACATCCTCTGTGTCTCGTCACTTTACTACAGACATTATGTTCTATAGTATTTTTATCTCACGAAGCGAGACGTGTACAAACACGCTGTGAATGTGTGTGTGAAAACGAATAGCGTCAGCACAAAAGCGCAAATACACATGTGGCGGAATCTACATCGCCACATACGAACTACGCGTCACACTGACGTCACGCAATCCTGCATCGCGCAATCAGAGTTTACCGCGCGACTAGCATATATAGGGTGACTGGTATTAAGTGGCCGATACTTAAACACATGTTTGTACTCATGATAATAAACAACTTTTACTATGGGACCAAACCAGAAATAGCGAAAAAAAAAATCTGCTGCCCCATACATTCATGTTCGCATAACTCGTCAAAATGAGGGAGTAGGTGATTTTTTTTTCGCGATTTCAATTTGGGTCCCATAGTAAAAGTTGTTTGTTATCATGAGTACAAACATGTGTTTAAGTATTGGTCACTAATTACCAGTCACCCTATATACAACGTCCCGACATCAACCGTCGGGCAGTTGCCCACCAGACACAACACTCGTCTGGTCGGAAGATCCTCCCTGTTCTATGGAGGATGAGTGAACAGTTTACACCATGTTCCTCATGCCTCTATACACACTTCCCACTTCACCATTGTCTCGGACGGAACCGGGAGCTCCTGTGCTTACACACACAATCACAGCGTGTTTGTACACGTGTCGCTTCGTGAGATAAAAATACTATACAAAGTATCGTTATCTCACCTCTTCTGCTCTGTTCCTCCTCACTATCGGACGACGAGTACACTCTGCGGAGTCGCTCTTTGTTGGACACCACTTTGAGCTGCAAACAAAGTACACTGACATATGAACTACTACCGCATGCAATACTGAACTGAATGGCAACTAACTGAAGGAAATATCCGTGGACCTGCCGATCTATTCATTAAAAATAACACCATGAAGACTTAAGTGCTATAGTTTAACCGCTACCGCTATACCGCGGGGGGCGGGATGCCGTAAACGTTGACGAATGAGCGGCGGAATGCCTGCGCCGTGAGCATTGACGAATGAGTAGCCTGCACTGCCCACGTCTCGCCACGCACATACCGAAGGCGCGGTACTGCAGTAGCGGTCAAACTGTATCAATAGTGTCAATACCTAGCGATCCTAATCAGGTAGAATCACAGCTCACTTAAGCAGGGCCAAGAGGGGCGTAGGGGGTACTAACATCCCCATGTAACATATCCCCATGTGTGTGTGTGTGTGTTCATTATTGTAACATCTTGCATGCCACGTTTTGGACATTATACATTTATCTTGCTTCTTGCATTTTGCATTTTTTTTTTTTTTTTGTTGAATTGTCTGTGTTTACTCATATATAAAATAATGTTTTTCGTCTTTATTGTCGTTTCGTTACTGACTTCCAAGGATAAGAAACACCATAAACGAGTTTTGTGCAAGGTCATGCATAATCGAGTTTACCTCCGACACGTTTATAGCAAGACCCTGCATTCACAGAAAAGAACAAACAGTAGAATGAATTCTTAGGGCGAGAAAATCGCGGCAACTTTGGGTGCAGCGTCACACTATGGAGTTTATGGAGGCTCATCTTGCGAGCACAATTTCTGACAAAATGAAGGACGGAAGACGAACTCAATCACTTGATTTTAACTTATTGGTGTTGAGCAATTCTTTATTTTCCAAATTTCTTTCGCACCTCACGTTTGTTCTACAGCTACGACTCATCGTTGCCTTGTCTTTTCTGTTAATGCAAGGCCTTAGTCTTACCGCACACGGGCCGCATGCTACAGACAAAATGCCGCCACCGAGCTACATTATAGTGGCGTGTAGCGACCACCGGCGTTATCCGTGTGCGGCGAGTTCGTATAGAATGTACGATAACTGTAGTCCGCAGCTCGGTGGCGGCGTTTTGTGACTGTAGCGTGTGGCAAGGCTTAGGGAGTTCTAGAACAACACACTCTACTTCTAGCAGGTCAATTCGCAGTTCACAGATATTTCCACCAGATACCTAAAGGTCACTGAACAACTCTCTACAACTCCAACACAACTGTCTACGATCATCTAAGTTACAGTACGCAGCCATAAATATGGCACATCAGGTTTTAGAAAAACTTCGGCTTTGTATAGTGTTGTCTCTGTCACTCATGTGTGACTGTCTCTTTCTAATGCTCGACGTGTCATATTAACGCCCGGGTAATGCACATGTAAGGGTTATTTAGTTTTTCTGTTACCATTTTTCTCCAAAGCGGCTTATCGTTCTCAGTCGCTTCGTTAGGCTGCAATGCAATGTTAATTGTTTAAAAAGTCCAGGGTTATTTTTATAAATGTGAGGTTGAGGTTCTGTACGAGTCACAAACGGACAACGAGACAAAACATGGATGTTCATGTTGCGAATAAATTAAGTAAAAATTGTACACAGTCGTGCAGAAACATTGATAATAGACCACGACTAGGCATATTTTTAACCGAGTTCAAAAAAGGAGGTTCTGTATTCGACCCGTGTGTATGCATATATGCAGTGGCGTGCACAGAGATTTCAGACAGGGTATGCACGTCTAAAATAAAAAAAAAACTTGAACAAGCTGAAACTAGTACCTAAGTTTTTTTCCCGACCGTTTGTTTTACCCGACCTCACCTACCCTAACCCTAATCTTACACTGACTCTTACCGCACGGGGCCATTGGCTTCGCATGATGTTTGTTTGCGACCACAACGAATATCTAAAATATTTTAATCTGAATATCCGATAAAGGTCCAAACATTATTTTTATCTTGATTTGTAAACAAAAAGCAAGGGATAAAATACAATGTGTTTGTGTTATACACAACATGTTTGCCAGTAGGTATGACAAAACTTTTCTATGAAAATAACGAGAGGCATTACCTTTTTTTTTGAGTTAAATAAAACCCGGGTTCACACCTTCCGTTTACAATGAATTTAACTTTTTCCTCAAAATGTAACGTCGAAAAGCGGCAGATTTTAATTTATTTAACACACTTCGGCAGCACAGGTCTCACAGGTATAATTTTCAATATTTTACAAATGATTAAAATAATTACATAATAATATACAGTCAATCACTTGCGCCAAGAAAAACAATCAAATCAAAACAAACGAAAAAACAAACAAACATTGCAAGTTGAATAAAAGCGTGTAAAAACTTTACAATTACAAAATAATACGAACTAATCTTGGTCAATCCGACTAAAAAAGTCAACCCTCTGTAATCAACAACTAAGCGGTGCTTTTACGGCTTCTTAATTTGGACGGGTTGCAAAATAAGCTGTGCTTCCAGAACTTAAACACACGCATACATTTTCACGCACACAGTCACACTATTGCTGTGTACTACACGGGTTGCGTTGTATGAAAAATAAGCTTGGCGTTGTTCTGCTTATGCTCACCGGGAGCGCTGCCTGCGCGGTTGTCGCCGCTCGCTTCAAGAAATTCGTTTCAAATGAAAAAATAGATGGCGCGTAAATCGCGTTATAAACAGTGAGATAGCGAATAAGTTAGATTAATATAGTTATTACCATGATTTTTCTTGCGTTAAAGTTATTTATCATTTCGAGGGGCATGTATGTATGGGACTACAGGGTATGCAGAGCTTATTTGCATGTATGGAGTGCACGCCACTGCATATATGTATGCTTGTATGTTGTTAGTCCGCGATTTTCTCAAAAACGAATGAACCAATTTTGAGGATTCTTTCACTAACGTAATCTACATACTTTCAGGAAGGTTTTAGTGTATAATTATTAAATTATGTAATTATTCTTATCTACGAAGTTATATGCATAAATGTACTGTATCTCCGGCATTTCTAAGCCGATTTTGATGATTCTTCTTTTCGTTCGTCTTGGGCTTACTTATGTAATTGTATATAGTTTATAAGTACCTAGTTTTAGTTTTAAAATGTAAATTTCAAAAAAAATGTTACCGTAACGATTGAGCCTGCATCTCACAACACAGGGAATCCTAGTGTGAGGTCCAGGAATTTCAATTCACCTGAATGTAATTTTAGTGAAATAAATATATGCTATTCTGTTCTATATTCAACTAAAAATGGAAAAATAAATTTACTTTAAAAAAAGTAAAAACCGACTTCAAAAACGAATAAAATAACTTTCATAAAAAAACTTAACGGCTTCTGAAGTCGTTGTCTTCAATTCTTCAATGCACCTTAGCTTGACACCGACTTCAGAAGCTGTTAAGTTTTTTATGAAAGTTATTTTATTAGTTTTTGAAGTCGGTTTTTATTTTTTTTAAAGTAAATTTATTCGCTTCATAATTAATAGCGCGAAACGTGGTGAGAATTTATAATACTAACCTGGAAGAATTATACTGGGTACTTCGTTAAAACTTGTATTAGTTGAGAGAGAATTTTATTAGACGCACTGCCTCTTAAACAAAACGTAGCTCGAGCTAACTTTCGATATCCTATCCGATTAATAGTTTTATTTTTTATATTTTGTATTCCTCCTGTACTTTCGCTTGTATCTAGAACACTGTCAACTTCCTCTTGGAGGTGGGCGTTAACAGCTGCGACACAATTGCTAATGTAGCCGTTTTCGTACGCAATCAAATGTGTTTTATTTCCAATAAATATGATTACATTGGCGACTCGTATAAAACCACAGCCTCAATACTGTAGCATAAGTAATTACCTCTGCCTCGTCGAGATCGGAATCGTCATCGGTGTCGGAGTATATCCGCGGCGCCGGACCCTTCCGCTCCGAGCCCGTGGATGACGAGGATCGACTTGATGAGGATGATGAAGATCTGGACCAAGAAAGGTATAGAAGTAGATAAAAGTAGGTAGTAGGTATTTTAATTATTGTTTGGTCCTTCGAGCCGGATACGTGTGCCTTTCAGTGATGATTTACAAAGGAGTCACGAAATAATTTTTTAGACTTGTGTTTGGAAAAGTTGGCTTCATCGTTGTTTTACTACAATATCCACTCACTTATTTCTTATTAAGTTTTGTAGTTTATGTCGTATCATACTTTGCCTCGCTCAAACTGATGACCAACACAGAAAATAATAAATAGAGACAGTCACGATGACGAGAAACATTACAACTGACATAAACCTTCTATTTCAACCTTATTTCGGGCTACAGAAAAAGTGAGCTGTATCTGATTTTTACTTCTATTTTTCTGTGTTGCATATTTGTCTAGAAATATGGTTGATTAAGGCTAAAGTAAATACGTTTAGCTCTAAACATATTTAAATGAATCATTCGTCTTTATCGTTTATCGCTAAACTTTTCCAATGATTTGTGGTGCCAGCGGGCCTAAGTATTGGAATTTAATCAGACCTGGAGGAACTGCTGGACGGCCGCCGGCGACTGCGCGATAGGTACGAGCCGGTCGTCCTGTTCCGCGGACTCGTCGGCAACTCCTTCTCCTCGTCTGAGTTCTGCACCATTTCCTCCTACAAACAGAACATAATATTATTTGTTTTCCCGTATAACATTATTTTAATGATGGACAAAAGCCTCCACAAGTTTGCTCTGTTCCCTGCTCATTTTATGAGGAGTTGAACATTTTAAAGAAGTAGAATAAATCGATTGATCGATTATACTGTCGATTTTTTCCGAATTAATGATAAGATTAAGCAAGTCGTGCAAATTATTACAAAATTAATACTACAGTCTCCGTTACGAGCTGTCGTAAAGGATCAGACGGAAGTTTTTGTCTGTAGTCTGCACAAAACATAATCCACATACCTGATCACTAAGCCTTTTGGAGGAGTCGTCATCCATGAACACAGGTGATGGTATCTTCCGCTTCCGCCGGAAGCTAGGCATCTTGGGTATCGTGGCCCTGAGTCCCAGTCCGATACCGGAACTATAGCCGCCTAACTCAAGTCCTATCTCGCGAGACTCCATAATGCACTTTATTGAGTCCACTGCCTCTTCCTTCTTGATTGAAATTTCCTGAAAGTATAATTAGGATATTTCACTGCCAAAGAAATTTAAACTATAAACGTGTAGAAATAAATTCGCAAATAAATAAACTCGAGACTAAACATGAATTAGATATTACATCCCTTTGCCGCTTACTCAAAATTCTACTTTAGCTTTGTGTAGTCTAAGTTAATTTTAGAGTGTCCAGTATTGTAATAAAAAGGCGAAATTCTCTTTGGTTTCAATAGAATCAGAACTTTGTCTAGATGTCGTTGAGTTTGTGGTTGCGGAACTTTATACTGCTCTAAGATTATAAACTCAAGTTTAGTCCACGAGAGCATTAAAGTTTACAGCCGGATGCGGTTAAATTAGGGGTTTGAAAAGACTTCCGACGTCACTAACACTTTACTAATTTTTGACGTTATAGTTCACAAGGTTGACATTCGTTAGTTACAGGCCTACCAAAAAAAAAAAAAAAAAAAAAAAACAGAAAACAGGTGTCGTGGGACCACCCGCTGGAACGAAATTCCTTTCGCTGTATATAAAGTTTCAAGTGTCAAAAGTTTTTGACAGAACCATCTAGTATAAGTTTTTAGTTGCTAAAAATTATACTAGATGGCGCAGTATTCAAATTTTTGACACTTGAAATAGACGGCATAACGCTTTTTCGTTACGTAATGATTTATGCCAGTTTACTCCTTCCGTAAATAGCGTTAAAGAACTTCGTTTCAAAAATTTAAACAAAACTGGTACTTACAGGCGTGTTCTGTACTTGTGACGGTTGGCTAGCATCATCCTTCGGTTTGGGTTGTCTGATCTTCCGACTCTGCTCGTCCCACCATACCTCGAAGCTCTTGAACGCAGTACTCTCTATCATCTTCTTGTTGAAGTCTTTCTTTAGAATCATCTTCAGTTCTGCTGTTACTCGTTCTATCACGCTGTTTATTGTGGGGTAGTAGGGATTGTCTAGCTCCTGTGGATTAAAAATGTGAAGTTGAAAAAGGAGCTTTATAGAAGAAGTTTTTAAGTTTAGTTTGGAAACTTGATTTATTATCATAAATATGAATATGACGAAGGTAGTATATAGCTTGGATTTCCTAAGAAAGCGGTACGCCGTCATTATCACCGGCGTTGTTGTGATATTATTTATGCAAGGCACACAAGGAGGACCGATGACCTTGAGAAGGCCGCAGGAATCCGCTGGATGCGGGAAGCACAGAACCGGTCGAAGTGGCGGAGCTTGGGGGAGGCCTATGTCCAGCAGTGGACGTCTTTCGGCTGAAATAATGATGACGATGATGAAGGCACGTATTTACAGGAATAGTAAAAATAAGTAATCACGAATGTTCATTACTATGTGTACGAATCTTCATTTTTTGCTGGGCGTAGCCGCGAACCTCCGCACCGCCGTAGTGTACGCTAGTTACAGGGTGTATATAGTGAGTGTTGTGCGGGCTGCGCAGGCTCAGCGGTGTAGGGCGCGTAGTGCGTCAGTATGGTGGGCGGCGCCGCGAACGTGGCGCCGTACGGCATCACGCTCGCCAGCTCCGCGCCGCCGTAGTGTACGCTAGTTACAGGGTGTATATAGTGAGTGTAGTACCTGTGCGGGTTACGCGGGCTCAGCGGTGTAGGGCGCGTAGTGCGGCAGTATGGTGGGAGGCGCCGCGAACGTGGCGCCGTACGGCATCACGCTCGCCAGCTCCGCGCCGCCGTAGTGTACGCTAGTTACAGGGTGTATATAGTGAGTGTAGTACCTGTGCGGGTTGCGCGGGCTCAGCGGTGTAGGGCGCGTAGTGCGGCAGTATGGTGGGCGGCGCCGCGAACGTGGCGCCGTACGGCATCACGCTCGCCAGCTCCGCGCCGCCGTAGTGTACGCTAGTTACAGGGTGTATATAGTGAGTGTAGTACCTGTGCGGGTTGCGCGGGCTCAGCGGTGTAGGGCGCGTAGTGCGGCAGTATGGTGGGCGGCGCCGCGAACGTGGCGCCGTACGGCATCACGCTCGCCAGCTCCGCGCCGCCGTAGTGTACGCTAGTTACAGGGTGTATATAGTGAGTGTAGTACCTGTGCGGGTTGCGCGGGCTCAGCGGTGTAGGGCGCGTAGTGCGGCAGTATGGTGGGCGGCGCCGCGAACGTGGCGCCGTACGGCATCACGCTCGCCAGCTCCACGCCGCCGTAGTGTACGCTAGTTACAGGGTGTATATAGTGAGTGTAGTACCTGTGCGGGTTGCGCGGGCTCAGCGGTGTAGGGCGCGTAGTGCGGCAGTATGGTGGGCGGCGCCGCGAACGTGGCGCCGTACGGCATCACGCTCGCCAGCTCCGCGCCGCCGTAGTGTACGCTAGTTACAGGGTGTATATAGTGAGTGTAGTACCTGTGCGGGTTGCGCGGGCTCAGCGGTGTAGGGCGCGTAGTGCGGCAGTATGGTGGGCGGCGCCGCGAACGTGGCGCCGTACGGCATCACGCTCGCCAGCTCCGCGCCGCCGTAGTGTACGCTAGTTACAGGGTGTATATAGTGAGTGTAGTACCTGTGCGGGTTGCGCGGGCTCAGCGGTGTAGGGCGCGTAGTGCGGCAGTATGGTGGGCGGCGCCGCGAACGTGGCGCCGTACGGCATCACGCTCGCCAGCTCCGCGCCGCCGTAGTGTACGCTAGTTACAGGGTGTATATAGTGAGTGTAGTACCTGTGCGGGTTGCGCGGGCTCAGCGGTGTAGGGCGCGTAGTGCGGCAGTATGGTGGGCGGCGCCGCGAACGTGGCGCCGTACGGCATCACGCTCGCCAGCTCCGCGCCGCCGTAGCCCGGCGGAGGGTATGCTGTGAACACATAGAACGTTACACACAAAGAGCCGTGAAAGGCTGTGCATTCGTAAAGTTGGCAACGTCACAAATAGCTGTCAAATCTATTTTGTTTAATTTGTCAATACTACTGTAGGGAAATATGAGATATTGCTCTATAATAATAAATAGTGACCCGCGACATCGAGATTTCTATTATTGGTATTAATTACTTAATAAGAATGTCAAGAGTGCACTATGCAATGCACTGTCCAAATGCAATAATTACTAACACGAGTCGATTGATCAGGTTAAGCTACGCTTGCCGCGGTTAGTCCGTGGATGGGTGACCATCTTTACATACAAAGACCCTGTGTGCCTCGGAAAGCATGTTATGACACTGGTCCTGTCTGTTATTTGTGGATCTTTGACAGTCGTTACGGGTCGTCAGAAGCCCGAAAGTCTGACAACCAGTCTTACCAAGAGGTATCGTATTACCCAGTAACTGGCTTGTGGAGGTCAGATAGGCAGTCGCTCCATGTAAAATACTGGTATTCAGCTGCATCCGGTTAGACTGGAAGCCGACCCCAACATAGCTGGGAAAAGGCTAGGCAGATGATGACCACCTAAGCTTGAAATTGGTTGATAATCAGGTTGCTTGTTAAAAGTATTGCCACCGGTACAATACTTTCCTCTGTAAGACACAGTATATTTACCTGTGTGCGGCCACAAAGGTTGATAGTAGTGCGGATGTGGGGGCGGGGCGGTGGCGGGCGGGTAGTAGTACGCCTCCGCTGGCACTTGCTCCTCGATCTTGGCTTCCGTTGACGACAGCGATGATAGCGACATCTACAAAAGGGATGAAAACTAAAAATTTTTTGTTTGTCCGTCATGTAGATTATTAAAAAATATTAGGCACATATTTTTTTTTTCTTTTTTTATGTAATCAAAAGATTACGGCGATACACTGAAATAAAATGTGGCATGACGTCACTCATTGCTAGATTTTATATGTAGTTTGTTATCTTGTGACGTAGCGAGCCCCCACTCCCCAACTTTAATGCATTTTATCTAAGTATTTTTTTATTAATATGATAAAGTAAAAAATACGTGTCTAATATTTTTTTATTATCTGACTGACGGACTAAATAGAATTTAATTTTTTTTTTCCCAGGAAACATCCCTATTATAATTAAGAAATTAAAGACTGGTTCAAACTGATGGTCAGATCTATAGTATGATGTGAACAAGCACGTATTATAGCGTAAAAATTACTTTTTGAGAGTTTCCATTATCATTAAACTGACCGGAACTGGAATTGCTTACACTATTCTCGCAGTGCAAATAAGTTTCGCAAGTCATCTTGCGGAAATAAAGTTACAATGCCAGCTGTGGATTTTCAACGCTTGTCTCAGCACCGAAAGATGAAAATCCAACAGCGCCCTTTTATTTAGACATTGATTTAGGCGTCGCCTAATATTAGTGAAAACGGACATTAGTGTTGCGGGTCATGTGATACTTGCTATTGTGCATTCCTACACACTAAAGAGATCATCTATTCAGAACTCACATCTATTCAGAACTCTTAACAAATATTAGAACATTAAATTGATGGTTATTTTCACCTGATCATCATCCAAGTTATCCTGCCCCCGATTCTGTTCCTCGGGCGATCGTCTCGGTTCTTCGCCCGTCAGCAGTTCATCCTCAGACGACGATATGTCCGAGCCGATCTTATCTATTGGAGGGAACTTGTTGCGAGGCGCCGGCTGGAGTATCTGCGATTCCTAGGAGTCGAAAATATAGTTTATGTTACAATCTTTGAACTTTTTAAGATAATGCTAAACTTAGTTCTGAAAAATGAAGATCAACGGAAAATATAGTTAAGGCAATGCAAGAGTGGATAAAAAAAGCTGCGATAAAGAGTTTAAATGTTCATCTGACGTTATGACCTACGACTTGACAATGACTTGAAATCTCGATGTTTACATCGAGATTTCTTTATTAAATGTAAGTTACAGAGTAGTAGTTACGGAGTTGTTGTAGTAATTATTGTTTAAAAAAAAACTGATGGTGAAAACCGCAAAAAATCAAAATCCGTGGCAGAAGTAAAAACAACAACGCGGCCACACAGATAAATGCGAAAAGCAACTTTATTTTATAATATGTATGGATATGGATGTATGAATCTTACCCTTTCTATAGTATTCTGAAGGCATTCGATGTAGTTCTCTCGCGCTAAGAAAGGCGATGGCGTGGTGGAAAGGGGCTCGGGGTCAACGTCCTTATTCGAACACATCGATATTATACTCTCACGGTCTTCACTGATGGAACCTTCGGGGAAAACAAGGATGCATTATGTTGTTGTGTTAAGAAAAAAAAAAAGAAAATACATATTTTCCTTTTGCCATTGCAAGGTCCTTCTCGAGAAAGACCATGACATTGGTAGGCGAATGTGGTTCGAGTAAGAAATCTATTATAACGGAAGCAGACACACTACACAAAATACACTCCACATTGCACTGTCATTGCGTTAAGGCGCTATGATCTATTGCTCGAGCCGAGCACTGAAATGGGTGGTTGTCTCACACATTTGGTAGGTATTTAAACATAGTAATTAATTTAATAATTTTACCAAGATAAACTCCGCAAATTGTGCTAAACAATCTTACTACCTTTTCATTGATATAAAAAAGTCAAAATCAATAAAAACATTTTTATAAAAGATGTGCGTTTTTGCATAGAACCATATACAGACGATGAACAAAAAAAAAAAAAAGTGGTGCTGGTCAAAGGCCTTTTAACAGCTGACATAGAACAAATAGTTTCATGAATGAGTCTTTTGCAGTTTTATGTTTAAGTTTTCACTTCTGTCGGCAGGCCTCATGACTGCCAATTTTCGTTCCAGAGTTTTGTGGCACTTTTTTTATGTTTCCCATTGATTCAAAGAACTAGTAAGCGCGGTCTCTGTCGGGTCATAGCGCCTTAACATTGCACAGACACTGCGCTAAAAATACTCAGATTCTATACCAATTTTGCAGTGATTCTACAGAGATAAAATCATCAAATAAATAAATTAGGGATGGGTTACGGCAACTTTAGTATTTAGTAAGGTTTATTGGGGTAATTCCGATTGATGATAATTTCTACGAAACGCAGTGGAATTTTACATATATTGGCAACATAATGATAGACGCCATATTATCAGCCGCCGTCTTTCGCTGTCGCTATATAAAATACCACTGCGTTTGGTGGAAATTATCATCAATCGGAATTACCCTATTATCGTAATTACCCCAATAAACTCTACAAGCGGTTTCTGAGGAGTTAGATTACCATCGTCATCGGAGGGCGGGTTGTGCGTGTCGATGTCTGGTATGTTGGGCGGCAGTCTGTCCTCGTCCTCTTCTTCCGAGGAGATGCCGAGCGCAAGGAAGGGCGGCGCCATTCCTCCGCCTGTGCTCGCGCCCTTCAGCAACAACGCTATTCTGTGCGACATACATGTTTTGTTACAACCAGTTATAACACATTAATACCATTGTATCAGATTCCCGCGTCGTGTTTGTGAACGGGCGCCACGTCAGTTGAAAGGGTTGTGACTGGTCATCTCTTAACTGCCATGGCTTACTTTTAATCATGTTATGAATTATTTTTATTTTTTTACCTTGTTCTCACATATAGAAGCAGTAAGAATAATGTACCCAGGATTTTTTAATATCTTGATTTAAAAGAGTGTCCGTGGAGTTTCTTCTCCATAGAGATCTAAGTTTTGGAATGGGCAACTATCTTCAACTTGACTAACTGACCGACTCTTTGACAATTCAAAAAGCCTGTAATTGGTTTAATTGAAATAAATGCTTTGAGTTTGAGTTCTGGTGGCGTGAATTTTTATGAAAACCCTCGAGGCTTAGATCTCAACCACACTCACAATCCTATATTTTTATTTAACCCTTTGAACGTCGCATGAACACCTGGGTGTGCATAAGAAAAAATCCTTTATATAATAGGTATATAAGCTTATATCATATATATGTAAACGTAAAAAAACATCATGCGATGGAATAAAATCATCATCTGTAGTTGTGAACCTAATGGGGTTCGCAACTAACCCCCCCCCCCCTCCCCTGGGGTTTTGGGTTCATAAATTAGTACATTGTTTACAGTCAAAGGGTTAAGGACGCTGTTACAAATGGGTAGTCTAATCATTACTTTTTTAAACAAAAGTATATTTATTAAATAAAATGCTTTGCATTCTTGAAGTGTTTTTTGGCCAAAATGTTGATAGATGTGCATGGTACGATTCTGAACTAAAAATATAATTTTAAATAGGTACATTTTCTCAATAAATGTACCGAAGTAAAAATTTTCACTCTGGTACATTTATTGAGAAACTGTACCTATCTAAAATTATATTTATAATTCAGAATCGTACCATGCACATCTATCAACAATTTGGCCAAAAGACATTTTAAGAATGTAAAGCATTTTATTTAATAAACATACTTTTGTGTAAAAAAGTAATGATTTGACTACCCATTTGTAACAGCGTCCTTAATTAAAATAAATGATTTCAGTTTGAGTTCTGGTGGCGTGAATTTTTATGAAAACCCTCGAGGTTTAGATCTCAACCACACTCACAATCCTATATTTTTATTTATTTTTGTTTAGTTGTGTTTCGTGCTTACGGTACAAATACACATTTTTCTTACTTTCTCAACTCACACTAAGCTAAAACCTACATACCTTTGTTAGTGCGTACCTGGTATCTAGATCGACGTTCTTCGGTTCTTCAGCGGGTGGAGGTGGTTTGGGCTCGGGTTCCTTACTGTCGGTGATGTCTTCCGGAGGTCGTGGTTCCACTATCTCCACAGATTTAGGTTCCACCGGTACTTCCTACGGTATTTATAATACTATTCATATAGCTGTGTAGTAGGTGTTGAACATTCTTTAAAGAAGAAGGATTCATTTTCCGGAACAATATTTTTATGATGCAATTATAAAAGGTATTGTTTACCCAATGGTAATCGATGATTTGAATTAAAATTAAAAAAAAATGCAGTTCTAAAATGATAATTAAGGCTACTGATGTGCATAAGCCAGTATTTACATACAAATATACCCATGCAATTTTAAAGCTAAAGAAATCGCAACATGCAGTTGAAAATATGAATTAGCAAAATGCGATAATCATGCATGCATGCAAAGTGAAAGGTGCGTTTACACATACTTATGCCTAAACTTAATACTACTGCATTAGGTGCCATTATAACTACTTACTAATACATTTTGTGTATATAACCCCAGTGCATCCATATATAAATAAAACTTTGAAGAACATTAAAGTAATCAACAAAAATGTAAAAAAATAATTTTTCCATAAATAACATTTCAACCAAAACCCAATTTAGCATACATTTTTATCTATTTAAGTCAGAAAAAATTAGCACAAGTGCTTTAGCAGTTCAAGGAACAGTTTGACAGTCAAAACAAGCTAAGTATGTCTACTGTGACACCTACGCCCACTACAGTGTGAGCACAGATTACATAGTACACGGATACTCGACTTGATTCAGTCGTTTTGCACGAACACACACATAAAAGACTTTTCACAGAATACCTCTGACAAACTCCATGTGAAAATGAAAAGCATACATTACGATTTTTTAAATATATTTTGGGGGTCTAACTTTATTACTGGCTTTTCCTGTATTTAACCCTTTCCCTGTCCCATTAACCACATATGGTTCAGGTCTTTGATGACAACGAAAGTGTTAAAAATAATGGTAACATGACTACATAGATTTCACATCAAGTAGAGCTGACTGAAAAACAGAGCTCCAGTTAATACTTAATTTCTGACTACAGAAATCAATGTGTACAGACAGTAAAACATTTGCATCATGTGTTCGTCGCGAGACAAATGAAGGCGGCAGTCAGACATCCGTGTACTACATTCTCCGTGGTCTAAGCATGTAAACTGCTACAAAGACCTTTTGGCGCCTAAATGACATTGACAGGAGGCGTTGTTGGTAAACATTTTTGTAAAATTGTATTAACAAAACAAGATGGCGGCGTTAGTGATGCCAAAAGAACCTTGTAGCGTTGTATGCAAGTGAGGCATCCGACCTTTTCCTTCTCCCTCTCTCTGCGCTCCTTGTCGCGATGGTCGGGCGAGTGCTGGTCCTTGTGCGCGGGAGTGGCAGGCGCCGCCCACGACGGCGTCGCGGACGAACGACGCTCCTTTACATTCGGTCAAGTTCGACTTTACTTGTAAACGACTCACTAACATAGAAGCCTACTTCACACGGACGTAAAATTATCGCGGCGGGATTTTATCGCGCACTGGATTTACAACTGTCTGTGTTGAGCCGAGCATTGAGAATCCAACAGAGTGCATCCCGGCGCATCGAAAAAACTGTTGGATTTTCAACTCTGGGCGCTAAGCAGAGCGTTGATTATCAATTGCGCGAAAAAAAATCGCCATGGGAAAAAACCACTTGTGCGAAACTGGGATAAAGGCTAGCGCATATTACAGCCGCAACTCATCTCACGGCAAAATAAAAAGGCCCGGTGCAGCCTCCCAGTACTTTGCGATGGTCCATACAATATGTACGAATGTGAAATTGCTATGCGCTACGTTGCGGTCCGCCCAAGTGTATAGATAATTGAAAACTAAGGATACAATACAGCACATAGGGTATCTGTACTCATCGGACGAGTAATATCGCCGCTACGCCTGAGAGCTGCTGTTGCACTGATTATTGTTTTTTATTTATATGAGAACAAACATTCTGCATGGCTTCTGTTTCAGCCATTGCTTTTGAATTCACATCCAATACCCAAAGATGACAGAAAATATTTAAGTGATGAAATTTTACAATGTAATAATGATATTTTATAATGAATCATGAAAATAATACTTGAGATGAACAAGCAATTATGAATGTGGGTATGTTCAAATGAAAGATTATGATGAGACAATGAAAACCGCGCTAAAAGCCCTGGAAATCTTGTTAGTATTCACACACGGTTATGAGGATATCAAACGACAAACAACTCATTTTATGTACAAGTTTTTAAACAGTCGCAATTCTTTCTAGTGTATTTTGTTGATAGTCAAAAAAAAATGATATTTATGTTTATAGAAAAGTTAATTAAACTATCTTTGTTATTCAGTTATGTAGGGTCAAAAAATAAATTAGCTAGGGAAATTTATCAGTACCTAATATCATTTTTGTTTTTGTTATTGTGTGTGTGATTTGTTTATCGCGTTTACCACCCATCACGTCTGCGGAATTTTGCCAGCTAATTAATTTTGATCTTTTATAAAAAAGGAAGGCACTATATTATATTTTATGTAAATACTTTTTTAAATATTCGCTTTTTAAATTGTACGTGTCTGTGGTTGGTAACTCACGTGGGTGTGATGGTGGGAGGTGTGATGCGGATGCCTCCAGTCTCCCCACCACATGCTACTGGCGCCAGGCGCCGCGCCCGCCGTGTAGCTGTACCCATAGCTGTGACAACAACATACTGTTACTATGTTTGACCGATACCGCTGTACCGCGACTGAGGTATATGCACGGCAAGACGAGGTGGAAGTGCAGGCCGCTCATTCGTCAACGCTCACGGCGTCTCGCCCCCGTGATACAGCGGTATCGGTCAAACTATATCTACTCTATAAATATAGGGTTATGCACATGGTCTTCACACAAATAAACACCAATAACAACATTCTTCTCTCGAATCTGCCAGTCTGCAACGTTGATAACAGGGCTAACTGCCCAGGGAGCGGTCTGACAACCCGTCTTACTAAGGGGTATCGTATTACCCAGTAACTCGGTTGTGGAGATCAGATAGGCAGTCGCTCTATATAAAATATTGGTATTCAGCCGCGTCCGGTTAGACTGGAAGCCGGCCCCAACATAGTTGGGAAAAGGCTAGTCAGCTGATGGTGAATTATTAAGTCTTAACTCGCGTGTCACGTATAAATGTAGAGATGTAAGTGTCTTACCTCTGCTGGTAGTACGGATCGTAGGGTATAGTCGCTGGCGGCGGGTGCGCAGTGTGCGGCGTGTAGGGGACCTCAGTCGCGTGGCTGGAACCAGCGTACGGCGTCTCGCCAGCCTCACTAGTGCCTCGCGCGTACCGCTCGCGGTACCTCTCTCTGTAAGGCATCCTAGCATATGAAACTTATGTAAAAAATCAAAAAGAGAGATGCAATTAAGGCGAAAGCGCCAGGAAATTAATTTTTTTTTTTAGTTTTTTGCAATTTGCAAGTCAGTTAGGTTGTATGTTGATCAAAATATGTTTCGCGACCGTAACAAGTATTTATTTACAGAATTATAATCATTAAAGTCATCAATACAACTTTTAATGACCAGGTAATCGTATTGAATGACTATTTCATGAAATATTGACATTTGAGGATTATACTAACTTAAGGACGCTGTTACAAATGGGTAGTCAAATCATTACTTTTTTACACAAAAGTATGTTTATTAAATAAAATGCTTTGCATTCTTAAAATATTTTTAGCCCAAATTGTTGATAGATGTGCATGGTACGATTCTGAACTATAAATATAATTTTAAATAGGTAAATTTTCTCAATAAATGTACCGAAGTAAAAATAAACAAAACCACCATCTAAAATTATATTTATAGTTCAGAATCGTACCATGCACATCTATCAACAATTTGGCCTAAAAATATTTTAAGAATGCAAAGCTTTTTATTTAATAAACATACTTTTGTGTAAAAAAGTAATGATTTTACTACCTATTTGTAACAGCGTACTTAAGGAGTTGTTTACTGATTCTAATTCAGTAAATACTTATTTGTTACGGTAGCGAATCATACTTTAACACGTTGTCTGCTAGACAACAGACACAATAGAAAAATATGTTGTTTGCGGTCACCGTGCGTCCGCAGTGGCAGTCAATAACTTAATCAACATACAATCTAATACTGACTTGCAAATTGCAAAAAAAAAACGTAAGAAAATTTGAATTCAGCGGACTACCTTGGCGCCTCCCCCTTAACGCAAATTAAACTGGAAAGCATATAAAAAGTTGCAAAGAGCCATTTACAATAACGGTTTTTTCATTCGTTTATATTTTATGCAACAAAAATCGTAGCGCAAATACGAAATAAAATAAATAAATAAAAATATAAACTACGTCACCAATGCAACTATCTGACAATCCTATATAAAAAAATAAAAACACGGAATTTCACTCTATAAAGAAGAGAGTTGAATATAATATACATACTCAGAACACAAACAAAGCAAAAAAAAAAAAAAATTGTATACCTTCGCCGACATTTCCGCTTACATCGTTTGCTTGTGAAATAGTAAGGAACATTAATAATAGGAAATTAAAGGCCTGCTCAAACTGAGACGAATCCGCGCGGGATGTGGTAGGGTCAGTCTCCACCAAGCGGAAAAATCGTCGCGGATGCTCGAGCACTTTTTAATTTTCACTGAATAAGTAACTGTATGAATATAAGTATAAAATTCGACGCAGACATCAAGCGTGATTTTTGCGTCAAGTTTTATACTTTAAGTCAATATTGATATAAATACTTATTCAGTGAAAATTAAAAAGCGCTCGAGCATCTGCGAGGATTTTTCCATTTGGTGGAGACTGAGCCCTACGCGTCTCCGCATGCTGATTGTTTTAGTGATTGACTACTCGTATTCGCGCCAGTTATAGAATGTTCTAGCAGCTTGGCGCGAGCGAATTTTTCGATTCGCCTCATTTTGACCAGAACTTATAAGACAAATATTAGGTATTTTTTTAACATGATTTAATCAACTTCCAGCCAAGGATCAGCTTTTTTGAAGTCACTCATGTCACATGCAGTATTTTCCTTCATTATTAAATATAAAAAATTGATAAAACTCCAACAATATACTTTGAAAGTATTGAGTACAATTTAAATTATATACTAGACTAGTTTCTGCCCACGACTTCGTCCGCGTGAAATTTCCTGCTCCCCCGACCCACCCCGTCGCATCGTATCGCCCACCCGCGCTATTACTTCGTTTTCGCTTAGCATTCTTTCTGACTTTTTTTTATTTTTGCTCGGCTCCTTAAGGTCGTAGCGTAATGTTAAATAGCCTATATATAGCCTTCTTCAAGAATTGGACTATCACAAGCAAAAAGATTTTTTCAAATCCGACTGCTAGTTCTAGAGATTAGCGCATTCAAACAAACAAAAAACAAACTCTTCAGCTCTATTATTGGTATATAATTTATCGTTGTCGCAGCCAACTGGTTTAATTAGCCGTTTAGTCAACCGCCTAGCCTTTTAACTAAACGACGGCGTTCAACTAGCGGCCTGAATGATATTAAATTATTGGTTAGGTTGGAACTGTGACCACGCGCGAGCCGAATTGATCGCTGTAATTAGTTGATTAATACAGATGGGACACTCCGCAAAATCATTTAAATAAAAAGCAACTCTTGCTCTCTAAGCCAGGGCACCCCAACCAAATGGGTTAGATTAGAACACTTTTCAGATACCTACTAGCATCTGTTACGGTATTCCTCTTGACGGGAAAGCCGATACCTATGTATAATGTATACAGTAATCCACACTAATATTATAAATGCTAATGAGCTAAAGTAACTCGTGTCTTTCAGTTTCCTTTTCACGCCTTAACGGCGACTGAACGGATTTCTATGAAATATGGCATACATGTAGGTACACCATGGTTCTGGGTTAGTACATAACATACTTTTTATCGCGGTAGTATATTCCCGTGGGATAACTTCCGAGATCCACGCGCGCGAAACTGCGGATAAAAGCTAGTAAGCTATATACTACAAACATAAAAGCTGTTATTACCGTTCTCCCCCTCTCTCCCGGTCTCTCTCTTTGTCCCTGTCTCTCTCACTGCGGCTGCGGTGCCGATGTCGGTACTCTCGCTCTTCGTCCGACCACCGTGTGTTACTGTCACTGTGCTGTGTTACTACATGTTCTACTGGCTCCTTGTAGCGAGGGTACGGCTCCTAGAAATTGTTATAGAAGTTAGAAATGCAACATATGTGTATAATAACAATAAGTTACCCTAATCTACAATAAAAGAAAAATACTGCATCCATTCACGATTAAACTTCAAAATATATTATTAATAAATGTTATTACAGTGTTAACGAATATTTAACTAATAATTCCCTAGAACTCATGTAAGATACACAATAAAGGTTTTATAAAATAAGTTAGAATATAAGATTAACAATAAGTCCTCTCTACCTACTATCTTTCTCTTGCTACCAAGCATATACATAGTGGAATGAAATAAAGTATTGAGTAGAACAATACCAATGACGGACAGACGGTGAAAGAGTTCAAATTCAAAGCCTTTATTCACTAAAAGTAAACAAAATTTAAAAATCTAATTAATGCATAGTTGTTCTGTGTTTTTGAGACACAAAAGCTTCCTCTAACACTTTTCACTAATCTCTTTCATTTTTTTACAATAGTGGGTCAGTGTTTTTCTTCTCAGCTCATCTGACCACCTAATTTTTCGAATTTGGATTTGCTGAAAGAATTACTTTCATCTAAATTGAATGGCGAAGTGGAGGGTGGAAGGAATAAGTCACTTTTCTGGGACATAATAGTGCCTGCTAAAAATCTTGGTTTTCACAGACAAAGCAATGCATATGGCAGAAACTGTTCAAACTTGTAAGCAACGCTGCAATTCAATTAATTTATTTATTTTAGATAAAAATCCTTACTTAAACAACAATTTTGGCTTCACACTAACTCCAATAACATTAGTTGGTAATTGAAAAATTTTAAGATTTTATTCTGGTAATAATTAAGACTTCAAAAAAAAAAACTTCATATGGGCATTATGATACATTTTGTTTCTGTTCTCTAGTTACTATGTTCACTACTACACAATATAAATTGCTTACTTTCTCAGTAATTTTAGTTTCCTCTAATCTCTTGCTGAGGGTAGGGTCTACCTTTGGGGGCCTAACTTCCTCAACTATAACCGGAGGTGGTTTAGTGATGATCGGAGGAGCCACCAGCTGGGGCTTCCTTTCAACAGTCTTATTTTCAAACATTTCCTGGCATTTCTTGCCAAAAGCATCATGGAAGACTTCAAGCACCTGTAAGCAAATAATAAAGTAAGATAGAGACTTAGCATTTAAGAAATGCATTCTAAAAATTATTTTTTATTCAAGTTTAAAACTTTTTTCACATACCTGGCCCATGACTGATTTTCCATTATATTTTTCTACACATAGCTTTGAATATTTTACATCTTGAAACACTACTCGTGCAAATCCCAAGTGCCTGTTTGTGATTGGATGGTAGAATATTGTCAATTCCTCAGATGGACCAACTTTATTCATCATGTCAGCCAAAAATGCTTTATCAATGTTGTCATTTAAGTTTCCTATAGTAATTTCTAGCTGTGGAGGTATTCCGACATAATTTTTATCTATTCTGAACCTGAAAATAACATTTAATGATCACACATTTTGAAATTCCCGCTTCACATTACATGTCAAACCAAATGTAATGTTGGCACTACTGTAACTAAAGCTATAATAAAAACAAAGAAGAATATAACCAAAATTACATTATTTACTAAATACTTCTTAATAATTTAAGTGTTAATCACTCTACAGAATCAATTTTATATAAAGAAAGAATGTCCCATGTCAAAATTGTAGGTAAACAACATTTGGTAATCACCGGGATACCAATAAGATTTCTGGTTATAAATTACAATACAGCCAATTTAGTACTCAAAAAACCAATTTCTACATAATAATTAATTGCAATACAATGATATAATCAAATCTCATAATTATTTCATGCATGTAATGCTCATTGTAAGACATTTTGAGAATGTCAAAATGTATGCTTGTAAATACAACAAATCTGTGTTTGGGTACCTAGGGACAGGCAGGTCAGCTGGTTCTAGTCTATTCCACATTCTGGAGAGCTGAGACCGAGGGTCTCTGCACTGTACATTTGGATAAGTTGTATCTCCAGGAACAGTGCCATCATATCTATACACTTTTGCTCCTCCCTTGACCAGGAATGGATCCATGAGCAGTTTGTAGTTTTTAGGCGCTTTATGAAGCACCACATTGTGAGCTGGAGTTTTATGCTCCATTCCTCCATTCATTCTGCAAGACAAAACAGAAAAATGTTTTATAAAACATAACCTCTACTTTTACAATAAATCAACAACTCTTCGCAAAGACCAACAATAGGTGCTAGTCGAAAGTACCAGCGACTGGAAAAAAATGGAATAATATGAAAAAGTACATCTTTTCCATTAGAACGAACCTGAAATGTTTATAAAACAATATGTTAGGAAATCGTATAGTTTCCAATTTTTTGCCGAATACTGGCAGTATGATGCAATATCATTTTAAACCTTATATAAACTCAAATTCCTATATTACAATGACCATAGCTGCAATAAGAATTTCACTAGTTTAACACCACAATATCGAATTATAAAATATTTTTCTACAGCAAGCTCTCTCCATGGTGACGACCAGTTTGGAGCTGACGAGTGGATAAAAACATACTCACATTCTATCTTTTTACATGAGATAAAATCAACACTTTTAATAACTTGAAGTATATTGAAATGATTACAAACTGTATTTTTATTTATATTTCGATAAACACTAAAATAAAATATTCAGTTGACTACTGGCTCAATGTTTATTAATAAAGTATGCGTTTATATTGCTCATTATTTCTACGACTGGTTATGTCAAAAACTTCATACTTCATAGACAGATTTTGGTACCGTTATGTTGCCAACTTGTTTAATGTCATTGTCACAATTTTTTATACTGTTCGTTATTGCCATTTCATAAAATAAATCAAATTTTTAAGTACACGTATAATTAAAAAAATACACACATCAAAAGTGTCTAGGGATCAACATATATTTTTGCAATAACTTTTCTCCTGATTGATATTAATTAAAATTTTCTTTAAGGATTCATCAAATAAAGTGTTTTCGTTTGTCACAGTAACGATAAACCAAGTCACCTTTGCATTAATAAAGAAATTTGCCATTTTCCTAATAAAGGGATTTTTGACATTTGAACCACTAACATTAAAGTTCGAAAAAAAGACTGAAATAACAGTTTTCTTTAAAATTTTATTGGGTAACTTAAACAATTAATAATCCGTGTTTCTACCGCGAACACTAACAACACAAGAACATCGGTTTGGCATACTCAAAATGAGTTCATCCAAATCATGCTGTGGAATGGCCGCCCATGTTCGTTGCAACAACAAAAAAAGGTCTTCTTGCGACTGGATACCCTCCATATTCGGCAGAGCTCTTCTCTGTAGCATATCCCATGCATGCTCAATCGGGTTCAAGTCTGGCGACTGAGCAGGCCAGGGCAGGACATTGATGTTAGCTGCGGCGAGAGTCTGTCTTACAACTCTTGCGGTGTGCGGTCGTGCATTATCATGCATTAACTGAAATAAGGGACCGATTTGCACTTGTAGAGGAACGATGACGTCTGATACAATCGTCTCAGCATAAATTTGAGCCTTGAGGTTGCCTCTGATCCAAATCAACTCAGTTCTTCCGCCGATCCAAATACCCGCCCATACCATGATGGTTCCACCACTATAAGGATGGACTTCCTGGCAGGATTTTAATCGCTGTTGGCGTCCAGGGGTTCTCCAGTGTCGTATACGTCTTGTATCCGGTCTCATACCAAAACGAGACTCATCAGAAAAGCACACGAAACGCCATTGTTCTTCTGTCCAATTTCTGTGTTCAAGAGCCCATTGATATCGAATCCTACGATTGTGCATTGCTATAGGTGGTACCCGTAGCGGTCTTCGGGAATGAAGGTTCACTTCATGCAAGCGGTTTCTGACTGTTTGGTCGCTAATTAAGTTCCCTGAAGAGTGATGAAGCCTCACGGCTAACATCATGGCGGTTATAGTTGGAGCTCTTCGAGTTAAGATTTGAATGTATCGGTCTTGTCTCCGTGTGGTGCAGCGATACCGTCCTCCATGGCGCTCAGCCACGGTACCAGTGCTTCGGTAACGTGTCCAAAGTCGACTGATAACACTCTGACTTGTATTCAGAGCTAATGCCACAGTACGTTGCCGGGAACCAGCTTCTATCATTCCCACGGCTCTGAGCATTTCTTCCCTGCTTAAATGACGTCGCCGCTCCATAATAACGTTGGTTTTAATCAGTAGTAGGGAAACAGTAGCACTAATAATGTCTTCAATGCGTTGTATGTTTTTATAGGGAAAATATTGACAGCTGATTTTCATCTTTTACTCGAATTTGATTCACAGTTCCTGATTCAAATTATGAAATGCACCAAAAAGGATCCATATAAATTTATAAAATCATAAATTTATTACAAAGCCACATCTCAATCTCAAGAAATCCGCATAAAAATGCTTGATCCCTAGACACTTTTGATGTGTGTATTTCATTACATGGATGGGCACTTGAGTTCTAATTTTGGCGCATCAGTGCAACTTTATATCAATAGTAATACCTAGAAATACAGTTTCCGTAAAGACATCTAGTGTTTTACCATCAAGTTTCTGCAGTGAATAGTGAATACTTTAAACATTTAATTTTGTTCGCAGTAAAAGAATAATAGCTGCGAATAATTACGAAGTCACTTTTTACATTGAGTAGTTTGTGGCAAAGGCAAAGAAGAGATTAATAATAAACTGGCAACATTGCTTTACTTGCTATCGGTCGTTGCGTCATCGATCTAGGTAATTTTTCGCTAAAAAATAAATTTCTCGCTTGAAAATAAGTGATCTACGATTAAAACTTTAATAGCGTCATCTGTTGAAACTTGTGTTATACAGTGAATTTCGTTTTCAGGCAAAATGTCCGAGAAAAATATTATTCCTGTGGTCAAGGCTGAGGAGGAGGCAGCCGAGGAGGAAGAAATGGTTGACCCTCAGGCCCAACTAAGGGTACGTTTATCCTCAATCATTACTTACACTATTATATAAGATATGCGTGACACTATACTATATTTTGAATGATCATACCACAACATAACCTCCTGTTGAAAAACCCTCCCAATCCATTAGAGAATTTTCTGTTCTTAAGTGTCGCCAAAGTCAGATGGCCTTTTAGTGCCGTAGGTTTTGTAAAACAAAGTTTAAAAATAGGTTACTCAAAATCAAAACATTTAATCACAGTGGTATGAACACACCCCACATTAAAAACCACTACACAGTAGTCACCAGTGTGGCTGCTGTCTGAGATCTAGGGTCGAATTGACAGGCCTTGCTCTTGGTTTACATTAATTGATCCAGCAGCTAAAATTTAAGGCTCAAGAGTGATACATGGATATAGGCTCCCCCTCTCTTTTCTACTTAACACCTTCATTACAAAGTTCAGCAACCTTCTGTATCACTCCTAACTCAATTGGCATTTATTCCCATAAGAGATTCAATACCAGTTTCTCTTATCAGTCAAATTTAAAAGCTATAGAGTAGGTATAATTAATTTTTTGCCAACAACATGCTAAGAAGACTTTTCAGTCAGAGAATTATCAAATAATTGCATGGTAGGACTATCATGTCAATTGTTTAGGTCTTGTGTTGTGCTCTTCTATTTATTGTAAATCTGATTTATAAGTGAGACTGAATGTTATTCTTTCTGAGTACATATCTTCAAGCATTATAAGAAATCCCACCAACCCAACGCAACAGTTTGATACATAAATTATCAAGACATGTTATATCAATGTGGGTACATTAAATCTGTACTAAAACACAGGATACCAGCTGTCTTATCTGTTATTCTGCACCTGAGTCCGGATACATTTACTTTGGTAATGAGCAAGAACGAAATGGGAAGTTTCATGCTCATATTAGTGTAAAAGTTATCAATAATATTTTTCTGTTCTGTTTGCATTGATACTGTTTGAACAGAAAAAGTTCCTTAACCTCTTATAACAACTGTTTGATCTCATAGAATCATAGATATTTACATGCAGAATATGAAATAATTGTTTTCCTTTTCTAGAGACAATGTTTAAATGGTCAGAACATGCTTACAAAAAATCTAAAGGTTTAATTTATTTAATTTTGTTATCTTGATTTCATTAAAGTAGGTGTTGTTAATTACTCACATTTTAGTTAGCTATTTTAGCTGTGATCATAGTACCTAGTAATGATCCATTGTTAACAAGTTTTATTTCTCTTAAGAGTATCTTAATAATAGTGAAAAATAATGTAGTTTTAATAAATTCATGGTCTATTTGAAACATAAGTACTAATATGCTTAATGTATTTTCAGGAGTCATGTGCACAGAAGCCTGATAATAATAGTGAAAAAGAATGTAGTTTTAATAAATTCATGGTCTATTTGAAACATAAGTACTAATATGCATAATGTATTTTCAGGAGTCATGTGCACAGAAGCCTGATGCCCAAAACTACTGGGCATTGTACCAAGAGTGCAATGACCGTGTCAACTCCCGCTCCCAAACTGCTGAGACCTGCGAGCAGGAACTCGTCGATTACCTACATGTCCTTGACCATTGCGTCACAAAAGACCTTTTCAAAAGGCTAAAGTAGCTTAATTTAAATTTCCTACCCTGAACTGCCATACAAAGAACCCGATCTTATATTAAGTAATATTTGTTTTCATAGAACTTCTTGGTAGAAAGGGTAGATGTAGTTTTAGCAAATTATTTATGTAACTACCACATGTAAAGATCGAAGAGTTGAAGTTAATGTTTATTTGTAAATAAATAATGCCGTTAATATTCGTGTTTTATTTAGCAAATGCAATAAAAACCTTAATAAAACTATGATCTACAATCTGTCTATATAAAAAAAACTTTTTTACAAAAAAATACAACCAACTTCCAAAAACAACACTACAAAGTGAAAAATAACTTAATTTCGGAAGTCGGTGTCTAGTTAAATGTACTTATTTTCGTTTTTTGCCACCGACTTCCGAAATTAAGTTATTTTTCACTTTTTAGATGTGTACCTACCCCACACAAATTCTAATGCCACTATCTGCAAAACAAACTAGAACATCATCCATATAAAAGTGGGGAAAAAATACGTATTATTGAAGCTAACTCAAAAACTACCGAAGCAAAGTTAATCAATTTTATATGGGACCAACTGTGATGTATACCCTCTCGAATAAAACAAAAAAAATCCAAATCGGTCCAGCCATTTTTGAGTAATCGGGGAACATACATAAAAAAAAAAAAAAAAAAAGGTTCCGACGAATTGAGAACCTCCTCCTTTTTGAAGTCGGTTAAAAATGAATCGCTATTTCCCTTAGTCACGCCATAACTTGAGAATGGCTTGACCGATTTGTTTTTTTTTTTATTTTATCCTCTTTACTGGGGTGGTTCAAAAGACCTGGAAATTTTGACAGGACAACGTCTGGCGGGTTAGCTAGTTAACAATAATAAGCATTTTGCATTATAATATTTTTTATTACAGCAAATATAAAAATTTGGAAAAGAAATAATAATTTTGTAGAAATAAAAAATAAATCTCAAAAACAATTTAGCTCTGGAACATCACAAGTAAAATGGCACTCAATAAAAAAAAGTTGTTATAATAACATTATACAGAGGTTATTGCCATAATCCCGTGCACAATAATTGGAATGTCAAAACAAATGCCAAATATATCATCAAAATAAAAAATGTTACCTTTACAAAATGTAAAACATTGTATTACAATTAATAATATACGTCTTATCCTAAGCAATAAAAGAATACATTTCACTTTCTATAAAATCTCTACAGCTAAAGAAATAAAAAAATTGACTTTAAAAGTATGAAATGCAATGTTGTTTTGATAAAAGAATTTGTTTATAATGGTCACACAGAAGAACTAGCCAAAATAAAAATTCCTGTATGAGCACATTGGCGAAACGGGGCGAGGTTTCACCATTGTGGACATCCCTAAGGGTGAGTTGCACCATCTTACTAACATCGCACCTTCAGTTAACTTTAACTAAGCTGATGAATACGCTGGTGCAACACATTTCACAGTAACCGTTAAAGTCAGCGTTACTGTAATTGTCAAATTTGACATAAACCTTTACTTTTGGTGCAACTCAGCCTTAGAAATAGGGTTGGTGCGATCGTTGTAAACCTTGCAGAGTAAAGCAGCTACGGTTTCTTAGAAGAGCGGTGGCCGCCACATAGCGTCTGCAATTTACCAACTAATGACGTCACTAAATGTTATTTATGAAAGTAAGTTGGTGTGTTTTCCTAGAGAGCGATTTTGGCACAATAAAGCCAAACTCCGGTGCCATCATTTTCACGACAGCGGTCACTGCGACCGTTAGCGGCGGCCACCGTTCTTCTAGGAAACCGTAGCTTTAGACCCCTTTCACACGACGATGGTCAGTACGATATCTTGCTGTATAATTTTGGGATCACATGGCAGTTTGAGTTCCTGTCAAACTGTTCTCAGAAGCACAAACGCTCCTCTATTAATTTCGCGAGTCGTGATAAATACTGTGAAGTTGTGCCCCAAAACATTATAAAAGTGTAATTGATGTGTCTCGGAATTTGTGTTATTGTTATCTAGTGTTTTCCTATCCTAAAAACGATAAAAAACTCATCTAAATTATAGAAAATCCAATCTGTGAAAAAACTCTACCCTCATTAGGATTAACATTTTTCTGCAACTTGTCAAAATTATATGTCATTTATGTCAATATGTCATTTATGTCACTGATAAAAGGGTTGCCATCTTCAAACCAGTGTTATCAAATAAAAATCTAAATTACCCCGGAAATTACGGATTACGCTACCGAAAACTGCACAGGAGTAGGTGACCAGGCTCCTGTGTTGGTGAATACTACTGGCAACAACAGTAATAAAAAACTTGTGCAACAGGCTTTTCATCCAAGTTTGTTTATATCGCGACCAAGGTCCTCGTCAGTAGGAAGTACATCAGCTCAAACAACACCGCCTAGAAACGAGCCTGATAACACCAAGACAGGTAATCCACATGGTGAACCTAAAGTACCCTGCCCCCCAACATGGCAAAGGGTGCCAATAAATGGCAACCCTAAAAAACGCAAGATATCATCCAGTCCATCCCCAGATGCTGTCAAAACATCCAACAGGTTCAGCGAACTACCAATTGACCTAACTGCAATTGAACCTGATCAAGGAGTGAAGAAACCCAGCAAGCCTCCACCTATCATCCTGTACGGAATAGAAGACCTGAATAAACTAACTGAACTGTTAGAATCTGTTGCTGAAAGAGACCAATTCACATATAAATGTGTAAACAGAAATCAACTTCGAGTAAATAGCGCAGATATTGTTGTCTACAAGAAGCTGATATCTCTTGTTCGAGAAAATGGACTCATAGGCCATACTTTCAACTCAAGGGACATGAGACCCTTCAGAGTGGTAATACGAAACCTCCATCCGTCCACACCCATTGGTATAATCAAGGAAGAAATAGAGGGTACAGGGAACACAGTTGTTGGGGAAATAATCAACGCCAAGTTCGGACCTGAGAAAAAACCGACCTCAACATTTTTTGTTAACCTAGCTACAGGGCCAAATAACAAAGCGGTTAAAGACCTCAGCACGCTTAGCATGACCGCCATAGAAACGGGTTTTGTCTACAGAAGAATAGACAAAATGAGAGATTGCCATGCTTAGACGCGTAGAATGCGTAGAAATATTTCTACTATCTGCCATTTTGTCTATTCTTCCGTAGACAATATCTGTTTCTATGGCGGTCATGCTAAGCGTGCTGGTATATCTATCACCAGTCGATTGTCATTGAGGATCCAAAAAAGAAGAAATCAATTGTTCAATGTCAACGATGCCAACAGTACGGACATTCCAAGAATTATTGCATGCGTCCGTACCGTTGTGTAAAATGTGGTTTGTCTCATAAGACCTCGGAGTGCCAAAAGCGTGATCGTCTTACCCCCGCAATGTGTGCCCTTTGCAATGGGCCACATCCAGCAAATTACAAAGGATGTGAAGTTTATAAAGAAATACTGGCCCGAAGAACCAAAATGCCCACACACAAAGTACACATGACCCGGAAAGTTCTTAACGGTGATGATGGAACTTGTAAAAATATTCTTAGCAACAGTACCAAGGAGAGAATCCAAAGCGTTAAAACTACCTTCGCTGAAGTTCTGCAGCAGAACAAAGAACATACCGTCGAGATAAAGACTGGGCCTAGCCCAACCCTAGAACAACTACTCCTAAAACAAACCGAAAAGTTTGAGTGCATCTTCCAACAAATGAGTACTCTCATAAGTCTCATCACCAAGCTCGTCGATCGACTTACAAAATGAATGCACTAAGAATAGCTACCTGGAACCTTAATGGACTAGCCCCCAACAAGCAAGAGGTTGAGCTTCTAATCTCTGAACACAAGATTGATATTCTTCTCGTAGCTGAAGCTCATGGCACCTGCAACATAAATATCAAATTCAAAGAATATCAATGCTATATGACGAACCACCCAGATGGCACTGGGCATGGCGGAACAGCGGTCATCGTAAACAAGAAGGTGAAACATCATTTAATGCCAGAATACAGAACTGAACACCTTCAGGCAACAACTATTGCCGTGGAGGATAGCACGGGCTACATTAACATTTCGGCGTTATACTGCCCCCCTAAACATAAAATAGACGAACATATGTTCACACAGTACTTCCACCAGCTTGGAAATCGTTTCATTGCGGGTGGTGACTGGAACGCTAAACATATTAGCTGGGGCTCTAGACTCACTACAACGCGAGGAAGACAACTTAAAACAAGCATAGACAAAAGCCACCTATTGGTATCCTCCACATGTGAACCCACGTACTGGCCAACAGACTTTAATAAAATCCCGGATCTCCTTGACTTTTTTGTTCTGAAAGGACTACCGAGACACTACCTCAAGCCTGAATCCTGCTACGACAGCTCCTCAGACCACACTCCAGTTATATTAACAGTAAGCACTATGTTGATAGAATCGGAAACCGTAAAAATGCTCACGTCCAAACATACCGACTGGGAATCCCTCAGAGATTACATTAACAACAACATACAAATGAATGCACCATTGAAAACTCCGGATGATATAGAAGAGGCAACAAAATACATAACAACACTTATTCAGGAAGCTTGTTGGATCAATACCGCTGAGAAAAAGACAAGAGATCGGCATAATAACTATCCACTAGAGATAAAAAATGCTCTATTAGACAAACGCCGACTTCGAAGAATTTGGCATCAAAGTAGACTACCAGCGGATAAAACTGTATTTAATAAAGCCTCCAAAAACCTCAAAGAAATCCTACAAAATTGGAACAATAAGACATTGGAAGACCAATTGGAGTCTTTAACAGCCACTGCATCAACAAACTATTCATTATGGAAATTCACTAAAAACTATAACAGGCCTCAAAATGCTAGGCCTCCTCTTAAAACCGCATCAGGATGGGCGCGAACATCCCAGGAAAAGGTAGACGCATTTGCACGGCACCTTGAAAAAGTGTTCACACCAAATCCAGCCATAGACATTGAAAATGAGAAGTTAGTTGACAGCGTCCTACAACAAGATTTCCAGATGTCGCCACCCCCGCGCCCTATTACAGTACGCGAAGTCTGGCGGATTATTACAAAGCTTCAAGATAAGAAAGCTCCCGGATACGATCTGCTCACCAAAGAAATACTTATACAACTACCCAGAAAAGCAATTGTGTTTCTTACATCGCTTTTTAATGCCATTTTAAGAATCCAGTACTTTCCGCTGGCGTGGAAGGTGTCTCAAATCATAATGATACACAAGATGGGTAAACCTCCTAACGAAGTATCTTCATACAGACCCATAAGCCTTCTGCCAATCCTCTCCAAGGTCTTTGAGAAGCTACTGATGTACAGAATATTACCAATTCTAAATAATGAGAAAATTATTCCCGACCACCAATTTGGCTTCAGACAGGAGCATTCTACAACTGAACAAGTACATCGAGTCTACGATAAGATAAGGAAAAGCCTAGAAGAAAAGCTTTACTGCTCCTCGGTGTTTCTGGACATCCAACAGGCCTTCGATAGGGTTTGGCATAAGGGCCTATTATACAAGCTGAAAATCAACCTTCCCCACCAGTACTACTCACTAATGAAATCCTATTTGTCGGAAAGAATATTTCAAGTTAAAGAAGCAGATGTGACGTCACGATTCTGTAATATAACTGCTGGAGTACCGCAAGGGTCGGTACTGGGACCGGTGTTGTACACAGTATACACTGCAGATCTCCCGCAGACTGAAGAGGTTACTACAGCAACATTTGCTGATGACACCGCAATACTGGCAAGCCACAAAGATCCTGCTATCGCCTCACACATGTTGCAAGGGAGTCTCGATAAAATAACGACATGGCTGCATAGGTGGCGGATAAAGACGAGCGCTAGCAAATCGGTCCACGTCACATTTACGCTGCGAAAAGGTGACTGTCCACCTGTACATCTAGATAATGTCACACTATCTCACCACGACAGCGTAAGATACCTAGGGTTACATCTCGACCGACGTCTAACGTGGAAGAAACACCTTAAGACCAAGAGACATGAGCTTAATATCCGTTACAAGAACTTACACTGGATCATGGGGCGAAACAGTAAACTGAGTACTGACAACAAACTTTTAATATATAAAGTGATCTTGAAGCCAGTGTGGCTTTATGGAATTCAACTCTGGGGTAGCGCCTGTAACTCAAGCATTAGCATCATACAGAGAATGCAAAATTCTATTTTGAGGTCAATTAGTGGCGTTCCTTGGCTTGTCACGAACGCTGAAATACACAAGGAGTTATCAACGAATACCGTCATGGACGAGATCAAAAACGTTACAAAAAAATACCAGGAAAGACTGGAAAGGCACCCCAATGATCTGGCTGCTGCACTGAAAACAAGAAGTTACAGGAAAAGGCTTAAAAGGAAAGACATTGTGTAGTCCACCCACACCTGTGTGTGGAACTAAGCACGAATATGGAGTAGATGGCTCGCTGGGGTCACGCTCTTCCCGCCAATGTTACCTACAACTCATCCGCTAAAAGTACTAACTGATCGCGGATTGCCACAGAGAAAAAAAAAAAAAAAAAAAAAACATGGCAGTTTCATACAGTGGGATGTTGACGTGTTATCCCAACTTTTTCCGTAAAATATCGCACAGGACAGCACCGTGTGAAGAGCCGCTCTAAAGCTATCCTAACCTAATACAGGGTTATTTTAAATTGGCTAGCTAAACTCCTCAGACGCGATTGGTATCGATATCTAAACACGATCAAATAAAAAGATTTGAATTTTTTATGGGAGGTCAACGAAGGACCGCTGTTAGTGTTTTATGTTTCATCGTATTTAGATATCGATACCCATCACGTCTGTTAAGTTTACACAAAAAAAAAAAACAGATATTAATTTTTTGTTTTATCGTGTTTATACCGGATGACTTTTTTTACCGTCTTGAAAAAAATTAGGGTTATATTAGGTGAACGGAGTAGAAGCGTATGGCATACCTAGTTTTCTTTTTCAATAGCTTAGTCAGAAAAAATATCTAAGTAAATAAAAACTACAAATATACAAATACATATAGTAAATACTACAAATACGATGTAAACTTTTCAGTTTAGAACAATAAAAACATAAATTTTGAAAAAAAAACTAATAAATCCTTTAAAAATATCGAAATTCAAATCATATGCAACCTCCATTATGATTTGAATTTTGTTTTTTTTTTTTTAATTAAAAAAATATGCCATAGGCTTCTACTCTGTTCACCGAATATACCCTATTTTTTTCAAGACGGTAAAAAAAGTCATCCAGTATATCGATACCCATCACCTCTGCTGAGTTTAGCTAGCCAATTTAAAATAACCCTGTATAATATTTTTTACATAAGAATGTCAGTGAGATATTTAATGTGTGAACATCATAAATATTACAAAATTTTAACAATAATATCTAACAATACAATAATTATAACCAATTTATATATTAAAGCTAGAAATGTTGGAAATAAAAGCACAGAAAACTTTGGCATAATTTAGTGAAATAAAACTGAATATACCAAGATAAGTGGAGGCACTATTTTAAGCAAATTTTTAGTGTTTCTTATTTTAATATCTAATGGACGCGCTCTTGGCTTGTATAGGTTACATTCTAGGCATTAAATAGTAGAATATACTTCGAATCGAATCGTTAACTGTGACCTTAGAAGCTTAACTAAATCACATTGTATCTCATAACAATGTTGTACAGTCAGCAACAAAAGTCGATTAACACTTGCAGTTTTTTAATCTTAATTATTAAGCGAAATATTTAATTCAAATCGGAACAGAAGTACTTAAGAACATTAACTCTTAACAGTTAAAACAAAAGCAGTTTATCCAATCATTTTGTGAAAATTTAGATGATGTCAAAAAGTAACAATGTTAACCGACTTCTGTTGCTGACCGTACCTAGTAGAATAACATATTGCTATCTAACCCTTAAGCCCTCGTACCCAGGGCGGTTTTTTTTTATCGCACACTGGATTTTCAACGCACTGCTTAGCGCCGAGAGTTGAAAATCCAACTGTGTTTTTTGAAGTGAAAACTTCTTTAGGCGCGTTGAGCGATTTTAAGTTAAAACTTTTTAAAACAATTTTTGGTAGGGAGAAATCTTATGAAATTAACTCAGGAACGTTGTTATTATTTTACATATCAAAATCAATAATGACATTTTTATAAATGATCGTTCGTATTTGTGTAGAACAATAGACAGACGATGAACAAAACAAAAAGGTGTTGGTCAACACGATCTTTTACCCAGCTGGCATAGAAAAAATAGTTTCATGAATGAGTCTTTTGCAGTGATCCTATTTTTTGTTATTAATTAGTTTGTTTTAATTTTTTTTTTAATTTACATATTATGAAATTTTACTTATTCATATTATAATTAAATTCAAAAAATCAAACACAATTGTTTTCACTTCCGTCGGCATTCCGCATAACTGCCAATTTTTTTGCCGTGCTGAGATGCTCTCGGCTAGACTCTCAATGCTCGGCTCAACACCGAGAGTTGAAAATCCAGTGCGCGATAAAAAATTGCCCGTGCGTGCCTGGGCTAACAGAGTCACTTCATGTCTGTGCCTTAAGTTTAAATGTCATATAGTGAGAAATGAAATGCCTAAGCATTATGTATACGTACTAAGATTTACAATTACGTGGAATTAATAACAAACGAGTAGAGATGATCTAGCCTCATTAGCAAAACAAAGAGTTATTGCTTGTTCTAGTCACTTGGATGTGGTGTAATAATTACGCAATACAAAACTATAAAATCTCACGTTTAGTCGAACGACTAACTGAGCTTGGAGAGTCGCGTACAACCGCGGATTGTGTGTGTGAGTCACTTTTAAGAGTCTGACACACTTGTAACAGCACACCCGACGCGGCTGCACGCGTTTACATTGGCTACATTTGATTACGTGACGAGATGTGGCCAATGAACACGCGTTGTTTGAAGTCGCGTCGGGTATTTGTGCACTGCGTCCGTAGGGGAGACATACGAAGCGGTTCAGTGTACAAACGCGTTTCCAATTCTTCGGTCCCTCGTTCGAGTGGCGTACTCCGTCCGTACCGAGCACGACACAGTGCGCACTGCGTCACTAACTCGCGCCGACCTGCAGGACGTTGAAGCAGATCTCACACACGCGCTGCGGCTTGTTCATGCCGAACTTGAGAATCGGCACGTCTTGACTCGAGCATTTGTTGCACAGCATGCGGCCGCAGTGGCGACTGGGGAGAATATAATTAATTTAAAGTCTACATAAAAAACTACTTACTTCTTAAACGTTTATAGTCAAACATAATCGCTTCCTCATTGAAATGTACAGTGACATCAAATTAAATGCATAGAATTCGATATTAGTACTTAATAGTGATGGAACAACGTTAATAATAAAAAAATATTTTCTTGGTATAGAACTCACACCACGTACAATATTAGGTAAAATGACTCCACGGACCCGATTCACACCGCGCTCGCGTGAGTGGGTAGTAGAACGAATTTCCTAAACACATTTTATTTCCGTGTAGCGGACACATGTCAGTGCTCATAAAAAATCTGTAAGGTGCTTAACCTTTTCATTCTCCGGCTGTACATTCGGGCTTGGGGAATCAACGCGGAAGAACACTCATCCCACCATTACGTGTTTTTTTATGCCGCCTGCATCTTACTGATCTGTCTCCTGGCTGCAGGGAATAAAGGAATGCATCAGTAGTTACCAGTGGTGTTTCCTCATGGTGAGCGTGAACTTGGTGGCGCACTCCTGGCACAGGTCGGACTCCGCCCACGGCGCCTCCGCCGGCAGCACGTCCAGCAGACGATGCAGTAATTGTTTCGTGGCAACCTGTTTAAAAACATCTCAGTGTCAATCATTTCATTTTCGGTAAGATGATTCACAAGCTTATTAGAGTGACTAGCTTTTGCCCGCGGCTGCGCCCGCATGGATATCGGAAAATATCCCACGGGAACGTACTATCGGGAAATCATTCCTTATTCCTTGTCTACATTATAAAGGGAATCTCTGTACAAAATTTCAGCTTTCTAGGTCCAAGAGTATGGGCTGGGCGTTGATGAGTCGAGTCAATCAGTCAGTTAAGACTTTTCTTTTTATTTTAAAAGAAATACAGATTATATTGCCTTTTATTTGAACGAATTGGTAAAACTAGCCCTTAGATTCTTGATAGTTACTTACTTGATAATTAAATATAGATATTCCGTCCTTATTTTCTTGAGCGAGACACGCGTTAGCCTTCACTAGTACGCGGCACATTGCGCCCTGACCGTTCATGTATGCTAGTAGGAGCGGAGTATTACCCTACAAAAAAAAGTCAAATATAAAGATAACAATCATTTCAAAAATACACAATAAATAGATCAGAATTAGCCGACGTTCGCACGGACGTAATAATATCGCGGCGATTTTTTTTCGCGCACTGGATTTTCAACGCTCTGCTTAGCGCCGAGAGTTGAAAATCCAACAGTGTGTTATTTCGACGCGCTGGGATGCACTCTGTTGTTGTTAGGTTGGATTCTCGAAGCTCGGCTCAACACCGAGAGTTGAAAATCCAGTGCGCGATAAAATCCCGCTGCGATATTTTTACGTCCCGTGCGAACGGCGGCTCAGAGACTAGATCAAGGCCCGCTTGCACCAAGAATTACTAAATACTTTTAACGCTAAACGTATGTAAAAAAAAAACATTATTTGACTCTGTCCTTTCAATGCGATTGACAGAAACGGAAGGATGTTTAGAATTCGTTTTGCGGGCCACACTGAGAATGAAGCGAAGCGAAACTAAGTTCGTTTAGCTTCGCTCGTGTAGCTACCGCGTCTTTTCATACTTCGGTTCATAGTTCGCGGTGTGAAATTACAGTCTGATTTTTAATTCGACGGAATTCTGACATTTCAGAAGTGTTGCCAATTATAAAACGGTCCTACTAAAAACGGATCGCATTTAAGCGAAATAAAAAAAAATCTTTCTTGAATTTAAGGTTTCAATTAGAAAAACTAAAACTTAATAATTGACTGATAATTTTAAAATGGTAATCATTTTTTTTACTATCAAATTATTGAAGTTACAATAATTGGTAAGGTAATTATTTTTCTTTCACAGGAATACCTGTCCACTAATCCATAGGTTACAAACCTTTTCTAGGAATATCTTTTTGTTTGTAAAATCATCGCTTCTTATAACTACAGACAGACAACGATGATGATATTAGTGATAATGATACCTAAATAAATATTTAAATTTTAAAAATTTGTTCTTTTACTCTCTTTTCCATTTAGCCATATAAAATTAATGTTTTACATTGTCATATTAGTTTTCTTGATCTCATTCTCTTTCATATTTTTCGTTATTTTGTATCCAAAAAATTCTAGTCATAATAACTTATAAAAAGGACAAGACAGAAAAGGTTTATGATATCTGAAGTGTCAAAAAATTACAGCTGTCATAATTGCGTCGAATTGAAAAGCAGACTGTAAACGAACATAGCTTCGTTTCGCTTCATTCTTAGTGTGACCTGCGCTTTAAACGTGTCTGTACTCCATCGGGTTATATAATTAACTAATGGTAAACAAAAATTGTAAAGAGCTTGAAAATATAGGTACAACGATTTATAACGTTGATAAATTGAAGAGTACAACTGTGACGTAGGTACCATGACAACTGAAGTGATAGGTATTACGTTTAGTCAGTCACCAAGTCACGTGGTTTTTTGATTGCCTTTAGTTATAACAACTACCTAACCCGAAGGACTATAGTGATTTGTTGTGCAAGTGAGCCTAAATACCTGCAAGTCAGTCCTATTGATCGGGTAGTCAGGCATAAACTCTAGGAATATTTCACAAATCGTCGCCGCGTTGTCCTTTTTGCACCAACACAGCTCGTGTAGTGGATTTCTACCTGAAAGTAAAATAAGTTTAAATCATCAAATCTCCAGCTAGTGGATCAAACAAAATTTTGGTCGTTGGGTGGTGACGAAATGGGGTAAGAAATGATAAATGATTTTATTTCTATAAGTAGGTTTGTACAAACACATCAATCATATTTTAAAAACTAGATGAGGTCGGCGTTTCCTATCTACTCTGAGAAGAAAGGCTGAAACAAACTCACGAGGTCACAGACACTTTTAAAATCCAGACATAATCTTGGTCAGATCATGTAGATTGGCGTTACATCACAGTTTCTGTCACAAGCTGCGCTAAAGAACTTCGTCCCAATAATAAGATGGCGGTGATAGTTCCCATTTTATAGTATAGTTAAAATCTCGCTGCAGACTCGGTCATAAATCATTCGAGTGTTTCGCTCTCTTTCCCACTCACGGGCCATATGGGCAGGCCATGCCCACACGTAGTCCTGTGCATTACTGCAGTCGATGAGTGATATCGATAGTTTTATATATTTATAAATGGGTGATAGAAATAAATTCACATTTTTTTTTATTTTATTACCAAATTTACTACAAAGCATATTAAATATATAAACAAAAGAACGTATATATAAAACTAAAAATAGAAAATTGAAATTCTTCGTCTGAGTCATCGTCATCCACATGAATGATGAACTCTTCGCATAAATGTGCTTTTCTTAAGTCTTCATCTTGCAGCCATTCTGCATGTTCCACACATTTTTGCCAATTTTCAATGGAGACATTGGAAATGGCTTCATCGACTAACTTCTCGACATCAGCTATCTTGAAGGTTTTGTTTTTCGTTGCAACTTTATTTTTTACTTGAGCCCACACCAACTCGATGAAATTGTACTGACAGTGGTAAGGCGGCAAGCGGATAACTTCATGACCATGCTCCAAAGCCATTTGATCCAAGTGATATGTTTTATCCAAATGATTCTGTTATCGATAATGGCCTTGAGCGCGCGCAACTAGCGCACATCCCTACTCCGATTATGATTTATGACCAAGTCTGCAGCGAGATTTTAACTGTACTATAGTTACGCGCCAACAGATCCTTGTACTGATGATGTACTTAGTTACCTTTGAGGTTGGTAGCGGCGGCATCTATATCAGTGTCAGCTAACAAGGCGCGCGCGGCGGCCGCGTGTCCTTCTCTAGCTGCAACGTGCAGCGCGTTGTCTCCGGCCGCGTCCACTGCGCCGTATTCTGCGCCGCCTGAGACTAGCGCTGATACGATGGACTCGTGGCCTGCGCCCGCTGCTACGTGTAGTGCTGTGCGTCTATGGGCAAGATAAATTATTTGTTAAGACGGTTAAAAACCAATTACAATAATTAAAGGTAGAACAACCAACTTCCAAAAAAATACTACAAACTGAAAAATAACTTTAATTTCGGAAATCGGTGTCTTTGGATCTGTATTTTAGTTTTTGCCACCGACTTCCGAAATTAAAGTTATTTTTCACTTTGTAGTAAGTATTTTTTTGGAAGACGGTTTTTTTTTTTTGTAAAAAAGTTTTTTATTTTTCACTTTTTAGTGGGGTCTGTAATTTATCTAAGTTACAATAGTCTAATGTCAACTGCACATCACCTTTTACAAAATATTGCTTTTCCCGATACAAGGACGTTAATTGTTGTGGAGTTCTCCCTGTGAGGAACCAGGAGAACTGGAACTGATGGTGAAGTCACCATCAGCTCCTCTTCAACATTTATGTATTGTGACGAACATAAATTGCTTAGCAATAATCAAATCGCAACCCGTGAAATACGTATTATTGAGTAGTTCCGATGGCCATCTGTGGTCTTCCTCATCAGTTCCACTTCGCCAAATGGTGCTTTCCGGGAGAAAATGCACGAGTTAGTTAGTTAATGTAGTTTAGTTAGCACGAGCTATATAAAAAATACCCCAAATCGCTATAGGTGTGCCTATAAAATTTAAAGGTTCCCCACGATTTCTCTGGGATGCCATCATCAGATCCTGGTGTCCTTATCATGGTACCACCCTTGGGATATCTCCTTTCCAACAAAAAAAGAATCATTAAAATCGGTTCATAAACGACGAAGTTATCCGCGAACACACATAATATATATACACTTCTGGACACATCTATTGGCCCACCTTAGAATTTAGGTTTCGATGGCCCCTACCGAAATATGATTGCTAGATTAAACAAAAACTGTTGATGCAGTTTTAAACCTGATACATTTTATCATCTTTTTCGATCGTATTGTTTTAAATTTGAATTCAGAATACCATACGACATGGAGCTACGCCTAACAAGTCGGATATGCGCCTTGTTAAAGGCAATTGATTTTTGAATAAAAAACATGTTTTATCAAATAAAGGTTTAATTTAATAACGCGTGTTGCCTCCATGGGCATCTACCACAGCTCTCATACGATTAGGCATAGAGTTTATCAACCGCTCTATGAAATTTTGAGGGATCATCTCCCATTCCTCTTCTATGGCAGTTTTCAACTCCTGCATCGTCTGGGCAACTGGCTGACGAGCCCTAACACGTCTTTTTAGCTCGTCCCACATGTGCTCAATGGGGTTCATGTCTGGGCTTCTGGCTGGCCAGTCCATAACTGTGATGTTCACATCCCGAAGATATTCCCTGACGATGCCGGCCGCATGGGCTCTTGCATTATCATGCATAAAAAGGAAATTTGGGCCCACATAGTCCGCGTATGGTATCACGTGAGGTTCTAAGCACTCACGAATGTACCTTTCAGCATTTAATGTTGGCAGCCGTGGTCCTGTAACAACCTCAAGTTGAGTTTTGCCGCTCGCGAATATACCGCCCCAGACAGTCCATGAGCCACCGCCATAAGCAACCCTCTCTTCAAAGCAGCATTGTGCGAAACGCTCTCCCTTACGTCGGTAGACCTTCTTCCTTCCATCATTGCCATGTAACACAATTTTAGACTCATCAGGAAAGAGTACACGGCTCCAATCTTGCTGTGTCCAATTTAAATGACTGCGTGCGAAATGAAAGCGCGCTGTTCGGTGGGCTCGCGTTAGTTTGGGGCCATTAGCTGGCTTGTGTGGTACCATATCGCGTTCTTTTAACCTTCTCCGAACAGTTCAAGCGCTCACAGATACTCGCGAAGTTGGTTTTGTATCTCAATGGAGGTAAGGTGACGATTTCTCAAGCTGGTCGTCACGATGAATCGATCCTGCCTTTCAGTTGTGACCCGAGATCGTGGCCTTCCTTGGCGACGAACAAAGCCGCCAGTCTCTAGGTACCTCCGATAAACATTTCGGACCGCAGATCGACTTAAATTAAGTTGAGCACTCACGTTTCTTTGGCTGTGTCCGGCCTGAATAAGTGCCACAGCTTGGGCGGCGACTTCAGGTGAAGTATCCATAGATTATTGATAGAACCTCACCTTAATGTTAAGAATAAGTAATGTTTGTTGCAAAACCAAAGATATCAATCACTTTTTCAAGAATTAAATCCAAGTAAACCAATAAAACCAAGTTTTCTTAGTATTCGATTGTTTGATATCAACAAACAGGCTCCAAATTGTCTTTTGTTTCTTTAAATTCTGTGTTCGAAATTCAAAAAAAGACTATTGAATGAAACTGTGAATGTGCCAGGTTCAAAACTGCATAAAAACTTTTTGCTCGACCTAATATAAAATTTTAGCTAGGACCAAACGAAACTGAAAATACAAGGTGGGCCAAAAGATGTGTCCAGAAGTGTATATATATATATATATATATATATATGTCGGAGAAACACCATCCTCCTCGACATCGTTTTTAGAATTCACGTCGGGTCTAGTGGGCGTCATTGGGATATGCGAGCACAAAACACTATTTACTCACACACACACACACACACACGATTTTATTATGGCTCTACTATTTAAATCACTAGGTAATTCTAACTATAAAGGAGCAGCAGGTTCGCGGCACCGATCTAACTTCACCACTTGTGATCCACCTCGATCAACCACCATTACAAGAATGAATGCTCCACCCCGGCGAACGTTAAGATGGCGCCTCGACCCCACTCTAGGTCTATCCTCTGCTCTGATTGGACGTTATTCAATGCAGTGACTTTTAATAAGTTTGTTAGATTTTACACAACATTAAAATGCGATAAATCAAATTAAATTAAGACTTTACAAGTTATTTTTAATTAACAATGAATCATTTAATTAGCAATCAATCTTATTTATTCGTATGCGACCAGCAATCAACTCTCCGTTTACTTCCTCCGACACGGCCGTCCTGACATTTCACACGTCCACATGTGATGTTCAGGGACGAGCATCATGATAAGTCCCCTCTTTGAGGAGTGGTTGGAGAGGCGCCACGGCGTCCTCACCTTCCGCCTGACGCAGGTCCTCACCGGACACGGTTGTTTCGGGAGGTTCCTGTTTCGGATAAGGCGGGAGGAAACGCCCGGGTGTCACCATTGTGTGGATCGCCCGGAGGACACGGTGGAGCATACAGTGGAGGTCTGCCCGGCTTGGGCGGAGCACCGCTGTGTTCTCACGGAGGCGATCGGCGGCGGCGATCTCTCGCGCCCAAACCTGGTCCAGGCCATGGTGCGGAGCGAGAGTGCATGGGAAGCCGTCACCTCCTTCTGCGAAGCAGTAATGCTCGCGAAGGAGGAAGCGGAACGCGTGAGGGAGAGGCAACAGCCGCGCCCTCGCGCCCCTAGCCGCCGTAGGAGACGCCCCGGGCGGCGGGAATCGATTGCCGATTCCCGGCCACCGTAGGCGCGGGCTTGCGGAAGACGAGTAATGGGCAGCTCGCCGTCCGGTAAGGACCAGGCCCGGGTCGACGGCGCGTTGTGTTCCACGCGCGCCTCAAAGAGATGTCAGCAGTGACGGGGTCAATTGGGCCGATGCCGCCGGGGTCGCGGGTAGTTCGAAAGAGATACCGTGGCCCAGGCACGGGCAGCTGAAGGAACATGGGTGGGTTTTAGTCAGTAAAAGTCTGACACGCCCTCCCGCCTCTGCCCAGAGCGGGAGAAGTCATTTGATGATTTCCCATCCACAGAAAAAAAAAAAAAAAAAAAAAAAAAAAAAAAAAGGGACGAGCATCATTGTAATCTGTAACTATTATAAACAAACAAATCTTTTGAAAGACAGCTCGGCCACTCCTGACAAAGAGAAACAAACGTGTTTGTCTTTGCTTTTGCACAATAGCTTCACTTAGAATAAATTCTACACTTTATCTATTAGGCACACAGCAAGGGTTATTATTTTTTATTTCATTGATGCCTTCGTGTAAATAGTTACAAGTATCAAAACAGTCACCTCGCCCTTCAGACAGCCCATACCACAGTCTAAATGGCCTCCTCGCCTTTTTAGACAATTCATATCTAGGTACACAGTCTAAGTGGCCACCTCGCCTTTTCAGACAACTCATATCTACACAGTCTAATTGGCCACCTCGCCTTTTCAGACAACTTATATCTACACAGTCTAATTGGCCACCTCGCCGTTTTAGACAATATCTACACAGTCTAATTGGCCACCTCGCCTTTTTAGACAATATCTACACACTCTAAATGGCCTCCTCGCCCTTTCAGACAATTTATACTGCAGTCTAATTAGCCACCTCGCCGATTAGACAACTTAAACGACCTTAACAGCCACCACGCCGTTGAGACTCCACTATTTCTTCTTTGTCTAAACTACCCCACCGTGACATGAGTAAAGTGAATAAACGACTTGCATACGCCGCGAGGCTTTCGCCGTCTTGTGGTTTTCCAATAAATATTTTTAAAAAAGTCGCTGCACCTGTTTCCGACGCATCAAAGCGAGAAAGGAAGATATCTTTACATTCTACCCATGTCATATTAGGAAAAGCCCCTTGGGAAAACCACGTGGCGGCAGAACCTTTCATAGCCTTACTAATTATAAGAATAAGTCTACTTCCCTGTATATCTTGGTCCGACAAGCAGATATCCGCTGTTGCTAGCCAGGCTCGGGCGTCGGTGCCTGCATTTTCAGGTTCGAATTTGGGCAGCGTAATATTCCTGTCTGCAGTAGCCGGCGGGTTGCGCAGAGTCTCCACGAGTAGTCGCAAGCGGTTTTGTTGCGTCTCAATTAAAGCGCGCCACCCATCGTTTCTATCACTCGATCTGTCCACGTTTTGTGCCTGCACCGATCCCACTTCTGATGTCGGAGAAACACCATCCTCCTCGACATCGTTTTTAGAATTCACGTCGGGTCTAGTGGGCGTCATTGGGATATGCGAGCACAAAACACTATTTACTCACACACACACACACACACACGATTTTATTATGGCTCTACTATTTAAATCACTAGGTAATTCTAACTATAAAGGAGCAGCAGGTTCGCGGCACCGATCTAACTTCACCACTTGTGATCCACCTCGATCAACCACCATTACAAGAATGAATGCTCCACCCCGGCGAACGTTAAGATGGCGCCTCGACCCCACTCTAGGTCTATCCTCTGCTCTGATTGGACGTTATTCAATGCAGTGACTTTTAATAAGTTTGTTAGATTTTACACAACATTAAAATGCGATAAATCAAATTAAATTAAGACTTTACAAGTTATTTTTAATTAACAATGAATCATTTAATTAGCAATCAATCTTATTTATTCGTATGCGACCAGCAATCAACTCTCCGTTTACTTCCTCCGACATATATATATATATATATATATACGGTCGAATTGAGAAACCTCCTTTTTTGAAGTCGGTTAAAAATAAAATATAAAATTATAAAAATCAGGTAAAAACATAAAATAATTAAAAATAACAATAATTTCATGGATCCCTCTCACAATACTCCTGACATGCTAATAAAATTGTTTGTTTTAGAGTTCAAGAGATCAATAAGTGCGGCCAGAATGCGAAGTACTAGGAGTGGGGACTTAGCACGCGCAACGGTGCGACATGGGGTACAGCACACAGCTTGTACTTTCTGCCGCAGCAGTAATTGAAGGCGGGTTTTGTATTATGTGAAAGAGTGAAGGCTTTATTTACGCAGAGAAATAAACTGAATAAAAGAGCACACGACGTGAAAAAGATTTACAATATGTACACTCGCGGAAGGAAGAGGTTACACAAAACCCATCAACTTTTTGAAAAATAAGGCGAATAAAATGTGACTGATTCAATAATTCCGAGTGAAGGAATCAGTGCGTCAAGCGTCAGCCTAGACAAAGTCAAAAAACATCAAAATAACTTCATGTCTCGCCGCGGCCGCCAGGTGTAACGGTGGCGCTAGTGACGCGTCTTATATGCGTAAGTTTACTTCCACCATATTTCAGAGAGAGGTCACTTCAATTACGACTCTATATATTACAAAATAAGGTACATACTTGTGTGCGTCCCGGTCGTTGGGCCTGGCTCCGGCTAGTAACAAACTCCTCAGCAACACCTCATGTCCTGCAGCCGCTGCCAGGTGTAAAGGTGGCGCTAGTGAAGCGTCTTGAACGCGCGAGTTAACGTCCACCTCGACGGATAGTAAGAACATCACGCTTTCAACGTCGCAGGTTTGGATCGCTACGTGGAGGAAGTTGCGGCCTTTTTTGTCAACCTGTTGATAATACATAAAACATAGAAATGCTTTATCACTTTTGCTTAGTACAACAGAGATTAGGGCAAAAACGGATTTCCAACTTAGAAGCCCCGGTTCGTCTTTCCAAAAAGTGTCCAGTGATTTCTTAATCTGAACCAATTCATGAAATATTTTCGAAACTAACGGCCTGTCTCACAATGCCTGAATAGGTACGTACTTATGTAGTACTACTCAGGCTATTGTTTTTTTTTTTACAGTATTTTAGAAAGAATTTGCCAGATAAGTTAACCCAAACTTATCCGGAGGTGAAGCAGATAATCACAAATAAATTTTTTTTTGGAACGAAATTCTTTAAGCGGCTTGTGGTAGGAGTTGACTGATAGAAATCGTCACGCGCGTTAATACTTTAAAAGCGTTCATACTTCAGCGTAATCTCGATAACTCGAACCTCGTTAACTTGTATTCTTCAGTAAGTCCAAAAAAATTGCGTTATACGCGATATCTCGAATTATTTAGACTTGTAACTCGATCAAATCTTTAACACCCAATTACAACAAAAATCAGAATCCGTAAGTCGAAGTTAGTAAAATATATTGACGTCTTCTTGAGAATTCCCCGAACTCATATTCAATACAGAGCCACCTAGGTCTGTATTAAATAAATAACAAAAACTTTGACACTTGAGACCATACTAGATGGCCTCTGTACAGAATATACAACGAAAGGAACCTCATTCTAACAAGATGTCCTACGACACCTCCCAGCTTTTTTCTTTTCTTCTAAAGTTACATATGTATTTCTACCAAGTCTTATAAAGAGTACAGAAGACCTTTAATAATAGCTACTGGAAAAACACTAACCTGTTCAGCAGCCGACGGATTCTTCTCCAATATAGCCTGCGCTGCCTTATTATTCCTCGCAGTAAGTGCAGCCGCGAAGGGTGACACTCCTCTATTGTCTCTGGCCGACAGCTCGATGCCCGGCTGAGACAGTAGCAGTGAGATAATGCCCGCGTGTTGGTTCTCTATCGCTATGTGCAGAGGGGTCTTGCCTTCTGCGTCTTTCGAGTTTATGTTGGCGCCGTGTTCTAGGAGTGTCTGTTGAAAAAATAGTGATATCGTTAACTTTTATTGCGTCTATTGTCAAAGAAGCTAGCTTATTGCATGTTTATGGGAAAAGATTTCGGAATTCTCTATCAAACTTTGATGTAAGTCCTATTTATTGTTCCTTACGCGAGTGACTAAAAGGAACCGAGTTTACATTCGTCGCCGATGCTATGCTAAGCACGGTGCCATAGCTTAGAACAAAAGTAAGGGTAACATAACCGGCCAGTTTAGGTAGGCTTCTGCTTTTGGAGGTACACTACTCAATTCAATAGATTTTTAATTTACTCGTATAATAATATCAAAAGTTAAACTTACTAATTGATAGATGGCGCTGTTCTCAAATTGTTCAAGGGTTTAGTTTAAACATTATGATCCATTTTACTCAGATTGTATTAAAATAACAACAATTTATATTTACAAATAAAAAAATTAAGGAGTTGAGACATCTTTTTAATTAATTGTGTTAACTTAGAACGTTTGTTTATATGTATAAAATCATCCAATAACGCAACGCTAATTTTTGAAACTGTTTTCAATTGAAGTGGAAAAAAAGGATCGCAACTCGCGTAAATGTCAAATTTGTTGTTAAAAAAATTATTCCGTTGACCAATTTTTTCTCTTTTCGAGTGAATGCGCTTCGTTATATTATGTATTTCGTGGATTTTTCTTGACTTGGAATCTGCTTCTAAACATTGACGGAAAAGTATTGGATACCGACGACATCACTTTATGTGATTGACCCTTACACGAAAATCTGGACTGTTTACTTGTTTGTGAAACGCAGTGATACCTATTGTGTTGTGTTGTTTATAAACATGAACGCGAGCAATTAATTTATTCATATGTAATCGGTGTAAAGATACAAATAAATTATTATGTTGATTACGTAAAGATTATGATGTAGAATACAAAATTCAGGAGTTGGTCTTCATTTAATGTAAATAAAGATTGAATTAAAGTGTTTGGCAGTGTATCTAATGTTTTATTAATAGGAAAATAGGACAGGGCCTACTGCAGGTCTGCAGAATAGATTTGAAGCTAGCTATACTAAACCTAGTAGGCTTCTTGGATTGTTGTTTTTACTTGTTGCTAGAGGGCGCTATGAAATGTTCGAGTGACGTCTCTATCCTCCTATATACAAATGTACTCTGTGATGCTAAGTACTGTAGAGGTTTGATGCTTTGGTCAAGCCTCGACAATGTTATACTGGCTGACATTCAGTCATTCAAATATTGAATGTGTTCTAGAAAGAAAAACGAACCTCGTTTTTCTTTGTAGGATGTCCGATAGAATCTGGTAGGGCTCCGCGTAGAACCATTTTAGTTAAGGAGTTTGAATTATAACTTATCCGAAGCTTATAAATATAGCGAGCATCAGCCCCATTCTACCAGAGTCCCTCTCGTTTCATTATTTATTATAGTTATTCTCACCCTGTGAGGTTTGATCCCTTACAGTACTTATCAGGGATGTTGATGCCAAAAAAAGATAAATAAAAAAAAACCTAAATGGTGATCAAGTCAAAATGCGTTTTAGTCATTAGGGTAATTTCGGGTTCATGCTGTGTATGTATTTAGTTGGTAAGTCTTTATATAAATAAATAATTAGTACCTGTATGACGTCAGTGAGCCCCCAGGTGCAGCACAGATGCAGCGGCGAGTGCTTCTCGTTGGCCACGTCGGCGCCCTCACCGCTCGCGCCCAGGCGCCGCGGAGACTCCACGTCGCAGCCCGAGCGGATCAGGAACATCGCTAGGGATTCCTTGTTCTCGTCTATCGCTCTGATGGAACATTAAAACAGATTGTAAGATCAGTTTTAGATCGTAGCTAGTGTCGCCAGAAAAACATCGCAACGTTGCTCAAAACCGTTTTTGTTTACCAAAAAAAATACAACCGACTTCCAAAAACAACACTACAAAGTGAAAAATAACTATATTTTCGGAAGTCGTTGTCTGGTTTAATGTGTTTTCCTTTTGTTGCCACCGACTTCCGAAATTAAAGATATTTTTCACTTTGTAGTATTGTTTTTGGAAGTCGATTATATTTTACTGTAAAAAAATTATAAAAATACGTGTCAACTTGAAAACCCCCTCCTTTTTTATCGTCGGTTAAAAATAAGAATTCAGTGTTAAAGGTCGCAACTGAAAATCGAAGTCAATCGATACGGAAATCCTTATTATACCTAGATGTGTCCTTATAGTGGATCCATTTGTGGTTGACAGGACGGTTATTCTGTAAGCCAAACGAAATTAATAAAATAAGGACTAGAAATATCTTACTTGTGTAATAACGTTTGCAAACATCCATCTGGTCCTACGCCCCAACAATCTGCGTCCGCTCCGTTTCTGACCAAGATCTACAAAATAAAAAAAAATAACTGTTAAACTTGAACATGAAGTCTCATTTTCACAATTTACTTAATGGCAATTGATATTCAAATACTAATGAAGAAAAATGTTCATTAATTATTTAAACTTTACGCACTTAAAATGTACAAAGGCGGACTTAATGCCACACATTAACACACAAAAACACACAACACTACTCACAACACTACTCATTAACACTACTCTATCCCATACATTTTGTTAAATAATCAGACAATAAGTAAGGTCTGGCGCCTCTGGGATCTTGGACTACAAGAATCAAATTTAGTTCTTTGCGACCGTCCAAATCCTTATAAAGTATCCTTGTACATACACTAGCGACTTCCTCCTGCGCCGAGTCGAGCGCGGCCCACAGCGGCGGCACACCGTTCGCATCCAGCCGGCTCATATCCACGCCGCGTACGCACAGCGCCTCCACCACTAGGCCCAGCCGGCAGTGGATGGCCAGCTGTAGCGGAGTCTCGCCTGCTTCCGTCCTTTTTGAGACAATACACGGTTGTAACACAGGGCAACTTACAGTAGTCCCCAATCTTTTTGGCTGGGTTGAACGTAGAGGCGAGCCGTTGCACAGAATGCAAAATTAACGTTTAGCCAGGCGCGAGCCGATGCGCAGAATGCGCAAGATGGCGGTCGCGCTCACTTCAGACTGGTCAAAAAGATTGGGGATTACTGTACTGTGGTTCATCTCTCATACTTTTGACAGGAACCTGTGAAATGTATTTTTTTACACTTCTGTCGATATCCACCACGCACAGGAGGGATGGAAAGCAGCACATGAAGTAATTTTATGCTCCGTTGGTGTAATTGCTGAATGGCGTTCCAGTTGGAGGATAAATAAATAAATATCCAAATATTCTCAATACTTTAGTATCGGGTCGGCGAACCAATGGCATGCGAAAAAATATTATGGGCACGGTATCAAATGAGGAATTTAGGTACATAAGACACAGTAACAAACATAGAAATCTGTGCGCGATATTCATTACATCTATCATCTACCTAAAGACTCGCTTGGAAAGCGTTTGTCAGCAGTAGCAGCTCGGAGTCTGTATCTGTGCCAGGTTGATGGCAATAGGCTCGCCCCCTATTACATGGGACTTGAAGCATAACTGGTGAAATGTGGGTGTACTATAGGTACAACTCTGCCTAGCCCTACGTCGAATACAGGCGTGATGTTATATGTTAACTCATCATTACCTGCCAGTCTTTTCACAACTTTTATTATTATTACTTTTCATTACTATTATTATTACTTTAGTCTGACCAGATGCAGCTGAATACCAGTACTTTATATAGAGCGACTACCTTTCTGGCCGCCACAACCCAGTTACTGAGTAATACGTTATCCCTTGGTAAGACTGGTTGTCAGACTTTCGGGCTTCTGACGACCCGTAACGACGATCGAAAGTTCCACGAATGACAGCCGGGACCAACGACTTAACGTGCTTTCCGAGGCACGCAGGGTCTTGGTATATAAAGATGGTCCACGGACCAACCGCGGCAAGCGTAACTTAACCTGATCGATCGACCCGTGCGACTGTTATGTTTTGTTAACTACTAAGAATTATGCATGTACTCACAGTGCGTTCATATCAGCTCCGTGGTCGAGCAGGTATATGGCTGTCCTCGAGTCTTCTTCCACTATAGCCTGATGTAGTAACGTGAAGCCCTTGCCATTTCGTATGTTAGGGTCCGCACCACCTTCGATCAGCGGTGCCACTAGGTTCTTGTGACCTGCAGTAATGAATCTATGACAATCATCTGTTACAGGCGAAAGTTCAGCTAAAAACATAAATCTATCTTTGCTGTCACGCAGTCGGGTAATAAGATTATGTTTTTCAAAGTTTTGGTGAAAGTTACTCGATATTTTGTAAACGAAGCGACACGCGCTTTACTTGTGTTTACCAAGTGTACAAACGTGTAGCGTCAGCACACACACGCACGCACACTTCCGACTTTGCCCGTGTCTCGGACGGTACCGAGAGCACACACACATTCACAGCTTGTTTGTACACTTCGTAACCACAGGTAATGCGCGTATCGCATCGTGAGATAAAAATAATGTACTGAGGTAAATGAGAAATTTTCAAATGACGACCGATTGCATTGCGCAAAAATATGATAAATTACCATGACCCAACACAAGCATAAAAATACATACAAAGATTTTTTTTACTTAGAGACGGAATGGAAAGCCTTTTGTGTTTTTTTTTTTAATGTTTTGGACAGTTTGTAACATTTAAAGATACTCATTTTATTAGCATAACTCAAATAAAATGTTGGTATACTAATCAAAATTATTAAAACGACCAATTTGGGTTTAGTTATACTATTTCACGAAGTCGTTTCTTGAAGCCTTTATGTCGTTAATCATAAGGTTTAAATTGCAATAACTAACACACCTTCGTGAAATAGTTTTGGTTATAGCTTAGCCGCACAAATACATACCTTCAGAGAGCGCTAGACTGACGGGCGTATCTCCGTCAGAGTTCTTCAAGTTAAGGTTGGGTGTGAGACTGGTGTTGCTGCGGTCTGAAGCTGCCATGTCGCCTTTGTCTATGAGCTTCTTGTGTTCTATGATAGCCAGTACTGCACCTTCGTGGTTGTTGAGTACTGCCAAGTGCAGGGGCGTTTGTCTGTATAAATATTGTAGCTTTTAAGGGAATGCTATCATTAGCGGACGTTTATTTTGCTGTAGGAAATCTGGTAATGTTAAATTACTGTTCAATCTACCAGGTGTTGTAGTAAGTAAGTATTCACCAATCAGAAGTTGTGATGGCACACAGCATGCAAGGTACTTGCATGCTTTTGTGCAAGTTACAGGCATGTGTATTCTCGTCCCAACTGACCTCTGGGATAGCAAGTGATGCAGGACACTATTGCGTTGATTGGCACAACGTGCGTAATGCACGTATATATAAGCTCTATTGATCTTTCAAAGGTTAATCCTTTGATCTGACAATGATCCTTTGACAGATCAATAGTGCTTATAGACACGGGGATTTAAAAATAAATTTAGTATAGTCTCCAAAAGACTGCAGTGGTGTCTCGGCTAGATTGATTTCAGAGCTTCACCTCTTAAGCAGCATTATTATAATCTTACTTCAGTGTGAGAAAGAGATGCAGCTGTGCAGGACGTATACCATCCATCTCATTCTCACTATGAAGTAAGATTAAAATAATACTGCTTAAGATGTGGTGGTTGGCCCCCTGAACTGCTTAAGAAAGTTTAGTTTCATGTCAAATTCAATCAATCAACTCAGCCAATCGCAGTCCACTGCTGGACATAGGCCTCTCCAAGGAAAACCTGAAGAAAGTGGCTGGGGCAGACTGGATGCGGAAGGCGGAGGACAGGGTGTTGTGGCGCAACCTTGGATGTCAAATTAGTCCATTGGAATATTCTCACCTATAAACAGTATCCTCCTGTTCTCCATAAGCAGTCTGTAAGTTAGGCCTGGCTCCATGTTCTAGCAAAGCCGCAGTGAGTCGCGCCAGTCCGTTAGCGCAGGCCGCGTGTAACGCACTCATACCAGCTTCGTTGGTGTGGTTCAGCTCGCCGTTCAGGTGAGAGACCAGGAACACCGCTGATTCCTTTCAAATATAGGCAAGATTAAGCATAATGTGACCAGGGATCCTGCTGATAAGGAGTTAGTGAGAAGAAGAGGCGGACTAAACCAAGGATGTATGGATTATATGTAAGACTAGCTTTCGCCCGCGTGGATGTCGGAAATTATCCGTACTACCGGGATAAACAGTATCCTGTCAATCCAGATCATGGTCTAACCCTGTGCCAAATTTCATCCAAATCCGTTCAGCCGTTTTAGCGTGAAGGCGTAACAAACAAACAAACTCTCTTTCACATTAATTTATAACATTAGTTAGGAATGGCTAGGAAGGAAGTGAACACTGAAAAGACGGGTGGTAGAGACGTATGAAAGACTAGCTTCTGCCCGTGATTTCGTACGCGTGAAATTTCTTGTACCCCCGACCCACCCCGTCGCATCGCATCGCCTGCCCGCGCTATTACTTCGTTTTTGCTTAGCGTTCTTTCTGACCTCTTTTTCTTTTTGCTCGGCTCCTAAGAGTCCTAGAGTGATGTTAAATAACCTATAACGTTCCTCAAGAACTGAGCTATCAAATGTAAAAATAATTTTTCAAATCCGACTGGTAGTTCCAGAGATTAGCGCGTTCAACAAACAAACAAAATCTTCAGCTTTATTATTATTAGTATAGATAAAGACGGGACAAGGCCACTATGATGATGTAACCAGAGAACTTAATGATATCGAGCATGTAACAAGAAAAGAGTAAGAATGTGCCGTCAGAGCATCAGCAAGATGGATGGATTGTGTGAAAGATATTCAATCTGCCCAGCCTTTTCCCAACTATGCTGAATACCAGTATTTTACGCGGAGCGACTGCCTATCTGACCTCCACAACCCAGTTACAAGGTAATACGATACCCCTTGGTAAGACTGGTTATCATTTCTGACGACCCGTAACGACTGTCAAAGATCCACGATTAACAGCCGGGACCAACGGCTTAACGTGCGTTCCGAGACACGAAGGGGTCTCGGGTATGTAAAGATGATAAGGTTAGGAAGTAATTATTTCTTTCACATTGAGATGACGCTTGAAGAGATGGATTAAATCACACTAATATTATAAAGGCAAAAGTTTGTGAGTTTGTGTTTGTATGTTTGTTACTTCTTCACGCCCAAACGGCTGGACCAATTTTGGTAAAATTTGGTATGGAGGTAGCTGACACCCTGAATTAACACATAGGCTACTTTTTATCCCGGTCTATGCGGGTGAAATGCGGGGCGCAGCTAGTCATATAATAAATTGGGATAAGGTCTGAAAGATGGTCTGAATCAAGAATCTAATCAGGTAAGTTTATTTATAGAGCATATTTCTTCTTACCTCAAACCACCCTTGCGCCAAAATATGCAACAAACTGTCTCCAGCTCCCGAGTACAACGGATTCGCTTGGCATCCCTTCTCTAGCAGCTTAGCAGCGAATCCTCTTTCGACAACATTCTCAGTTTTGCCTTCCACCGGGTCTTCGGTAAAGGCGTTTTTGTTCGTCACCGGTGTATCAAAGGGGTTTGAGCCGTTCATAACTAAGGTCTCGCTGGATGATATCGATGCTCGTCTGTCGTCGACTAACGCGTAGTACAGGGGCGGGTGTTCGTCAGTCAGGGTGCGTAGGTTCGTGTCTAATGTCGGCTGTTTGAGGAGTAGGTCGAATATCCTTTGGTTTCTTGCTATTACTGCTTGGTGGAGAGGTGTGCTGCAAGAAAGGCATTTGTTTTTAAATGAGACATTGAGACATTGTATTTCAGTATTTGAAGATTTTAAAATCAAGTGTTCATCGACTTTTGTCGCCAACTGATTCTAAAGAATGTTATATAGATTATTATTTGATCTATAATTTTCAGGATCAAATCATAATCAAGACTAGTAAAAATGAACATCAGTGTTCTACCTATCCTATTCCTTGACATAATAGATTATTATTAATCATCTCATTATTTGACATTATATAACTGCAATTCCAATTTTAACATGATTTTATTCAGGTTTATAATTGTGAACATGATATTTTTTCAGATTTATTTATTTATTTATTTAACCTTTTCGCACATAAAACGTACAAAGGCGGACTTAATGCCTTAGGCATTCTCTACCAGTCAACCAAGGGTGGTGAAGAGATTGTTATTGTTGTTGTTGTTATTGTTGTTGATTGTTGTTGTGATTGTTGTGTTGATTGTTGTTGTTGTTGATTGTTGTTGAGATTTATTACTGTAGTTGTAATGGCAATCATGTCTTTTGTGTCATGTCATAGATTTTTATTCTTTTATTAATATTCTAAATAGATTATTTTCTATTTTGTGAATGTGAGAACGTTGCAGGCCTAGTAGACTGTACATTTGTTGACTATTTTCTATTTTGTTAAGTATCTGGTAGTTGTTGAAAGGCCAACATTGTCCTCCCATACCTATTAACACTGTTATTTGAAAATATTGTAAAAGCCAATTATTTTTAAAAGAGTAACTATGGAGTTTCTTGCCGGCTCTTCTGACGTTTCATAAGTGCCCATGTAGGTTTATGTGAAATAAAATATTTTGATTTTATCAACTCATTTCTCCTTCCTATGTCCTAGGCCTTCGCCCTCCTCAATATCCGCATACTTATCAAATAGTGAAGGGTTAAGGGCCTTAGCACCCCTCCAGCGCGAAACCGCGTGATATTCCGCTACTTAAATCGCGATTCCAGTAGCGGAACATCATGCGAGTCAGTTGATTTGAAATACCACTGTTTCTCTGCTATAGTTTCGCGGCGGAGCGGAGGTGTACTAAGGCCCTCAATAATAGAAAAGATTTGTTGTCATTTTGGTTTGTCTGATTTGGATTGAAGGGCCATAAAATAAAGTTAAGGACCGCGACAAGTTCGCTAAATATGCGCGTAATTGGTATACGCATGTTGCATGCGGTAGAAATTTATTGGCCTCTATAAAAACAAATGAACGTGCCTAAAATACTTCTGGACAGGCTCAAAGACTGTAGCAAAATATGCTAATAATGTTGTAAAACATTTTGAAAGAGTAACTGTGGAGATTCTTGCCCAATCTTCTCCATACAAAACAGGTCCGGGCAGCTATCAAAACTGTCAAAGCGCCTATATTTTTTTAGTTGAGATTGAACGATTAACGAATGATGAATATTCATTGTCGTAATGGACGACCTCTTGTCAAAGTGGCGCCAACTGGTGGCGTGAATTTTCACGAAAGCCCTCATTCTATTTTCTTGTAAATTTTGAGGTTCAAAAGCGTCTATTAATGATTTGACTTGACTTGCTGGAACGATACGTAAAAAAGAAGATCTGGGGGCCTAGACAAATGGCATTTGCTTCGGAGTGATTCTATTTCTACAATCGCTACAGCTTCCAAGTGACATTTGGATAGCTTATGTCAACCCCATACATTTTATGGCATTTTTACTAGCGTCATCGCTAATCGAATGTTACTTTGTCTAGGCCCTCTTGAATACTTAGTCATAATACTTACAATCCCTTTCTATTCTGTCGGTTGATATCAGCGCTCTTCTGAACCATTACATCTGCAATCTCTGCCATCTGCTCCATGGTCTCTTCATCACAGGAACTGGGCGTGAGTGACGCTATCAGGTGCAGCGCCGTGTCACCCTCCTCTCTAGATGGAACGTAGGATGAAATCGTATTGAATGATATCAACAATCAGGTAGTTTAAATTCAGTGAATGTAATGTACCTGTCATAAACTTGGATGCATTTCAGATCGGGTAAACGTATGACAAAACAACTCAAAATAGTTTGTTAATTATCCCTTTATGTAGTAGATATAGTCAACTCTAGCTATAACCATAATAACGGCAATTTGGTGATATAATTACGGCATACGTATGCCGTAATTATAGAAACAATTAAAAAGCCATTGTGTCTCGCGTAAATCTATGTTCGGATACGAACGGTTAATGAAGAGACAGATAAAAAAATTTGAAATTGTAACATAAAGCATACCAGCACCTTTGCTTACTTCTTTGGTGCGTTCTTTTACTGGGTTGCCAAGCTAATGTAGGTATAGCAAGTTGCCAGTGTTGCCACTATAACTATATTGAAAATCAATAAATTGCAGATACATGAACGATCAAAAAGGCAATCTCAGACACTAATCTGCATAATCCTCACAATCTCGGTCAGATGGATCAAGATTATGTCTGGACTGTGACCTCTTGAGTTTGTTCCGGTGTTTCTTCTCAATGTGGTCAGATAGGAAACGTCGCTCTCATCTGTTATAGTGTTTGTTAATGCCAGTTTACAGATTACAAAAAATCATTAACTAACTTGGTGGTCAAATTGGGATCAGCGCCATTATCGACGAGAAACTTGGCAGAAAAGGCGTCTCTGGAATCTACAGCTCGATGCAGTAGGGTCCTGCCGCGCGGTCCCCTCGCATCTGCGTCTGCGCAATGCTGCAGCAACGTCGTGGCTATCGAGGAGCTTCGCCCTCGGAGCGCTAGCTCTAGGGGCAGCTCGCCGCGCGTCGACATTGCGTTTACTATGTCTGTTAACTGTAACAAAAAAATTAAATGGAGTTAGTTATATGTATAGCTAAATCAAATTATGCTGAGAATCAGCACTTTTTGAACGTCGAATTTACATAAGACAGTCCCTCAAAACGCCCGCCCTTCACCACTTACTTAAGAATTGGCGACACAGGCTCCCCAGCAGTCGTAGCTACGGAACTTCTTAAGTAACAAAAGACAATGAAATATTCAGCGAAATTATCTTAGGTACTGTCAAATTATTATGTCTTAGTTAGAAAGTTTTTTGGCCGCATGGGCCAAGACAAAGTAACATTCGAATAGCGATGACGCGAGTAGAAAAGCCAAAAATATATGGGGTTGACATAAGCTCTCGAAATGTCACGTGATTATGTCAATGTCTCTTTGAAGCTATAGCTGTCGCAGCCAACTGATTTAATTAGCCGTTTGGTCAACCGCTTACCCATTTCACTAAATCAATCAACGGCCTGAATGATATTCAGCCACTCAATCAAACGGCTAGGCAAATTACTTGGATCGGTTAACTACTTTCCTAGCCCATACATTTCAACCGGGCACTGAAATCCACACTGTCAATATGGCGTCGACAAGCCACAATATTTCTGGTGTTTCTCACAGTTTAAATGCGTTTACGCAAAACCAAATCGGGGCATCCCGACTCCACGTAGTCTTTTGGGTGCTACCCCTAGAGTGTATATAAAAATCCGGAGGCGCGAAGGGAGGGCAGCCTCCGCCCGCCGTGACAGAACATAGGCACCCGTGCGAGGCGTAGTGGCTGAGGCTACGGAGGTGAGAATGGGTGCCTAACTGCCTATCCTTTGTTACGTAAGGGCGAAGGGGTTGCACTTCCCGCAGCGCCGGAGACGTTACAGAAGCAATTTTGAGATTAAGTTACAATAATTTGTTTTTCTCAATAACGGTGCGTTATCACTGTAATTTTAAAATTGGAATGAAAAAATTAAACCTAAAAGACCTACCAAAATACCCGGTTATTGTAAAAATGGCCTAAGAATCAGCCAGCCAGGTCATTAAATGTTGTATTAGATGATTTGCTGAATATCATATAGGTCGTTGATTGAATGGCGGCGTTTAGTGAAATGAATAGGCGGTTGACAAACGCCTAATTCAACCAGTTGGCTGCGACATAGCGATTGAAGAAATAGAATCGCTCCGAAGCGACTGCCATTTGTCTAGGCTCTCTGGTTACTTTTAATTTAATTCTTATAGTAAAACTAGCTGCGCCCCGCGGTTTAAACCGCGTGGACCGGGATAAAAAGTAGCCTATGTGTTAATCCAGGGTATAAGCTATCTACACACCAAATTTCATCCAAATCGGTCCAGCCGCTTGAGCGTGAAGAAGTAACATGTGTATGTTACACACACACTCACAAACTTTCGCCTTTATAATATTATATTATTATATATATTATATAATATATATATATATAATATATTATATTATTATAGTGTGAAGTGTGATAGTGTGATTACATTATTGACTACGTTAGTCATTCCTAGTTATACCAGTGCAATTTTAGTTGTAGCTCATATTCCAAGAAGACACTATTATTAAACTGAATACATACCTGGTACCTATGACAAACAATTGCTGGTATTTACCTAAACCTCACCCAAGTGCTGGCGTGGTATCGTGAAAGGCGATATATTTGCCAAAAGAAGACAGTTGCCATAAAATCCTGGCAAGAGGTTAGCTAACGTAATGTAGAAAATTATAACGAAACAGAAACCAATTTTTTTTAAACTATGACCATATTTTTACCCGACTGCCGAAGGAGGGTTATGTTTTTGGAGATATTTATCAGCAACCTAGTGCATTGTAGGAAAATCTTCTCTGAAATGACTTGTCCCGAAATTGCCCCGGGGTTTTTAGTATCTGGACTGATATTATATTGATAAATATTATAAACTAGCTGTTCGTGCCCGGGTGAATTTCATGGCTCTATCTCCAGTGTTTAGGCTGTGTGTTGTCTGTTTTCATACAAAAATACCATCCAAATTTCCGACTTTGCCGATGAATTTTCCAAAAAAAATCTGTCATACAGATTATACTGTCCTTGTCCTGCCAATTACAAACACAACAAAAAAGAATTATATAGAATAGGTGAAACCGTTCTGAAGTGATGCGCGTACATACATTCGGCAATCGATTTTTATTTATATAGATGGATGCAAAAGTGAGTTTGTTTGTTTGTTACGCTTTCACGCTAAAACGGATAAACGGATTTGTATGAAATTTGGCACACGGGGAGTCTATGATCTGGATTAGGAAATAGGATACTTTTTATCCCGATATTCCCACGGAATCGAGACTTATGCGGGCGAAACCGCGGGACGCAGCTAGTATATTGATGATATATCTAATTAGTTATTAGAAGTTTAGCACACAAGCTGGATACATTTCCCCCTTTCTAACTTGTCAATTCTTAAACATCGATCACAATATCGATCTATAAACAAGAATCGTTTAGCGGTTGTTAAAAGTAACAAATGTACGGAAAGCAATCACGTAGGGGAAGCATGTAAACAAATTGTCATTATTCATTACTGATTTGTTAGCTCCGGTCGGGCTATGAAGACAGCGGGCAAAGGATAAGCAAAGACGCGTAGTGTTTCACATCTACAGTCATCATCATTTTCCTAGCCTTTTCCCAACTATGTTGGGGTCAGCTTCCAGTCTAACCGGATACAAGTGAATACCAGAATTTTACATGGAGCGACTGCCTATCTGACCATTTACTGGGTAATACGATACCTCTTGGTAAGACTGGTTATCAGACTTTCAGACTTCTGAGGACCCGTAACGACTGTCAAAGATTCACCAATGACAGCCGGGACCAACGGCTTAACGTTTGGTTGTCATGGACGCTCGTCTCGTGCCTCTCAACGCACGCGTTGAGAGGCACGAGACGAGCGTCCAAGGAAGCGTACGAGGAGCGTACGAGGAAGCGTGTCGAGAGAGGCGTGCCTCTCTGCGAAGAGCGAAGAAAGCCGCGAGACGCGACGCGACGAGGGCACCATGTAAACACTCGTACTCTGGCTACCTCGTGGTGTTTCAACGAGCGTGTATAGCCGCCATCAGACTTTCAAGCTTCAGACGACCCGAACGACTGTCAAAGATTCACCAATGACAGCCGGGACCAACGGCTTAACGTTTGGTTGTCATGGACGCTCGTCTCGTGCCTCTCAACGCACGCGTTGAGAGGCACGAGACGAGCGTCCAAGGAAGCGTACGAGGAGCGTACGACGAAGCGTGTCGAGAGAGGCGTGCCTCTCTGCGAAGAGCGAAGAAAGCCGCGAGACGCGACGCGACGAGGGCACCATGTAAACACTCGTACTCTGGCTACCTCGTGGTGTTTCAACGAGCGTGTATAGCCGCCATCAGACTTTCAAGCTTCAGACGACCCGAACGACTGTCAAAGATTCACCAATGACAGCCGGGACCAACGGCTTAACGTTTGGTTGTCATGGACGCTCGTCTCGAGCCTCTCAATGCGTGCCTTCTCGACACGCTTCCGAGAGCGAAGAAAGCCGCGAGACGCGACGCGACGCGCCGAGGGCACCATGTAAACACTCGAACTCTGCCTGCCTCGTTGTGTTTCAACGAGCGTGTACAGCCGCCATCAAACTTTCAAGCTTCTGACGACCCGTAACGACTGTCAGAGATCGACGAATGACAGCCGGGACTAATGGCTTAACGTGATTTACATCTACAGTAATAATAAATAATAACACCAGCCTTTATTGTTCCACTGGGACATCACAATACTTACACCTACACTCTACAATCTTTTATATAAATAAAAATGAATAGCTAAATTGTGTTGCTATTGCTAAGCACAAAACTCGAGAACGGCTGGACCAATTCGGCTATTTTTTTTTTTCAAATATTCGTTGCAGTCCGAGGAAGGTTCTTATGAAAAGGAAAATAGGAAAAGTTGTCGGAAAAATGGGAAAATTCGGGAAAACTGAAAGTACATTTTCTATGGGAATTTTGTATGAATTATTGGACAGGAAACATCTGTCGGATCAGCTAGTAAGCCATAAATATAATATGACATGTAATTCAATCGAACTTTATAAAGAGACTGACACACAGGTATAGAGTAGTGGTGGGTGGCCCCGTGGTAATGGCCCGTCTTACGAGTTGTAGTTAATGGGTTCGAACCCAGGCAGGGCTTTACTTTGAGTAAATAATTTCATCACCACTGCTCTCAAAACGGTGAAAGCATCGTGAGGAAATCGGCATGTCCGAGAACCAAAAATTCGAAGACGGTACCCGCACTGGGCCCGCGTAGTAGATTACAGCCCACTCCCACTCACATAGGAGGCCTGTGTCCCAGCAGTGGGAACGCTATAGGCTGATTATGCACAGGTAAAAAAAGTTCCGCTTTGTAGATAGTCGTATCTGTAACTGAATATAGGTATGTCAGTCGGTAGGTGTCAGTAGGTGGTCAGATACAAAGCGGAACTTTTTTTTAAACTCGTTGTGCTATAGGATGAATTTACGGCCGGGTACTGTACCTACCATAGATATATGAAAGAAGGAGATATGCCCGGTAGTTGAAAATGTATCAGAACCCGATGTCGCTAGGTTGGCCCCACCACCGCGCCACTACTACACATGTAGTTCAATAAAAGCAATAGATACAAAGTCGCGCACACACTTGCAATTCATAAATCAGAACATACTACACAATCAATTATAAACCTTAACTCGTCACACACAGCGTGCATTTACCATGCACCGTACAACTTACTCACACAAAAACATCTGGCGCTATTATTGTGTTGTGCAAAAATCAATTTATTTTACATATACGCTAGTGATTGACTAAATCGAAAAGTTATCGATACTTCCATTTATTACTGTACAAGAAAAATTTGGGGTCCTGAAAATAAAATAAAAAATGATATGTCCAGAAAGTATTATATATTTTAAATAAATAAAAAATGTATATTAAAAAAAAACACGAATCAATAAATTAAAACAATCCGGTTAAGTTGGTTTAGGCTGTGAAACCATAGGAATTGTTGAACCCTGTTATGATGTGTTTACTCACTGACCTGTAAAGTGGAGGTATTTTTTCAGTACTTGACGTACTGTTAATTTTGGGATTGCCCATTCAAAAAGCCTGCGAGTTTTCTTTAGAGGCTGGAACATTTCTGCCTTAAAGTGAATTGAGCATATGGTGCTACATTTTGTTGGGAACCACTTACGTGGCCTTCCTGTGGCATCAATCCATTCTTTTTTTGTATTTGTATCTTTTTTGAAGCTAAAAAGGTACAATAAGAACTTATTTATCATTTACATAATAAGTATCTTAAGCTATAGTCTATAGTCTAGGAACTAGTTGACCGCTGAGACAGGGGTGAGGCGGCGGTTCGCAACGCACGTACTGAGTAATGCGCCCCCGCTCCTCCATCCCACCGCTCACATACCTAAGGCGCGGTCAACTAGTTCCGCGCGGTCTATACTTCTTAACCACACGATGAGTAAGCAGGTAGCAGGCAACAAGCGAATAGGCTTTTGTTATTTAAAAAAAACCCTTAGTTAAGAAATAGTTAAATATATGAAAACAAACACATGCCATACTCATGCATAACAAATAAATAGCATGAATATGTTGACTTATTTTAAGCAAAAATCACTAACATTTTATCTGAACCATACCGATTACTACAACGCATTCGAATCTTGTGGTGCATAGTTAAAGACTTTAGCGGAAGTAAAATACCAAAACCAAAAAAAAGTAAGGAAATAGCACGAAGATGCGATAATTTAAACCCAAAAACACTCCACCTAAACATTAATAAACTTACTTTACGACCGTTGGTTATGCATTTCTCAACTAGGTAAAATAATCAAAAACAGTAAAAAAGATTATTTTACATTCTCAAAGGTTTTCCAACCGTACTTAAACGTCATCTTTTCAAGTGTTCCAACCGGGCTAAAACGGTTGACAAATTGAAAAATAAACTATAATAGCAATATAATATTCGTTGGGCAATCGACATTATTATCGATAGCCTACTTTAGTGGATCTTAACCTCATCACTATCTCGCCGCAAGACACAGCGGCTGTACTATGCGACGCTCCGCGTAAATAAAGTATCGTTTTGTTATTTTTACATTGCTTGTCCAGTCGCTTAGCGACATACTTAAGGTAGTGGTTAAGGAGCAATGTATTTGCTGCAAAAATAGTACAGCCGCTGCGATATTTGAAAACAAAAATAACGTAGTAAAAGCAGGAAATATTTTACGATTTGTTGTTTTTTATGATTTTAAAGATAAATACAGTAAAATACTTTTACTTACATATGGTAAGTGATTCCGTGAGATATGAAGTTTTTAATATCACTTCGGTTTTTGCAGGACACCACTGAACAACACGGCATTTTCATAATTTATCGTGACCACGGTCGAAAGCGTACTAATTCGCGGAGACGGCCATTTGGCGAGTAAAGGCGCAGCGTGCGCATAACGCGTGGACACAGACACGCCCCCATGCCACTTCTCCTGTTTTTTATATTTCTATGGTACCTACTCATTCTTCATTCTTTATAGTCTGGGACTAAAACCACAGAAATAATGAATACTTTTGTGTGACTGTAACCGATCATGACTAAGGGTTTGACAACAACAACATCAACTGTGATTCAAATTGATCAGTCATCTGTAATAAGGGAAACAATGTTTAAAAGTGTTTTCCTGTTACAGAAGGTAAATAATAATTCCGAGAAATGAGTAATTTTAATGTTATTTTACTATAATTAGCAAATTATTAGTAGTTTACTGTTGCATGTCAAGGTTTTATCATCTTATTTTTTTTTTCTAATTCTTCAAGAAATAGTTACATCAGTGTAGTCTCGACCCCTGAATGTCCTAATTCAGGTTTCTCCAGTTAATATAAATAATATAGTTTGGTTTCGTTCGACATTTAAATAGCAGGCCTAGTAGCCACTATAATGACTGTAATATGACATGCAAATCCGCAAAGTAATTGACCGATACAGCTGAACACCTGCGTACTAAATCCTTCGTCCGCTCACTGTCTGGCCTTCACCTTACAACAAATAATCTGACTGAACCAACCTTAACATGCCGAGGAACTGAATTAAAATACAGCGAGTGTGCCTTGCTAGTGATGCGTGGCACATATTCACGCGTTAATATTACTTGATGAATTACAATACACTTTCACGGTTACATAATGCTGTGCCAATTTGTAACATGTGGAACATTCGATTCTGTAATGACTGTGCTGTACTGAAAACCGAATGATTGTGAATATAAACAAAATTGATTATGGGCTGCAGACGCTGCAGTGTCCACATGAACAGTTCGATTTGGTAACTCGATCCATGCCTTCAAAAGGACTTCAGAGTCCTCTCCACAAAGTTTCTTTGGGTTAACTACCATTGAAGTCCCTTATAGTACATACTAGATTTCATTACAATATTATGAGTAGGCATTATACAAGATGTTTAACACGGCAATATAATATTAAAAAGTTGCAGTGCTTGGAAATGTTCTGATAAAGCATATTTTCTACGTCTTGCTTTTCGCGTTTCATGTGCTCTTTACAAAGAGTCTAGTACTCTTTCACCCTATTAGGGCAAGGTAATTTAACTTTGTTAGCGTACCTAGTGAAAAGTCACGTAAGTATTTGTCATTGCCCATCTAGCACCGAATTTGTTGAATTAATAAGATCAGACACGAAAATAGCTCCATTATGTATTATGAATGAATAAAACGTATTAGTTGCGAATTTTCTCACGCTAGTAAAGTGGATATTATGTTTATGTGAAACTACCTCTTACCTACTACCAAGAACTTGATAATAATGAGGCTTAACCATGTTCGAAGACATTTAATCAGAACTTAAATACTGTATATATCTAACAGACATTCAATTAAGTTAGTAAAAATATAACGATCTTTTACCTTATTACAAGCACAAACTTTGTTCACGCCTTTGCCAAGGTGGACCATTCATATATGTATTATATGAACGAGTATCGAATTCTCCGATATAATTATGTGGTCCTTTACTTATGCTTATTTACTTTCTGCTGTATCTAGCTAAATTAATATTTTGAATGTATGATATCTCTAATGTCATAAATGTTATATTTGGAGTACAGCAAGGCTTTATTTTAGGGCCATGTTTTTTTATGTTTATAAATAAAATTAATCAGATCAACTCCGCCTATTGAAGTCAACTGCAGGGCTTAGATAGACCTGCCCTAAATTTCACCACACATCACCTAGGTTCCGCATCTAGATTGAACATATGAATTTATTATTTCAGTGATAGTCATTTACATTAACATTGACAACTAATAATTACTTCAAAGGCTTGCTACCTAGTCAATGATTACTTTTTTAGTTGATGTTATTTATGTTAATGGAAGAAACGGATCGCCAAAAAGTGTAATTAAATTCAAGACGCGTCTGCTTCAGGCAGTGAACGTGGGATTATATCTTTACGATCGACGACGTCATCGGAAATACCTCAACCTTTGCAGTACACGTACCTATAAATTACTTAGGTATTCATACTCATGTTAGAACTCAGAAGGTATTATGAGATAATTATACCTACATAACATAGACTAGCCTACCTTTTACGACCAGTACGGTTTATTAAAAGTGAAATGGCAACCAATCTAAATATGTTTTTATTACTTCTTGTCTATAAAACGATAGTTTCTGTCCGACTGTTATAAAAGTAACGGGTTTCAGGAACCTACAAAAAATCGTTTTGGTAAAAAAAAATTCTTCGCTAGACATTTCGTATGAAGTAACCAGTACTCGGAGGTAGTAATAATTAAAAATTAAGCATAGGGACGTGAATGAAATTATCTGGAATATTATCAGCATGACGTAAGATGGAATGCAGTGAAATAGGGACCAACTGTATGAAGAATTTCCAATTATAGTATTTCTATAAATTCTTTGTATAGCTATATAATATTATATACAAGCAGATGTCTTTGGATCGTGTACGGAATTCTCAACAATCAGAGGCTCTTTAATTAAAAACCGATCGATCGTCTCTTTAATCGATCGAGAGATAAAATTGGATTACGGGCATCGCTTACAAAGTTTTTTAAGTTCGCTTTCTAATGGTGACGAAGGATGACCGAATGGGAATATCAGGGCTGTCGAAGCTTGGGCGGAGCACCGCCGTGTTCTCACGGCGGCGATCTCTCGCGTCCAAACCTGGTTCAGGCCATGGTGCGGAGCGAGAGTGCATGGGATGCCGTCACCTCCTTCTGCAAAGCAGTAATGCTCGCGAAGGAGGAGGCGGAACGCGTGAGGGAGAGGCAACAGCCGCACCCTCGCGCCCCTAGCCGCCGCAGGAGACGCCCTGGGCGGCGGGAATCTATCGCCGATTCCCGGCCACCGCAGGCGCGGGCTTGCGGACGACGAGTAATGGGCAGCTCGCTGTCCGGTAAGGACCAGGCCCGGGTCGACGGCGCGTTGTGTTCCACGCGCGCCTCAAAGAGATGACAGCAGTGACGGGGTCCAATAGGGCCGATGCCGCCGGGGTCGCGGGTAGTTCGAAAGAGATACCGTGGCCCTGGCACGGGCAACTGAAGGAACACGGATGGGTTTTAGTCAGTAAAAGTCTGACACGCCCTCCCGCTCTGCCCAGAGCGGGAGAAGTCATTTGATAATTTCCCATCCACAAAAAAAAAATAAAGGGTTGTCGAAGGTATTGTCCTAAGAATTAGGGGTATTGGCGTGACGTATATAGTCACCTAGCAATGCGCAGTAATGATAGGTGGAGTAAGGCAGTGACCGAGTGGCGTCCAAGGACTGGAAGACGAGGTGTCGGTCGTCCGGCGGCAAGATGGACGGACGATATTATTGCCATCACATGTAGAACCTGGAAGAGGCTAGCACAGGAGCGTGGGTATTGGCACAAGAAGAGAGGCCTTATAGGCCCAGCAGTGAGTGAAGTCGGGCTGTGAATGATGATGATATAGTGACGTAAAGCAGTGTCAGGGACGATTCAATTGGTCGATTGTCGATGTCGGCCGGATGATAGCGCTTGGAGTAATGATCTAATGACATGTCGTGTCAGCGCGCACGTTGTTTCGTTAGCGTAACTGCGTTTGATTCGTTTAGATTTATCTGACTTTATTTCTGTGTTCGGGATGCTTAACTAAAGAGATGAAAATGAATGATGATTAAAGGAGATATTGATAAGATATTAAGAGGGAGCGTAGAGCATTGGCGGTCCGACCACGTATATAGATTCTCCCGCTGTACTGACCAGGTCAAGATAACACTATTCAAGGCGTATTGTCAGGGTCTGTATACGGGAGATCTAATGGATCAGCTAGATGTCTTGTGCGTCCAATATAATAATCTTTTCAGAATGCTCTTGAGGCTGCCCCGTTTCTATAGTGCGTCAGAAATGTTTGCACAGAATCGCTTTCATTCATTCGAAAAAAAATGACATCACTTAGTAACTACAACATAGGCCAGTAGCAACAGCATTCTGAAAACAGTGTCAGAGAGTACCTATTCTCCCAATTTGAAGCATTTTGTGGAAAGGATGACCAGGTAAGAAACTTACTCGGTGGTCTTCTGTGCAAAATGCTTCAAACTCAAATAATAATTACGATTATTACTTATTATCACTAGCTATAAGGTATTACTAACATTATGGATCATTGTTGTCCTAATAAAGAAAATTTGTTTTTTTTTTTTGTCACGTTGCTGGAGTCAATGTCATCAACATATGAATTGGTCAAAAATCACGTTTTCATTCGCGATACAGACTTGCAAACACGATTGGTCAAATGTCACACTGAACGAGTTTAACACGCAGTACTTATTGGTATGATGGTATATGGTATGCATCACTTTTTTCATGCGTATGTACATTTAAATGAGATTGCCAGATCTCAAGTTATTTAAGATGAGCATTTTTGTAGAACCTGACGGTTATTATGCTACATAAAAGGAATATTTGTTGATTGTTTTATTTAAACAATGAACTGCATAACTCGCTCTAGTTTATTATCAACACAATTCTTACCGAGTGTTTATAAAATAATAACTAAGTCAAAAAAAGAAACTTGTTATCATAGGGTCATTCAGTATGCAATGGCCGTTTTACAACAATACGGGGACCACGTTTCGAGATACTTTCCGTTGCTCTTGCTCAACTCCAGCGCCGGCGCAGGCGCAACCCCGCGACAATCGCAGATCTGATTAGTTGTGCGTCTACGCAGTCAGCGTCCTACGTTACGTTCTATGTCACAAGAGTCCTTGCGCGAGAAATGTCTGCACTATTGTCTTGGCATTGGCCGGCCAGTCAGCCGCCGACTCTGCACGGAGGCACACGTGCAGATATTTAATCAACCTCGCAACATAAACGAACACACGTGTTTAATTACTAAGTCGAAGCAGTGAAAACTAGAGTGATATATATATATATATATATATATATATTTTTTTTTGATAAAGGATTTGCCTTAAGTGTTGAATTTACGTATATGTGTACATATCTAACAGTAAGTATTGTGTGTTCGTATGCAAATTAATTTATTTCGAATTTTGCACTGCCTCCGGAGTCAAAGCCGGTCTGTCAAGTTGAAAACTCGTAAACAAAATCTAATTTTAGGTCTTTATAGCTATGGTGTTCATTAGTTCGACGTAATAAGAAGTGGTTTGTTAGTCCGTAAACATTACTCTGTTTACAAATAGGGCCCCTGCAATTTGTAACAGTTTGTTATGAATCAAATTGATTGAAACTGGATTGCCATTTATACAATCTCACGCCAGAATCCAACCAATATCAGTAGCTCCGTGAATTCTGGAATAAAACTGAGAGAAATGAAGCTCGACGTCACTACGGCATTTAGGCAGCCAATGATTTCATTGAAGAATTAAAGTCAATGCCAAGTAGACATTGCAAAACTTAGCAATTCAAAACGTAAATAATGGTCATGCATAGATTATGCAGGGAAGGTCAAGGACTGGCTTACATAAATCTTACGAGACCAGTTACAGAGTGTTATGCAGCAGACGATAGTTCATTCATAGAGTATAGCGTTGGAGATGCAATCATACCAAAGACTACAACAAAGTATACAGGGTGAATCAGAAAGGTGTGGTACAGACCATCAAACTGGACAACATTCTCCATGGAACCAACATCGTAATAGAGAAAAAATTATCAGCTGTCCCATACATTTGGGTCTAGTAGGTATTAAAGCTTTGTATTACGATGTTGGTCCACCTTTCTGATACAGCCTGTATAAAGGCCATTTCATCATAAATAATCATCACTTGGTAAATTGTTTGTGTTGGTTTGGTATTGGTATTTGGTAATTTGAATATAAAATTGAAATTCATCACTTTTAGCACTTGTTATTAATAATTCACTACTCTCGTCGGTAAAAGTAATAAAATAAGACTCGGAAGTTATTTGCCCAGTAGGTATTTATTTATTTATATTACCACAGTACTTACAAATACTTACATAATTAAAAGAAACTTACATGCAAAATCGTTTATTCTTTGGTTTTGCTTAAAAATATAAGTACGATCATCGACTCCGTAAAATCAACATTAAAAATTAAAATCTTTCTTCTATTTCTTTGTTCAATTGGTATTAATTAATTGATAATACCTACCACAATACTTAAAGATACTGAACTAAAATACTAAATAAACTTTGAAAGTTATTACATTTATCGGTACTAAGGTTACATTATTAATAATCATTGGTAAATGTGATTAATTTCTTACTTTTACCTCGACTTTCGGTAATTATTAATAATGATAGACACTTATTAATAATTTTCATTAAGACACACACTGTAACATATATAATATCTCCGTATAATGGACACACGTCGTAGGGCGTTTAATTAATGTTGACATTACCTGACATTACATAGTTTATATTGTTTTGTTCGATTACATGAAACGACGTAATTCCACAGTCCATTAATTTACATACACACAATTATAAGTTTAGAATTAAAGGCGATAAGCAAATACAATTTAAATGTGGTCAAAACTGGTTGGTTTGTCGATTCCGGCTTGTTGTTATTATGATGTTCTCTGCCAAACCAATTACTTAACAAACATGTTTCTTTGTGATTCATCATCTATTCAAGTCTGAATCTTGTTGGAGTAAGTAAGCAAAGTAAGGACAAGTTTATGTTGTTCAGTGTTCAGTGCCAGTCCTAATATTGCTTCACCAAGAATCTTGCCTATTATGTTGATTTAATAAAAAGCTCTCACGTTTTTGCCATTAACACGAATTCGCCTGTTTGTTTTCGTCATTTAGAACAGCTAATTACAATAAAAAACGCTGATGTAACATGTGCTAAATATTTTGTCCACAACATAGTATCTGACGCTGTTCAATAGTCCTTGACACTGTCGCTGGGAGGTAATCGGAATAATCAAAATAGTCAAAATTAATAAATAGAAATTCCTATGTTCGTTTTATGCAAATGCAGATTTCCAGTTTTTTATTCACTCTATGATTTTAACGACCGTTTCGATACAGCGATTGTTATTGCGTTATCAAATATAATGGTTATATTAGCGTGGCTTTGTGATATATTTCTTGGCCTTCATAATAATGAAGGTCAGCTTCCAATCAAAACTAAAGTGCATTGTAATTAGTTCAGTTTCGATTGATATCTGAATGACTAAGCGTTCTGCTACGGAAATGTGACCGTTTCGTGGGGAAATAGACTAACGGGAAATAGACCAGGAATTTCTATTCAATGAAATAAATGAATAGGTACATTTTGAAGTCACCAGGATCTTTAAAACTAAGACTCCTATATTCATAATGGGTAACTAAAGTAGCTTCCAACTTCCCAAAAACTGACAACGTGCTAAATGTGCGAGAACGACCTGAACTTGAGGAGCACAATGATGTATCCATAACAAAAACACCGAGAACGGAATCCATACTTAATAGTTGCGAACCGTTATTGTAGAACGTTACCTTTTTACGCCGAACGGATTTGGATGGAATTCGGCACACGGATAGACTAGGTATGTATGACCTAGGCTATTTTTTATCTCGGCAGTACTAATTTCTGACCAGCACGCGGACGAACCCGCGGGCAAGTCAGTCGATTTATAAATTCTGAAGTACCTATCCACTACACAAGTTACTTTTATGTGTATTGATAGTATACTTGCGACAGCAGTCCGGAATACATTTTAACCCTAATTGTGTTTAACTAAGTGTTATTGTAAGGTCAGCCACTGAGCAGTGGAAATGAATAGTTTAGCTATTATCCAATTAAATTCCCTGAACTTGAAGATAATTGTCGAGAAGTAGAGTACGCTGGTAGTACCTACAATGTGAAGTACGTAACCGTTTTACAAGCATTTTTATTTTATTTAGTGTGAACTTGAAATGGGAACTTGCAAGCTAATTTTGGACAACATTTTCTTGGCCAAGGCATAGGTCTAAATAAATTCAAGATTCTCTTGGCCTACATTTATTTGGTAGAGCTAGAGATGACATTTAAACAGCAGCACTTGATATACTATGCAGGTCTGCTGGAAGTTTTTTTTTTTTTAATGGCATCTCGCAGGTCAGCCTAGGAGATTGTCGGCTGCTTAACTGGACTTTCCTGTGGGTGCCTCAATAAATTAAGGCCTCCAGCCAGGGCATACAACTTAAAAACTAAGCGACCACTCGTTAAGGGCACCCCCTGTGGGGTAAGAACCTCGGCTTAGGGCGTCGTTGGGGGAGGACGGCAAGGGACAAGCTGGATCGGATTCAAAATTTCTTAAGAAATAAGCAGTACCTACCTTTGTACTCAAATGTTATGTCTTATCTATTTCACTGTGTACATAAATCTTACTACTATTATCACATCACACTGATATTATAAAGGCGAAAGTTTGTGAGTGTGTGTTACATGTTTGTTACTTCTTCACGCTCAAACGGCTGGGCCGATTTGGATGAAATTTGGTATGTAGATAGCTTATACCCTAGATTAACACATAGGCTACTTTATATCCCGGACTACGCGGGTGAAACCGCGGGGCGCAGCTAATAAATTTATAAATACGAAAGATTGGATGGATGGATGGATGTTTGTTGCTCAATCACGCCAGAACGGCTGAACGGATTTTAATGAAATTTGTCACAGAGATAGATTATAGTCTAGAATAGCACATATGCTACTATTTATGCCGAAAAAATGTACGGTTCCCGTAGGATAATTTCTGACATCCACGCGGGCGAAGCCGCTGGCAAAAGCTAGTAAGTAATACAATAAATAAATCATTATACTTTACTCCGTTATGAGTCTTATGAGTTGGTCATGATTATTTGTGTACAAGATAAACAGTACATAGTGTCTATACATTAGTTAGACCTAAGTAAATAGAAGTAAGTAATGAAATAAGTTACATAACTTATTAACCGATTTCAAAAAGGAGAAGGTTCTCAATTCGTCGGAACCTTTTTTTTTATTTTTTTTTTTTTATGTATGTTCCCCGATTACTCGAAGATGGCTGGACCGATTTGGATTTTTTTTGTTTTGTTTTGAGTTAGCTTCAATAATACGTATTTTTTCCCCACTTTTATATGGATGACGTTCTAGTTTGTTTTGCAGGTAGTGGTATTAGAATTTGTGTGGGGTAGGTACAACTAAAAAGTGAAAAATAAAAACTTTTTTACAAAAAAATACAACCGACTTCCAATAACAACACTACAAAGTGAAAAATAACTTTCAATTTCGGAAGTCGGTGGCAATAAACGAAAATACATTTAACTAGACACCAACTTCCGAAATTAAAGTTATTTTTCACTTTGTAGTGTTGTTATTGGAAGTCGGTTGTATTTTTTTGTAAAAAAGTTTTTTATCAGATGCGTTAATAACTTACTTAATCGTGTCTGGAAAGTCAGCTAATGTGCTAGATATCTCTATGATCTCGGTTGTCAGCTTAATTTAGAGCTTGTATTAACTTGGCTCCAGTGAATGAGTTTCCTTTAGTTGTAATAGGTTTGTTTTTTATTGAAACAGTACTAAGGGCATCCATAACCCCAAAGACATGTAATAGGTAGCTAGCTAATAGTGTTTAGATCAGTCAAACATCGCATTAATTTATTTGAACGAGCCCCAAAATGCAATTTAATCTTTGTTTTTTGTAAGTACAGTTGTCCTTTTAACACAAAGGTTGACTGGTAGAGAATGCCTCGCTTATGTACCATCGAAGCTAGGACTTTCCAATTTTGAAACAATTTTGCTTGTATTTATGACAAAGTAAAACAAAGGACCATAGGGGCATGGTTTCTTTCATTGAATCAGTGTATACAAAAACCAACTTTAAGGTGTAAAGGCGTCCGTTTTGTCGATAGTACCTGCTACTACTGTAGGAACATGAAGATTAAATGAATAAAATGTCATTCTTTTGCAAAAAATAAAAACTGAATGATTGCGTTGCACTGCTTCATGGCAATGAAATTATAACCGATTCACAATGTTTTTTGCACGGTACAATAGAATGCATTTGTATTGTTGTATTTTTTTCGCCAAACGCTTGATGTCGCTATGTTGTTATGAACCCCATAGGTTCACAACTACTGTAAGCCCGCGGTCACCATCGGATGATGGTATTTTACGTTTATAATATTTATATATGATATAAGTTTATATACATATTATATCAAGTTTTCTCCTTACACGCACCCCATGAATGTGTGCGCTTGACATTTAAGGGGAACCGCAAGTTGGTGCAAAATCCACAGGCCGATATTTCAACACTAGATTCATTGAATAATATGCCTGATAAAGTTTCAGCAAACTACGTAGGATTCGTTGTGCAAATATTTTTACAACATATAAAATCATTATTCAAGGAATTATTTACGCTACGCAATAATATACGCAAATTATGTATAGTGACAGTATACATGTTTTTGAATCCAGTTAACTTGTTTATATTGCTTTTGTTCAACGTACAGTCAACAAAAGAGATATCTAGGCAGGGTATACTAACATATTTGTATGTGAATTGCTTCATGTTCAATTTCGTGAAAATATACAATTTTGTGTTGGTGTGTTACAATGTAGGAGTATTGCCATAAAAACTTTTTTACAAAAAAATACAACCGAAGTTATTTTTTACTTTGTAGTGTTGTTTTTGGAAGCAAAAACAACACTACAAAGTAAAAAATAACTTTAATTTCGGAAGTCGGTGTCTGGTTAAATGTATTTTCGTTTTTTGCCACTTTTTGCGACTTCCGAAATTAAAGTTATTTTTTACTTTGTAGTGTTGTTTTTGGAAGTCGGTTGTATTTTTTTGTAAAAAAGTTTTTATTTTTCAATTTTTTGGTTGTGGTACCTACCCCACACAAATTCTAATACCACTACCTGCAAAACAAACTAGAAAATCATCTATATAAAAGTGGGGGAAAAATACGTATTATTGAAGCTAACTCGAAAACTAGCCAAGTTAATAAATTTTATATGGGACCAACTTTGGTGTATACCCTCTCGAATAAAACCATTTTTTTTCAAATCGGACGACTCTGTAAAAAGTTATGCGTGGTCATAAATACAAAAAAAAAAAACACGTGTCGAATTGAGAACCTCCTCCTTTTTTTTCGTCGGTTAAAAACAAAGTAATATATATAAAATTGAACATGAAGCAATTCACATGCAAATATGTTAGTATACCCTGCCTAGATATCTCTTTTGTTGACTGTACATATGGACTCGCTATTTTAATACAAAGCAATGACGTGTAAACATTTACGGTCTTATTACAAAACGAGGTTTTCTTCTGTGATGGTTTAAACCATCGAGCCCGTTTTTGTAATAAGAACCTAGCTGTGATAGAAATAGAGTTCTTTATACAAATCTGATAACTTAGTCCGGTACTAAGTTCTCAGTTTTGTAAAACTGACAACTTAATGTGTCGGAATAAAGTTCGAAATTCAAAAAAGGGTCTATGGTTTAAATCTGGGTTTGAAGATGAACCTTGTTTTGTAATAAGACGGTTATTGTTAAGTATAATATACATAATGTTTTCAAGTAATTAACTGTATTAAGAGAGCTGTCGCATTTTGTCACCTCTCTCGCTCACACGGGAACAAATTTTTAAGAATGTTAAATGAAAAGATGCTAACTGCAAAAAACGTAAGAAAATTTGAATTTCGCCGGCTACCTTAAGCGCATCCCCCTTAATTAAGAGGACTGTCGCATTTTGTTTATTTCACCTCTCTCGCTAACACGGGACCAAATTTTTAAGATTGTTAAATTAATACATGCTGTTTTGAAAAATGTAATCAATTAGCGAACTAGTAAATAATATTCATTTAATAGATAATTATTTAAAAAAAAACACATTTTTATTGTGGCATTGATTTAACTCATCTCAAAAACAGATAATACTTTTTGATATGAGTTTATTAAATAACATAATAGAATTTTGTTTTTAATAATTAGGTACCTATTAAATTAATATATTTACTAGGGGGCACTAATTGATTACATTTTTAAAAAAAGCATGTTTTCATTTAACAATCTTAAAAATTTGGTCCCGTTTGAGCGAGAGAGGTGACAAAAAAAAAATGCGACAGCCGTCTTAACTAAGGGGGATGCGCTAAGGAGCCCGCGAAATCCAAATTTTCTTGCGTTTTTTGCAATTTGCAGAATCAGCAATACAACTCCATAAGTTAGAATTGACCTCAAACCTCATGATTTCATGAAATCGCTAGATTTGAGGTCAATTCTAACTTATGGAGTTGTATTGCTGATTCTAATGATTATAATTGTCTAAAGCCAAATTAGTTACGGCCGCGAATCATATTTTAATCAACATACCTATAACCTGACATTGACCTGCAAATTGCAAAAAACGTAAGAAAATTTGAATTTCGCGGGCTGCCTTAGCGCATCCCCATTAGGCATCAAATAATTTATTACAAGTTAATATTATTTTACAGTTCAATGTGAATGCAGTGATTTTTAAAACTTTTACGCCCACATACACCACAAATCTGTATCTACACTATTAATAAAGCTAAAAAGTTTGTTTTTTTTTGTTTGAACGCGCCAATCTTTGATGGAACTAACCAGTCGGATTTGAAAAAATCTTTTTGCATTTGATAGCCCGATTCCTGAGGAAGGCTGTAGGCTATATAACATCACGCTTGGACCCTTAAGTCAGAAAGAACGCTAAGTAAGTTATAGCACGGGCAGGCGATGCGTTGCGACGGACGGAGGGGTCGGGGGAACAAGAAATTTCACGCGGAGGAAGTCGCGGGCAGAAGCTAGTCACTAAATAAAATAATTCTGTCTCGATCAACTTCAAACACTCACGATTACAGATTCTATAATCTGAGTTCAAAAAATAAATTGAATTAAAAAGCAAAATCAGCTTATAATGTTCTCACTGCTGGGACACAGGCCTCCTCTCGGTGAGAGGCAGCGGGCCCAGTGCGGGTTGGTAGATGTCACATGTCTTCGAATGTTTGGTTCTAGGACATGCCGGTTTCTTCTCGATGTTATCCTTCACCGTTTTGAGAGCAGTGGTGATGAAATAATTTACACAAAGTAAAGCGCCTGTCGAGGCTTGTAAGTCTCAGCTGTGACCACTGGGCCACCACTGCTAATGAAATAGCACGATGCTTTAAGTTCGTTTAGCGATGTCTTTAGGAATTCATGGTGCAAGCGAGCCTTAGTATCATACATAGTTATTCGAATTTGCACCAATATTTTGAATGTCCTTAACCTGCTACAGACAAAAAAAAGTGATGTAACGGTCACACCGGGGTGCCGCGGTGCAATGTCGAAAGAAACGCGATCCAAAACCGGAATTTTAAGTTGTAAAAAAAATTGTGCATATAATTCGTTGCTAAACCAACCGTAATTATTTAACTCTTTATTACAATAAAAAATTTCTACAGAAGCTTTTACGGACTAATTAATTATATAAGAGTTTTTTTTTTTAAACTCTTTTTTAATTAGTTAGTTCGTACAGTTCTTAAATAAAAGTAGTCGGGTAAAAAAACTTTAAGTATTTAAGAATTTTAAACTACCTTGATCTACTTTGATGATATAATGATTTCTTTTTATTTTTGTTAGCATCGTGATCTTGAAATTCTTTTGTTATGAAATATCACTTACTTATGGTTCTGTGCATCATTGGTATGAGAGCAACATGTAATGAGAACGGGTCTGAAATTGCAAAGTGTCACTTTGAGGTTTATACTCCGGTGACTGGTGGGCAGTGTAGGCACACGGCTCAACAGCCTGAGTGTTGTTCACCTTGTGAAACGAAAAGTGCTCGCCAACATTTTAATAAAGTTGAAAATGTTGAGTTACATTACATACCTACTTGAAAATACGACTAACACTGTTTAATTATGTCGAACATAAGGAATATATTACGCAATTGTTATGTTAATTGTTTAATAAAGAAAGAAAATACATTTATTAAACACAGACTAAAAGGCATAAGACATATTATTCTACAAATAAAATAAAATAAATGTGTAATCAGTGTGGGTTATGTCTAAATTATTATTATATATTAGTAAATTACTAGCTTCTGCTGCCCGCGACTTCGTCCGCGTGAAATTTCTTGTCCCCCAATCCCCACCCCGTCGCATCGCGTCGCCTGTCCGCACTATTAGGTACTTTGCTTTCGTTTAACGTTCTTCTGACTTTTTTTGTTTTTGCTCGGCTTCTAAGGGTTGTAGCGTGATGTTAGCAACCTTCCTCAAGAATTGGGCTATCAAATTCGAAAATAATTTTTCAAATAAATAAAATATTAAAAATAAATAATTTTTCAAAAATCTGGTAGTTCCAGAGATTAGCGCGTTCAAACAAACAAACAAACTCTTCAGCTTTATTATATTAGTATAGAAGTATAGATTCTAAATTAAGATTCTAGCATTCGTAGCACTAAACACACTAAGGAAGTCGTTTTATATACTGCTGCCGTGTCTAAAAACGAAGGCTGGAGGAACCTGAAATATTAGATCGTAAATTAATAAGTACGATTAACTTTTGAATGTTATTTCAATTCATGGTTGAATTTGTTGATTGATATTCAGTCGTTCATCTCTATATTTAATCCATCTCTACAGTGTGTATCAGAAATGTGTGATCATAAAGGATTTGGTACAGACCATCAAACTGAACCACTTTCTCCATGAGACCAACATCGTAATCGCGAAAAAATAAACAGCTGTCCCATACAAAACTTCAATACCTACTCAACTCAAATGTTTGGGTCAACTGATAATTTATTCACGATTACGATTTTGGTCCCAAAGTTTTTTTAGTTTGAAAGTTCTATGTCACACACCCTTAAATATGACGACACATTTCTGATACACGCTGAATATCGCAGTGACGAATACCTACTTGTCTGCAAATGCATTGCAAATAGAATCAATTGTAACAGAAAAGCAGTTCAACAATTGTGAAATCCTGCAATGGTGAGACAAAATGTTCAGATAATTCTGTTTCATGGTTGAACACTGCACCAGTGCCCATACGCAACAGTCAGCCAAATGTTGAAACTCTTTCGGCTTTTGTACCGCTTTTCTTTGCTATGGCCGAACTCGTTTAAATGAACCAATTGAGTTGGTACTAGTTATGTAAGTACGAGTATTATTATGGTGTGTTCTACTCTAAGCTATATAGGGATCTTAGATCATACAACGTGAATTACGTAAATATAACATGCTCTACCAGTTGATATAGATAAAATTATCGTAAATAATGTCGATAGATACTTATAAAATTATGTATTTGCGTAACAAAGTTTGAGTAATGGTACTATGGACAAAACATAAGCATGCTCACTTAAGAAAATATTCCTGTGAGAGCGCAGCTAGTGACAAACGAACATTGTGCAATCGAGTCGTGAGCCGTGCATGCGATTATCGCCTTTGAGGTGATCATGCGGAACTTTGGCCCATAGTAGGAATATTAAAAGCAGGTAAAATAATATTCCCTATTAATACAGGAAACTAATTAAACTATTCACCATTAGAACAGTGTTCGTATCTAATGAGGTTAATTAAATTGCGGTAAAAAATAATACCAGTCGATTATTTTGCCTCCCTTTTGTCTCTTATAATTAGATCTCGGATAATCGGATGCATATTTACCTAAATTTGAGGTGTTGGTTAATATGGAATGGACTCGTGTATCGCAAAAATCCCAGAATTCCAGGATCGCCAATTCAGAGTTCTGATTATAGAATCGAATGTATATTCTATACTAAAGCTGAAGAGTTGTTTGTTTGAACGCGCTGGTATCCAGATACTAGCGCGTGAAAATGAATTGAAATGAAAATGAATTTTTCAAATCCTACTGGTGGTTGCAGAACCACCAGTCGGATTTGAAAAAATCATTTTGCATTTGATAGCCCAGTTCTTGAGGAAGGCTATAGGTTATTTAACATCACGCTATGAACTTTAGGAGCCGAGCAAAACGAAAAAACTCAGAAAGAACGCTAAGCGAAAACGAAGTAATAGCGTGGGTAGGTGATGCTGCGATGTGACGGGGTGGGTCGGGGGAACAAGAAATTTTACGCAGACGAAGTCGCGGGCTGAAAGAAGCTAGTAACTAAATACAGCCACTTTACATAGGTACCTATTAGAAAGAAAAAAAAAGAAGCTTATATCATTGGTCGAATGCCAACCTAAGACGGGGGGAAAAGCGTGTCAGGACCTTGAAAACCACACAAGTGCGCCAATTCACCGCTGCAGTAACGAACTTGTTGCCGGGTGTATTATTTATCAAACGATATTGAACCTAATGGTAGTAGTTCAGTGCCGCCGGGGTCGCGGGTAATAGTTCGAAAGAGATACCGTGGTCGTGGCACGTGCAACTGAAGGAACACGGGTGGGTTTTAGTCAGCAAAAGTCTGACACGCCCTCCCGCTCCGCCCAGAGCGGGAGAAGTCATTTGATGATTTCCCATCCACAGAAAAAAAAAACAATGGTAGTAGTTCAGTCTCAGTCAGAACAAAACTGTCTGCTAGTTTTTAAAATCTTGTTGGACACTTTATTCTAATTTTGCATTCGAACATATTAATTCAAAATAACTTATACATAATAACACTAATGGTGGCTGTACACGCTCGTCTCGTCTTGTCTCGTCACGTGCGGCGTGCCTCTCGACATGCTTCTGATAAGACAATAATTTATTAGAGTAGTAATTTATTAGAATAGTACCGAATTCTAATTCAGATAATTTATTATTTTCAGGTTTTTGAATGGCAGCAACGATAACGTCGAGACGAAGCACAGACAACAGATACTTATGACAGTGCGATTTTAATAAAAATCACGAAACAGTATCTTCGCTACAAAAGGGACGAGTATGGAGTATTGCATGCTAGCCGTGGTGTACACTATCCTGTCCTTGATAACAACAGGTTCGTAGCATCGATTTTTATTTTTGCAAGATGCCTCAGAGTTCGTTATAAAATATTACGCAAACAAAATCTTAATTTTATGCTGTCAGCATAAAATTAATGCTCTAATATTATATTATACTAACCTCAAATAAAGCCTCACGTAGACACGATACATGATTGCGCCTAGTTTGGGGGTCACCGTCCAATATTATGTTCTTTTCTTGTACCTGTGTGTGTGTGTTTGTAGGTATGTTTGTTACTTCTTCACGCTCAAACGGCTGGACCGATTTGGATGAAAATATAGGCTACTTTTATGCCGGTCTACGCGGGTAAAACCGCGGGGCGCAGCTAGTTAAAAAATAAATTTAATTTTTTTTTTAATTTATATTTTCTCACAATCTATCCTCTTGTCTTATAATCTATCTATCTCTTGTTATTTTATTATTTTGTTTTCAAAGAAACAGTTTCTTTCTGTTTCTGAAACCACGTTCATTTTTTGTCTTGTCCTTTAGGCGAACTGATTTATTGTTTTTACGAGAGAAACAAGTCTATTGACGTACCTACTCACTTTTTGTCAGCTGCCTAAGCTAATCCGGCAGCACTACAAACTCTGACACAGAAGGTTCTGACAGCCAACCATGTTATGCTCTATCGGTCTCAGGACTGATATCCCATTTCTCAGATTAGTTTTTATGAAAAACCGTTATTAGGTACGGTTGAGAGCTTTAAAAAGGAAGGAAAACACTTACTACGCTGACCCTAGTCAAATTGGAAAAGAGGCGGATATAATAATGAGATCAAATGAAAATACAGGGTCAAATTAAACTAGCTAGCAAAACTCCGCAGACGTGATGGGTATCCATATCTAAACACGACAAAATAAAAAATAAAAGATTGATGATTTTTTTTTTTTTGGGGCAATGACCGCTGGTTGTGTTGTTACTTGAAGTGTGAGTTGATAAAATCTATTTTATCGTGTTGAGATATCGATACCCATTCACGTCTGTGAAGTTTACACAAAAAAAACTGATATTTTAAGTGACTACACTATCGGCGGTTGATGACCCAAAAAAAAAACATCATCAAATTGTTAAGTAATATTTGATCAAATCAATCATGTTTATACTCATCGATACCTATCACGTCACGTCTGTGGAGTTTCACTAACTAATTTAATTTGACAGATTTTCTATATGAAAGCAATCGAAATACATAACTGCTTGGTCATATTATGTTGCTGCCTGTTGAATATCCTCAAAGTGTAGTCAAAAAGTGTAAAGGAGTTCGAACACTCGGGAAATGTAAAAGGCATTCGTGCGGATATCCCAGTGTTATAATTTGTTCGTCAGTGATGATGTACTATGCTATTATGGAAGTAATCAATTTTACCTGTACGCTCGAGTGAGTCTTATTAAACTGAGGTTTGTGAATTTTAGACTACAGTGCAACGTATATTTTTTGAAAATCTTGTGTAATTTGTTATGATGAGACCCAAATTTTTATTGGGGTTTATATGTCAAAGAGTTGCTTTGTACGCTACAATGATAATGTATATAAAAACTTTTTTACAAAAAAAATACAACCGACTTCCAAAACCAACACTACAAAGTGAAAATTAACTTTAATTTCGGAAGTCGGTGTCTGGTTAAATGTATTTTCGTTCTTGACACCGACTTCCGAAATTAAAGTTATTTTTCACTTTGTAGTGTTGGTATTGGAAGTCGGTTGTATTTTTTTGTAAAAAAGTTTTTATTTTTCACTTTTTAGTTGTGGTACCTACCCCACACAAATTCTAATACCACTACCTGCAAAACAAACTAGAACATCATCCATATAAAAGTGGAGAAAAAATACATATTATTGAAGCTAACTCAAAAACTACCCAAGCAAAGTTAATCAATTTTATAGGGGACCAACTTTGATGTAGGTATACCCTCTCGAATAAAACAAAAAATGTGTCAAATTGAGAACCTCCTCCTTTTTTTTCGTCGGTTAAAAATATCCAAATAGGCAACGACGCTGAATGCTGAGGTCTTCGAAACTTCGCAATCCTTGAATGACTGAGCAGTTTTTTTGCGCCTTGCAGTGTGGGAGAGTTCTTATACATCATCTGCTTAGCCTTTTCCCAACTATGTTGGGGTCGGCTTCCAGTCTAACCGGATGCAGCTGAATACCAGTATTTTACATGGAGCGACTGCCTATCTGACCTCCACAACCCAGTTACTGGGTAATACGATACCCCTTGGTAAGACTGGTTGTCAGACTTTCGGGCTTCTGACGACCCGTAACGACTGTCAAAGATCCACGAATGACAGCCGGGACCAACGGCTTAACGTGCTTTCCGAGGCACGGAGGAGTCTCGGTATGTAAAGAATGGTCACCCATCCACTGACCAACCCCGGCAAGCGTAGCTTAACCTGACGGATCGACCCGTGCGGCTGTTATTACTTAGCCACGAGCCACGAGAGTTCTTATACATGCTACCTATTCTAGTCTGCATGCATTGCTTTTGTGTTGCAAATATTGAAGGACATCAGCTACAGGTTCTGAATAAATGATAAATCAATATTGAAAAAGGAGTGTTTATTGGCAAATGTAAATGTACTGAACAGCACTTTAATTTTAGCTGATACTTAGAGATATATGCGAAAGATTGCACATTGTTGAACCTAACCTAACGCATGTATAGAGCCATTATTCAATTGAATTCGGAAACAATAAGTAGGTACGGTGGGCTGCATGTATTGGGTACCCCAGTTGTATTAAAACTTTAATACAACTAGGAGGCCCACTGTACATACAGACTTGGATTTTCTGTATTTTAAGGACGCTGTTACAAATGGGTAGTCAAATCATAACTTTTTTTACACAAAAGTAAATAAAATAAATAAATATGTTTGGACATATCACACAACGCCATCTAGCCCCAAGCTAAGCAACCTAATGCTTGTGTTATGGTAACGAGATGGCTGATAAACTACTTATATACATTTTTTTTTTTTTTTTTTTTTTTTTTATTATAGATAGAAAAAACACCCAGACTCGGAACAAGTACTTGTAGGTCGTACAAATATTTGTTCCGTGCGGGAATCGAACCCGCGACATGCTGCGCAGCAGTCAATCGCTCAACCACTGCGCCAACCGTGTCGTCAAAAAAAAAGTATGTTTATTAAATAAAATGCTTTGCATTCTTAAAATGTTTTATGGCCGAATTGTTGATAGATGTGCATGGTACGATTCTAAACTATAAATATAATTTTAGATAGGTACAGTTTCTCAATAACGGTACCGAAGTAAAAAATTTCATTTCGGTACCTTTTTTGAGAAACTGTACCTATCTAAAATTATATTTATAGTTCAGAATCGTACCATGCACATCTAACAACAATTCGGCCATAAAACATTTTAAGAAAGCAAAGCATTTTATTTAATAAACATACTTTTGTGTAAAAAGTCATGTTTTGACTCTCAATTTGTAACAGCGTCCTAAATTACAATGCACAAAATGTGGCGGTGGTTGGGGGAGGCCTATGTCCAGCAGTGGACGTCTTCAAGCTGAAATAATGATGATGACAATGCACAAAGAATTTGGTGAGAACTTGGATAAAGAACATATTTATGATTAAGTATGTTAAAAATATACCTTCACGCCAGTTGGTACAGTGGGCTGCATCAATTGGGTAAATTTTAATACAACTATTAAAATTTTAATATTTAATTTTAATAGTTTGGTATATTCTGCACATTTATTCTGCATAGGTAATACAAAAGATCACATTTCTTAAAGAACAACACCTTAAATATCTATTTATTCGCCACTCCAATGACTCATAGTGATAGAACTAGTTCGATTTACATTTATCCGGAGTACGAGACATGAATTTATTACAAGTTTTATTAATACAATTTATGCGATGACTCAGAATCCATTGATAGTGATCAAGATCAATGCTATTAACCAAAGCCATGATACTTATTTGAACATACAATGAAAGGAAACGATCGATACAATTTGTAAACTCTTTGTGCAATGTGATTCTGATATATTTTTCTTTAGTATTTATTTTGTTCTTCAAGTATACTTGTTATAGATGTTAATTTTCTAGAATTCGTATTGACATGCACCACACACTCACGTGAAGATTTCCAACCAGCATTTGATATGCATTATTAATAATTGGTTTGTCGAACTACACCACTAAACAAATCGTAAAGTATAAGGGAGAACAAGGCGACCGGTGCTATCACAGCCACCAGCCTGTACCCGGGCGTGGGGTCGCGGAAGTCGTAGCACAGAGCATGGAAGCGTCGCCCTCGCTCCACGCACTTCGTGCCAGGTTCACCGCTCTCGTAAATCGCTTCATTCATATCACACTGAGAGCCACTGTCTTCACCAAACGTGTACTTAGTCACCAAACGAGCGACAAGACCTACAGTTCCGTTAATACTTGCTTTCAAATTCTCTCGTATCCATTTTCTCTTAAAAATCTTACCAAGAATGTCTGTATCCGAAAATCTTAAGGAGAAATTAACATCGTTATTTGTAGACTCAGTAGTAGTGTTAAACTTATTCATTGGAGATAAAAAAATACCAAGCTTTTCCAAGAATTCTGTAGCAGTGATGTTCTCCTTGAAGTTCTCCACAACTCCCGTATTAGCAATGAAACCACAGTAGAACTTGGTGTCAATGTAGAATGGCGCACCAGGTGCAAAGTTACATACAACTCGTACATCTCCGTCTGGTTTTGTCCCATATGCACAACCTATTTTAGTGGTTTGCGCCCATAATAACTGGGCGGTGTAAAACGTGGCTGGCGTTATATGACCACACTCGATATCTGTCGTAGTAAGTGCTGTTCCAGCTTTCCAATACCACACGTGAATACAGCCAATAATAGGATCTACATAACATTCATATAGTGGTATGCTGAAAAATAAAAGGATCAATCAATTTCATCGAGATAATAATGTTAAGCAAAATCGATATCGAAAAGTACCTCAAATAAAAGCATACCATCTTGAAGCCCTCTCAGTTTTAAAAGAACTTATGCAGCAATGTTTTGCGTATTTGGTGCACTCAAGTTGCGTCACATAGCTTCCATCAAGGGCAGAACAAGCTGCGGGACCTGGTAGGCACTGGTGAAGCCATGCCATGGCCATACTTTCCAAGTCAAAGTCATATATTAATTGATTCATATCTGCAGCTTTAGGTAAATGTTTATATTTATCTGCTTCTCCATTGGCGATGCGGTTTCGCATTGAATTAACAGTATTCACTAATCCTATCTGCTCAACCATGGTTGGAGTGGAAACTTTGTAACCTTTTTTGCATAACTTAGAATTAGTCATAACCGAAAAGAGACACATGGTGTGATCGCCGTAGCAAGGACCTGCAGCACACCACTTGTTCATAGTTTGAGACGCAGGGATATAAATAGGCTTGGAGGGCTTACTTTGTTCTTCTTTTGTTTCTATAACGTTGTTTAAATTAGATGGATACATAAGAAAAACCTGCGAAGTTTGGATTGTTCGTCCTAATTCACCGTATAGTATAGGTAAGTCCCAACATGGACTATTTTCTGGGACATACCAAATGTCGTGGTTTAAGGAATAATCAGGGCGTAAATTGTCATCATTATCAGTATTAGCACTTGAAGCCGGCATTACATTATAAAAGTCGATATTTGATAACTTCTTAGACTCATTTTCATCTGCAGTTGCATTTTTAAGGATCACAATTTTGTTAATATCGAATTCTGTTTGTGTTGCAGTAGTTGTATTATGATCACGTAGCACTGGGTATTCTGTCCCTGCGGCATCATTATGGTATGCATAATCTTTAATAATATCTTCAAAAGACTTTAGTTTTGATATGTAATCAAGGCCATGTCGCAAATTAGCATTTGTATCGTAACCAATTTCTGCTTGCCTAGACTCAGTGTCGAAATCGTTTTGTTCTATAGGTGCCTTATTTTTAGAAGTTCTTTTCATCATCTGGTCTTCAATTTCGGATAGTTCATCATAGCTTTCATAATTTAATTCGTCATTATTCTCAGTAGCGGTTTCTGAAGCATTGTTCGCATTTGTTCGTCTAGCTGTTTTCGGTACATTTTCAAGTGCTTTTGGTACTTTCTTATTATTTTGTTTATTTGCAAGTTCGGGTTTCTGTTGGCCGTAATAGTAGTCCACACTAACACTGTAACAATTCACTATCATCCAAATAAATAAGAGCCCTGTTAATCTCATTGTGTCAATCGTTTCGTTATAATTATGAAGTCGTGTCACATTAAAAATGTAACCTACTAGATTTTAAAAATTGTTATACTGGCAGGACTTTAAAACGTGGAATGTAAAGCATCAGATCAGATATTGTAATAAATCTCTTTTAATGTCTCATTCATTAGAGGAGCTCGTGGCTAAGTAATAACAGCCGCACGGGTCGATCCATCAGGTTAAGCTACGCTTGCCGGGGTTGGTCCGTGGATGGGTGACCATCTTTACATACCGAGATTCCTCCGTGCCTCGGAAAGCACGTTAAGCCGTTGGTCCCGGCTGTCATTCGTGGATCTTTGACAGTCGTTACGGGTCGTCAGAAGCCCGAAAGTCTGACAACCAGTCTTACCAAGGGGTATCGTATTACCTAGTTACTGGGTTATGGAGGTCAGATAGGCAGTCGCTCCATGTAAAATACTGGTATTCAGCTGCATCCGGTTAGACTGGAAGCCGACCTCAACATAGTTGGGAAAAGGCTAGGCAGATTGAATGTCTTATTCATTAGATATTATAACAGATTAGCGTACAGGGAGCGTAAAAGATAGTTGTAGAAACCGAACTACACTTCTGGACACATCTTTTGGCCCACCTTGTATTTTCAGTTTCGTTTGGTCCTAGCTAAAATTTTATATTAGGTCGAGCAAAAAGTTTTTATGCAGTTTTGAACCTGGCACATTCACAATTTCATTCAATAGTCTTTTTTTGAATTTCGAACACAGAATTTAAAGAAACAAAAGACAATTTGGAGCCTGTTTGTTGATATCAAACAATCGAATACTAAGAAAACTTGGTTTTATTGGTTTACTTGGATTTAATTCTTGAAAAAGTGATTGATATCTTTGGTTTTGCAACAAACATTACTTATTCTTAACATTAAGGTGAGGTTCTATCAATAATCTATGGATACTTCACCTGAAGTCGCCGCCCAAGCTGTGGCACTTATTCAGACCGGACACAGCCAAAGAAACGTGAGTGCTCAACTTAATTTAAGTCGATCTGCGGTCCGAAATGTTTATCGGAGGTACCTAGAGACTGGCGGCTTTGTTCGTCGCCAAGGAAGGCCACGATCTCGGGTCACAACTGAAAGGCAGGATCGATTCATCGTGACGACCAGCTTGAGAAATCGTCACCTTACCTCCATTGAGATACAAAACCAACTTCGCGACTTCCACGGAGTATCTGTGAGCGCTCGAACTGTTCGGAGAAGGTTAAAAGAACGCGATATGGTACCACACAAGCCAGCTAATGGCCCCAAACTAACGCGAGCCCACCGAACAGCGCGCCTTCATTTCGCACGCAGTCATTTAAATTGGACACAGCAAGATTGGAGCCGTGTACTCTTTTCTGATGAGTCTAAAATTGTGTTACATGGCAATGATGGAAGGAAGAAGGTCTACCGACGTAAGGGAGAGCGTTTCGCACAATGCTGCTTTGAAGAGAGGGTTGCTTATGGCGGTGGCTCATGGACTGTCTGGGGCGGTATATCCGCGAGCGGCAAAACTCAACTTGAGGTTGTTACAGGACCACGGCTGCCAACATTAAATGCTGAAAGGTACATTCGTGAGTGCTTAGAACCTCACGTGATACCATACGCGGACTATGTGGGCCCAAATTTCCTTTTTATGCATGATAATGCAAGAGCCTATGCGGCCGGCATCGTCAGGGAATATCTTCGGGATGTGAACATCACAGTTATGGACTGGCCAGCCAGAAGCCCAGACATGAACCCCATTGAGCACATGTGGGACGAGCTAAAAAGACGTGTTAGGGCTCGTCAGCCAGTTGCCCAGACGATGCAGGAGTTGAAAACTGCCATAGAAGAGGAATGGGAGATGATCCCTCAAAATTTCATAGAGCGGTTGATAAACTCTATGCCTAATCGTATGAGAGCTGTGGTAGATGCCCATGGAGGCAACACGCGTTATTAAATTAAACCTTTATTTGATAAAACATGTTTTTTATTCAAAAATCAATTGCCTTTAACAAGGCGCATATCCGACTTGTTAGGCGTAGCTCCATGTCGTATGGTATTCTGAATTCAAATTTAAAACAATACGATCGAAAAAGATGGTAAAATGTATCAGGTTTAAAACTGCATCAACAGTTTTTGTTCAATCTAGCAATCATATTTCGGTAGGGGCCATCGAAACCTAAACTCTAAGGTGGGCCAATAGATGTGTCCAGAAGTGTATTTTCTTTTGAATTAATCTCTAGGGAGTCAATATTCAATAGAAATACCCACGAAATAATTTTTATTTCAGATATATTATTGTATTTAACTGTTAATGTTTCAGCAGTTACAGTTTGGTTTTGTCTTCAATAAAATAGCAAGCTACTTTAAGGCGAAAGCACCATGGAAGCCCGAGAAATTCAAATCTTCTTACGTTTTTTGCAATTTGCAAGTCAGTATTAGGTTTCATTATGTTGATCAAAATACGATTCGCGACCGTAACAAGTATGTTGTTACAGAATTATAATCATTAAAGTCATCAATACAACTCTTGAAGACCAAGATTAAACGACTACTTCATGAAATCTTGACATTTGAGGATTTTACTAACTTAGGGATTGTATTACTGATTCTAATGATCATTATTCTGCAAATACATATTTGTTACGGTCGCGAATCATAATTTAATCATCATACAACCTAATACTGACTTGCAAATTGCAAAAAACGTAAGAAAAATTGAATTTTGCGGGCTACTCTGGCGCTTCCCCCCTAATAATACGTAAGAGCCGTCATAAAGCGTACATATGTACATATATTAGGGGGTATCAAAGTTAGTAAGGAAAATTTTAACGCGCTGTCGGATTAACTCGAAACTCGGTAAAATATAGTCTGGCAGTTTGAGTACTTTATGCGGCCTACCCAAATGTTCTTTCTTTGATATCGAGCAAGTCAAGTCATTGAGCTCCTTAGGTACTGAATTGAGCTATTCGTTTACTGAGTCTGAAAAATGCTTGCACTGACTGGACGGGTCCACTCAAATCTGTGTGATTCTTTTCTCAAAAGACTATTTCAGACGCTAATCTACATGTGCCTCACATGATCTGACCAAGATCATCTGGACTTTAAAAGAGACTTTCTCAGGGGGAGTTTGTTTCGCCATTTCTTCTCAGGGATAGTCAGATAGGAATTATGTCGACTCCATCTAGCTTATTTTTTTTTTGTTTAATATGGCGTTCAAAAGTGATTCCGGAAATACTGTTTATAGGAGGATATAAGGAGGATGGAACGGCTCGGAATAAGAGGAATCCAACTCAAACTTTTTGAGGATTATCTGAGTGGGCGCACCCAGTGCGTCAAAATAGGAGAGAGTGTCAGTGACGAGTGCCAATTACGGTGTGCCTCAAGGCAGCGTACTCGGTCCGACACTCTTTCTCATATATATAAACGAGCTGGGTATGCTCACTCTCCCAAAAGGCAAAATCATAACTTTCGCGGATGATACAGCTCTCTTATTCACTGCAGACACGTGGAGTGAGGTCTTTGTGTGCGCCCTGTCTGGATTCAAGATGTGCGTGCTGTACCTACCTACGTAACTTACTTTAGCTCCGTACACAAGATGTGCGTGCTGTACCTACCTACGTAACTTACTTTAGCTCCGTACACAAGATGTGCGTGCTGTACCTACCTACGTAACTTACTTTAGCTCCGTACACAAGATGTGCGTGCTGTACCTACCTACGTAACTTACTTTAGCTCCGTACACAAGATGTGCGTGCTGTACCTACCTACGTAACTTACTTTAGCTCCGTACACAAGATGTGCGTGCTGTACCTACCTACGTAACTTACTTTAGCTCCGTACACAAGATGTGCGTGCTGTACCTACCTACGTAACTTACTTTAGCTCCGTACACAAGATGTGCGTGCTGTACCTACCTACGTAACTTACTTTAGCTCCGTACACAAGATGTGCGTGCTGTACCTACCTACATAACTTACTTTAGCTCCGTACACAAGATGTGCGTGCTGTACCTACCTACGTAACTTACTTTAGCTCCGTACACAAGATGTGCGTGCTGTACCTACCTACATAACTTACTTTAGCTCCGTACACAAGATGTGCGTGCTGTACCTACCTACATAACTTACTTTAGCTCCGTACACAAGATGTGCGTGCTGTACCTACCTACATAACTTACTTTAGCTCCGTACACAAGATGTGCGTGCTGTACCTACCTACGTAACTTACTTTAGCTCCGTACACAAGATGTGCGTGCTGTACCTACCTACGTCACTTACTTTAGCTCCGTACACAAGATGTGCGTGCTGTACCTACCTACGTAACTTACTTTAGCTCCGTACACAAGATGTGCGTGCTGTACCTACCTACGTAACTTACTTTAGCTCCGTACACAAGATGTGCGTGCTGTACCTACCTACGTAACTTACTTTAGCTCCGTACACAAGATGTGCGTGCTGTACCTACCTACGTAACTAACTTTAGCTCCGTACACAAGATGTGCGTGCTGTACCTACCTACATAACTTACTTTAGCTCCGTACACAAGATGTGCGTGCTGTACCTACCTACATAACTTACTTTAGCTCCGTACACAAGATGTGCGTGCTGTACCTACCTACATAACTTACTTTAGCTCCGTACACAAGATGTGCGTGCTGTACCTACCTACGTAACTTACTTTAGCTCCGTACACAAGATGTGCGTGCTGTACCTACCTACGTAACTAACTTTAGCTCCGTACACAAGATGTGCGTGCTGTACCTACCTACGTCACTTACTTTAGCTCCGTACACAAGATGTGCGTGCTGTACCTACCTACGTAACTTACTTTAGCTCCGTACACAAGATGTGCGTGCTGTACCTACCTACGTAACTAACTTTAGCTCCGTACACAAGATGTGCGTGCTGTACCTACCTACATAACTTACTTTAGCTCCGTACACAAGATGTGCGTGCTGTACCTACCTACGTAACTTACTTTAGCTCCGTACACAAGATGTGCGTGCTGTGCCTACCTACGTAACTTACTTTAGCTCCGTACACAAGATGTGCGTGCTGTACCTACCTACATAACTTACTTTAGCTCCGTACACAAGATGTGCGTGCTGTACCTACCTACGTAACTTACTTTAGCTCCGTACACAAGATGTGCGTGCTGTACCTACCTACGTAACTTACTTTAGCTCCGTACAATATAATAAATTTTTTAAGAGGATGATTTTACTGCATGACTTGATTAACTCAAAAAAATTGTATAAATAAATCTTTGAGTCAAGCTATGGAAGCATTCCAAACTAATTTTTAAATTCCACCACTTTGGGGGTAAAAAGAGGGGACATACAGTTTATATGAAAAATCTTATTTATTTTGTTAATAAACATAAAACTTGGCAATATTTGCCTAAGTAAATAATAAGGACTGACACTTTTTTTTTTTTTTTAAATAACGCCTCAAAGAGGATATATTAGGTTGGGGAAAAAGTCTTTTCGCATTATAGTATGTATGAACTTAAAATAAAATCTCTTTGGCTATACTATTTGTATCTGGCTGGTTTTGGTATCATTGAATGTTTAAATTTTAAAGAACATAATTCCAAATTCAAAATGGGAAAATGTGTGATTTTCATTTGTTTTTCGTACTGTCAAGATGAGTGAATCTAATGAAGAAATTCGATACATTTTAAAATTTTACTACAAAAAAGGTAAAAATGCAACGCAAGCCGCGAAAAAAATTTGCGATGTTTATGGACCCAGTGCAGTGTCTGTGAGAGTAGCACAATTTGGTTTAAGTGTTTTCAATCCGGAAATTTTGATGTCAAAGATGCACGTCGCTCTGGTCGCCCTAATACGAATAAAATGGATGCCCTTTTTGAAAAAGTGGAGCAAGATCGGCATATCATTAGTTACGACGTAGCTGAAGAACTGGAAATCGACCACAAAACAGTTTCGGCGCATTTGAAAAAAACTGGGTACACAAAAAAGCTCGATATTTGGGTACCTCACGAGCTCACTGAAAGAAACCTAATGAACCGTGTACTCATTTGTGATTCTTTATTACGACGTAATGAAACCGAACCATTTTTGAAGAAGCTGATAACTGGTGATGAAAAGTGGATCACGTACGACAAGAACGTGCGAAAAAGGTCGTGGTCAAAGGCCGGTCAGGCTTCACAGACTGTGGCGAAACCCGGGTTAACTCGCAACAAGGTGATGCTGTGTGTGTGGTGGGATTGGAAGGGCATTATTAATTATGAGCTGTTACCACTAGGCAGGACCATCGATTCTGAACTCTACTGCGAACAACTGATGAGATTAAAGCAAGAAGTTGAGAGAAAACGGCCGGAATTAATCAACAGAAGGGGTGTGGTTTTTCATCATGATAACGCTAGACCTCACACATCTTTAGCCACTCAGCAAAAATTAAGAGAGTTTGGCTCGGAGGTGTTAATGCATCCGCCGTATAGTCCTGACCTTGCACCTTCAGATTTCCACCTGTTTCGGTCTCTTCAGAATTCTTTAGGCAGTGTCAGATTAACATCACGAGAGGACTGCCAAAACCACTTGTCGCGGTATTTTGATCAGAAGTCCCAAAATTTCTATAGCAATGGTATCATGTCCCTACCTACAAGATGGCGAAAAGTTATCGAACAAAATAGTACCTACATACTTTAGATAAATGTAAATAATGTATATTAAAAAATGTTTTGAATTTTCTTAAAAAATGCGAAGAAACTTTTTCCCCAACCTATTATGTATATGGGTACGGTCGTGTGGAGCTACATGTAATATGTATTATAATATAAATCGCGAGTTCGTTGTCCTAAGACTGACTAGTGGATATTTTAGTATTAACAGTTAGTCCATTTAATTATGACGATTTATTCCTCAGATAAACAAACACTAAAAACTACGTTACAGATTAGACTTAGGTAGTATTTAGGCTTCGAAAAGCAATCATTAGTCACTGAAGTAGCACTACTATTTATTTTGTGACTTAGTTGACGGTCAAACGAGACAAGGTTCGATTCTTAGAACTAGCGTTCACCGGCGGCGCATGCGTAATGTGAACCTGCGTGGGAGTTGACATAACAAAACTCTGTGACTCACTCAAAATACAAATAAAATGATAAAATGTACGCTGTTCAAATAAAAAACTACATTTGATCTTAGTTTCCAGTTATTAAAATAAAATGATGACGCATACAAAATAACTTTATAATACTTCATGTTAATGATGACGTTCCCAACTTTGGCGAATATTAACTAGCTATGATTGCAGGCGTAGTTTCCAAATCGAGGCATGTGTGGAAGTCAATGACCCGAACGGATCAGTCAGTATTAAGATCGTGACTAGCATGTTCCGTTTAATAAATGTATGTGCTACCATTATTTACCTACATGTAGCTATTTTGAATGTTTATAAGTTAAAAGTATCTGCGTATCCTATGACTTAAATTCAATTATTTTTCCCATATCTACACTACAGCTTACAGTTAAAATGCAGAGGAAAGTCTATTCTGAGTTTTTCATATTGTTCGTTTTAAAAAATAAATGAAAAAACTTTTTTATAAAGAAAAAAAAAAAAACGAATCGACACAAATATTTCGGAAGTCGGTGTCTTAAAATTTCGAACTCCACAATATGGCACCCCAAATCCACCATTTTACTTTGTTTTTGATTTGAATGTAGCAAGTGACACTCGCGCTACCAAGACAAATCTAAAGACTTATAATTTATCCAAATCCGTTCAATCGTTTAGGAGTTACGAGGGAACATAGAAACGGACATACACACATACATACTTACATACAGGTCAAACACATAAGCCTCCTTTTGGGCTTCGCCGCAGTCGGGTAAAAGTAATATTAGGTCTTTACCTATGAAATTGCCGTTCTGCAGTAGGTACTGGCCATTTCAAATCAAAATAATTTTTGTTTGGCTAAGAATTCTAATTTCAAATTAATTTTATTTTAAAAACATGGATTTTTTTTTCCAAAAGTAGTCATTTGTTTATTGATTAGTGTTACATTTTCATCGCATTTCAATCTTTTTCGTCATCATGGATACGTTAAAAATTCGAGTAATTATGGAATATGAGTACCGTCGTGGCAGCAACGCGGCACAAGCGGCACGCAACATCAACGACGTTTACGGAGCTAACACTACAAACCAACGCACCACTTGTTATTGGTTTGCTCGCTTCCGTTCTGGAAATTTCGACCTGAAAAATGAACCTCGCGGTTGTCCGAAGACTGGTCGACAATGACGAATTAAAGGCGATTGTGCAAGCTGATGATACACAATCTACGGCTGAATTAGCAGCAGCTTTCGACGTTAGCGTCAAAACAATATTGGTCCATTTGCGTCAAATTGGCAAGTAAAAAAGCTTGACAAATGGGTGCCCCACGAACTCAATGATCGCCAGCGCGAAGTACGCGTCGAGACGTGCCTTGCACTGCTCAACAGACACACAAATGAAGGAATTTTGAACCGCATTGTTACCTGCGATGAAAAATGGATTCTGTTTGATAACCGCAAGCGCTCAGCAAGTTGGTTGGATCCTGGTTCAGCACCTAAACAATGCCCTAAACGAAAACTTACCCCTAGAAAAGTGATGGTCACTGTTTGGTGGTCTAGCGCCGGTGTGATTCATCACAGCTTCTTACCAAACGGGGTGAGCATTACTTCAGATGTGTACTGTGAAGAACTGAACACAATGATGGAGAAGCTGGCACATCTCCAACCAGCATTGGTCAATCGCTCGTCTCCGCTGCTCCTGCACGACAACGCGCGACCTCATACTGCACAGCAGACGGTCTCCAAGTTGCAAGAACTGGGGTTGGAAGCTCTCCGTCATCCGCCCTACTCACCAGACCTTGCGCCTACAGACTACTACTTTTTCCAGAATTTGGATAACTTCTTGGCGGGAAAAAAATTCAATACCCGAGAGGCAGTACAAAATGCCTTTGAAGAATTTGTTGCCTCCCGTCCAGCTGATTTCTTTAAGAAGGGCATCAATAAACTGCCACTGCGTTGGCAAAGATGCATTGATTGCATGGGTGATTACTTCGATTAATACAAATAAAAATGCATGAAAAAAATTCGTTTAAATTTTTTCATACAAAACGGCAATTTCATAGGTAAAGACCTATTATCAGTAGGAAGGAACATGACTTGGTAGAATTCAGATTGAATACATGCAGGCTCGTAGTGACTAGAAACTGCATAGCGCCTAAGTTGAAGTGACGCGAGACACACATGAAGATGAGTCACCCGCGCTGATGCAACATATTTGCTGAATGCACTGCATTAAGTGCATTCCTAAGCAGACGACGCAATGCCAATACAGTCTTATGCCTATTTAGCAAATCACTATAATACCAATCCATGTGTTGAAAACATTTGCTTAGGTATCAGTTCAAATTAGCGAGTACTTGCATTATGTACCTACGTTTAATGGCCAGGGACACAAAGAATTGGAAGTTAGTATTAGGATACACTAACATATAGTATTGACACATAAGTAAGTTAACCTTTGCAAACAATCATATTGCAACGTTGCAGCGGATAAAGAAAACTTTAACATATTCTATTAAGTATTAAACATTCTCCGTGTTACCAGTGACATTTAGGAATTAACCCATCAACAATTAATTAATTAGCTTTATGATTTAACTCAGTCAAATATTTACCAACCAATTTGCTAATTATATTGGCTATTAATCTCTTTTCTATTAAGGTTAAAGTCAACCATACATATGAGACTACACTGACCAGCCCTGAACAATACAGGGTGTAAGTGTAAACTGTGGCAATATTTTAAGAGGTCATTGTACTCATCATTATGAACAACTTTTACTATGGGACTAAACCTGAAATCGCGAAAAAAATTCTGATGTTCAGTACATTTATGTTCGCATAATTCGTCAAAATGTAGGGAACTGATAATTTTTTTTTCGCTAATTCAGATTTGGTCCCATAGTAAAAGTTGTTCATAATGAAGTACAATGACCTCTTAAAATATTGCCACAGTTTACACTTACATCCTGTATAACATAGCTTAGTGAAGCAGAGATAATGCTAGTTCTATTAATCTATTCCAAATGAAGCAACAAGCTTAATTGTACGATAAAATCACAACGATTCCCATCCCACATATTAGTAGCAATGCTTCGTAAGGTCAGCCAGGTGACCAATCAATATAAACTGCAGTAGGCGGGTGGAGCCTTGAAGAAAAGAAAATAAGATGCTCATGTGCACATAAAAACTGCTGTAGATTCAATGCACGGTCACTATGAAAACAGTTATTATGATCTACAGTTAAATCTTTAGGAAACACAATCTTAGCTGTTAAGGAAGTGCATAACACGATATAAGAATTAGCGTAAAGAGTAATTTTCTACGTAAATGCTAGGATTAGCATAAGTTTGCGTGTAAGTCCTCCTGGGTGTACTTGTCTGAGTGTAGCTCTTGAAAGGACAGGAAATACTTGGCGTTAAACACGCGATGTGTAATAAAGGTCCGTCACAGTGCTACTTAATAGAGACAGGAATGGCTGCAATGTTGGAGAGCATTGCAGAAGTTAGGAAATAACTGGGTTGTGAAAATTAAGAATAGTTTCAAGACTCACTACCGAAACGATCGTGAACAATAAAGTAGAGAGAGTAGAGCAGATAAGTCCATCACTCGCATATCCCGAATGCCAAATAGGAATAAATTAATATAAATTTATTTTAGCACATAAACTCATTAACATCAGCTTCAACTACTCTAATCTACAATGGACATGGCGCCTGGCCACTTGACCCAAGCCTCTTATAAAACTGTCCTAAACTCGCTACAAAATAATAGGTCCCTTTTGACAGCCCATATCGTTTCATATGCCAAAGAGAAACAAACATACCGGGACAAAGAGGGACACCCTCATGTCAAATAGGACTTCTTAGATTGACCAAACTTTAATTTTGTAGTCTTAAGCAAAGAGCGGTATATGTCCAGCGGTAAAGTAGGACTGAGGATGATGATGGTGACTGTACACAAGTACGATGCTTCAATTTATGTACTACTAGCTGCGCCCCTATGTGTTAATCCATGGTATAAGCTATCTACATACCAAATTTCATCCAAATCAGTCCAGCCGTTTGAGCGTGAAGAAGTAATAAACATACAAACACACACACACGCACACTCACAAGCTTTCGCCTTTATAATATTAGTGTGATGTGATACATGTCGGATCCTCTACATAGGATCTGCTACAGCTACTGTGGGGGCAGAGTTGGGATACGCGTAAACGAAAAAGCGAGGAAAATAGCTCCTATAACTTCCACACAGTTGATTGTTACAGAACACTACTGTGTTAATTAATACTCTGAACTTAATGGACACGAACAGTAAGACCTAGGCCAGTAAGTGTCACCACGACCATGCCTGAACGAACACTGCATTCAATCCATGGTCCACAGTCGACACCATACCCCCTAGACTCCACCCAACGCCAAACAAGACGTTTGTCTCACTTTCAATTGCATACTCATCATAACAAATTTCGACATATAATTTTTGAGATGAAATTAATATTTTTTTTAACATTTTAAAATAGCAGAATGAATTTAACATTGTTCCTCGCATTGTTTCCAGGAGTATCATCGCTACAGTGCTACCACTGCCTCATCAACCCGCCTCCGGGCCAGTACTACAACACCACCAAGCGGCTCTGCGTGCACTTCGACCACTCCGACAAGTTCATAGTGGAGTGCCCCTACTCCACCATGTGTATGAAGCAGGAGTTCCATCTTGATATACAAAATGGAGGTACGTGTTAAAAGGAGATAATCGGTTATTGATCTGCTATTTTAGGGATCTGAAGTGATAAGGTTGTTTTGAATATCGTGAGAAAACAGTAACATATTTTAACCGACAAAAAAAAGGAGGAGTTTCTCAAGTAGACACGTATTTTTTTTTTATGTATAATTTTTTTACAGAATTGTCCTATTTGAAAGAATCTTCTTTTATTCGGGAGGGCCTCGATGTTAGTCCCATGTAAAATTTATTAACTTTGCTTTTGTAGTTTTTGAGTTAGCTTCAATAATACGTATTTTTGTCCCACTTTTTATGTGGAAGATGTTCTAATTATTATTAGTGGTTTTCCAATTTCTGTGCGGTACCACAACTAAAAAGTGAGAAATAAAAACTTTTTAACAAAAACATACAACCGACTTCCAAAAAAACACTCCAAAGTAAAAAATAACTTTAATTTCGGAAGTCGGCGGCAAAAAATTATAATACAAAACCAAAGACACCGACTTCCGGAATTAAAGTTATATTTACTTGGTAGTTTTTTTTGTCGGTTTTATTTTTTTTGTAAAAAAACTTTTTATTATTTACAATATCGTGTCTATACTGAGCATGACATTGAGCATCTTGCCATAATTGTGGTGCTAAATCTAAAGACAAAAGTTACAGCTAAAAATATCAAAGACTCATAAATATGTATGCGAGCAGTTGACGAAGATCATTAGCGATCGAATGCTAACACATAGCGAAGGGCTAAGTATTGATTATGACGATATGATTTGCGGTCAAGGTGATAAAGTGTGACTGTGCTGTGATAGACGGTTCAAGGTGAAGGCGTTTTGGACAGGAGACAATTTACTGGCAAAAACAGCACCGTCACTATCCAAAGCCAACTATGGACGTGTCAAGGACCAACAATGATATATTAAATAATATAATTGAATATAGGTAATATCATTGAGAACCAAGGAATACTCTCACGAGTCTCCCATCATTACTTGAAGCTACATAACATCTTAATGAAACACATACACAAAATAATGAATGGGATTATGGATGGGATTGGGAGGCCATTAAGGGCCTGTTTCACCACCTACGATTAAGTTCCGATTAACTTACTTGACCGATAATTTCATACAAATTCTGTTCCATTTTTGAATTTATTCGGTGAGTAGTGGCTTTTCGGACAGCGTTAAATAGGTCCTATAATTCATGTTATCTGCAAAGATAACATGAATTGATTGAGTTGATTGATTGAGTTGTTTCAAAAAATATATTTGCTTTAGGTACGTTTAAAAGCCAGGTCCGGTGATACAATCTATGTAATGTTTCACTTAAGAGTTTAACTTTCAAGGTTTTTGGATATGAAGTAATTAGTGCAAATCATAACATGAAGGCGTAAAATCATTATAACACTACAGCTAACGTGCTAGCGTGTCACGTGATTGAATGACTTCTTTAAGCATTTGAATTGCATTTAGCGTAGATTTAAATGCACGAGAAACTGCGAATGTTCATAATTCGCAGTTGCATAAACTAGCTATACTATAGTTACCTGTTTAATAAGTAATTACGACTACACAATGAGCACATCATTATATGAACAGTGTCTGTGCCCATTACAGCCGCTTGCAATCGAATGCAATATTGAACATCTGCAACAAAATCACCAGTTGCTTTGGTAAAGCTAAGCTACAAACTATCGTTATATTTAATGTTCTTGTTCACATTTTCAGTAAGAATAAATGGCGTACTCCGAGACTGTGCGCCACAGAAGCACGAGTACCAGGACTACAAAAACGGGAGGTGGTCGCCGAAGATGGAAATCTTGGAACCTTACACAGAGGGCTGCATCAACGTCGACGACAAGGGAGAAAGGAGTACACCTACTAGGTAATTAAAAAGTTAACATTTGCACACACGAATACAGAGTCTAACTCCTAGTTTCCAAGCCTGATAAACTGATCAGTAAATCTGCTGTCAAATGCCATGTTGTGATTGATTGACCAAAATAACAAAAGCAAATAAAAATATGAGATTTGACGACATACAAAGAAACTCAACGGAAGTTGAAGAAGCCTTACAGCTAGCTAAGACACTTTATTGATGAGAAAAAAAAATCATGATAGAGACGAAAAACTTGTTACGAGAACGCAAAGGAAAATATAGAGAGCAACAATGAGAAGATTGTTTACTGTTGTCAAATACATGAAGTGCGTAAATGTGTACTAAACCAGTAGCAATAACTTGTTCGATTTACTGCGTAGTGTTATTATGACGCCATCGATATTACGACTCACTTTCCGCAATTTACTCTTAACATTACATTGAAACATTATTTTTAGATTTAAAACCCGGCAGATAAATAAATAGATTGTTAGGATGTTAGCTTCATATTCAGAATTAACGTTTTTCCTTAAAATATCATTATCATCGTCTAAAACTATTAAATGTTTCGCAAGTTTATTGGGGTCAGCTTTTTTTAGTTTTCCGATATACGACTAAATCTTCAGTTCTAACTTCTTTTTTCAAACTAGGCTGAGTCCGCACATTTTGAACGTTACTATGGGGGCCTCGGGACCCCCCGAAGTTGAGAGGAAGTGTGACTGATGGGCGTTCCCCGGGTGGATTGGCGTTTCCCGGGTACCCAACCGGAGAACGCCCATCGTTCACACTTCCTCTCAAACTACCTTTGTCTCATGTCTAAATTTTAACCATTTAATGTATTTATTCAATTTCAGATACTGCTACTGCCGCAACAGCCTTTGCAACGCCTCACCGAGCACAAGCCACGAAGGCTACACGGACATAATGGGCGTCATAGTCGTATTCAACCTCATGAAATACATCAACAGCCTTAGGTAGTAATCGTTGGAACGCGTAGGAATTAATTATATTACGTTAAGTTGCCTCGCAACACAGAGTAGTAAGCAAAGATGTGATATGAGTGGGCGAAAGCCGTACAGCGAAGGACATTTTAAGTGAGATAGTCGTTAACCCAAAATATGATAGTCCTAAAGGATCTGAACAGCAGAAACTATGCTATAAGTGGATCTGACCGGATGTGTTCACAAACATCAAACGATGAGAGTTTAATTTTTTTTAAGGATGTGCTTCAAGCAGTTACTACTTGATCTATTGGGGCCGAAACAGACGGTCAGACGGATTCGAAGTTAGACCATGTAAGGGTATCTAGTCTTAAGGGGTGCTTTTTCATGATCGGAGGCCTGATTGAAAAATATCCGTGTGAGCATTCCATATACTTACTACTTCGTGCAATGCAACAGTGCAACTGCTCGCAATGTTTTGTGATATAAATAAAAGGGTATAGTGACTTTTTAATTTAAGACATTAAAATAATCTTTAAAGATAAAGATATATTTATTTGTAAACATGTGTGACATTAATTATACATATAAATGCAAATGTGGATGTAAAAGTAAAAATCTGTGAGTTTCAACATGTTTTGCCACCATTGGCGTACAAAATGAATTATAGCAACTAGAAATTTAATACAATAGATTAGAAGCTATCATTTAAAAAATCTTTAACGCAATAATAACATTTATCGGTAAGTAACTGTTGTATCTGTATTTAATTAATAAATGAATTTTGTTACTGTACAGAAGTTATTTATCGATAAAATATGTATTTGGGGAATTGTAAAATATATACAAGAATATTATGCGTAGATCGGAGACGCATTTATGAAATCACTATTTTGTGTTAATGATAATTGGATATTTGATATTCACAAAGTCATATTAATGTTAAGAAATATTGACGACATCTTTTGACCTCTTCAGGTACCTAAATCTTTTTACAACTTTCATAAAAATATTGCTTTTTTCGCTATCTTAATGTTAGGTTTTATTCCAGTGATGAATTGTTGTAGTTTCAGTATTTTTGGGGGAAAGCGGGAATGATAAATTGTAATAAAGGAGACGGGGATCGGTAGGCCAAATTTTAATAAGTTGAATATTTCCAAATGCGAAAAATTAACCCAATTTACCATCTGGAAAATGAGAAATCCAAAAATTAAGTTTAGGTTACGATAAAATGTAATATCGATTAAATTATAATCGAATAACGTGGAGTTCAAACTATTTAAAAAAATGCTTTTACCAGATGAATAATTAAATTACCATAATTAAATATATTAGAATTAACGTGTAAACAGTTTAAAAAAATAAAATATCTATTTAATACGATCAATCCTAAAGTCAATTCACGTTTACTAATCGATTATTGTATATTTTTTAGCCTGTGCCATGGTATAATAATATTGTTTTACAAACCATGATCTGTGCTGAAGTGACTTGACCCTGACAGTGACAACTCTCGACATTCACTCTATTAGTTAAAGGTGTGTCCAAACAGAGAAACTGTTATTTGAAAATATTATAAAAGCCAATTATTTTTAAAAGAGTAACCATGTAGTTTCTTTCCGGCTCTTTTCCATAGGAAACGACCAATTTGGGACCGTGCACCTAGCTTCTGACATTTCATAAGTGCCCATGTAGGTTTATGTGAAATAAAATATTTTGATTTTTTTTAGAGCGCTGAATGTGCGCGGCTGCAACACGCGGCAGTCGCAGGACACAATTTATCCCGCGCTATGTCTAGACGTATGGACAAAAGTACGCGCGGCTGTGCGGCAAATCCGGGACATGCCGCGCATTGACTATCTCGTCCCAGAGACCTTCTCTTTTATTTTTGTTCATCATCCACATCGTTTCAACCCAATGACGTACTGCTGGATGATGATAGATGTTCCCCAAGCACCGCCACTTCAACCGGTTCTGTGCTTCTCGCATCCAGCGGTTACCTACGGTCTTCACAAGGTCATCGGTCCACCATGTAGGAGGCCTTCCGAGTGACTTTCAGCCTTCTACTGAGGCTCATGAGAGCAATGCAATGGTGGCGCAATGGTAACGATCCCGACTTACGAGTTGTGGGTCATGGGTTCGAACCCAGGCAGGCACTTTACTTTGTGTAAATAATTTCATCACCACTGCTCTCAAAACGGTGAAGGAAAACATCGTGAGGAAACCACCAAACATTCAAAGACATGTGACATCTACCAACCTGCACTGGGCCCTCGGGGTGGATTACAGCCCACTTCCTCTCACCGAGAGGAGACCTGTGTCCCAGCAGTGGGAACAATATAGGCTGATTATGAATGAGGCCCATTGTTTTGTGAGCGAGCACGTTTCAGTGCCAGAGGTCATCACTGGTATGTGAGACGAAAAGATATTACGTAGCTTCCCGAAACCTAGTCGAGTCGGATTCGATGATTGACCTCTTTCTCAGAATTAGTTCTACCTAACTGGAAGTTCTTTTGTTTAGTTTAACGTCTCCCTGTCTCACCCCTCGCTGCAGAAGGATAGGTTTCGAGGATTATTTTGACGAGAATCCCACAAATCCTTAAAGGATCCATAGATTTCCAATAAGCGAAGATATTGTTAGTTATCCATTTCAAGATTACGTCCAGACTCCAGACTTGAACAATGTCGAATGCTGACTACGAATGCCGCGCGCTCAACACAGCTGCGCGCAGCATCCGCGCTCAAATGCCGCTCTGTATTTGGACACACCTTTATATAGTGTATTATCTATGCCTCACTCGTTTCGTATCGTTTCTATCGTTGACGTTTTGAGTGTGTTTCCCATAGTTTTATTGATATTTTCCTCGACCCCTGCTTTCTTTCTACGGACTTCTGATCTTGCTTCTTGTACGACCCTTGGTATTACATCGGACACGGTACGGAGAACCCCGCATAAACGTTGGAGTTGGACTTGTCATTTTGGATTCTATGACCGGACGGGCGGCCTACCGATTGCATATTGGTTTGGCACTATGAATCGTTGTGTAAATTGTGGCAAACCGACTAGAGGCTGTAGTTCACTTGGTCGTCGAGCTTCAAACTTCAAAAATCAGTTGTTAAGTATACATTGTTACGTAACCTCACTTTTACTAAATCTCTTTAACTCGGCTCTCAGACCACCAAATTTCGCAAAATGTTCAGTGATGGTTTGATAATATAGTAGCTATCAATTGACACCAATTTCATCTTTTTACAACCCAGGCACAACCCTGGCCCAAGATTCTATGGCAAGATTTCCATTTCCTTTTCATTGATAGTGAATTTGATGCGAGATACTGCAGGTGTGGTCTGTAGAAATATGGTAATTGAGAACATAAATTACGTTTATTAATTTGTTTGACCTTCCCGTTCCTTAACTTGATTCATGTTAATCACGTCATCGCAAAATAAAATAAAATATTCAAGCAAATGATATTTAGGTAGGTATCTACTAAAGAAATATTAGGCACTATCAAAATTACCTTTTGTGCAATATGAATGCAATTAATTTGAATTTGTCACCAATATTTCCAGATTTGCTCATTATAAGGTAATTTATATATTTAATTACAAGAATTGATTTAAATACTTTTTAAATACGTTTTCCTTACTCAAACAGGAGCTTCAGCCTGTATATAGGTCTGATAAGTAGCTACTATATAATATTCTAGAGGAAATATAGGTATAATAAACAGGTAAAGCTCGTAATAAGGGCAAAGTTCCAGACATGGCACAATCATTTTTAGTTGTAAATAATTTAACTAAGTAGGTTAATCGCTTTGTACACACATATTGTACAGTTACGTGCAAAAATATGTATAGACTCTAGTCTATACATATTTTTGCACGTGACTATACTACATGGCAAAATTATAATAAGGGTACCTACGAGTTTCGCATAACTAAAATATCGATTTGAAATGTGATTTTCAATCCGTACATTGTAGTAAGTATGTGTTAGAAATGACACGTAAAGCGTGTCAGCGTGTCAGTCTGTGTGACCGCTTTGATCTTCTAAACTGCACAATGGATTTTGATGCAGTTTTCATCATCATTTAGAGCATTTATTCCGGAAGGTTTGCGTGTATAAACATTTATATTTATGTTAGATAATAGCATAAAAATCTCGATGTTTCACATATCGCCATTACATCAGTGCGAAGCAGGGGCGGGTCGCTAGTGCTATATTTATGCACAACACCTCATAATTTCAAACATTACTTCAGGAGAAAATCGTGGTTAAATTTCATAAATTTTTTGCAAATGACTGATTCCAAGAACTTTAAAATAAAATTTATGCCAACTAATTATTGACTTCGTAAAGCTGTTGATCGACCAATTTATCAATCAAGTTATTATGCTGTAAGTACCTAAGCATAAAATAAATAGCACTTTTAATGGCAATAATTTCTCTAGCCGAGTCTGTTGGCAATTTTCTCTCCAGTTGTGCACTAAGAAACGAATGCTATGATAATTTATATCGGGTGTCCCAAAACTTACGCAAGATTTGAATTACATAGAATACACAGTTTATTTTTCTTTTATTATAGTTTCTTTAATTAATTATAAAGTACATAGGCTAGGGTTATATAAGGAATAGCACATAGGACAAATGGCCTCCACGGCTTAGCGGTTAAACAATTAAATTACTGCATGAGACATTTCCTAGTCGTGTACTCTCTAGTTTTAGTGATCAGAATTGGTCCCCTAGATCGTGTGATTCAACACCACTGGATTTCTTTTTATGGGGTTATTTGAAGTCATGCCAACAAGCCCACAACCATCCGTGCATTGAAGGAATGAATTTCGTTGATGCAGCGTTGAATCTCCTACAACGCTGCATCAACGAAATTCAGCCACATTTACGCAAAAATTCGTGGAAAATTTCGACAAAGAGTGGAGGCCATTTGCCTCATAAGCGTGGAATACACATAACCCTAACCTGTACTTTATGATTCAATAAAGAAATTGTAATAAAAGAAAAAGAAACTGTATCAATCCGCCTAGCCTTTTCCCAACTATGTTGGGGTCGGCTTCCAGTCTAAGCGGATGCAGCTGAATACCATTATTACCAAAAAGAAACTGTATATTCTATTTAATTCAAACCTTGCGTTTTGGGACACCCTTTATACAGTAAAAGTCACAACTTCAATAACAATGATTGAAAACGGTTTATTTGAGCCTGTCATATTAAAGTTTTATAATTTATGTCCGACTTGCGAATGTTCATGTATGAAACGTTCTCTCACTTTGTCAAATAAATTTTTATAAGTACATCATGACTACTCACTATGAAGACATGCTGCGCGTGCGTCTACCCCTAAATAAAATTGGTACCTACCTACATAAGGGCAAGAGGACGAAGATGACTTGACTAATTCACATTAAAAAAAAAAAACATTTTTACTAACAAACTAATTTTTGCATAATTTGATGGAAATTGCAAAAAACTTTACAAGTATGATTAAAAAAACCTCTTATGCAGAATCCCCAAAAAAAAAACCGAGATAAGTTTTATAATAATAGGTATAGGTAAGATAATTATTTGTGAATAATGTTGGCAATTTGCACAAAAATAGCCTGTGATATGTTAACAGTGAAAAAACTACACGATGACGCCACAAATGGAATGCTACGAGTTATTTATTTACACTGGCGTCATAATACATCTCTTTCTTTGGTCACTAAGCACACGGTCATATTGGAAATCCACCATGCCTTCCATTGGGACTTTCCTGATCCATCTTGGACACCTATAGGTAGCTACACCGCATCATTATGAGTATTTTCCCGATCCTGGATGCTTTTGTCCATAAACAGAAATGTTCTGTTCACTATTCGTCAGTGCCTATAGAATCTCGCCAGAAATAGCAAAGCAGAGATTTCAATCATAATATTATGACGATTTTTGGTGGTATGATTAGCAACATTCTAAAGCTGTCTTTTAGCCCGTAATGCTCTTATATGGAAAGTCAAGTACGAGTTGCACTGAACAGTTCCAAAGAATCAGGATTAGACTATGAAAACACTAGGAACTGGTCAAGGGTGGGCGTTTTGGGAGCTGTTTTGCCTTTTTACATTCATAGTGCTATTCTCAGCCTAATTTCAATAACTATATTAAATGAATGAATGAGATGCACCGATTCCCGCGTGTTTTTGAGACTCGATTACTCGAATGAACCCAAAGATTCCCACTATACCCCTGTTGCCTCATGTTACATGGTACCATTGTATATCAAGGCGCGCGATAATGGTAGGGAACACGTGCCCTTAGGATATGTATAAGGATTATAGAGCCTGCCGAGTATGCACCCTTAGCCTTATTTCAATAACTAAAAGTATTAGAAAATTTTTGGTGGATACAGAATACTCCAAATTTCCCACGACCCAAAAAATAATTCTAGACTAGACAGGCGGGACAAATGGTGACAGAGCACGCCACGAGACACACCCACGTCTCGATCATACAATCGACGAGTAATGTCGCCTGTTGTGCTATCATCGACCTAAATGTGAACAATATTCCTGATAACCTCGAAAACTACTCTAGTCCTGACACATGATAATGTCATAGCTCTATGGCAATGCTTATTAGGTTAGTACATTTCGTTGATAAAGAAAACATAGTTTTATTTTGAACTAGCTGACCCGACAGACTTATTCTGTCCATATTTCAATAATTCATACAATATTCCCATAGAAAATGCGCTTTCAGTTTTCCCGAATTTTGCAACTTTCAAGTTTTTCTTTCCTCAATTACCCCGCAGGTTAGACCTGCGGGGTAATTGAGTAACACACCACTAGTAGGAATAGGTTTCATTTTGACAGTACAACAACATTCATTGCATTATTTACGTTGTTGAGCAGATAAATTTTTCGAACATAAATGGAAGCAATGGCAAAATGAGGCAAAATGAGGTAAAATGGCAAAATGATGCTCATCAAAATAACCATCATATCTATATACCTACATTATTGGCAAATAAATGATTTCTTTCCTGCTTTCAATGGATTAGCAATATTATTATTTTTTAAATTACATTTTATTGTTATTATTAATTATTGCTACGCAATTAGGGTGCAGACTATTATAAACCTTTATGAAGTCATGCGCTTACCAACAAACATCATTTAATTTTTATTATATAGATAGATAGATAGATTATTTGCAGGATAACCTTAAGAGATCGTGGAAAGAGATACAGATGATACTCATTTTTCTCCAAAAGGATTAATTAAAGAAGCCAGTAGCCAATAGTTGCCAAGTGCTGACCTCATAAAAGATAAAAGCGCAAGTGATACATTGACATTAGTCCTTATAAAAATTGCTAACAGATGTTGTTTTTATCGCTAATAACAAAGGATGTTGCGAGGCGACCATATCAATAGTAAAATGTTTCGCAACGGGACCTAAAGCGAATGGGGTAAGTCACAAACTTCATATTTTCAGATACACAACATGGTAATGCCACATTATGCACCAGATATGAAAAAAGTCAATGTCAAAACAACTGATACCATAGATAATAAACTTCTTATCAAAGCTGATGTGCAAAGAATAAGTATGTCCAGAAAAGATATTAACCAGTCAGCAGGTCTAAACAAAGTGTTTGAATCTTTAAACTATACAGAAAGCAGGTTCAACATCCGTTTAGTAAGGAATAATAAACAAGGTAAGTAGTGTTCATAGTACACATTTTTGATTTCGCCAAAGTAACTAAATCCTTCCTGAAAGTTCTTTGCGAAAAAGAGTAAAGCTCAAGTGCAAGTTTCTGGAACATTCAATAGCAATAATCGCATGCCTATAAAGCACATTCCAAATTATTGCCATTCAAGAATTGCAACTGTTTACACTACACGGGTGCGGTTCCATAAAATGGCATACAATAATTGAATGCAAATTTTGCCATTAAAAAATCGCATGCTACTTACACCGAGGCAATAAAATTGCAAGGCAATTATTGCATGCAAGTTTTGCCTCGTCTAAACACAGAGTTGCACGTCATTATACAATTGATTCAAGTATTATCCGTATTTGCGCGGCCAAATATTTCATTAAATTTTATTGAACGTCTTCTTTCGTTCACTAATGTTTGAACGATAGAAAATTTTCATGCCAGAATTGAATGCGATTTTATTGTCCGTGCAATTTTATTGTATGTGCTGTTTACATCGATACCAGTTTGAACGGCAACGATTTTGCCCGTATCGTGCAATAATATTGTACGTGCCAGACGGCGACGGACAACGCCAGATATTTGCCCTTCAATTTTATGATACACCACAGGCAATAAACTTGCGCCGTGTAAAAAACTTGATGACTTGAACAAAGTAAAGACCACACAAGACAATGCAATTTCATAGATAGAGTAACTGTTAAAACAGGTCAAGTTGCATATAAATCTCTCATCGAGATAATTATACACTGACGACAACATCACAATTAGCAAAAACAATGGAAACAGAAAATACTGAAAACATAAACTTATTGTTACTGTTTATTAAGTAGTTGAGTAACTAGTAATTTAATTAAAGACTACACAGACTATTATTGAATTTGCATACTGTTTTAATTAATTAATTATCGTGTTGTTAGAAGACCATAATAATATGGCTATAAAAATGGCCACTCATGTTCACAAAATAATGGTATTTGACCAATTCTACATGTCTCTAAAATCTTTAGACCCAACAAATAGTAGGACGCGATCGTAAATTGAATAAAAATTTTGCAAATTATATTACTGGAGTTCTAAAATAAAAATAAACACCGGAATCCGGGGACAAAGCGACAAACAAAACGAACACAGAGTGGGACCGCCAAATGTTGGTCAGTGTCGCGCCGGCGCCAGAATCGATCGCATGAATCAGCGTTATTGCCGCGAACATAAGAGTGCTATTTCTTAGTTTTTGGACATGCCCCGTTTTGCCACTGGGCTTCCTTCCTGTGAATCATGGAGTTGAGTACGGAGGTGCCAATTTCAGTTCAGTGTAAAGCCCTGCCGGCCACATGCGCCGCAATCGCAACATTGTAAATACATAACACGTAAATGTAATTAAAAAAATAACAGTTCGTAGTTTTAGTGTAGTAGACGTAATTTTAAGTGGTGTTTTATTAATAAACATGGATTTAGCAGCTTCTTTATTGACTTTTACAATGTTTTGGAAATGTAAGTGAAAGTGTTTTGATATTATTTTCTTTGGTTTTTATTTTATTGCGAATTATAACGATTGTAGAACACTACTAGATTCATAGGTATTTGTCAATAATTATATTGCTTTATACATTTTAAATAAAATATTATTTACTCTTGATTACTCACATTCAACCTTATTCCTTCGTTATATTTATGTCAATATTGAGGATATAAACATTCAATTTATAAATAAGTTGTCCCTTGGAAAATAATAAAATACTAACCACGTATAATGTCTTTGGTATCTTCTTCAATAATCAATAAAACAAATATTTGAATGACTTGAGCTACCTACAGCGTACATCAACATGGCAATAACCTTGAAAAATAAAATAATATAAATAAATCGTTGTAGTACGTAATTGAACATTGATAAAAAAAAAACATTTTAATTGTATTCGCGACATATAATGTACAAAACAATAGGTAATAAAATACGAGGTATGTATGGACATAATTTATCAGTAAATTAATATCATGTGGGCATCGAACCTCATTAATCATTCCCATATGGTTCAGTCTGTCACGTCATGGTAGGCGTAATGAAGGCTCTTTCAAATTTAACTATTCAAAGGTTGTGTCGGAATATAAAAAGTTGTATACCGGTGAGTCTGTCGAGCTAAGAATAGGAAATGTAAGTCTAGGACGTCCTCTTCAATCCCCGGATCCCGGATGTCAATTGTTATTTGTGATGCAGTTTATGGTGGCTTGACTACGAAGAACCTGATTATGCATTTATTGAAGTTGCTCTGCAGAAAGAAGACTCCTTACATCGAAAACTCTTTAAGCTGTTCACTGGCAGTTAAAGTTGCTATGTTGTATTCCGATATTTGATGTAACGTCTTATGGTGCTCCAAATTTTGGCTTAAATTAATGGGCATGGGGTGTGGAAACGAATTACATCCAGCTGACGAACAACAAGGTTCTGACGCACGAGAGATGGTGCGATAAAATTCTCATTCAACTTGACCATTAATGGAGAGGGCGACTGGGGTGTGTTCTCTTATTGGATGGAAGATTGGAAGGGTACAGAATTAGAGAAATGCCTTGCAGCAGTATTCTTATTCGATGAAGCTTAGATAATAATCTATAGCTATACTAATATATAGCTACCGAATTTGTTTGTTTGAACGCGCTAATCTCTGGAACTAGTAACTACCCGTCGAATTTGAAAAATTCTTTTTGCATTTGATAGCCCAATATTTGAGGAAGGTTTCAGGCTAACATCACAAAAAAAGTCAGAAAGGACGCTAAGCCAAAACGAAGTAATAGCGCGGGCGGCGATGGGATGCGACGCGGTGGGTCGGGAGCCGAAAATTGACGCGGACGAAGTCGCGGCCAAAATCTAAGCAGTTAATAATGTAGCTGTGAAGCGGATGAGAGAAAAAATAAGAACTACAATATCAAGAACAAAAAGAAAATGTTGATGCCATCCCAAATAATGAAACAAACAAGGAAAATAAGACAGTCTACAGCATGATCCTCCGTTGTGTCGAAAATACTGCAGCATTCATTTTGAAATAAATATCTAATAGAGTTGAGTACTATGTTTGACGAAAACAATTCCATAACATTATCTCGATAGAAAAAAAATCCAAAGTTACCTCCAAACCGAACAATAAACCGCTGGTATTAAAAAAATACTTCAAATTAGATCATGAAACTTTGCATACTAACTGAACTAACTAAGTATAAGCAGGTCTTATGTTTTTTTTATTTTTTTCAAATTACTATTATTTTCACCGTAAAAAGCAATTACCTAAACTATCGGCGCTCAGGACCGCACTCGGTCCGCGTCAAGGAGCGTGAATCAGGTAGTATGGGCTCTTAACATACGAGACAAGAACTTATAAGGTCATTTATAAATTAAATGAAGCTTCATAATAGTGAATAGATAGTAGGTCAAGTGCAAACTACATTCACTGTGAACATATTCGACAACTAGTTAGTCGTAATCCTTTTTAGCACGAGATCACGACCATCTTTTAATGCAAATTGTATTATCGCGGTTATACGACTGCGAAATTAAATACACTGACATTTGCTAATGCTGTTGTTTCTTAACAAGCTAAATCAACAAGATAGCTTAACTTCAATTACTGATAACACGATACAGACAGACTAATAAAAATATTTCTTTAAATTGTTCTTTAATTGTTTAAAACGATGTTCGCTAATCAAACTGTGGGGGTCTCTCAAAGATTTGCAAGTATTCCAGCTTTGTACTGAAGCTTTGTATAAATAGTCTAGATATTTGTGTCAGCACTTCCTAGTATATGTAGACATTACATTTAATATAGAACACTTTACTCGGTTGAAGCGGTGATTGTCCAGTGGTCTTAGAAAATAAGATATTAACAGGTCTATTACATTTCGACCGTGATTTTTGCGTTAAGGAGGATGCGCTAACGTAGCCCGCGAAATTCAAATTTTCTTACGTCTTTTGCAATTTGCAGGTCAGTGTCAGGTTGTATGTTGATTAAAATATGATTCGCGGCCATAACTAATATGGCATTACAGAATTATTATCATTAGAATCAGCAATACAACTCCATAAGTTAGAATTGACTTCAAACCTCATGCTTTCATGAAGTCGCTAGATTATTATGTAAAGCCATATTAGGTACGGCTGCGTCTCATATTTTAATCAACATACAACCTGACCTGCAAATTGCAAAAAACGTAAGAAAATTAGAATTTCGCGGGCTACCTTAGCGCATCGTCCTTAAATGGCCAACTTTGGCGTTCTTATTCTGAGATACTGAAATACTTCGACAACTTTGACTTATTGAGTGGTGAAGAACAGTTATTAGTATTGCTTATAGCGGCCTCGATTTTTTCTTATCTATTTGTATAAAGCCAAAATTCCGAAGCAAGTTTTACTATAAAATGCGCGACTGCATTTTTGCGAGCTCGTGGATTGAACACTACATAAGCTAATGAAATGAAAAATATAAAAATAAATAATCACACTAATATTATAAAGGCGAAAGTTTGTGCGTATGTGTGTGTGTGTTTGTTACTTCTTCACGCTCAAACGGCAGGACCGATTTGGATAAAATTTGGTATGTAGATAGCTTATACCCTGGATTAACACATAAGGCTACTTTTATCCTATATTTAAGGGCGTGGCTCTTAAATATAAGGTCCCATTAAAATAGATGGACAAATTTTAACACAGCGTTCAGTACGTCTAACCAAAGATATCCAAGCAAAAAAACACTAATTAAAGTGACTTTATTTTGACCTAAAATAATTAAAAAAAAGCGGCGGCGCGGGCGGTGACGAGGTCACGTGCGCCTGCACATTTCTAGTATCAGAATTATGAGATAACAAAGACATGGATGTGTTTATGCATTGGGTAAACAACATTTTTAGTGTACTTTCGTTAGCAGATTTTTTTCTTGTAAGTATCTAATGCGTCTTTCTTATATATTTTTTTTTACCATTGTACTTATTTTGGTGGTCTGAATGATTTCTAAACGTTTGTCCATCTATTTTAATGGGAACTTATATATATACTACTAGCTTCCGCCCGCGGCTTCGCCCGCGTGGTATGTCGATATAAAGTAGCCTATGTCCTTTTCCAGGTCTACCCGTGTACCAAATTTCTCAGCAGTTTTAGCGTGAAAGCGTTACAAACAAACATCACTACTTGTTTGTTATGATATTTGTGTAACTTTGTTTTCCCCAAATAAATAAATAAATAATCACTTTCGCATTTATAATATTAGTTAGAATATATAAAATGTATTGCTACAAGCTCAAATAGTGTTGAAACTACAATAGGTACTTGGTGTAAATATTATTAAAGCAAAGAAGTAGGAATTTTCATTGTTTAACGAAATATACTGTGACTGTGACGCCATCTTCGAAGCATTCACATACCTAAAACATGTTTCGCGATTAATTAAAGTAAAACACAAAGAATTTTAGGTACAATGGACTACATATTTGGTATATTATACAGTCATTTTGATTTAATTACGTCAAAGACACAATCAGAACTATAGAAGAATCCACTCATATTAATTTCCCGGAAAATATTTTACGAACCGCAGTTTATGATCCCACAAAAATTAATGGAAACCACAATTATGAGATTCGATTTAGCGCCGTTAAAGTTGTTAATTTCTAACGGCGCATGATGCAGTAAGGCTGATGCATGCATGAATTTATCTCATTAAAAAAAATTCAGTGGAATTTTATTAAAAACTTCAAAGTTATATGCGTATAGATTAAGTTGAAGTTCAGTGTTTGTCGAATATACATAGTATAATATTGGTTTTCTATCAGACAATCATCGGACAAATGATTATAAAAATAATCTATATATATAAAAATGAATCCCTATTTCCCTTGGTCATCGCATCACGCGTGAACGGATGGAACAATTTCGCTAATTCTTTTTTTGTTGTGTTTATGACTGTCAGGAGAAGGTTCTTATGAAAAAAAATTAAGAAAATTTCGCAGAAAATTGGAAAATTTCAGAAAAAACATTTTAACTTCACGCGTTTACAGAAGAATATTCATAGCCAAGATAGGACAACGTCTGTCGGGTCAGCTAGTACGGTATATAAATCCCTGAAGAGATATTGACAAGGTAAAATTTCAGAAAAAACATTTTAACTTCACGCGTTTACATAAGAATATCATAGCCAAGATAGGACAACGTCTGTCAGGTCAGCTAGTACGGTATATAAATCCCTGAAGAGATATTGACAAGGTTAGGTTCAGTTTCACTGAATCTTATGAGATACAGATAATGTAGAGACTATATCAATATCACACGTATAATAGTAACCCAGCTGATAACATTTACAATATTGGTTTGATTCCAATGATGTGTTAAATTGTGATAAGGCTTTCTGGTAGAATGTTAGTAGCAGCCTATGGTTGAAATAAAGCCTTGGCATGGAACATATGACTAAGAAGATCAAGAAAGTCAATTAAATTTCATCAATCCTTTATAACTTGTGATTCTTGTCATATTTTATTTCCATCAATTTAAAAGCTGATATCCTGTAACCTGATCAAAAACTTGATCAACCAATAAGAAACCTAAAAAAAAACGGTCTTTTTCAAACAAAACCCTTTTATTTGCAGTGTCATGGAGCTTACAGTGCTACACGTGCTGTCCAGATCCGGACCTACAGAAAAGCACGGAACCATGTCCGTGCAAGCATTTTGAGTACAGCAGCAAGTACTTAGTGCAGTGCGAGAAGTCCACCATGTGCTTCAAGAGAATAACTACCCTTGAGTTCGGCGACGGATGTAAGTATGCTATCTGAAGATAGAGCACTGTGCATAACGACTGTCAATTTTTGAGAAAGCCAATTATTGTTAAGGGAGTAACCATGGAATTTCTTGCCAGGTCTTCTCCATAGGAAACGACCAATTGGAACCTAGCTTCTGACGTTTCATAAGGCCCATGTAGGTTTAGAAATAAAATATTTTTAATTTGAATACAAAATAATTGGTAGTTAATGCTTCTGACCAGCTAGGTCTTGATCACACAAAGCTGGCCTTTGTTAAAAGTCTCCTGGGGCAGCAGTGTCAACTCTACGACTTATAGGGATCATGAACCTGGTTGGCTGATGTATACAGATAATTGTTGAGTGATAATCTCATGCTTGTAGGCTAAAAAACTTCACAAGTCATGATGAATGAAGACGAATGTACGCCAAATTTAGATTTAGGTACAAATATTTTCAGGCCCAGCAACGAGTTTTAACTAATATTTCATTTATAAATCTTTACCCCACACACGCAAGCCTGTCAAAACAATAAATATTTCAAGACAAGTACCTAAAAAAGCCATAAGACGACTAGGCGTTTGTTATAGAATACTGCTGCTACTATTTTAAGTTCTCAATCATATAATATAGGCATATGTTTTACCACACTTAACACTTCAAAGACAGAATGCCTTAATCACTTCCAGTCATGCTGTTGAAAGCTTGAAATGTAATGTATGTGTCCGAGTCAAACATAATTAGATATTTATTATATCAAATATGTTTTATTACCAATAGCTTTACAAACTTTAGTAACTGGGTTGTGAAGGTCAGATAAGCAGTCGCTCCATGAAAAATACTGGTATTCAGCTGCATCCGGTTAGACCGGAAGCCGACCCCAACATAGTTGGGAAAAGGCTAGGCAGATGATGATGCATGCTGTTTTTACGTATTTCACCAGCAGAACAAGTGACTCTCGGCTTGTCACAAAATGAAACAGGTAATTGACAAAGACCACCAGCAGAGTCCCAAACTAAGTAGTAGGGCCAAGTCAGACTGTGCGGGTTCCCAGGACTCGACAATGCTGTAGTCTCTCAGCTTTGTAATTTGTGACCAATTTTCCGAAAAGGTGTAAACTAACGGATTGCGTATCGAAATCACTTTTGATCTGCCCACAATGGTGTGTCGTATCGACCACGATGTGTATCTTTTCTTCGAACAATAACGGTGCTGCGTTATAAGTAATTTCAGTATCGTCAGCTTTGCGTATATAAAGTTCACAACGTGTCAAGCACTTATGTTATTAAGATAAAAAATGATGCGCCATATGGTAATGCCCGCAAAATGTGAATTCGCTAAGGTAAGGTTATTAATAGAGCTAGACACCAGCTGCCCGTGAGGCTAAGTGGCAATGACCCGTGACCGACACCTCTGTTAGCCGTTGAGCGATACGCGCATAAACAAAAAACTCATTTATCATTTACCGAAGATTTACTGTCTTGCATTAGTTCGTAATTGTTCTTATACACGCTCTGACGCTACTAAAAATTGAATTTGTTATTTTTTTTTTGTTTTCCTTGTATATTTAGAGCAGTGGTGTGGTGGCCCAGTGGTCAACGACCCCAACTTACGAGTCGAAGGTCGTGGGTTCGAACCTAGGCAGGCACTTTACTTTGTGCAATTTTTGTCATCACCAGTACTCTCAAAACTGTGAAGGATAACATCGTGACGAAACCAGAATGTCCAAGAAACCAAAAATTGGAAGACATTTCACAGCTACCAATCCTCACTGGGCCAGCGTGGCCAGTCCCAGCAGTGAACATTTGAGTCTGATTATGCTTATGCTTGTATATTTAAGAGGAGGACTTATAAACAGAGATGAAAGTCACCAATTTGTAACATTTAATTACGGAATAATAAAAAAGCAGTAACTGCAGTCATTACTCAAACAGCCAATTCCCAGTTTATAGGAATCGATAAACATGTGCATAAAGGAAGTGGTGGACAATAAAAAGAATGTGTTGCTACGGTACCGTTAAGCCGGCTTCCTTACGATATGTTCCTTTAAAGGAATATGTGTCATGTGGCCCGTTGGTGGCGCAACTTTATGTGGCACAGTTAAATGTCACTTAACATCAAAACGAACATATCAAGACTTGTTGCTTAACCATAAAAGAAAGTGCTCTTTGAGTTACGTCTTGTTTCTATCTAGGCTACAGCTATCAGACTTTGATAATCTTGCTGCAGAGCAAAATGCCGCATCTTGTATACCTGCAGATCATCATCTGCCTAGCCTTTTCCCAAACATAAGAAAATTTGAATTTCGCGGGCTTCCGTGGTGCTTTCGCCTTAAAGTAGCTTGCTATTTTATTGAAGACAAAACCAAACTGTAACTGCTGAAACATTAACAGTTAAATACAATAATATATTGGAAAAAAAAATTATTTCGTGGGTATTTCTATTGAATATTGACTCCCTAGAGATTAATTCAAAAGAAAATAGTTCGGTTTCTACAAGTATCTTTTACTCTCCCTGTACGCTAATCTGTTATAATATCTAATGAATTAGACATTAAATCCGCCTAGCCTTTTCCCAACTATGTTGAGGTCGGCTTCCAGTCTAACCGGATACAGCTGAATACCAGTATATTACATGGAGCGACTGCCTATCTGACATCCACAACCCAGTTACTGGGTAATACGATACCCCTTGATAGTCAAACTATCAGGCTTCTGACGACCTGTATCAACTGTCAGTCAGAGATCTACGTATGACAGCCGGGACCAACGGCTTAACATCCTTTCTGAGGCACGGAGGGGTCTGAAGATAATAATACATTATTTATTGCATATTCCTACTAATAGAAAAGTATGGAAGAAGAAGACAGTCATGCTGCACCAGCCCCAATTAAATTGGGATGCATGAGCAAGAGAAACATGATGATGAATGATGATTCCTAAAAGAAAATTCTAAAGACAGAAAGGGAAATATACTTTTTAAATTAGATGATGACACAAAAGACATGTTTCGGAATTATGATGAAGTGGTTAAGTTTAATCATCTATAGGTATAAATAAAAAGAGAAGTACTGACTGACTGACTGACTGACTCATCAACGCCCAGTCCTAACCCTTGGACTTAGAAAGCTGAAATTTTGCAAAGAGGTTCCCTTTATAATGTAGACAAGGAATACGGAAGAAATTCCGGGTAGTACGTTCCCGTGGGATATTTTCCGACATAAACGCGGGCGAAGCCGCTGGCAAAAGCTAGTAACGGATAGAAATATACGATAGTAGTATAACTATAAATGAAGCATAATCAGCCTATAATGTTCTCACTGCTGGGACACAGGCTTCCTCTCTTTCGAGAGGGTGGTAAATGATGGTTCAAGGTTAACCCAATCAGCACCAGAATAAATAAATTAAATTAATTAGTAATAAATTTTCAATAAATGTACAATGAGATCCCGTTTTGAACGACAGTAACAAGGACAACAAGAACATAAGGAAAGCTATATTAACTGCAATATGAGACACCAGCAGAAACGTTACAGGGAAATTATAAATGGCAATAATGATAGTAACTAATTGTCATAGAAATTCCCCAGTATCATTTTGTTACAATATAGTGCGAATCGCAAACAAAATTATGAATCGACATGTGAGTCACGAATTATCAGTTCCTCTCGTAACCCCGGCGATGCTAATGATGCCTGCACGCATCGCAGGCGCACGCGCACCGGCAGGGTTAAACGTGCAGATTGCACCATAAGCGTATAGTATACATTGTAATGCTATTATATCAAAGGGACTCTTTCATACAATGCCACTTATCAAAAATAAAGATATATTAACTTTTAGATGATTTTAAAGTCGTCTTTTATTGACAGAACATTATCCAGCAGCGGATCGCGATTTGCGAATTTGCCTTTGGAGGAGTCTCGGTATGTAAAGATGGTCACCCATCCACGGAGCAACCCCCGCAAGCGTAGCTTAACCTAATGGACTGACCCGTGCGGCTATTATTACTTAGCCACGAGCTCCTCTATTTAATTTTGTAAGGGCAAAGCAAATGTAAAGGCATATAAGCAGCTAGAGTATTTAGCATTGGTTAGGAGTAGGATGGAAATTCCTGTACGGACTAGTGCCCAGCACTTTAGTTTTAGATGGATGGATAAAGACGTATTACTTATGACTTATGTGCGTGTATGACCAAAAGTATGAACGTAAACGAAGCAAAAGTAGTAGGATGTACTGTACGGATCGTAGTACGTGGCGTTCTGTAGTTTCTGCCATGAGAACAAGGCATGAATTTATACAGGGCGTACCAGAAAGGTGTGGTACAAGGGTGTGGTACAGACCATTCAACAGAAGAACTTTCTCCATTGGACCAACAACGTAATCGCGAAAAAAAGCTTGTAAAAATAATCAGCCATCCCAGATACATTTGCGTCGAGTAGGTATTGAAGTTTTCTATGGGACAGTTGATATTTTTTTCGCGATTAATATGTTGGTCCCATGGAGAAAGTTATTCAGCTTGACGGTCTGTACCACTCCCTTAAATTTGATCACACCTTTCTGGTACACCCTGCATAGGTACCTACTTTAGCTAGAGATAGCCTCCAGCAATCGCAACCGCCTTGATCAATCATGGTAATCCATGCTCATGTCTTCTGTGTAAGAGAAGATGTCTTTGCCCTGCAGTAGGACAATAAGAGGCTGGCATTATTGTTATTATTTTTTACTAGCTTTTACCAGCGGCTTCGCCCGGCGAAATGTCGGCAATTATCCCACGGAAACCGTACAATTTTCCGAGACAAAAAGTACCCTATGTGCTATTCCAGACTCTATCTTTGTGCCAAATTTCATCCAGATCCGTTCAGACGTTCTGGCGAGATTGAGTAACAAACATCCATCTATCCAAACTTTCGCATTTATAATAGTAGTAAGATCCACAAAAGAATCTCAATTGTTATCAAAATCTCTGCCTTTTCAAAAATACTGTGAAAACTCTGGGTACTTAAGCCTTAAATAGGCGAGTCGAGTTCTAATTACATGTGTTACAGGAACAGGACACACAATGCAATGATTATTGCATCTGTTGTGTTGTTGATTGACATTGATTGTGTCATTCTTACTTTCACAATCGTGTCGGGAATAGTTAGTTGCGTATAATTACATCACTTGTTTAAATATTTTATGTAAGAAGCTTTGTCAGTCTGTCACCTCCTAGTATGTAATTTATTTAACATTGCAAATTACAATGTAAATTCAATACATAATGTACTTGTACAGTCAGCAACAAAAGTCGATTAACACTTGCAGTTTTTTAATCTTAATTAATAAGCGAAATATTTAATTCAAATCGGAACAGAAGTACTTAAAATTTTAAAAACATTAACTCTTAACAGTAAAACGAAAAAAAAAGCAGTTTATCGAATCATTTTTAGACGATGTCAAAAAGCAGCAGTGTTAACAGACTTCTGTTGCTGACCGTACATAATATGTTTCAAGCAAAATCTTATTATTACATTTCTTTTTCATTAAAAATATGTAGTCTGATGAAATTAGCGCAGTTAGTGATGCATTTTTTTTTTTAATTTTTTCCACCTGGTGATCCGGATTTATTTTATTTCCTTTTTAACCTGTTGTTCTGCGTTTAAGGAGCGTGATTACACGGAACTAGTCTGATGAAATTAGCGCAGTTAGTGCTGCATTTTTTTTTTAATTTAACTCCACCTGGTGATCCGGATTTATTTTATTTCCTTTTTAACCTGTTGTTCTGCGTTTAAGGAGCGTGATTACACGGAACTAGTCTGATGAAATTAGCGCAGTTAGTGCTGCATTTTTTTTTTTAAATTTAACTCCACCATCCGGATTTATTTTATTTCCTTTTTAACCTGTTGTTCTGCGTTTAAGGAGCGTGATTACACGGAACTAGTCTGATGAAATTAGCGCAGTTAGTGCTGCATTTTTTTTTAATTTAACTCCACCTGGTGATCCGGATTTATTTTATTTCCTTTTTAACCTGTTGTTCTGCGTTTAAGGAGCGTGATTACACGGAACTAGTCTGATGAAATTAGCGCAGTTAGTGCTGCATTTTTTTTTTTAATTTAACTCCACCATCCGGATTTATTTTATTTCCTTTTTAACCTGTTGTTCTGCGTTTAAGGAGCGTGATTACACGGAACTAGTCTGATGAAATTAGCGCAGTTAGTGCTGCATTTTTTTTTTAATTTAACTCCACCTGGTGATCCGGATTTATTTTATTTCCTTTTTAACCTGTTGTTCTGCGTTTAAGGAGCGTGATTACACGGAACTAGTCTGATGAAATTAGCGCAGTTAGTGCTGCATTTTTTTTTTTAATTTAACCACCTGGTGATCCGGATTTATTTTATTTCCTTTTTAACCTGTTGTTCTGCGTTTAAGGAGCGTGATTACACGGAACTAGTCTGATGAAATTAGCGCAGTTAGTGCTGCTTTTTTTTTTTTAATTTAACCACCTGGTGATCCGGATTTATTTTATTTCCTTTTTAACCTGTTGTTCTGCGTTTAAGGAGCGTGATTACACGGAACTAGTCTGATGAAATTAGCGCAGTTAGTGCTGCATTTTTTTTTTTTAATTTAACCACCTGGTGATCCGGATTTATTTTATTTCCTTTTTAACCTGTTGTTCTGCGTTTAAGGAGCGTGATTACACGGAACTAGTCTGATGAAATTAGCGCAGTTAGAGCTGCATTTTTTTTTTAAATTTTACTCCACCTGGTGATAAGGATTTATTTTATTGCCTTTTTAACCTGTTGTTGCTGCGTTTAAGGAGCGTGGCGATTACACGGAACTGTTCAATCACGATTCATGAGAATGCATGAATTGATGATAAATCAAACTTTTTTATAATTCCAATTATTGGCTTCATAATTATCGGATATTTCTGGATATTATCGAACTGTTTCCTCGAATTTTACCTACTTAGTAAAATTCGAGGAAGCAGTTAGAGTTCAGTTCGTGTTCGATGGTAGTTAGTAGTACTAATAACATTTTTGTATACAATTCTTCCTGATCCCAAAATACCTCTTTAATTTAATTTCCTTCCTGTGCTGGATTAAATCCCTAATTAAAAACATTTTGTTACAGTAACATCGCTGAGCATAGCACGCGGTTGCGCGCCGCAGACAACAAATGGAGAACAAAGGAAGATCAACGGCAAATGGCACGCGGTCACTGACATATACGAGGTGTACGATGAGTCGTGTTCGGAAGACCCGAGCAATGACGAGCGGTCCACGAAGACGACTCATTGCTACTGCAGAGGGGATCGGTGTAATCGCGCCCAGAAAATACTCAGAAATGTATTAGCAGTGGCCGCTATGGCAGTAATTCTGTGTGTTTTAAGTTAGAGGAAGAAATTACCAGCTAAATGGCACTGACTGGTTAGTCATAAAGCGCCTCGTTCACTTGTCCGAGAATTTCCCATAAGGACACTCCTTTACGGAGTTTACCTAGAGCGGTCTGTTTCTTGTACATAGATTCTTGATCATTCTGGCTAGGATTTTCCACGTAGAAATTCGTATCAGATCTATCCTGAACGAGGTGCTTAACAGTCTAGTCATAGCTGTTATAAATACTGCTTTAGTATGTTGCGTAGATTTTATTTTATTTAATGTTTTTATTTAACATGCAACTGAACCTTGATAGAAGGTCTGGTGAAAGCAAATTCAAGTATTGCGTCATAGAGTAAGTTATAAATGGAGCGCTTAAATTATTGTAACTGATATATGAGTTTCGTTTGGTAATGGAAGTTTCTTGTTGTTGCTGGTGAGACCAGAAGACGCATTTTTGATAAAAGACTAGTATGAGGATGCGTTCGCAAACATAAATTACGTTTAAACGATAATTTAGAACACAATTAGTATTTAAGTAAGGTATTCTTATTTTAAAATTGCTTGTTCACCGCTATAAAATAACGGTGTATTTTTTTCTCTACGATATTTAATTAAGGCTATTTGTAAGATCCCTAATACTTCCATACGGGTCCTTATATACTGCCAATAATGTTAAGTTAATAGTTACATAGTTGAACATAGTTATGAACAGTCCCAAAGAGCTTCGACAGTGGTGCTTTATTATAAGACGCATTATTGCTAGTCAATGTTATGTAAAGTGTTTTTACTTTTACTCGTCTTATTTGTAAACAAATATGGCGTAGAGCGATTTCGATTTTGAGAAAACTAATGTGTAAGTATGTCATGTATAATGTAAAAGTGTGAAATCGCCAACCCGTCATGAGCAAGCGTGCAGTGATCAATGCTCGTGCCTTCTCTGTATGAGAAGAGGCATTTGCCCGAGTAGTGGGACACTAATAGGCTACTATGGTTTAATAGTAATACGTTTAAATATGATTATTGCAAAGCAATCTTTTTTATTTAATTCATACCACATGACTGTTTCTCATAAAGTTATTCGTACCTAACTTAAAGTAGGTATGTAATTGATACGAAACTTCAAAATTATTATTCTGTGTTTGTTTACCAAATATAAGACATGTAAGAAAAAATACACTGTAAAGATTGCAAGTCTGTGATTTTATCACAAAAGTTAGGTAGGTACTTAGTCATTATGTTTTATTTTAATATTACATACTTTCGTATATTGTTCGCCTGATTATTACTAATTAAGTCCAGGAAGTTGATAAGTTTATTTTGTATTTTATATTATCATTTAGATCCTGTTTTGTAATTATTCTACGTGATACTCATTCTTTATGTAATATAATAATTTGATAAAATAAAATCATTCCTATACTGTATCTGTTTTACCGAACGTAACCGCGTATTTCGTAAGTATAATTCATTAGAGCCTGTTTGACTACTCTAGGATAAGATTTGGATAACTAAATTCACTCTAATCGGCAAATGGCTTTTAAAGGTTTTACATATTATCTTGTCTCCAGATGCCTTCATTAAAGCTTTGATTCCCGTAATCTAATAATTATGTATAATTTTCTGTTGAAAGTAGTTCAGCTACTGGTTTAACTAATAAGCAACGTCGCTGTATACTTGCCCCGTGCCCGTATAATTATAAGGGCTGCCGTTTACTCTCTATTAAAGACAGGGTTGTGCTTTTGTAATTTGAACCTCCATTGGATTGCATGTTTAAACAGTTCAGACACAGGTCACTGCAGTTTAGATGAGGCATATTAAAGCAGCTCTATTTATTGTCTTCTGATATCGATACCCTTCATATCTGCAGAGCTACGCTAACTAATTTAATTTGACCCTGTATAAATAAATACATGACTAAAAAAATACAAAGTCAGCGCTTTACATCATTGAAGTCAAATGAAGGATAACTCGATACTACTTCTCGACTCAAAGGAGTATTAATTGCATGTTTGAAGAATGCACACGCTCCATGTAAATGAGGCGTTATGAGCATCAGATTCCAACGAGGTCGTGTATGTATGTAAATACATGTGTTATGAAGCTGAAGGTGACGATGAATCGTTCATGCAATTTGCCTTTATAATAAGTTCAGTTTAATTAAATAGTTCTGCGAACAGTAACCACGCGAGCACAAACTTTTGGCAATAATTAATATACCACTAAAGTATTTCAAAACGGGATATTTCCATGTTTTTTTTTTTTTCATCAGGTCTTCACCTTTTTATGAGACGAACTTAAAGTTACTACCTTTGAAATATAAAAAGAACCATCGAAATCGAATCTCGTAAAGCGGAAATATCCAGTAGCCAGGCTTTTTGCCCTATTTTGTAGGAAGTACCCCTCCAATTAAAATCCCCGACGACAAAAAAAATTCTATCAAGTCGTAAAACCTGTATATACCAAGTTTTGTCCAGATCGGTTGTAAAATACGACAAATACGAGTAGCAACAAACTGACAGAGGAAAGCAAATTTTGCCAGACTTGAAGCAGAAACGCTTCGCTCGCGCGGTCAATTACAGTACCCGGGCGAAAGTGACACACCGACCGAGCTTTATAAAGAGACAGTCACACAGGTATGAATGACAGAAACGACGCTATACAAAGACATTTTTTTTTAAGTTTATAATATGCGAATACAGCGCTACGAGGATCTTTTGGCGCTCGAATCAAGTTGACATGGGGGCGCTGTTGGCAAACATTTGTAACACTGTTTTGAGAAAACAAGATAACGGCATTAGTCCTGATTTTGGTCACTCACCTAAAGGTTCTCCTACAGCTATAGGTATTTACGGCCGTAAAGCTTTGGTTTTCTAGGCAAGCGGTTCCGTCATATTATAACGGCCGCCATGAAAATCTGTCATTTTCACCAGTAGTTGACATTAAATCAAACCCTGCTGCCCAAAGATTTAAATCGCTAGATTTGCCCTTACCGTACTTAGTCACAACAAAAAGTATCCATAAACTCAAACTCAAAGCATTTATTTCAAATAAACCAATTACAGGCACTTTTGAATTGTCAATGGGTCGGTCAGTAAAAAGATGAAGCTAGTTGCCCATTCCAAAGCGTAGTAAATCCCTACGGAGAAGAACGGGCAAGAAACTCCACGGACACTCTTTTAAATCATAATATTTTTACAAAATATTGGTTACATCGTTCATGTTGAAAATATACATGTGAGAACAATGTAGACATACTGAGAGGAGTGCGCTCACACATTATTAAATAGCGTTTCCATGACAATCAGTGTAGTCACTTCGTCATTGTGTGTCAGAGGTGTCCAAACAAAACAGAAACGCGACTAACAATTTTTTTGTTTTTTAATGTTTATTTTGTTACTTTTATTTATGCTCCTTCGTAACTGTAATTCCAGTGCGTTTCCCAAATAAAATATTTTTCTTTCCTTCTTTCTTTTATCTTTTGACGTGGTAACGATTCTAACGATTTAAATCTTTGCCACTGCCATCATTTTCATGACAGCCGTCACTGCGGCCGTTAAGTGCGGCCACTGCTCTTTTTGAAAACAGTAGCTTAACTGAAATGTCTACATCAAGACAGTTGAAAGTTGAAGGATCTTTATGACGAAGGAGAGGTGAGAGCCTCATGGAATAAAAAAAAACGTAGTTTTTAAGATGAACTTGCCTAGCTTTTAAAGCTTGCACGTAAGACTTAGACGATTTTAGTCCTATTCGATAACCTGTAATCAGTACAAATAAATAAATAGTCGACCGCACGACTACTGTAACAATTTGGGATTGACAGCAACTTAAGTTGCCGTTAGGATGGTTTTCGTAGCACAAATGTTACCGCGATCGTAATAAAAAGTGCGCCAGCATCATCCATAGTGTAAAAGCATGCGCGTACTCACGTTGCTGTGGTTCTCGACCAGGCACAGGAACACGACGTCCTCTCGCAGCAGTCGTACGGCGCCGTGCAGCGGCTGTGACGTCTTGCTCTTCAACATCCGGTATAGAAGCGCAGATGACATGTGCGCAAAGTCCTCGCCTGAGGATAGGAATTTTATTAAAGTTATTGGATTTCATTAGCTCTTCTCTCTTGGCAGGAATCATTCGAGGAATTGGTGACTCAGTGGTAACAGCTCCGACATACGAGGCATTTTACTTTGTGTAGGTATTACCTAATTTATATCATCACCACTGTCCCGCACTGTTTTCGCGGGATCAGTAATGCTGGACTACACATGCGGGATCCGCGGTATTTGCGGGACTAAAAAAAATGAAATTCGATGAAAATGGGCGAAAATATGCAGTCTTGAAAAGCATGCACACAGCTCGACTGTACACTTGTGCGAGACAACAGGGATACAGAAAAATAATCGATATTTGAGTAGTTTTGAGTAAAATTGAGTATACTCGATACTTTTGTTACGATCGCGATACCGAGAATGTTCGTAATCGATAGTTTTGTTTCGATACTTAAATAAGCATCGATACTTTTCACTTTACTCGATATACGAATTGGTTTGTCTCTAATTCAGGGTCTTACCCGTAAAATAAAATATCTTTAGGGAAAAATTAAATGCATCGACACCATGTTTGGACGATATCTCGCGGTGAAGGCAATTTCGTTATTATTCCAATGAAATACAGTTATTGATTTGTGGTAAGTACTGGTATGATACGGTACCTACATTGTACAGTGGGATGCATCAATTGGGTACCCCAGTTGTATTAAAATTTTAATACAACTGGGGTCCCCAATTGATGCAGCCCACTGTACATATATTTCATATAACACTTCACAAATTCATGAACATAACTAAATACAACAAAAAGTATGATTTTATTTGCAGTCCCGCAAATCTCTCGGATGCGCGGGATTGATGACCTCGATCCCGCAAGCTTGCGGGATTGAGAATTTGATGAGGGAATGGATTCCCTAATGACCACTGCTCTCAAAACGGTGAGGGTAAACGTCGTGAGGAAACCGACATGTCCTAGAACTAAACATTAAAAAACGTGACATCTACCATACCGCGCTAGGCCCGCATGGTGGAAGCCCACTCCCTCTCACAGAGAGGAGGCCTGTGTCCCAGCAGTGGGAACATTATATGCTGATTAAGAGTGAATTGTTACAATTTAAACCTTATGTCAAAGACCATAGAAGTGTAGTCTCATAATGTTGTTAGTTAATGTGTGTGCACCATATGCTTCTAGGGTGATATTTTTTTATAGAGAAAAAAAATTACCCATCATCAAATCAACTGCTATTTATTTACTATACAGTGAATGTCATTTATGAGTGTCATTTAAGTAGTACTACACTATAGAAATAGCAAAGCTGTACAAATAATATTAATCAGTTCTAGTTATACTTCAAAGAACAAATACAAACAGATGTTATACAGAATCAACTGTTTTTCATAACACAAATAAGGTGAGAACAGACTAACAAATAACGAACAGACTTAAGCGCAGACTACATTGGGAACGAAGCTAAGTTCGTGGACGGACGCGTATCTATCTACCGAGCGGGCCGTAGGTAATTAATTCAAGTTCACTGCCCAGATAAACTATTGTAGCTTTATTATTCTGTGCTTCGGTTCACACCGCGGACTAAGGATTGAAGTATTAGAAGACGCGGTAGCTACATGAGCGAAGCTAAACGAACTTAGCTTCGGTACCAGTGTGGCCTGCGCTTTATAATGTATTTGAACTGTAGGAACAGTAGCGCGCGTAATTGCTTTAATACTTTTGATAACTATTCCCAATTTGCCTAACCTTTTCTCAACTATGTTGGGGTCGGCTTCCAGTGTAAGGCCCGGTACTGCACCAAAGCGGAGAGGAGAGGAGATGTGTTTTAAAAACCAATAGAATTTAATTATTCACGCATCTCGTCTCCACTCAGCTCAAGTAACGAAATCTGATTGGTTGTTAAAACACATCTCCTCTCCTCTCCGCTTTGGTGGAGTCCGGGCCTAACTGAATACAGCCGGATGCAGCTGAATACCAGTATTTTACATAGAGCGACTGCCTATCTGACCTCCATAACACAATTACAGGGTAACATGATACGGTGATACCTCTTGGTAAAACTGGTTGTCAGACTTCAAGTTATGCCATAACGACGGTCAAAGATCTACGAATGACAGACAGGACCAACGCAACGCCTTAACGAACTTTCCGAGGCACGGAGAGGTCTCATATGACATTTGGTAACTATTTCCAGTAAATTGAAACTCGCTAAGTGCTCATGCGTATACACGAGCGACACGCGTCAATTTGAGCACCGTACTCAAATGCACGAACGGTTGGTTTTTTTTAGTCATCTAATTACCAAAGTAGAAACATCATTTCTGATATTTAATCTTAAATTAATAAAACATTGATAAAAATAAGTCTACTTTTTACGGCTATGAATTTCAGCAGTTTTAATCAGTGGTCACAACGGTGTTGCTTTTGGAAATAAATCATATTTGATACATTTTCGATACTTGATATTTTATATCGAAATAATAAACATCGCCAAAAAAATATAGATATATCGACACATCGATATTTTTCTCCAAGCCTATTCGACGCGAGTCGACGGCTGCAGATTCATCTGCAGTTGACGCGTGCGGCTCGTGTGTATAAGCACTATTTAAACTATCTAACTGTTACATAGACAAATAGACTTTTTTGTTTTATTAGTGTAAGAGTCACTCAACTTGAGTGGTAAAGCGATGAGGTTGACTATACCTACAAAAAAATATTTAATAAAGTAAATTGGCTTATCATTTTCCGTGAATTGATATGCCTTAGTCCTTCATTGGGTTTTCGAAGGAAAAATTTGCTATATACTTAATGGAAACCCCTATTATACTACCAATTAAAACATATGTTTGTGTGGCTTAAATTATTCCACTAAGGCAAATTCGACCACACTTTTATACCTAGATATGCCTTATCCAGCAAATACATTTTTAATTTTTGCCAGTTTTCCCTTAAAAGAACTGTCAGAAAACAATTTTATTCCGAAAATAAAAAATCTTACTTCGGCTAAATCTGCCATTAATACCTTTTGCATAATGTAGGTATACCATACTATAGCATATCCAGACACAATGTTGCATTACACAGCTAATTAAATTACTTGTAATTAACACAACATTGTAAAGTTATATTATTACATCAGTATTTTCTAGTCATAACAACTAATAAGTAGTCTGTTCCACAAGTATCTGATAAAATTGTAAACACACCCTGTTCAATTAAAGTGAATAAGTAAATATTAATCTGTATTAGAACACTTCATCTTTATACACAGGGTTATTGGTAATAATATGTTCGCAATCCATTAAGGGGATGTAGGATAGGTCACTTGCAACCAAATGACCCCTTATGACTCGTATGCAAATGTCAACCATATTCGATTTTTTTATAAAATTTCATATTCCATATTTTCCACATTCCACACACACCACCATAACCACATACCACCACATACACCACACACACACACACACACACACACACACATTTTCCACACCACATCCATTCCATTCATTTCATTCCATTCTTCATTTTTCCACATTTTTTTTTTCCATAGATATCTTCAAAAAACATAAAATGTCAAATTAAGGATCATTTGGTTGCCAATGACCTCTCCTACATCCCCTTAATAGATTGCCGACATATTACCAATAACTATGTTTAACTCACCACTTTTTAAAACAATTATTGTTTGAATAACATTATTAAATTGTATTTGAAAAATCATCTTCAAAAATTGAGGCGTTTTCTGATCCATTTGTGTACATTTTTATTAGATACCTTTGGAACAGACTAAAGTAATAAAATGGCATACCAGTCAGATCATCCCAATGTGCTGATATAAGTCCCGAGCAGTGCTCTTTGAGAGCCGACGCACCAATCTCATCAGCTGCCGAGTAGAACTTCACACAGGATCTGAAGACAACACGGGAACATGTTTGTAATCAAATGCCTCATTAACCTTATCTAGATGTAAAAGCAGCTGCAGATTGACAAATCTTTTAAGGTTCCTTTTGTTAGAAAAAAGATTACAGCAGCCTGGAATTTTGAGCTGAAGTCTATAAACAACAATGAACAGACTCCTTTTGCATGTGACTAAGTACTAGCACAGCAGAAAAATTTGGACATACTTTGATTACTCTTGCATGGATTGTAGGGTTTCTTGTAACTATCTGGTTACAAAAACATGCAAAAATCTTACTAATATTATTATTAGTAAAAAATGCAAATGTTTTGATGGATGGATGTTTGTTACTTACTAAATCACGCCAGAACGGCTGAACAGATATTAATGAAATTTGGCACAGAGAAATTGAACAGTCTGGAATAGCACATAGGCTACTTTTTTTATCCCAGTAATACTTTCCCATGGGATGATTTCCGACATCCACGCGGGCAAAGCCGCTGGCCAGAGCTAGTATTTCATATGGTACATAATGAAAAATAACAACAAATTAGGTAAATCTAAGATAGTGTTCCTCTGTTTAGATTGTGTACAAAGAATTTTTAATATTATATTAATATTAACATAAAAACATGTTATTGATAAAATTTCCTTGCCTTAGATGAATTCTTGTATTCATTAAAAAAAAACTGAATAAAAGTTATGTTATTTCCAAGTTATTCCGTACCTAACTCCAACTGATGCTATGAGAGCTTGCTCACACTTTCCAACTAATCCATACAGTTTGAAGCCGGCGGCAGATTTCATCAGCTGCAGAGCAAAAGTGTCTCCTCGGGACAGGTCCACCACATCTGTGTACAACCATTTGAGGAGGGCAGCGCCAATATCATCTGGTAGGGTAGACCAGTCTGAAATATAATTGTCATATGGAATTCATGAGTAATGGCAAATTAAGCAATTTGCCAAATACAACATAAAATATATAGGTATTAGTAACCAACAATGAGTTATCATACTTAGATAAGAGCATGAGATTACTACACTACACACCTAATCATCATTACTTATAAATAAACTAAACCTCACCTAATTCCTCGAGATTCTTGAGGGCTTCCTCATTCCAGTCATCGGAGCGCGCATTGAGCACGAACTTGTGACCAGGCATGGACTTGCTCTGCAGCTTGATGGTGATGTCGGAGTACGTCTCCCTGCCGTACAGAGTTGCCACCGTCATAAGCAGGCGAGCAACAAAGCTCGTCTCGCTCAGGTCGCCGGCCGACGCAGCCGCCAGCGTGTACTTGCGCTCCACCTCCGCGCAGTGGCTCTGCAGCTTCCCATACTCCTCCTTCAGCAGCGACAGATGCTGCTGAAGCTTCGTCACCTCGCTGGAAGCTGCACAAACCGACATAGTCACAAGACTGCCACCGACAACACCGCCCACTATTACAAACAAGTTTTGCACGCAAAAAACATGAAATGTGTAGCGACTACTCACCCATGACGAGGTTTTTTATGGGTGATGCAGGATCTAAAAAAAAATCCTTGAATTCACTTGTCTGGATAAAAAAATATTTATTCGTAAATTAAGAAATGACAATTTATCTATTGTCAGCAAATTGTCGGCCATCAGTCAATAAACATAACGTTTCTTTTCACATGATCGCATTTTACTTTTTTCCGCAGCACAAAATTACGGAGGGAGCATTCATATTTGATTGGTTTTATAATCTATTAGAAAACTTTGAAATCTTTTCAATAACTTGTTCATAAGATTTTTGCGAACATAAAATAATGTGTAAAAAATTATTTAAGGACTAAGACAAACGTTTTATTTCTTCGTATAAAGAAATACTCATGACATTATCTCATTTTGACAGATTCTGAAATGGTCCAGTACACAAACTTCTGCAAAGCATGCGAATGAAATAGCTAAATACAAACTAACCTTAACAGACAGAGATAGAAGTTCAAAGTTATCAATGAGTTCTGGTTCTGAGTTCATAATATTTACAAAGAAAGTGGTAACGGGTTGGCTAACTTGACTTGACGCAAAATATTATAGTAGTTTCGGTCACTCATAATAGGTGTCACTACGTATGCAAAATCTATTTTCAAGATAACCTTCAAGTGATTTTGTCAATTATTGATAACAAGAATTACTTTTTAACAACCTTTTATTTAGTAGTTTAGAATCGTATTTAAGCGTGTTTTGTTCTCAATATGAATTCTCTAAATAGAGTGTTAAGTTTAAGTTCAGCTATACCGAAGAATTCGAGGTACTTATCGTATTGTTGTTTTGTACAGTGTCCGGTTTTAAATTTGGAACTTTCGCGTAAATGCAAGTTATTTTTGTAGGTTGATTTCAACAAGTGCACGATTATCGAACGCTGACGATGGATGGTTTTCGAAGTTGCTGGTTCGGAGGATAGAGCCGACGAAGGAGTCCCACAGTCGGATGCTTAGCGACAAGGAGATAATTTATGCTCTCCATACACATAACATAAGGCCGGACTCCACGGAAAAATACTTGCAAAATTAGTATGTGTTTGCATAAATTTTCTTACATAAGAACATAATCTGAATGCTTCACTAGCATATTGTGACCTAGCAATGTTCAGACTAGCTATTATGCAACATTCTGTAAATAGAACATTGCATATTACCTACAGTAACAAATCATTACAATTCCTACAAATAAATGTTATCAGCATTAAACCTTGACCCTTTACATCAGTCATATAACTGAGTTTAAGTGTTGTTTCTAACATAATACTCTGGCTCGGGCTAAAACCATATTTCAAAACTTATTGCTATCTTTAATATGTGGTAGCTTTGAAAAGATTAACTTTTTGAAAACAAGCTTTCACATAATTACCTTTCTAACTACCATCTTGTTCAACTTGAATGATCAACACATTATTATTGTAAACAAACATTGCATTCAATCAATTTTTGTACTCTTATTGTTATTAAAATTAGGCAACTTGTATGCCATGAAAGTAACGTTTAATTAACTTTTAGCAAAACATCAGTGGAGTTTGTGCACTCTCAAAAAGCGGAGCTTGGCTGCGAGTTGGTGGGATCATGGACAGTGTCTGTGGGCGATATGGACCAGGCCCTCCACCTGTGGAGATATGTCGGAGGCTTCGAGAAGATTGACAAAGCAAAGATCTTGTTCAAAGAGAATGCTGTAAGATATCATAATGATTGCTAATTGTCTACAATAATTGTTTTACAATGGGAAACTTAATTACCATGTAAGGCCATTTATCCCGAAGGTTGTAAGATTTTATGATTCAAAGATGGTACACTTGGTTGGTAGGTACATCTTGACCAGCCAGTAGGTACCTAAAAATACAGGGTGAATTGTAATTTGACGTATTCCTTCCAGGACATGGTAGTTTGACCCATTTGCAACAGTTAAGCACCCCATAAAGCCTAGGCGGAATTTCATGGGAATCGAGAAACCCCAATTTTTATGTATTTTTGGAAATTTCCCAGAATTCATCACTAATATCACTTTTTTTCTAAAATCAAATTAAATGGCCTTCATTTGTATTCCATTGGGTACCTATTACTGTAACAAACTTTCATTGTAACCAAATTTTCTAAAACATCAAACAGTTAATTAAAAGTTAAGTTAGAAGTTTATTAACCATTTTCAAAAATCATGTAGGTACAGAGGCCAGCACATCAAGCTACCCCAATCTGTCAAATTTTCCTAATTGAATATGAACCTTATTTCTTTGAGGTAAAGTTGAAAATCTATCAAAGAAATTTGACAGATTTTGGTAGCTTGATGTGCTGGCCTCTGTACATGAACTTTGACATCAGTTATCTCAAAATTTTACTATGACATTAAGGGCCTGTTTCACCACCTAAGATAATTTCATACAAATTCATCCGTTTGTTACCCTCTTACAATGCTGCCGAAATTCATTAATTTTTTTTTTTCCTTTTTTCAATTTATTCGGTAAGTAGGTAGTGGCTATTCGGACATCATGAAATACGCCCTAAGTGACAGTATAAATTAGGGGGAAGACATCTTCATTTAATCAGCTATCTAAGGAGGTACAAAAGTTAAACAAATATTTTGAGGAGTTAATGAAACAGTAGATAATGCTGGGAAAGGTTGAATTTGCAAATTGTTGAATTAACTGGTTTATGCCATCCCACTACTTTCTAACCTCCCAGCAATCCGTCACACATTAGGCACCCAGGTCGTCATGGCCAGGTCACCATAAGTCGCGGAGCGGCTGTTTTTATATGGAACTTAAAACATAACTGGCGAAATGTGGGCGTACTGCAGGTACAACTCTGCCTAAACCTCCGGGGATTACAGGCGTAATTTTTATGTTTTAAATTATAGTTATTTGATTACAATCATGTGTTTAAGTATCGGTCACTAAGTAGGTACCAGTCACCCTATAAGTACAGGAAAAGTTTTAAGCAGTACGCAAATTTTCACAGAATGTTCTACCCATGAATATCAACAGGGACCAACTCTGAAATCACGAAAAAAAAAACAGTTGTCTCTACAAAAGTTAAATACCTACTCAACCAAAGTGATTCGATTCAACAGCACATTTTTTTTTGGTGATTTCAGAGTCGGTCCCATAGTGGAAGTTGTTCATATTCATAACATCCTGTCATAGCGCACTGCTTAAAAACATTTCTTGTATAGATCAACATAATAATATATAGATAGATAGATCTCTTTAGCATGTTACGGTTTTCTCGTGCAGGATTACCGGGCGCTCGAGGTGGAGCGCGGTAACTTTGTGAGGTCGCGACACTTGCAGTACTTGCTGGCATTCAGCTTCTGGCCCAACGGAGAGCCCCGCTCGTCCAGCAACATTTATGAGATTCGATCCTACAGGTTTGTCTAATTTGTATTTACGTTATAAGATCATTACTCCAGTATTCGCCGATGTGTTAGGTATAGTGCGCACGTAAGTGCTGATCACCGCCTGAGGTATGTGAGCGGTGAGACGGGGCGAGGGCGCGATTGACAAAATAGCTTAAAGTAGGCAAAAAGTACTTTGCCTACTTTAAGCTATTTTGTCTCAATGTTTTCATATCTCAGGCGGTGACTAGCGCTTGCGCGCGCCCTATAGTACAATTATATCCCATCACTGAAAGATGTTAGGTCATTTGTTAGTGTGGCTGACACTGGCTTGGCCACCATCAGGGATTTTTTTGATAACACAAAGATTTAGTCGAAATTTGTCGCCAAATATCAGAATTTGTCGGTCACTGGTTCAAAAGTTATAAGGGGTCATTGGTGGCCGATCTGGAGAGTCTCCCCAGCTTGGCCACCTTTATATCTCAAAAACTAGGGCACCTAGCGAAGATCTGTTTTCTCCCAGATTTAGTCGCTAATTAGTTGAAATTAGTCGCCAAATATCAGAATCCGTCGGTCACTGGTTCAAAAGTTATAAGCGTTTCCAGGTAGCCGATTTGGAGAGAATCTCCCCATTTATATCACAAAAACTAGGACTAGGTGTCCTAGTTTTAGGCTACTAATACCGACTAATTAGCGACTAAATCTGGGAGAAAACAGATCTTCGCTAGGTGCCCTAGTTTTTGAGATATAAAGGTGGCCAAGCTGGGGAGACTCTCCAGATCGGCCACCAATGACCCCTTATAACTTTTGAACCAGTGACCGACAAATTCTGATATTTGGCGACAAATTTCGACTAATTAACGACTAAATCTTTGTGTTATCAAAAGTAAAATCCCTGATGGTGGCCAAGCCAGTGTCAGCCACACCATTTGTTACCCTATATAAAAATATACCTGTGGTCATTTGACTGAATAGATAAACCACCGAGTATACCTCATTTACTAGACAAAATTGTATTTAAAGATATACTGAATACAGCAGGAGTATTCAATTACGTAGATTAATATCACTTAGTCTTATCGGCCATCAAGCTCATTAACTTTCGCTCGACAACCTTGCGAACACTTACTAATGAAGTGGCTATTATAGCCTATTAAATGTAAATACTTATATTTTCATCAGTCTGAAGCCTGGCACTATGATTGAGTGGGGCAACAACTGGGCTCGCGGTCTCACATACCGCCGCGCTCAAAACGAAGCCTTCGCTGGATACTTCTCGCAGATCGGACGACTCTACAACGTACATCACATTTGGTGTAAGTATTTCAGCATTTAAAGCTAACCAGATTACTAAAGCCTCGAATATGGTAAACAAAAGTTGCGCAACATTGTTGCACCAACATAACAGATGTGCACTAAATGTTTCCAGCAACAAAATCCTGTTGCTGCAACTATGTTGCGAACTGTATACCTTATACGGAGCTGACTGGATGTGCCGGCCACACAAATATTTTTTGAACCTGCAACCCGGGACATCGAAGCCATTCACTCAGTCAATTCGCCAACCTGATTTTCGTAATTCTATTCTCTTCAGGCTACAAAGATCTGCAAGCTCGTCGTGAGACGCGTGAGAGCACATGGCGCAACCCTGGCTGGGACGAATGCGTGGCATACACCGTGCCTCTCATCCGCGAGATGCATTGCCGCATCCTCGAACCCACATCGTTCTCTCCCACGCAGTAGACCAGTTCAGCGAACTGCTTCCGACGACCGCATTTACATTCTTTAGGAACTGCCTTTATCGATTATCGAAAATTTATTTTTATATAGGAATCAATGGGGTACCTATCCAATCGTAACTACGCCCCAGTCTAATGCAATGATGTTTCAAACATTTGTTTAGAACTTTAAATGGAATAGGCATTCAATATATTGCGGCATTGTGCTTCAATATCCAGTATGACTTTTAAGTTTCCAACTAGGAAACGGTATACTGAAAGCTACATAGAAAATATTTTACCAAAAAATTATATCAATTCTATTTTTTTGGTTGAACAATTCAAAGGCAAAAAGATTTTATTGATTGTCAATCAGATGAGCATTTCTGCAAATGTTTTATAATATGTATATTCGGCAACTCGTAATAATATTTTACTCTCGTTACCAACCAGACGTCAGTCATCTTCGTGAGCACAATATTTTCCGTCGTCTTCACAGCATTATTTTATAAGCCGTGTGGTTATTATTTGTAATTGTACGCGCAATGTGGAGACACGGCTTTAGTGTGTAGTATAGAAATTAGTTTTTATTATTTTTTTTCTTCTTTTTGATAGCATTTATGAAAAACGAAACCGTAATATTAATGTAAGATCAATCTTAGGCTTAATTCAAGATAATCATGAGAATAATGTACTTTGGTATTGTTGTTGTATGATCCTTGTTTTCTTTGTTTCACATTTTATGTTAATTCAGAAATAGATTTTTTAAACAGTTTGACTTAACTTTCATTCGTGCTCTGACACCATGACAATATGAGGAAGGCATTGTAGTAAATAATACAAGTGAGTGATTTTCTTTCCATTTAATTTATTTCGGTTTGATTTTTCATGAACCAGATTATATTACAGTATTATTAGTGATAATAGTTAGAATCTAGAAATTCATTGTTAAATATTATGTAACAAAAAATAAAAAGAAAACAACGGTGCACCGGGCGAGCCGCAAACAATCGCAAACTATAATCAATAACCGGCGGCTGCGCGCGCGCACCTTGTCACATCGGTCACAATATTGCTAACTACCTATCTGTGATAAAAGACTATACAATGGTAAAATATAAAAATTGTATAGTTACAATTTACAAAATACGTGACCGCTAACTACGAGTTTGGTACTTCTATCTCATAATAATTATTCCGTAGATCGTGACCGCTGAAAGGTGACAGATAACTGATAACATCTAACTCTAGAACAGCTAAGTGGTGGGAGGTTGGAATAGGAAAAAGACGCGCCTACGCACTATACCCGAGCCTTCCGGCCTGCTACAGGGTGTGCAACAGTCTCGCGTGTCACGAAACCGGCACGATCTCTGCGCCAGCGTTCAGGCAGAGGACTATGACAGCGAGCAACTCTACGCGCCTAACTTTAAGTACCGACCTATTGCACCCAAGCGAAGTTACAGCTTAATGTTCAATTCCATAGTGCTTCGGTTTCCGAATGGCCGTTTATTACCCGTAGTCCCTGGAAGGGATCACGGGGATTTTTTTTACCCGTGGTCCCTGCGAGAAATACAATGCTGCCGAATTAAAATGGTATTCTCGAAAATATGATTCGCGACAATTACAAATAATATGTATTTACATAATTTTCTGAAATCAAATCGATACACGGCAAATCTAACTTAGAGAGATGTATTGATGAATTTTATGGGTAATAATTATGTAAATACATAATTTGTTATCGTTGCGAATCACATTTTCAAGACTAACATATTAATTCGGCAGCATTGTATTTCTCGCAGAGTCCACGGGTAAGAAAAATCCCCGTGGTCCCTTCCAGATACTACAGGAGGGACCAAGGGTAATAATCGGAATAGCTACGACTTCGGCGGAGATCGACAGTGGACGAAACGTGACGGAATAGTACGCCGGCATTATTTTGTCACTCAGATAGCCGATTGATAACGCATTTTAGGATAAGCGCTTGTCTCTTCTTTTACTACTGTTTTAGTGTCAAGTTATCTTACATTTTACCAAACAATATTATCTAGTATATAATTACCTATATTGAGTATTTTGGGAGTGTTTGATGTGCGTCTAACACGTTGTTTATCAAGTGAGTTATGTACAGCTGAGTACTTCCAACGGTTAGGTCCACTCGGCGCGCTCGCAGTCTATTATTATGTACAGAGACAGGGTGACAAGTCAAGTTAGGCTGTGTCTAGAGATTATTGTCATATATTTGGTCAGTTCAGGAGGGGTAATGTGGAGTCTACGAATAGTGATACCTATTCACAATGCCATTTACCATTATCTTGCATTATCTAGGAAATCGAAGCAAATTTTATAATTATATGATTCGGGTAAATAGCGTTGTGTAAAGATATTCACGTAAAACAGCTAACTTTTGTCAAACGCTTTGTATATAATTTTATACCTAAGTCACTTAGGCTTCGATATTTTAAATCCGTCGAGAAACTTCCAACAAACTCAAATAATACGATCACATCATGTGATGCTTTAGGAAAAGAATATTAATAAAAATAATAAAAAATACTTTAAAAATAGTATTAACTAAATTTGGGTATTTATGACTATAATCCATTTTAAATTAAATAATACATTTGCTATACATATTTGACTGGTAAGCTTAGTACACAATACGATAGGGTAATAAGACACTAAATAAAGAAAATAGCACTTAGTCGGGCCCCGCACGGGGACCGCCGCGTCGTACTTCCAATGTACACAAAACCGCACTCGCACCTTACAAAAGTAACAAATTATTTATAATATTTAAATTATTGTTCTTTATATACATAACGCCGAGCCCGGCGCGCCCCCTCGCCCGTAAGGCAAATCGTGTGCTCGCTAATACATATTCACAATAATACATATACTTTATATATTTACACAACGTAACCGGCAGTGGCACAGCGCGATACGCACCACCTGCACATTGTTATTATGATTTAGTAAAGCGTGTTACAATCCTTTTAATAAAATCTAAAAATCATCTAAAATAAGCATAATAATAAACGTTTTCGTTACAAAACCCTTTTAAACATTTAATAAACTCAATACTAGGCCAATAAACAAATACCGTCAGTCCGCTCTTCAAAGAATTCAACTTACATTAAATATATGCAAAAATGGTTCCTAAAGTAAAAACTAATGATATGAATATTAGAATTTTGTCTATCTAATGTTGTAAATAATAACATCCTCTGTGAACAGTGAGGTGGGGCGGGGTGCGCGCGGCTCGGTGCCTCGTCTCTGACTACTTCATCTAATTAATGCCTTTTGTCAACTTGCTAAGCGTACACTTTGAGGATCAACATTCCTTGGTTTCTCTGCTAAGTTTACCTCATCATTTGACGTGGTCGCAGTAATGCGTATTGACATTTTTCATCTTGTTTCATTAGAGCATCAAGATGAAATATCAGCTAGAACCACTGTGGAAACTTACCATAAACTACATATTTATACAAGATTGGATCAGGAATACTAGATTTTAAAATTTAATCATGCTCTCTACTGGACACTGTTCCGTTGTAGTACGTGTGCTGCGGTTTAACGATGGACGGTCTAATAATATTCTAGTGACGATGATAAAATTTCTTATGTCTAAGAGATCGAATATTCAGACGCAAATAATTAAGTTTTACATTTTAAAGTGTTAATTTCAATATTCTCGTGTGACAACAATGTTATGTGTAGTGCGGATACTTCGAGCACGTATTTTATCGTATTCCCAGTTTACAACTAATGTTTCGTTAAAGTTATCTAGCGCCGTGACGGCTGGCAAGCCAACGGAACAGTGTCGTACCGTGAGTAAATCTCTAATAGAAAAGAAGCGTCTCATTCTCACATCGATGCATCATTTAAATAACCTCAGACACATGCAGACAGATTTGCGTATAACCTCTTTGTTACCGTTATAATATATCTTCACTCTTAACTATGTAAAAACATGTTTCCGATATTTTGATACAACATTTAGACAGAGTTAGGCACATTTTTCGATTGATGGCTGAAACATCTGATTCATAAAATAATTTTTATTTTTAAACATGCATTATAAAATACAATAAATAATCATTCACTTTAATTCAGTGATCCGTCTAACTAAAAATATATAACTGAAAGCTACATATTATTATGTATGTACAAATGTAGATGTATTCAGTTGCGATTATTTACCAAAACACCAGAAACATGGTGATGCATTAACAACTGCGTCGAGAATAATGTTTGTGTCTCATTACAACAGACATTAGTAACCTTATTTCAATACAGATAATGGTTATTATTGCGCGCTGCAACTTTCCAGTTTATTCCTCGACTCGACTGTAGCTAAGAGATAATTATTTAATTATGGAGTGCAATAAACTTAATAGTGTAATAAAATAGGAAATGCCCTCCCGAACCATTTGGCAAACGGCCGTACTTTTCACTTTGGAAGACGTAACAAAAAAATATAAAAAAATTAGGCTAATATTATCAGTGTCCAGTATGTTAAATAGTTTCATGTTGCCAATTAACATGAATTTACATACCGCGGGAGGGCAGACAGTCTCAGTAATAAGAATGGGACATGGAGTTCTAATGCTGGTGCCAAAACATTGTACCGTGCCCAATACTCGAAATAATACTTCTGCGGACCACAATATACTCACACGATTCAATCAATCAACACATATAATTTTCGTAACAAGTCTAATGAGGTAGCCCGTGAACATTGCTAACGATAATAACAACAATCGATCGTATGTAACCGCTCCGAATACTAGAGAGCGCAATGAGTGTATGACACTTCAAAAAAATTCGCGATGAAAAATTTACAATACTTACACCCGGGGTCCACAAAATTTTGTGAGCGTCATAACGCCCTATAGTTTGCGTCGTCGATTACTGCACCGTCAATATTCGTTCTTCCGCCTTATCACAGTGGCGTTCGAGTCATGAATATAGACGGTGAGGGGATCGCGCGCCAGTCAGTTTCCATCACGAATATGAGCATGCAATGATCTACTGAAGCGTACACTTGGGTGTACAAGCGCGTAGAGTTGGGTTTGGCATCAGCATTAGGCGGCGCGCGCGCGCTACAGCGAGCCGGCCGCGAAGCTGGCGGACGAGTTGCTGTGCGCCAGCGACAGCATGGAGCCCGACAGCGACTGCTCCTCCTCACCGTAGCCCTCCCGGCTGCCCTCCGCGATCGCCATCGCGCTGAACATAACAAAAAAAAGAGAAGACAATTAGTAACCATAATATCGCCTACAAGGCTTTATAAAATTAATTGTAGAAACTTCACTGTATATGGTATCTAACAGTAACTAAAAAATGGATTATTAATTATAAACATAATTTCTAGTAACGCTCGACACGAGCTCATATCAGATTTTTTTTTTGCTATTAGATACTGGTACTCGATACCCAAGTCTGCAAAGATACACCAATTTTTGTTTAGCCAGTATGTATATTCTAAGCGAGATGTTGATGCCCTCGGAATGGTGAAGTCGGCACCGCACCGTATTGTAACAGGCTTACAGACGACTTGTGAATTTGACAGACATGTCTGTAGCAGCAACCTTATTGTAACGACAATAAAGATCCCTGTGATTTTGACAGTGATGCAATATATTATATAAGGACTGTAAGTATCATGATCGTGAGCTCACCTGAAGCCGAGGCGCGCGCTCTCGTTGTCGAAGTGCTCAAGTTCGCGCTCGTGTCTCTCGTGGAGCAGCCGCGTGCGCTCCGCGCGCTCTGCCACGAACTGCGCACACTCGGACTCCATCTAAAATACAAACAAATCATTACATTATCATAATATCAAGGCTCGATAGTACACCCACATTTCGCCAGCTATGTTACCATAATAAATAATAGGGGACGAACACGACGTCTGTAAAGTCACCTTAATATGACATTGTGACGCTCTGGTAAGGTTTCGCGTAACGCATCATTGATGTTTGTTAACGACACGACAAGTGAATGCTTCATGGTCCCCGGTTGCGGTTGTGCGCGCGCAAGTGCTAGTCACCGCCTGAAGTATGTGAGCGGTGAGGATGGGGGAGGTAGACAAAGATCAAGCTAACTCAGTCTGCCAATCTTGTCAATCGCGCCCTACCCCGTCTCGCCGTTCACATACCTCAGGCGGTGACTAGCACTTGCGCGCGCACTATAGTTCATCATCTCGTTGATTTATCTTGTGATGTATTGGAAGTAAGAATGTTCTGCTTAGGGTAAGTTTCCACCAGAGATGTGCGAAGATGCATAGCGAGGAATGTGCGTAAAACCAATAGCAAAGCTTGCTTAGTTCAAGCTATGAAAAGAAGCGATCTCAACGTATCCTCGCTCATTTTCGGTGGAAATGCAGCCTTTAAAATACCCATCATACCTATTATTCCAAAAATACGTACGAGTAGGAACTTATTACTTTTCTTAAAATCAATGCACGCATTAATTCAAAACTATGTGTTTATATACTATTATTTCGCGGACATTGGTGTGGGGGTACACGTTTACCTAGTTTTTAATTTGTTCTGTCACACTTAAATTGTAATGTGTAACTGTTTATGTCCCAATGAAGTAAAATAAAAATTAATATAAAAAATACCTTCTGCTCGAGCAGTGCCCTCCTGACAGCGACGCGCTCCTCGAGCTCCCGTCTCTCGCGGTTGCGCTGCGCCTCGGCTTGCATCTTGCTCTTGCTCTGGTAAGCCGTCAGCATGTCCAGTTCATGCTCCAACTGCATCTTCAGTTGCTGGCACTCCATCTGTAGAAACATAGTGAAGCAATTAAGTAGAGTTTACACTATAAGAATTTGAGGAGCTTGGACATCTCTGTATTAGTCACAAAACTCATCCAAACTGGGCCCCAATTCTGTATGATTCCCCGCTTACATCTTAACACGTCCAAACCACCTCAATATTGTGTCTTGTAGAAACTCATCACAGAGTGCTTTTTAGTTTCGTTCATTGTGTCATACAGAATACGCAGATGTGTGATGTGTGTGTGATTAACTCAAGGAATTGACGTGGTTTCGAAGTAAGAAATCGTAAGTGGTCATAGTGAATTAGGGCCCTGAGTTTGATTGTTGAAAGGCGTAAGTGTCTATGGAAGTCACGTAGGCGAGACTCGGCATACGAATATCGATCTGTGTTTCCACTCACATAACAATTTTCACGAACTGTCATTTGGTAACTCGAAATACGATAGCACGCTGTCTTGAAATGCGAGGCGATTCACAACTTTTGAAATGAGGCACCGTCCGGAGGGGAGTCGACACCCGTCTGGTCGGAGGATCCTTCCTTTTCAATAGAGAATGAGTGAACTTTACACTCTGTTTCTCATGCCTCTATACCAGAATCTCGCATGCTGTTTACAAAGGTCATCTTTTCCATCTTCTTTTGACAATCGCTTATACGAGGCAAGACTGTCGGGCAAAACACCAATAGTAGTGAAACACTTACCATCTGACTCTCGTCTAGCCTGACGGTTTGCTTCTGTAACATCTCAGTGATGCTCTGGTCGTACTGCTCGCCCAGCAGCACCAACTTGCGGCGCTTCTCATCCTTCAACGTCTTTATCACTTCCTTCTGATGCTCCTGTAATACAAACAAAAAGGTATTTAAATATTTTGCGCAAAATATACATTTTAAAAGAATTGGTATTCAAAGTAAATCCTAGCATATTTGGGAAAAGGCTATGCTGGTGCAGGGAGGTAAGTTCCTCACTCTCCGGACCCGCAGCAGGCGAACCGGGCGTCAGCGGAGGGCGGATAACGTCATCTTCCAGTCCCCATAAACAGGTCCGGAGGGACGGCGGACTTGAGAACGTCCGCCATCCCCCATCCAGCAGGACCCGAGGCGGCGGCGCGTATGTTCCACACGCGCCCCTGTTGGACGTCGCGGGGGAGTCTTACACCTCACTTCCCCTGCGGTGGCCTGCAAAGGCGGGCCGGCACCAGCCGGGGATCGTGGAAGATGTAAAGTTCCCATGATCCCAGGTCCAAGTGTGGGAAGGGTACGCCAAGGTAATTTTTAGTCAGTAAGAGACTGACAGGCCCCTCAGACAGACATTAATGAGAATTTTCCACCCCGGAACCAAAAAAAAAAAGGGAGGTAAATCTCCTGCATAGTGTAAAGACTCCGGGCTGCTACTGAGATCATGAGAAATTCCAGATAGAACAACCCAATAACACTCCCTGACCTGGGAATCGAACCCAAGACCCCATTCTCAGCAGTTATTTTAAAAAATGTGCTGAATTTGTGGTTAATGTTTGCGCGTCGATGTCCCCGTGTTGGTAAGGGCAGAAAGGGTTTCGAGAAAGGATAGACCGTCCCCCCCTCCTCCCACCTCCTTGAACTTCATCAAGGATTTAACAGTGTTGTGTTACTATTTGTAGGTTCACTGCATACACAGTAATCACAATAATTATTATTATACCTTCCGCCAGATAAACGTACAGTAAAAGTAGTTGACGTCTTCTGTATTCCAATATTTCAAAACGATACGAAAAAAATGTTAAGGCAGTGTCGCTAACACGATCAAAACAAACGTATCGCGGCAAGAGGCGTCCTTGACGCGTGCACGTGCCATGTTTTTTTTGTTCACATTTATTTAAGATTTGAGGCGTTTTAGTATAAATGGGGTTAATGATTTTTATTGCACCCTTATCTGGGCGTAAGGTATAGCAGCATAGCATTAAATAACTATACTCCACTTAAAATAAGATTAGAAATTTAAATAAACCCTTTTTACAGTATGTTGAACCGATTTTGACTTTTAATGCGTTGGTGGCATGACAATTTAATGGCAGCTGCAGTAAACAGTTGGTATTGTAACCACATTTTTGCTTTTTATGCCTATGGAATAGAAGTCAAAATCGGTTGAACAGACTGTAAAAAAGGTATATTTAAATTTCTTATCTTATTTCAAATGAAGTATAGTCAATTAGAGAGAACAGTCCAGATTAAAAGCTTACCTTAGCGGTCATCTGTAGTATCTGCGCTTTCAGCGCCTTGTACTGACGCGTCTGTATCTTGCACGTCTCGCGAAATTGCTTGCGTATCTGCATCTCTTTTTGCTGTAAACATATATGTACATTATTATTTCATTCAACAAAGTAGTCAACAATATTTATGCCAGTAGTCTTGTTTCAGTTGTTACTGGAATCACATAAATACTGACATGTTACTCAATCACATGAATAATCTTTGCAAATCTATAAGAAGATGACAAAAAGTTTGGTGTATGTGCTCTCCATCCAATCCGTCGTGGGAGGTGATAAACTTGGGTTTGTTGTTTTACAGTGCCGTCATCTAACGGCCAAAACATGACGGTTGTCCATAAAAGGTAATTTTTTTAACCGTGAACAAAACACTGATTTTAATAACGGTTGCCAGGCTTTAGTTACCTTGAGACTCTTGGGCTGCTGCTTGAGCTGCAGCGCATGTTTCTTGCGCAGCTCATGTTCGGCACGCTGCATGTACTCGCGCTGGTTGGCCAGCTCCGTGCCGTGCTGGTTTGACAACTGCTCCTCTCTGTAACACAACAACACATTATTACTCTCTTCTACACAATCCCAACAATGACAGGATAACCACCGAACTTATCAGCTATAGTTTGACCGCTACCGCTGTATCGAGCTTTAGGTATGTGCGTGGCGAAACGGGGAGGCACCGCAGGCCGCTCATGGCGTCCCACCGCTCATTCGTCAACGTTCACGGCGTCCCGCCGCCCGCGGTACAGCGGTAGCGATCATCTACATCTCCCATATGAAACAAAGCTCGTTAGAGATGCAAATCGTACCGTATTGGGTATTACACCAACAAAGCACATAGCAATATGATATTGTGTCCGAAGTGGAGATACCACCCAACTTTCACGGATGCCCTAGAAAGATGACATAACAAATCAGCTTTTCTGGCTATCCCAGCCCATAAATGGTAGCAACGTCATAGCTTTCCAATTCAACCATCATGCTGACTTTGAAAGAGGATTACATCCAGCAGTACTTCAATATACTTGTTTGTTACTATTAGATGCCAACATTCAGCAACTAATTAAGAAACGGCCTGTATAAACTTGTAGTGACGTGTGTACGTACCTAAGCGCATGCACGCCCTTCTGTTGCCTGTACTCGAGCTCCTGCGTCTTCTCGTGATGACGTAACAACATGGCGTGTGCTTGTTCCAGCTGATTCTGTCGCTTGTTCAGCTCCTGCAGACGATAAGCACGCGAGTTTAGTACTTTGCAGTTGTGTACTTTGTGACAATTTTGTGGATTTTGTGGAAATTGTAACAGTAATTTAAATGGTGTGCATAATAAAGAGTATTCTATTCTATTCTATTCTATCATTCCAAAAGCCGGGAATAATAATGTTGAAATCCGTTAAGATTGATTCAGTGTGTTGCGTGGCAGCTATTCGACCCTCGATTATGTTTTAGAGTCCATCAATATCGATATCGACTGTCTACTTGATATCGCGGAGTTGGCCCAGTACACAGGACATCGACGCGCAACCTGTTATCATGGATTTAGTACATGATTCTGGACCCCCCTTTGTTTTGTGGATGGGGATCATCAAATGACTTCTCTCGCTCTAGGCGGAGCGGGAGGGCATGTCAGACTTTTACTGACTAAAACCCACCCGTGTTCCTTCAGTTGCCTGTGGGCTACGGTATCTCTTTCGGACAACCCACGACCCTGGCGGCATCGGCCTTATCGGACCCCATCATTGCTGACATCTCTCGACCGTCTCGTGCCGTCGCTCGACCCGGGCTTGGTCCTTACCGGACAGCGAGCTACCCATTGCTCGCCGTCCGAAAGCTCGTGCCTACGGTGGCCGCAAAATCGGCTATTGATTCCCGCCGCCCAGGACGTCTCCTGCGGCGACTAGGGTCGTGAGGACGCAAAGGTTGCGTCTCCCTCACGCATATTCTGGAACCCCTGCGTTGAAATTTTTCGTCGGTTATTAAAAAATAAATCAGCCGTTCCATACACCACATAAGGTATTTCACTTTTGTAAGAAACATCAGAATTTTTTTAACAACTGGCGAAAAATTTCAACACTGTGTGGTTCAGAATCATGTACTGAATCCATGATAGGTTGTGCTGTCGCTGCTATTCTGTAAAATAATAGTAGCCTCACCTGGGGAAGAGTGAATGTATTTATACTTCTTTGCCTAACTCTTCACGGGGAAAACAAGCGTGATTTTCTTCACTATAACACTCTGCCCAGCTTTTTCCCAACTATGCTGGGGTTGGCTTCCAGTCTAATCGGAAGTAGTTGAATACCAGTATTTACATGAAGCGACTGCCTATCTGACCTCTACAACCAGTTACTGTTAACATAATCCTCCATCTAAGACTGGAAGCCGACCCCAACATAGTTGGAAAAAGGTTAGGTAGAAGAAGACATAATGTTTAGCGTGTACCTCTCGCAATAGCTCCTGCTCCTTGTGATGCAGCGCCAGCATGCGGCGGCGACGGAAGCGCCGCAGCTCCAGCTCGAGGTACTCGCGCTGCGACCGCACTAGCCGCATCTCTTCCGCGGCCTCCGCTTGCTTTAGGTTGTCCTTCTGAGATCTGTAATATACGTGTGACGTCACATTATAATTTAGAGATAAACCATTCTAAAAACGAACTCCCCTCCACAGCGGTTACGTCAACAACTAAACTAAATAAATACCTTATCGACTAACATACATAAAAATATAGACAATAACACTCGTTTTTTTTTATGCAAACGGTACCTCTACTCGGTATAACACGATACGAACGCGCGACAGAGCGAACGTGTCGTTCCATACAAAGCGCATGCTCCCCGCCGTACAGTGTTGTTAACTGGACTGATCGCACGATTAGTTGACCTCTAAGTGCGACGAAGAGTCCATTTTGACAGTAAAGTGTTGCACTAAGTATTTCCTCTCACACATTGAAATAATCACGTTTTGTGGAGGGGCCTTCATTTTTAGAATGGTTCATCTCTACATACAGTGAAATTTTGACATTGGTGACAATTTCAGAGTAGGCAATGACCGGCGACCAGATTGCAGCTGGCATAATATTCGCATAGCCAAAAGCGAATTCAAACTAGTGTCTGCATACTTCTTCTTTTCATGAGAATGATTTTACAAGGGTTTTACTGTTTAATTTACGAAAAATGAGGAGTATAAACATTTCCACTCTGTAGTGACTTAGTGAGTGATGGGGCAGCGACATGAAATATCGACAAATAGATATTGATAAATTTTGTTAAGCCTATTGAAAATAATTAAAATTATTTTTTAACTATTTTATTGTTATCACCACTTTGTTACACATTTTTTTAACACAGAACATGCCAATTATTAAAAGAAAGCGATTACATTAAATAAAAAAATATTTTTATGTAAAAGAAAACCTACAAAGAGGATAGGTTAAAAAATCAGAATCGAACGCCATGCGGTCCTGTTCCTATCTCTCAGTGCTAAGTGCTATATTAATAAATCTATAGGTACGTACTGCAGCGTAGCATCCCGCTGTCTCTTGGGCGTGGCGTCGTCCATGCTGAGCTCCTTTTTCCACCGCTCCTTGTTGGCCTTGTACTCGCGCTTGCGCTGCGTCTCGAACGCCTTGCGGTCCTGCTCCTGTCTCGCAGTGATGTCTTTGATTAGCTTCTTCTCTGCTGCCGCGTTCTGTTTCTGCTTGCGTTCTAATTCTTGTGCGTGTTTTGTCTGGAACGACAAGGAACTGTTTTTAGAGACGTTATTTTTAGATAAGTAACGTGATTTATTATACATGTGCAGTGAAAGCCTCATGATTGCAATAAACGTTATTTTACAGGGAAAGATAAAAACTATTTTAAAAATGGCCATGACGTTTTCGGAGGTTCTCTTATCCTCAATATTAGAAGCATCTTCGAGCTGTGGACGTTTGTTTTATGTATGCGTTATGAGGTTTTACTACACAACAAATAAATAATAAAAAATATAGGTTTTCACTGCACGTCGACGATATACGGGAACTTAAGAAAACCGCTGAATGGTGTCATGTGAAATGTCAAGCGATTTTGAACCATGTGCAGTGCAAATCTTACTATTACCCTGACGTGCCCTGCAACCTGCAAACGGTTGCGTAAAGATATTGTTTGTTTGAACAAAATCTTTCGGCTGTATTATGACGAAGATAATGTAACCTGGCATCTGATGGTGCCTGTAACTTGTGAGCTGACATGTGACGGTACCTGCAGTCGCTCCAGCTCCCTGGACAGCTGCTGCAGCAGCGCCTCGTACTCGCGGTCGAGCTGCGCCTTGTGCGCGTCCACGTCGGCCTTGCAGCGCTCCTCCAGCTTCAGCAGCGCCGCCTGGTGCTCGCGTCTCATGCGCTTGTACCCTGACATCTGCTCGTGCATCTCCTGAAACCAATCAACACCTGCTTATCTACTCTTTTAGAAAGAAGAAGGCAAATGCATTTATTCAGCACAGACTAAAAGGAACACAACATATTTTTTCAAATAAAAAGTGTAAAGTGCGAAATAGCAGGAATGTGTAGCTCACGGCTGCGCCAAATAGGCTCGGGTAGGTTTTGTGAGCCGGGGTTCCACCAATCGGATATGATAAGCAGAACGAACAGATACTGAGAGAACAAAGTGCAGTGATAGTTAGACCACTATGGATATCATAGAGCTTGTCTACTCTGAAATTAGTAGACAAGCTCTATCGCAGGCGCGTGAAATGACGCGCTCCATTACTTACATTTGTATACGTCGACTACGATAAATGCGGTAGTGGGGCGCGCCATTTCAGAGTAGACAAGCTCAACCAGAGTCAACATTGTGCGTCGCCATTCCAAACACAAAACTAAAATGTCTCGATAATATATTTCTGCATTTTTTAATGGAAAGCGGCGCAGCTGTATTCTAATTTAGGGTAAAATAACACACAAACATAAAAATTTGAATACCCATTCATTGGGGAAATAACATAGGAGCGATTGAATCACCAAAACTTTACACATGTTATATCACATCGGCGACTCAATTATTACTGAAGCATATGAATACCAATTTCATAAAATCATAATCGACTATTGTCTCGCTAAAATTCAACAGGTAAGTATTAATAATGAACTCACAGCAACAACAAATAAACATTAAAATTTGGAAATATGATTCATCGTGAGGAAACCTGGACTTGTAGTAAATATAAATCTAAACTCGCCAACCCGTCTTGAGCTAGTCTTTATGAGAAGAGGCTTTTTGCCCTTCTTCTTCTTCTTTCCGAGTCGATTTCAAAGGTAAAAATATTATAGATATTATGTTAGATAAGTTGGGTCCAGTAGCTGGCCACGTCAATGGCGAAATAGGTTGGCATGATTTTTTTACTACCATTAGGTTTTTTTACTACCATTAGGTTTTTTTACTACCATTAGATTAGTTAACTACCTGGTTGTGTTCCTTCTGCTGCTTGGTGACGATGCTGGTGGTTCGTATCGTGGCGAAGTTATTCGCGCCGTGTTCCGATACTAAAGACATCGCTGCCATTGCTGACACGTTGTTACTTATACCTGCAACGCACACATATATTTTGTATTTATTTATTTAAATGCATTTAGAAGCCGAACAGCATTTACTCACAAAATTGTAGTTTGACCGAAATTAATTTTCGTTTTTCGGCAATTTTCGACCGAAACGGGAATTTTCGCAATTTTTCGTATTCAACCGAATAAAATTATCACAATTTTCGGTCGGACTCTACAAACTAGGCGCTTTTAAAAATAATCACGCGTTTTTTTCTTACAGAAGAGTTTAGAATAGTTCAACGCGGCTCGATTGATATTAAGAGTAAGCAACGTTGCTGCAATCTAGTCTTGGATAAACACAGTAGTTTTGTAGTGCTATCAAGTGCCAACTACTTGTGTTCGAAAATAGAATTGACCTAGCTTTTTCGTCTGTAATACATAGTTTACATGCTCGAGTTTCAGACTCGAATAGACAATTATCGAAATTGACTGTGCAATCAGTTCATACGATACTAGCCTCTTGAAAGCTAATCAAAATTGACAGCGTTCGAAAACCAAAAATCTTATAGGTGGAGAAGTCCGCCTAACGAATCAAGTAAGAAATCGAATTCGAGTGTGCGACACATGAGTGCGATAACTCGTGTGGAGATTGTCACCTTCGAGTCTCACATGGACATTCTCGCTTCTCGACGGTCGAGAAACTCTCCTCGTGTAAACGAGGCTTAGGCTTCATGCACACGACGCCGGAGCCGCACTGGCGCCGAACCGCATATGCTCGTTGCTCTACTATATAACTCTGGTATCAATGCGCGGCGGCGGTGCGGCGCTTGGGCGATATTTATTCGTATACACAAATACGCGGTCCGGCGCCCGGTGCGGCTCCGGCTTCGTGTACATGAAGCCTTAAGTTTATTTGGGGACTAATTAAAACGGTTACCTGACGTGTATGGGTGTATGTGTAGTACTCACTGCGGTTGGTTTGTCGGCGCTGCGTGTTGCGGTTGTCGTCGCCGTCCTGCCACGCTGCGGGCGCGTTCACGTACTCGCGGTAATCGCCAGCCTGCCGCTCGCGCTCGCGGTCCCGCTCCCTCTCACGAGCTTCACGTATTGCCTCTCTGTTCGCGTAGTCGTCCCCATAGTCGTCACACAGAGAGTCCCTATTCGCGTAGTCCCGCAGCGCATCTCTGTTGACGTAGTCGTCGTGCGCGCCCGGCAGAGGGCTCTCGCTCTCTCTGCGTACGAAACAGCAACATGAGAAAAGCCAGCTCTTGCGAACTCTGAAAGGCAAGTGCGGCTCTATCTAGTGCGGGACGTGCATACTGTAAGCGCTACGGGTGCGTGCTTATAACTACGTAATATATACATGAGGACATAATTACCATGCATTTTGTTGACTATGGATAGGTACTAAATTACTGTAATAACTCCACCATGCGTATTTACAACTAGCAGCTAACAACTAAACACAGAACATTTAAACTTTCCACTTTATTTATAAACGTTGCATAAAATTAAGGAAGTAATGATTAACAGACAGAACAGAAAAATGTATGGTTAACCATACATTTTTTAATGTTAAAACATCTCTTAACTTTAATCAACGTTTATAGATAAACCCTCTAATCTACAACAAAAATACAAGGTGAAATTTAAATAGTGACAACCTCTTAAGGGGTCATTGTATTCATTGTTATGAACAACTATGGGACCAAATCTGAAATCAAAACAAAAAGAAAACAGATGTTCCCTTCATTTGAATGTGTTATGTGATTATAAAATGTAGGGAACAGCTGATTTGTTTTCGTGATCTCATGTTTGGTCCCATAATAAAAGTTGTTCATAATGATGAGTACAACGACCTCTTAAGAGGTTGTCACTTATTTAAATTTCACCTTGTATAGACAACTGAATACGACTCGTGCATTCCACTTTTCCATGTTTTTAACCCACAAATTGTAGCAGATACTTGAATTTTCTAAAGATGCAGGCACATATTATACTGAATGCAAAAATAAAGACAAAGTAATCTCAACCCTAATGACTTATTATGCCTTTATTTTTTGACACAATTAGAATCAATTTCTTAAAAAAGCACCAAGTACACAAAAGTGTACATACTTTCACCATCAATTTTTTTGTACTGTTATTCCTACCTATATTATACAAATCAGGAAACCCCCTTTAAAACTGGCATGGGTGCCAATCAATCTTTTCTTAAGTCCCGAAGTCATCCAAAAGTATTGGGTAGCCGATTACCCCCACAACTTTGATCCGTTTGAAGTGACCAATATACACGCGACAAGCAGGAGCGACTGTTCTATTACAATGCCGTGTATAAAGTGCTGTACCTGCGTAGTACGTAATTATGTACACTTCTACCAACTTATCTGTGAAATGGCGAAAATTGGAACTACGGCCGTCATGTTGAAATGTCTTCGATTGTGTCGACGCATGTCATTCGATTGTGTCGACGCATAGACGGTGGCGTCCTCTTTCAGTTCACAGATAAGTTGGTAGGACTGTACAGTACGCGGCCATTAATATGGCACAGAGTTTTCGAAACTGTCACACAGGAATAAGTGACAGAGACAACGCCCTAGTCTAGTCAACGATTAGCGGAAAGCGAGTAAGAGCTAGCAACTAGAAACTAGATCGCGAGCAACGAGCAGCGGGTGTGTAGTTCAGATAGTTTTGTCGTTGGGCTACGAGCTATATAATCTTTCTAACAATTTATTTTACTTTAGCGTCCATGAAGTATTGCATTTTGTCGTCTATGGTTACCTGTCAATAAACAAGGAACTTCATAGGCGTGCTTACGTCAAAAGTAAAATAAATGGTTGGAAAGAGTACAGTGTGCGAGTGCGACGAGTAGAATGATAGCCCAGTCACTTGTTCGTATGCTTATGTACAACCACGGACATTTGTGGTGAACCACTCTTCAACCTTAACCTTATTGCTAAGGTCGAAAACACACATTATTATCTCTTTTGCTGTCACGTGGCCTACATCTATTGTACGTTTCTTGAACGAAAAAATACTCGATAGCTATACTCCATTTGCAACAAGATTAGACATTTAAACAAACCTTTTTTACAGTCTGTTCAACCGATTTTGACTTCTATTCCGTAGGCTTAAGGATGGCATTAAAGGCAAAAAAGTGGCTACAATACCAACTGTTCACTGCAGCTGTCATTTGTCATACCACCAACGCAATAGAAGTCAAAATCGGTTGAACGGACTGTAAAAAAGGTTTGTTTAAATGTCTAATCTTATTGCAAACTAGCTTTTGCCCGCGGTGTCGCCGTGGACATCGGAAAATATCCCACGGGAACGTCCTACCGGGAAAACCTTCCTTATTCCTAGTCTACATTACAAAGAGATCCTCTGTGCAAAATTTCAGCTTTCTAGGTTCAAGGGTTTGGGCTGGGCGTTGATGAGTCAGTCAGTCAGGACTTCTCTTTTTATTATTTATATAGACTGCAAATGGAGTATAATCGCTTTTTCGTCGACGATCGGATAGGTGCAATATTAAATATTTTTATCATATACTTTTGTTTGTCATTATACAGACATCATGTGGTAGGTTTATGTACGTACCTGGTGGAGTGCGCGGAGTGCTGATGGTTGAGGTGCGTGTACTGCGGCTGTTGTTGATGCTGGTGGTGGTTCGCGTTCACCTGCTGCGGAACAACACATAAAGTCAGTATAAATGGTTTTTCAATAGGGCCAAGGTATCTTTGACAGCTGATGGCGGCCATATTACATTGTCTATTGGCGCGAATTTTTGACAGATGAGTCATTAAAAGATCGGCTTTTATCAAGATGAGTCGCTATATAGTTGACCAGCGCGTTGAAATTAATATTATCAAAACGGCAGTTCAATGCGTCAAACGTTTTATTGAAAGATAAATCAAGATCCTCTTCCTGATCAAGATTCGGTGACAAGACATGGCCTCTCGATTATTTTTTGTGGGGTTATGTGAAATCACTGGTGTATGCGAACAAGCTAAGAACTGTCGAAGACCTAAAGAGTAACATCACACGCGTCATCAATGAGATAGAGGTGCTAATATGTCGTAAAATGATGGAAAATTGAACCCCTCGTGTTCACGCTACCATACGAAGCCGAGGTGGTCATTTAAATGATTTGGTATTCCATACATAATGCCAAAAACAAGCCTTCAAAAAAAGTAAATACAGGGGACAGCCCTCCGCAGACTGAAATTTTCCAGTGGATATCAATCAATCTGCCTAGCCTTCTCCCAACTATTTTGGGGTCGGCTTCCAGTCTAACCGGATGCAGCTGAATACCAGTATTTTACATGGAGCGACTGCCTATCTGACCTCCACAACCCAGTAACTAGGTAATACAATACCCCTTGGTAAGACTGGTTGTCAGACTTTCGGGCTTCTGACGACCCGTAACGACTGTCAAAGACCCACGAATGATAGCCGGGACCAAAGACTTTACGTGCTTTCCGAGGCTCGGAGGAATCTCGGTATGTAAAGATGGTCACCCATCCTCGGACCGACTCCGGCAAGCATAGCTTAACCTGATGGATCGACCCGTGCGGCTGTTATTACTTAGCCATGAGCTCCTATGATTCAAAATAAGGAGCTGAATGCACCCTGTTAGTTTGCGGAGGGTTGTACCTTACACCTTGTGAAATCTAATTGTAAGCAATCAATGTGTTTTTATTTCAATTCAAATATACCCGGACCCTGAAAAACCCTGTACTTATAGTGGACCTGTACTGACTGCCTCGTTGGTCTAGTAGTGGCTCTTCTTCTTTTCGTTTCGACGGTAAATCTATGGTACTTTGTGGCCGCGTTTTCGCGGCGTGAGAGGCGTTATTCAGATCGTCAATGGTGCAGATGAACGGACATTTGGGGTACTCCAGTAGATGAGAAAGTCTGTTCAGGAACACCACGCACTGGGTGTTGGACGAATCGATAATACCCCATTTCGCCAGATTATGTATGCACCGGCTGCATACTTGAGTTCGCAATTGATTCAGTGCTACACAAATAGGGCACTGCAGTTCACGACCGAGAGGCAAGTATTCTTCGGGCTTTACGAAATCTTGAGGTAGTGGATACCGACATAATACAAATCTGAAGTATTTTTTCATAATTTAGCAAGTTTGTAAAATCATCACTTATTAATTATTAGCCCACTTACCGGGTGCGCTCGCCGGCGCAGACTGCCGGACGACGAGCTCTGGCTGGACGCGCCCGCCGCGCTGTGCTCCGACGTCGCAGAGTTCGACTTGGAACTGTCGCCGCCTGAACGTTCCTCCGCTGTCTCTTCACTGTCGCCTATACAAATTATTTGTATGTTATACCACGCAAGCGTTAAACATTTAAAAACATACAAGGTGTAACTTAATTAAACAACGCACAACCTCTTAAGGGGTCATTGAACTCATTATGAACAACTTTTACTATGCTACTAAAACGAAAAAAAAATCTGCTGTTCCCTACATTTATGATTGCTTAACTCGTAAAATGTAATTTTAAGAATTGGTACCATAGTAAATCTTGTTTATAATGGATGAGTACAATAACCCCTTAAGAGGTTGTGCGTTATTTAAGTTACAACTTGTACATAATATACAAGACAGAATAGCAAAATGCACAAATATTTGTCCAAATTGTGCACACATCGCGACTTTGTAAGTATTTGCGTTAGAAACCAAAATAAGATAAAGATAATTTAGAATCAACTATTCCCATCTTTTAGGGACAGAGAGCCAAAGCCAGTATAAGGGACATATCACCTCTCGAGAGGTGATATGTCCCTTATACTAGCTACATTTAGTTTTAGACATTAATTAACTCTAATGGTAAACCCATACACAATATACTTGTACAAGTCTGCGTGACTCGGAATGGCTCGGATACTTGTGCTAATTCAGCCCACACACGTTAATGTACACTTGTGCAAGTATATGGTAACGAGTGTGGCCTGCATAATAATCTAAGTAAAGAATAAAGTAGTGATGGTGCCAAACACCTACGTAGCCGAATAGGGATATTTCATGAGTAAAAAAAGAAATTCTATTTAGTCCGTCAGTCAAATAATAAAAAAATATTAGACACGTATTTATTCCTTTATAATATTAATAAAAAATTACATAAATAAAACGCATTGAAGTTGGGGAGTGGATCGCTACGTCACAACTATAACAAACTGCATATAAAATCTAGCAAGGAGTGACGTCATGCCACATTTTAACTCAATGTATCGCCATAATCTTTTGGTTACGTGAAAATAGAAAAAATACGTGTCCAATATTTTTTAATAATCTACTAAATGACGGACAAAATTTTTTAGTCATCATCCCTATGCTGAGCCGAGTCCATTTAGATTGCCATCGACACGCTAAATTTATTATGATCCAATGATGATTGAAATAAATGAATTGAATTGAATTGAATTAAATAGAAACTTTTTCTTGCGTTACTAAGTATATCTTTTGAATTGTGTCTTCTATCAACAAAATTTTATGTTGTTATTATTTTCAGTAATATCTCCAACTTCACAGGCCTTCAAAAATGATATTCAATAACATGTTATTAAAAAACCAATACTGCGCATTTGAAACAATACGCAAACATCAATGACAGCATCAATTTTTGTGAACGATAAAAAGGTCAAATAACAAAAGTGGGTCAAGTGTTTCTAAATAAGAGATAACATATCAGTGCATACCTATAGCGCTTTCGTTATCAGCGTCGACCATTAGTATCTTCTTCATCTTCCTATAGTTGAGGTTATCGAGGTCTCGTACGGCGGCCTTGGTTCTTTGTATGAGGTCTACGAGCACGTTGGGCGACCTCGGCCGCGTGATGAACGGGTGTGACAGGAGCTTGGTCGATGACGGACGATCCTGGGGGTTCTTCTGTAGGCAAGCTTCCACGAAGTAGCGGAATGTGTCCGTCCATTCTGGCGCCTGTAATACGTACTTTTTTGTATATAAATATTTTGATTAGAAATCATAGAAAAACAACACAAATGACATGAAAATAATTATCAAAAAAAATACAACACACAAGCATGAAAACAGATAGAAATGAATGAGCAAAAGACTTACTACCGAATACTCAGACTCAACTCAACTTTAAGCCCCCGATAAGTATCATGCTGTCTTTGTAGAACGTCCTAAAGATGAATATCGTCTGAGAATACGAAGGCTATAGTGACACATAGATGATATTTACCTGTAAGGTGGGGGAGTCGTTTTGCGCGATGTGGTAGAGTGCAGACATGGCGTTCATGTTGAAGTACGGCGGCTTACGCTCCGCAAGCTCGATACACGTTATACCTAGCGACCACACGTCCACCTGGAAATTAGACACAACTATTTAACAAACATAACCGGCGAAATATGGGTGTACTATAGGTACACCTCTGCCAAACCGTGCAGGGATACAGGCGGAATACATACATGTTGTTATGTAGTAAAGGTGAGCGTACACTGGTCCGCGCCGGCTGCAACGCACGCACGGCACTCAACGGATTTCGGTTTGCTTTGTATGAATTCATATACAGATAGTGCAATCCACGAAGACGCGCCCCACTATTCCTCCTAAACGTTCATAGTATATGTGTGCATGCTTCCGCCAATGTTTGAGTGTTATCGGTACACACTAATTACCGTGTACTAGCTATAGTGTGTACCGATAACACTCAAACATTGGCGGAAGCTTGCAAACATTATACTATAAACGGTTATGAGGAATAGTGGGGCGCGTCTTTGTAGATTGTACTATCTGTAGCACTGCGTCCACTGCCGGTGCCGCCCGCATTTTCATTTTTTCATACAAACAAACCAAAATCCGTTGCGTGCCGTGCGTGCGTTGCGGCCGGAGTGGCCCAGTGGACGACGACGACGAACTTTTTTTTTCAGCGGCTTATTTTCCGAGAAAGTCAAGGTGACATTAATTGCTAGTTGCACACGCACATGGTACAAAATTGCTTGACACTTCACTTTTTGCCAAATGTTGACCTGATTTAATGCGTTAATAATTCGTATTCCCAGATTTTGTCATGTTGGTCACTTAGAGGTACAGTAAATAGTGACCTCTTATTAATGTCGTCTATATCATTCATATGGAGAAGAATCAGAAATAATTTGCACAGTCACTACAATATGAGTAATATAACAACAGCTATAAATTAATTAATTGGCAATCATCACTGCAATTGCCTGCAATTAGCATCGCAAGCATGCTCTGGGAGCTGGCACATCATTTAAGAAATCGGTTCTTTTTCTGCTTTCTGTGGTTCAAGATGTTCAGCCTTAGTTTGCCGGTACTGGCAATTGGGCTTGACTAAACAGACATGGGTTCAGTGTTGAAATTCTGGGTAGCAACCCGAAGTCTGAGCTTGTGTCCAGTTAGTGGCATTAGAGGCTCGCTCTCAACGCTTTCGCGAGCGCTTGACGTCTATTATAGGCGTCATAACAATAAAACTTGTGTCTCATTTACCGTCCGCGAACCGATTAAACATAACTCACTAAATGTGAGTAACTGGGTATACTATTCCTCCATGGAATACCAGCGGATTATTTTATGTCCAAAAAACTTAGATTCCCAGGTTGGGCAAAGTCGTGTCTTTCCATTAGGAATTCTCAGTAGCAGCACGGAGTCTAAATTTGTGCCAGGTTGATGGTAATAGTCTCCCCCCCTATTACATATTCAACCTCATACCTCTGCAGTTGATATCGTTATTGATATCGCCCCTAATTCTTAATATAATCAGACTAGAATGGTCCCACTGCTGGGACACAGGCCTCATCTCTGTGAGAGGGAATGGGCCATAATCCACCACGCGGGCCCAGTGCGGGTTGGTAGATGTCACATGTCTCCTCACGATGTTTTCCTTCAACGTTTTGAGAGCAATGGTGATGAAATTAAATACACAAAGTAAAGTGCCTGCTTGGAATCGAACTCACGACCAACAACTCGTAAGTCGGGGCCGATATTACGTGTGTAAACTTCAGACTAACCTTCCCATCATACTGTCCTTCATCCATAGCGAGTATGACCTCAGGCGCCATCCAGTACGGCGTCCCCACAAAACTGTTGGCGGGGCACTTGATGCTGGCGCTGCCAAAGTCCGCCAGCTTGACGGTGCCGTTCTCCGTCAGCAGGATGTTCCCGGCCTTGATGTCGCGGTGGATGCGACCCAGACTGTGCAGGTATGACAGACCGCATACCACGCCTTCGCAGATCGCAGCGATCTCTTCCTCGCGTAGGGGCCGTTTGTGTACCTGGGGGTGTGGAAATGTCGAATCTTAGTTGACAATTATTGTACACTAGCTTTTGCCCGCGGCTTCGCCAGCGTGGAGGTCGGAAATTATTCCACGGGAACGTGTGACCGCTATAAGAAGTATCCAATGTCCTAATCCAGGTCATGGTCTACTCATTTGCCAAATTTCATCCAAATCCGTTCAGCCGTTTTAGCGTGAAAGCCTAACAAAAAAACTCACTTTCGCATTTATAATCATCATCATCATCATCATCTTGTCGTCCACACCGTATCCGGCGATGGCGACTCCTATATGTTTTTTAATCTGGGTCTTTATAATATTATAGTTAGGAAAGTCTTTACTATGGGTTTAGTCAAGTTGTAGTGTAATGGGTTGCCAATATTTTTACGGTATATATGTGACCCAGAACAAACATTTGCGAGGCTTAAAGATAGTTCCAGGTTTAGTTGTTGTCGTTGTTGTGGTGGTGTTGTTGTTGTGTTGTTGACGTATGAAATTCGTGACGCCCCTAGGACGTAGAAGTTTCAAAATCCTCGTTCCGGGACTTGTCTCGACTCCATTTACGCGTATTTTCGAAATGAAATGGACCATATTATAATGTGCTTATCTCAAAAACTACGTACATTCAACCTTAGGCGGCGACAATGACTTCTTTCAGAAGTTGTGTGACAATTGCACTAATTCAATGTTGATCAATGAATTGAGATTTATTGCAACAATTACTTGTTTTTATTACATAATGTGCTCGTTATATTCTCAAGAATAATGATATACCTACGAAATTACTATCAAGCACTACTGCCGAGCATGAGTTCCTGGATTGGATCCCCGGGTTGGGAAAATTGTTATTGGGTTTTCCCATCCGGAATTACTCAGTAGCAGCCTGTAGTTTGGATTTGTGCCAGGTTGATGGCCATATGCTCGCCCCCTATTACATGCGGCTTAAACATAACTGGCGAAATGTGGGTGTACACCTCTGCTTCACCCTTCGGGGATTACTGGTGTGATGTTATGTTATGTTAATTACTATCAACTACAAACATTGACCAGCAAAACGAAAGCAATGAGAGTCAAGGGAAGCACGAACCACGATGTCGGAACTCAGATTGTATTATGTAACACAAAAACAGGAAACAATATGACATTATGTGATACTATTTAATTAGCATGTAGAACGCGTCGGCATGCGGCGTGCATTCATTAAACGACTAGTGACGGGACCCGACATCACTTGACATTTTGTGGAATCCAATGATACATAATAAGCAGGTATTATTTATACCTTTGTTGTATAATCTAGTATTTGCTTGTTTATTATACTTGTGTAGTACCAGCTATGTGTCGTGATGAACATAATAGGACAATCTGAGGAAAATGGGAGTTTTCACAAGGAAAACAACGAAGAAAGACCTAAGGACAATTAAGTACAACATGCTAAGCCTCGGAACGTGATAACTTCATTTTAATTTGATTCCATATTTAATCAGAGGAGCTCGTGGCTAAGTAATAACAGCCGTACGGGTCGATCCATAAGGTTAAGCTACGCTTGCCGGGGTTGGTCCGTGGATGGGTGACTATCTTTACATACCGAGACTCCTCCGTGCCTCGGAAAGCACGTTAAGCCGTTGGTCCCGGCTGCCATTCGTGGATCTTTGACAGTCGTTACGGGTCGTCAGAAGCCCGAAAGTCTGACAACCAGTCTTACCAAGAGGTATCGTATTACCCAGTCGGTTAGACTGGAAGCCGACCCCAACATGGTTGGGAAAAGGCTAGGCAGATTGATTTTAATCAATTACGGGGGAAAACGTAAAAAACTAAAGTAGAGAAAAGAAAGACTGCAAAGTTCGGGATAATACGGCAAAACTTGGATTACTTAGATAACATTTTTAAAATGAAAAGAATATCATAATTTGCTTAGAATTATATATTATCAAAATTATCATAAATTCATAACCATACGTCTTATCAAAGTATCATAAAAAAATCATCGAAATATGCTACTAATTATGTACTAAATGATACTCGTAGTAAAGATAAATATAGGTGACTCAATGCGGATTGTCAGCGCGTTACCTAAGTTGATTTACATTCCTTCTGGGAAATCAAAGATAACTAACAGCGCATACAACAAGAGCATTAGAATAACAATTTTCGGATGTAACTTGTTCACATGTATTTAGTTAGTCATCGGGATTCCAAGAACATTAAGTGTGCAACGTCAGAAAAAAATATTTGTAACAAACAGGGAGACCACAGACATTTTTAAAAAACTTTTTTACAAAAAAATACAACCGACTTCCAAAAACAACTACAAAGTGAAAAATAACTTTAATTTCGGAAGTCGGTGTCTAGTTAAATGTATTTTCGTTTTTTGCCACCGACTTCCGAAATTAAAGTTATTTTTCACTTTGTAGTTGTTTTTGGAAGTCGGTTGTATTTTTTTGTAAAAAAAGTTTTTATTTTTCACTTTTTAGTTGTGGTACCTACCCCACACAAATTCTAATACCACTACCTGCAAAACAAACTAGAACATCATCCATATAAAAGTGGGGACAAAATACGTATTATTGAAGCTAACTCAAAAACTACCAAAGCAAAGTTAATCAATTTTATATGGGACCAACTGTGATGTATACCCTCTCGAATAAAACAAAAAAAAAATCCAAATCGGTCCAGCCATCTTCGAGTAATCGGTGAACAAAAAAAAAAAGGTTCCGACGAATTGAGAACCTCCTCCTTTTTAAAGTCGGTTAATAAAAAGTGTCTTGTTGGTCTCCTAGCGAAATCGGCTCACATTTCCTGAAAATTTGTCGGTGACCTACAAAATGTAGGTTGTATTGTACCCTGTATTAAGTTGTGCATTGTGTGTGACGCTTCGTGAGGTCACAGTGACGAAACAGATTGAGCACAACTTAGTATCGCATCATTAATTCGCATATAAACATATCATCAATGAAATATTTTTAAGACAAGTGTCCCGCCTAACTGACTCATCCGAATTCAAACTGATTTGTATAAGAAAGAAGCGGTTTTTAATAAGAGTTTCGTGTTCTTGAGGCTTATCACCACATAGTACAATGTATAAATCAGTCTAACGTTGCCACTTCTGGGACACAGGCCTCCTCTCGGTAGAGGGAGTGGGCCGTAATCCACCACGCGGGCCCAGTGCGGGTTGGTAGATGTCACATGTCTTCAAATTTTTGGTTCTGGGACATGCCGGTTTCCTCACGATATTTTCCTTTACAGTTTTGAGAGCAGTGATAATGAAATAATTTACACAAAGTAAAGCGCCAGTCAGGGTACGAACCTTTGAGTCTACGACCTAAACTAGTAAGTCGCGGCCGTTACCACTGGGCCACCAGTTTACCACTGCTGTGTACCACATACCAATATTATAAACAAGTAAAATTGTTGAGTTTGTATGTAGGAGGTAATCTTCGAAACTACTGATCCAATTCCGAAAATTACAATACCTGTCATAGGATATATTTTATGTAATGAAGGTATGTAGATTCAATATATTTTTAAATTATGCTAGGTCAAGGACAAGTACAAGAAATACAAGTAGGTATGTACTCTTGTCACGTTAATGCAATATTTTTCCTTATTGGCAGGGAAATTGGTATAAGTGAAATATTGGAAATGGAATCCAGCAAGTGTTATTGTTATTCCTAGAAATTCTATGACAACAATATTCCTGGATTTCAGATTGGCGGCGGATTTGGTCGACCAATACTAAGACGACTTTAATATCTCATTCACGTATTTTTTTTTATCTTTTTATTTCTCGTATCAACTTTTATGAACTTCATCTGCCTAGCCTTTTCTCAATTATGTTGGGGTCGCCTTCCAGTCCAACCGGAAGGAGCTGAATACAAATATTTTACCTCCACGTATGTAAAGAATGAAGAAGAAGGTATGTAAAGATGGTCACCCATCCACGGACCAACCGCGGCAACGTAGCTTAACCTGGTCGATCGACCCGTGCGGCTGTTATTACTTAGCCACGAGCCCCTCAACCGTCATCAACTTTTATGAATATTCAGGGGGAATCTGGTTTACATTACTTGCCGATTTCATGTATTTTTTTTTTTTTGCATTGTCGAACCTTGTAACGTCGGTACCTAAGCCGTTCAAGCTTTGCAGCAAGTCGTGAACCCAAACGTGTACCCTCAATCCTACCGTGGTTCACATCTTTTTCAATCAATCTAGTACCAGAACATTAAGCCACTCAATAATCATAAAACTTTATTAAAATATTATTGAAAGAATTACTCCTTTATTTATATTCACTGGGTTTATTCGTCGTGATATATTTTACTTTAATTATAGCTAAAATAATATCAGTGTAACAGAAACATAATCTATTATAGTATAATTATTCAATGTGTTTAATTATGCTCCTTTTTGGTTAGTGGAAGTCAGTATAAAATAGGTAGTTTAAACTGATTTTGAAAGCACATATTAATGTTGAATATAAAAGTTGATAGATGGAGAGGGAGAGGAAGGTCAAAGAAAAGATGAATGGATTGTGTGAGGAAGGATATGAAAGAGAAGGGAGTGAATGATAGGGCGTCTACCTTCTCTTTCATATCATTCCATTATGTTGACAGGGGAGAATGAAAGAAGAAAATGTGTTGCTCCGACCCCAAGTAACATGGGTCAAGAGCAGGAAGATGATAACCTTCCAACATACTAGCTGGTACCTAATCCATTGTCATACAGGTGGAACAAGCTGTACTTATAAGAGAAATTAATGTAATTAGTGGTATTTTTCAGTATGTTTATCACATATGTAATTTACAAGATTAGTATTAATAACTAGAGCTTAATCAACCCTAAATGAAATAATTGAAGCTCGTATGTCAATAATAAAGCATTATTACAATACCTTCAATTCTGAAGTCACATGGTATCTAATGAGTACACAATTTCATTATGTAACCACCATTTTCCTGGTACAATTTTATTGGAATGATAAATTGTGATGAATGCCTGAACCAATTATCGTAAGTACTTCTTTCAGGTTCCTGAGTATCAATTGCCTACATATTAATACAATTACTTGCTTTAAGGAAGAGGCTTGTGTCCAATAGAGGACTATGATAAGCAGAAGGCTTAATACTTATAATGTAGGTATAAGTAAAGATAAGATGTAACTGAGACTATGAGGGAGTAATAATTTTGTATTTATCTGTGGAGGCTTGTAAATAGCAATTTAGTTTTATATTATTGTTATTATAATGTTATTAGTCTGTAAGCCTTCCGAAAATAAATAAAATAAATACAGAACTGGGCAGGGGTGCGGGAGAGGCGCGTACCTTATGGATATATACTTATACTGGCAGTAGAAATACCGCAACCATATCGCCACTGACTGGTGTGTGTGCGGCGAGGTCTTGTATTATTTACTCTAGGCTTTAGTACGTATCTATAATATCTATACTAATAATAAAGCTGAAGAGTTCGTTTTTTAGTTTGTTTGAACGCACTAATCTCTAGAACTACCTGCCGGATTTAAAAAAATATTTTTGCATTTGATAGCCCAAATCTTGAGGAAGGGTTTAGGCTTTTAACATCACGGTAGGACCATTAGGAGCCAAGCAAAATTAAAAATAGAAAGAACGCTAAGAGAAAACGAAATAATAGCGCGGGCAGGCGATGCGATGCGACGGGGTGGGTCGGGGGGACAAGAAATTTCACGCGAACGAAGTCGCGGGCAGAAGCTAGTGTAGTACTAACGAAAGTTCAAATTCAGAATGACAGCTAGATCTTTTGACTATTTATGAAAAAAATATAGTTAATTTAATAATAACAAACAATATTTGTATGCACAAAAAATACACACTACCTCTATGATGTCTGATGCGGACCCAACACAATACTCCATGACCAGCCATGCTGTGTGTTCTCGTTTATAGCATCCCTTATACTCTATGGTGTTTGGATGTTCCAGCTGTTTCAGGAATCTAAAAACAGAAAATTACTTGTTAGTACTGCTTTATTGGTGAAGTGGTCGCGCAACTACTGAGCAGGGCTCCTCAGTTTGATTCCCAGGTCAAGTAATGCTTTACTGAGTTTTCCAATTGACAGCTCTGAATCCGGATTAGTCCCTAGTTGATGGCAAATTGGCAATAGGCTTGCCTATTACATGGGACTTGAATTGTGGTCATCCCTGCCTAAAATACTGGTGTGATTTTATATTGTTTTGGGTTCTGCAAGCTACTCCCAGGTTCTGCACTATTAGGTTGTTCTAATAGGATTATCATAATGGGTAGGCAAGCAATAGCATTTATGATAAAAAAAATGCTTGTTTAATGACTTGGTAGGTATCTAAATAAACAAAGATTCACATGGTATCCCTGACTATTAATTTGAGGAACTTAGCAGTGTGAAATAAAATGTAAAAATCTATAATTAGATTAATGTTCCCTAAATAAATAATTTTCCTCAATTTTTACCAGTAACCTACATAAGACTGTATTTTACATGATTTAATTGAATGAATGTTGAATGAATTCATATTATTGAATGTTATTTACACAAAATCAAGAATGTCACCTACTTTCCTTGACTTCTCAGATTTGACTCTTATCACATTTTGTGACAGATTGTAAAAAAGCTGATATGGCTTACTGTCACAAGCCAACAGATGTTATTATGAAATAAATAAATTCTTATCAATTCTGTCATTTTACTCAATGTGGAAGACAGAAGACAGATCAGTTCTTCTAAGCATTTTGTTACCAAGGGTGTCTGATGATTACATATTATATTAATTAATCTGTACCATTGATACAACAGTGGCTGAAATAAGGCCTATGTGGAGCATGCGCTCTTTGAATGCACTGGTGTTACCCAGATTAGGACAGAAACCCTCAGGGTACCCAGATCTTTTACAGATGTTCTAAACAAGCCAGGAGAAGTGATCAACTTCTGGATGGAGGTTGGCTGGTGTGATCTGTGAAAAATCTGGATTGTGCATGGCAAAGCACAATGGTCCACCTGAAGGACTAAGTTCAGAAACCAAACCTTCTAACATAGAATATGTGAACCAAGTTCACAAAACATTTATGACTAGCAAAAGCTCTGTTCACACAAAACAAGTTACTTACTTAATTTCTTTCAAGATATCCTGCCATTTCTCCTCACTTTGTTTCCCAACATATGACATTTTCTTAATCGCCACAATCTCTTTGGAGAGATTGCAGCGAGCATAGTAGACCGCTCCGAAGGACCCATGACCGATCTCACGAAGGTCCTCAAAGATCTTCTCCGGATCATGTCTGCTGAACAACTCAGCAATGTCTGGGTCTTTCAGACTGCCAGGTCGTGGCATTTTTATCTGGAACATTTCCTATCATTAGATACTTGTGGTGAGATTTAAAAGTTTTAGAATTGTCATTTCCAAAGAAACAAATTGACTCTCATTAGCGACAGTAGTACAGAAGGTATATTTGATGAGAAAGCATTAAATTTGTTTCAGTCTACTTAGGTGATAGAAATGCTACAATAACTTGTGAAGGTAAGTGGTTTTGCTTACATCATGAACTACAGCACGTTTCCAACCCAAACATGATCAATTTAGTACTTTAGTAAAGAATATATTTTAGATTCTTTTGCCATTCAATAATTTAACAGTTTTAAGAGACATTATGGCTGAAAGCTAACAATATCTCTTTATATATTCTATCTGATCTCACAATATCTCTTTTATATAGATATTATTGTCATGAATAAGTAGGAAGGTCCATTGCATCTACTCAAATACTCTGTGAAGGAAGGCTTTGCAACCAAGAAGACTAAACATGCACAGCAGGCATTTGTATTTGACATTAATGTACTATTCTTACAAGTGACATAACCTATAATAAAGTCTATTGATCCAAATTTTCCTTCAAATCTCAAGTTGGATCAACATAAGATTCCAATATACCTACTGCATGATAAAAAATAGGTTTTGTGACTGAGAAATTATGTTAAAGCTAAACATGAGTAATTCATAATCTGAGTAACACTGTTGCTTTCCTTATCTGAATGTCTTCTTTATAAATTATTTATATTACCTAGTTGTGTTACCATTAATTTAGTAAATACAACAAACAGTTACATCTGATCAAATAATTACAGTGTTATTTCTTTAGCCCCTGTTATAACAGGGACATTTGTGCATAAATGATTTTGTTCATGATATCTTTCAAGGGTGTGATTTGTTATGTAAATATTAAGGTTTATGTGATCCACAGCTAAATTAACTGTTACAACATTATTCTTCTATAGTGTTACTCAACAACAAACAAGATATTATTTGGAAAGTAGAAATAGATTGGTGAAACTGAAAACTTATATCATAGTGCAGATGTCAGGAATCACATTATTATGAACTGAAGTAGCTCTGGGAAAACTTTAAACAGATGATATCTCTGGGAGAGTATAGTAATGTATTCAAATGAACCATGCTCTAGTGGCCCATCCAGTGGGTAATCGTCGCATTTAGTGCTCAAATGACATGGAAAAATCAATGTCAAAGTAATGTATTGTCTAGTGTATAAATTGATGAAAACACAAGGCATTGAACCTACTGCTTGCGCCAGCTGGAAGCCGGCAGCGTCCGTCAGTTATTGAGAGCACTTCTGTCGGGCCGAGCCATCCTCTGCGCCACCCGCTATCTGCAACAGTCGGAAACGCCACCGATAACGCTCGCCACGCCGAAATACACCACTCCGCACTCAACACTACGTTCAAAACCCACAGAAATAATGCACACTTTACTGCCTACTGTACACTTCGTCAGCTAACAATTTTGTCAGTTCAATATACCACTATTAATTTAATTAATGCGAGCTCCAGATAAACGGCGCCGCAACCCACCTCGATGCAACCACCGACTCTGGGCATCCGTCAATGCACTTGATCACATACTGGCACCTCTTCAGGCGTGTTTCACATTCACTGTTGTCGATTATTATCAAACGCACCCCCTTACAAGGGTGAGAATTGAAAATATTGCGAAATACTTGGCACTTACATACAAAATTTCGCTTCAAAATGGCGTTGGGGTATCGTGCGCAATGATAGTTTTTTGTTTCATAAGGCACACCATTTACGGTTTCCCATCACTTTCAAAACTCACTTTGTAATCATTAGGTCACTTATTATTTATCTTAGGCTTTTAATGAAGGAGCTTCGTCAAAATTTTAATGAAAATTATTTACAACTTTCCCGTATTGAGACATACATAGACACATACAGATAAATATAATTACCTATATAATAGCGATTTCTGAATCGAGTTGTCTCAAAAATATCGATTCACTTTAGCATAGTCGATACTTTTTTTAATTAAAAAAAAAAAATATTTAAATAACTTGGTAAGTATGTTAATACATGTTTTTAAGTAAAAATACAATTAATTTTTAATCAAACATACTTATTGTTACAACATAATCGCCTGACAAAATGTCAAGAAATAAAACGTCATTTTATATTCTGGCAACATACAAAAATATGTGATCATTTCGTCGCTCCCACTCATGTCAGGGCTACACCAACTGGATATGCCGTTGATTATCGCGATGACGGACGTAGGCCGTAGGTGTAGCCACAACTTATCGCGATAATTTGACAACGGTATTCACATTGCCAAAAGATGTGGCGATAACTCGGGTGGCAGCGTTCAAGTGTGGCCACTCAATTTATCGCGATAATAATCGGAATAATTACTGCGATGTTTATAACGATGATGGGCATTGAAGTTGACATTGCTGTGGCCCCGACATCTCCCTAGAGTATATATGTAATGCTACGACCAGATCAGCGTCAAGTAGCGGGACGCGGGATGCAAACCTGGAGCGTCTACAACGCGAAACTTACGTGCATACCTGCGCGACTATAGCGTGAACCGCGAACCTCATTTTTAGTGAATAGTCACTGAAGCCGCACGTCTATACCTTAGTTTAACACATAAATTGTTATCCAACAATAGAAAGTCGCCTGACGAAAAGACCATGCCCTTTGTTTTCGTCATTCGTTCGTCGGTGCTGACACACACACTTTTTTTGCAAAACCGGGTATATTACGAAAATTGTGTGATATTTGAGGGTTGAAATTGTAAAGAGCTATTAACATCCTAAATGTTAACTATTCATAAAATTCTCGCTTTGTTCAGAGTAGATAAGCTACACTCGTCTGATCACAAGACGCGTGCATTCGACTGCGTCACGCTTTGCAAACACGGTCTTCCTTCGTCGCGGTCGCACAGGTGTGCAAGGCGCCATAAGATAACACGGGCAGCGTCCGCCGCGCGACTGATGCTCCCGCTTCGCAGGCGGGCGCTTTGGTCGCTCAGGTATGGCCGAAGCTTATGGCTCCCATGATACTTAGCATAGTTCGCATCGTAGGAAGAGTTTGAACTTCATTCTGTTTCTATGAATTATGAGATGATTAGCTTTCAGCGTATGCCGTTTGAGATAGCGATATTCTTTGACATTACAGGCGCTCGATTCATGCAACCTAATACACAACAATATTATCTTGTTCACCACTGACGAATTCACAGAATAATGAAATACACGCTACCAACACTGTTTTTCGAAGAAATCGTACCACGATAGCTGGTGACAGCCATTGTTTATTGGACTCAGTCGTTGGCTAACAAACAACTGGGTCGAGAAAATAAATTTCTGTCTCGTTTGCTCTTACTACTGGACCAATTAAGTGTGTCCTTTTCTCATTATTATTGCTATTAGTGACTTGCTGACTGCTCACAATCTGTCTACCGTCAATGCTCAACATACAACTACGTAAGCATAACATTAAAACTACGGATTCCTAGAAGAGCGGTATGGCTACCGCTCTTCTAGGAATCCGTAGTTTTAACGACCGCAGTGACGGCTGGCATAAAAAAAATAATGGCAGTGGCAAAGATTGAAATCGTTGGATTCGCCCTACCGCGTCAAAAGATCGCATTTCTGATTTGACACGTCTGACACTGTCAGAGGTGTCAAAACGAATCAGAAAAGCGACTATCTTTTGCCACAGTCATTGTGTGTCAGACTGACACAATGACGCAGTGACTACACTTGATTGTCATGGAAAAGCTTTAGCTGGAGGCCACACTGCGATGTTTTTGCCACGTCCTGAGAACGTGAACGTGAGATTTTGAAATCACCAGCGACTCGCTATAGTAGCATAAGGTCCCCAGAGGCCGTACGTATGACGTGGAAAAAGATTATGGATCCATTATGGTTCCAGTATGTAAGAGAGACGGAGATATATACGACCTATAGCACCATCCTTTTTTCTCAATGGAATCATGATGGATCCATGATCTTTGTCACGTCATAGTACGGCCCCTGTGCCTTCAAGCAAGCATGTGTCGTCAGTCGTCACTCTCATTTACAAAACACAATCGTTCACCCTAATGTTTTGGTTTGCTAGAAAAGCGGTTCCGTCATATTATTATAACGGCCGCCATGAAAGTCTGTCATTTCCACCAGTATCCACTGCCCAAAGATTTAAATCGCTAGATTTGCCCTCACCGTACTTAGTCACAAGAAAAAGCGTCCATACTGAGAAGAGTGAGCTTACAAATTATTAAATAGCGTTTCCGTGACAATCAAGTGAAGTCACTGCGTCTCTGTTTGCCAAAGGTGTTAAAACGAGTAGGGTGAATCTAAAGATTTAAATCTTGTTTAATATGTCATCGATCAGTAAAAGTACTCTGTCACTGTTCCGACTCGCAACTGTGACTGACTCAAAGAGGATGCGCTGTGGTAGCCCGCGAAATTCAAATTTTCTTGCGTTTTATGCAATTTGCAGGTCCGTGTCAGGTTGTATCTTGATCAAAATATGATACGCGGGAATAAAACATATGTATTTATATAATTTTAACCAAAATTATTAATACATCACTATAAGTTAGAATTCGTGCAGAGTCATTCGTTCGAAACGCACGAAATCTAACTTAGAGAGATGTATTGATGATTTTCAGGGTTAAAAATCATATAACTACTTAAGTTTTATTCCCGCGTATCATATTTTAATCAAGATATAACCTGTCACGGACCTGCGAATTGCAAAAAACCCAAAAAAAAAAATGAATTTCGCGGGCTACTACAGCGCATCCCCCTTAATTATTCGAAGGGGGATTCCGGATGTCCAGCCTAATGCTTGGGCCACATTGACGTCAATGTCAATGCCCATAAATGCCATAAACATCGCGGTAGTTTAATTTCTTTCAAGATTTGGTCAAATTACGCGGTAAGTGGTGGCTACACCTACGGCTAACGCCCTTCTACGCGATAGTTAACGGCATGCGATTATTTCCGATGTTCACCACTTGTTTGGCCACTACTGGGGGACAGCAAAACAACTTTTAAAAATTATTCTCGCTGTCTACCACTGCGGGAAGTGCAACCCCTTCGCCCTTACGTAACAAAGGATAGGCACCCATGCTCACCTCCGCAATTTCAGCTTGTTAGTCGCCTCCAGCGACCAGCCTCAGCCGCTACGGCTCGTACGAGTGCCTATGTCAATAAGGGAGAGCATCCCGCGTCTGCTGTAACAGATACAGCAGGCGGGGGTTGCTTTCCCTTCGCGCCTCCGGTTTTTATATACATTGTAGGGGCAGCAGCCAAAAGACTACGTAAAGTTGGGGTGCCCCGATTCAGTGTTGGAACAGATTCGACCTATTTTATTTTAGTCATGGACTGGTGGACAGCGGGAAATAGTTTTAAAATTTGTTTCGCTGTCCCTCAGTGGTGGCCGAACAAGTGGTAGACATCGGGAATATACCCGTTAATGTGGCCCCAGCATTACTGTGTGCAGTAATCGGACTCAGGGTGAGAATACACATGCCTGTAACTTTCACAAAAGTATGCAAGTAGCTTGCTTGCATGCCGTGTGCCATAAAAACTTCTGATTGGTGGAATGCTAGCTAAGTAGCTAGACACAGTTTTGTACAAGCTGCAGGCTACAGGCATGTGTATTCTCGCCCTCATTCTCATGGCTGCGTGATAAAGTTACATCATGTAACTTCCATGCTCGGGCTCTGTGGTGGGCTGGCTCTGTGTGATTGTGATTATCTATCTGTGGACTGTGGTACGCCGACCGACGCCGGTTTTTATTTTTGCTAAATTCGTGATTCTTTCGTTTGTAACAAAGGTGTGTATTTTTAGGAAACAACAAGTTTTTACTTTCGTGTGTATAATGCACCGAATATAATTTAACTTGCGATTCAATTAAAGTTCGTTGCAAAATGAATTCGACGACTCAACAAATTGGTTTATCATGAGTCAAAATGGCGGGACACGATGCTGAAATTGATTTGTGTACAAAAGCTGATTCTAGAAAAGCTCAAAAATATAATCTATCTAGTGATAGCTCTAAATATTGTTTAATTTCATGGAAATACCAATGACATGTTCTACTGAAGGAACTTGAGCGCATAGGTTATTTTGTCTTGTGTGATAACCGTGTCTGGTAAATGCCTTTTCCTCTTCAAAATGCACATGTTATTTCAGACAAGATCAACTTTTTATACAGGATCACCTGAAAAGTGTGAAAGAAACTGGTATTTTTATTTTTGAAAATTTCATACCAACTTGGACATTTAAATATTTGTTTTTTTCCTAAATTCCCGCGGTTGTGTTTGTGTGTGTATGTTTAAATCTGCCGTTCCACCGACTAGGCAGAACCTTTTTTTAAGTTATCAATAAATAAAATGTTTATTTAGTTTAATTTTTGGTCATTAGAATTAAGTATGGCTGAGAGGAAGAAGGAAGGCGAGCCTGAGGGTGAAGAAGAATTCTCAGTCGAGAAAGTCCTGGATCGTCGTGTGCGAAATGGAAAGGTATTAATGGTGTCCTTTCATCTTTGTTTTAAAGCTTTATTACACCATGTTATTCATGGACCCTTTCCCTAAATTGGGATATTTAATAGGAGAAAGGAAGGAATGGTCCTTATTTAAAAAACACTTCACTTAAATAGTGTAATAGGGGTTTAATTCCTAAAGAATATAAATTAAATTGCATCATGAATAAAAATCAAGAATATCCATAATGTTGAGTAAATTTAAAATCAGTTTGTTTTACGTCAACATCATACAAATATTATTGTTAAAAATACATAAATGTTTATGCTCCAGGTTGAGTATTATCTGAAATGGAAAGGGTACAGTGATGAGGACAATACTTGGGAGCCAGAAGAGAATCTCGACTGTCCAGATCTTATATCAGCCTTTGAAGAGGCTAGGAAAAAGAAGGAAGCTGGTGGGTCAAATAATTGTGTCTAGTCAAATTAATCAATTTATTCTCAAAAACACAACATGCTAGAGTAACTACAGACAAGTTTGTAAACTGAGCTATCATTTTATCTGGCCACTTGAATTGCAGATTGTTAGCCTGATGATGCTGCACAAGTAATTAACTAAAATTGGTTAAACAATATAAGTTTATCTCATTTCAGAGGGTAAAACTGTGAAAGTAGACAAGGATGCAAAGAAGCGCAAATCTACTGTCCCCACACCTGACTTGAAAGGTGCCAAAAAAGCAAAGAGTGACGACAAAAAAGCATCGGGCTTTGATCGCGGTCTGGAGCCTGAAAAGATAATTGGTTAGTATTTTTAAAGTGAATTTACCTCATTAAATACTCATAATAGGTATATTTGGTAAATACTGCTTTAAAAAAATGCGTCAGTCACTGCATAGCCTATTCACTGCACTTAAGGAGCTCCTAGTCGCTCGACCTCGTTGGTGGCGTGGCTAATATGCTTGCTATTTAGTTACTTTATTTATTTATTTTGTTTTATTTGTTTATTTATTTTTATTTATTTATTTAGTTTTATTTATTTATATAGTTTTTATGGGTTACCTGTTTCATCAAAAAAAAAAAAAAAATTGACAAATTATCACTTCCCAAACAATTTTCTGCATAATTTCATTTGCCAAATTATTACTTAGCAAAAAATCTCTTCACAAATAATTGTAACGCAATCCTAATGTTTGGCAAGTGAATGTTTAAACAATAACTTGTTTACCAACTAGAACTTATATCAATTTTTATGTAGTCAAATATTTCAGTTCGAATAACACATTTTACGCAAAATAAAATTTGTCAGTTTTCAATTTAGGTACCATTTTTTTTCTATAATTATAATCTAGTCGTTTCTGGCACTCGCCGGCCGCTGCCGCGGCACCGCTCGCTTCGCTCGCTCGGCTCGTGCGCAGGAGGTCACAGTTCTAACCAAACCTAACCTAAACATCTTTTAAAAAAAATAACCTCGTCCTAGTTTGGTTCTAATAGCCTGCTAAAAATGAATCTCTTTTTTTTCATTTTTTTTTTCTATATAATTTAGTTGTTTCTGGCACTCGCCGGCCGCTACCGCGGAACCGCTCGCTCGCCTCCTGCGTAGGAAGTCACAGTTCTAACCTAAACATTTAAAAAAAAAAAAATTAACTTCTTCCTAGTTCGGTTCTCAATAGCCTGCTAAAAATAAACTTTTTTTCTATAAAATCTAGTCGTTTCTGGCACCCGCCGGCCGCTACCGCGGCAAAATTAAAATTAATAAATTAATTAAAATATAATTAAATTTAAAATTGTAAGTTACAAATCTTATTATACAGGGTGTTTGGTGCATCGTTTGCCAAATTGAATTGGCCGAAAGAAGAGGTCATTTGCTATCGCTTCAGGCTCAAGTACTCATTTTTGGCCACACCGGTTTTTTTATTACAACTTTCTAATTTTTATTTTGAAAAAATCCAAAACTCAGCATTAAAGCTTAAATTAAAAAAAAGTTTTAAGTGTAGTCTTCAAATTTCATTTTTATTTACATATGTACTGTTGTATGGCTCTATCAAATTTAAAATTACTTGCAAGTAACATCTAGTTTTTTTTTAATAAATCACAAAGTTTTTGGAAAAATAAAAAATGAACTTAAAACTCAACTTTAAATAGCTATAAAAAAAAAATAAAAGCGATCAGGATCTTCGAATTATTTTAAAAAGTTCTCTAGTCTGTCCCCTTTCCAACGGTATGTAATGTGTTAAAAAACTCTTTTAATATCTTTAATAATTAGCTAAATGTGTAGTCGAGACACATCAGGCTGATATTGGATATTACGTTTAAAACACTGGTTTTCGCATAAATTACATGCTATTAGTAGATAGATACTGTTATCTCACGTCTTACGTAGTCTCTTATCTCGTTCTTACATAGGGAACTTTCCTCGAAATTGAAAAAAAAATACATTATTACAAAAATAATCATTTATTAATAAGTAATTTAATTACATACTAATCTTACAAGTCTTGTTCAAACTGTCTACCACTATTGCGTATGCACGCGCGACATCTTCGTCTTATCTCAACTGTAGTGGTGCGTAAACGCATTTCTGCTTTGATCGTCATGAAAGCCGCCTCAATGCGTTGGACTAAATCATCTCTTGTCTCAACTTCCGTGGCGTAGACGAGTTCTTTGGCCCGTCCCCAGACGTAAAAATCCAACGGAGTTAAGTCTGGAGAACGGAGGCCAAGGAATAGGGCCATCCCTCCCAATCCATGAGTCCGGGAATGCATCATTCAAGTACTCCCTGACGGTTATTCTCCAATGAGCGGGACAACCGTCATGTTGGAAAACAAAAGACCTGTCTTCACTGAAAATTGGCAAATCAGCTAATAATAAGGGCAACTCTGTTTGCAGAAATTCTAAGTAATTATCCCCGTTCAGGTTGTCAGGTAAGTAGTGTTTATCCCGAATATGCAATAGTTTGATGGTGCGTCCCGATACACAAACTTAGCGTATTAGTGAACTTACTGAAACATTTTTTAAACACATTGCATACCGTTGGAAAGGGGATAGACTAGAGAACTTTTTAAAATAATTCGAAGATCCCGATCGCTTTTAGTTTTTTTTTTATAGCTATTTAAAGTTGAGTTTTAAGTTCATTTTTTATTTTTCCAAAAACTTTGTGATTTATTAAAAAAAAACTAGATGTAACTGGCAAGTAATTTTAAATTTGATAGAGCCATACAACAGTACATATGTAAATAAAAATGAAATTTGACGACTACACTTAAAACTTTTTTTTAATTTAAGCTTTAATGCTGAGTTTTGGATTTTTTCAAAATAAAAATTAGAAAGTTGTAATAAAAAAACCGGTGTGGCCAAAAATGAGTACTTGAGCCTGAAGCGATAGCAAATGACCTCTTCTTTCGGCCAATTCAATTTGGCAAACGATGCACCAAACACCCTGTATATCGTATTAAATAAATGATTATATTAAAATAAAATTGCATTTTTTATTTATATAATTCCAAAAAAAATCTTATTTTTGCCTTTATATTTTTTGTCATAGCAAATCATTTGATCAAACGTTTATTGTCTAAAGATTGTTTGCTGTAATCATTTTCTTAAATCATCATTTGATTAAAGACCAAATGCCATAATTGCCGAAATTGCATCGTTCCCTCGTACGATCGAAGCCAATCAGGACGCGACGCCTAAGCCTGTTGTTGAGTAGACTAACTGCTGGGATTTACCTTACTAACCCACAAGTTACAAGGATGTAATTATAACTTACATTTTGAAATGTTACAGGTGCTACGGACAGTAGTGGTGAGCTGATGTTCCTCATGAAGTGGCAGGGGACCGACGAGGCGGACTTGGTGCCTGCGAAGCAGGCGAACGTGCGGTGCCCGCAGGTCGTCATACAGTTCTACGAGGAGAGGCTCACGTGGCACACGCCGGCGCCCGATGAGGCAGGCACCGAAGACTAGGGACTACTGTAGGCAACCTTTTACACTTATACGAGGATCTTTTGGAGCTCGAATGACGTTGACTGTTTGGTACACGTTTTGTGAAATGTATTGATAAACAGGATAGCCAGCGTTAGTTTCGATTTTGGTCACGCGCCAAGAGATCCTTGTACACACGGCTACACATCAAGCTATAATTTCCAGTTTACACTGACCTCTCATTGTAAGGAAATCCTATACATTACGAGATCAGCTTATACTGGAAATGTATAGCTTGATCTGTAGCCGTGCGTACAGCTATACATTACGTTTATTGATACTATATAGGGTTCTGTATCCGAAGGGTGCCAAACGGAACCTACATCTGTCAGCACGGAACAGCGTTTATGACGTGTGTGCCGCAGCATGCTTCAGCGTACGATCGCGCGCCGTCGCCTTTCGAGTGCAGTCGAATGCAATCATGCAAAGCAATGGAAGCATGCTATCGCGCGCGGTAGCACGTGTCAGCACTCCATCGCCTCCCAGCCGGCGACCGCATTTTGGATGTGGCGCCGAGCGCATCGCCGATTCCGCCTCGAGCACTCGTATCTTTCCCGCTCTAGGAAATGACGATCCTGAGCGATAGAAAAGGATAGAGAATGAAAAAGGGTGATTCCGAGATGTGTGTCAACCCTTACTAAACCTCTGCTGTCCGTCATCTGTCTGACTGACAGCGAGTTGTATCTCATGAACCGTAATAGGTAGACAGTTGAAATTTTCACAGATTGTGTATTTCTATTGCTGCTTTAACAGCAAATAATAAAAACAAAGTTAAAAATTAAAGGACGTCCCCATACAAGAAATGTGTTTTTATAAATTTAAGTATTTTTTTTAAATATGTAGTGTTATATATTGTATGGTGGTACGGGAACCCTTTGTGTGCAAGTCCGACTCGCACTTGCCTGGTTTTTTTTTTGCAAAGCTAGTAATTCTGTTATTCTTTATTGTTAATGTACTTTATTCAACTATAGATTCACTAATGTAGTATAATTATTCAATAAGGGTTTTTCTTTTCAGATATTCCACTCCCAAGCGATAAAATTTTTTTCACACATGAAGTTAAAAACTTTAAAATGCTAAGAGATTGGGAATCTTTATTTTTCACAATCATTTCATCTTCCCACACAGCTTCTGTTCATTAAAATAAACATCATTTATCTTAAACTTAGTGACATAAAATATGATTTAATAAACATTGTAGATATGTGACTCTGAACATTGGTAAATCATTAGGAGTCTTAATTATTTTTTTACTTTTGAGTAGGTACAGTGATATGTACCGTTACATAACGTTCTTCAATCGTAAGATCATCATTGAATTATGATTTAATTTAATTTTTTTAGTTTGATTCCACTTATAAGATTTATGTCTAAAAATAAAATAACTGAAGGAACACTTGACATAAAGATTAATTAGATATAATTGACCTCCTGTGTTGTAATAGAGGGAATTCTTACTGTTAAGACAACTATGTTTATCAACATACCTAGATAGTAGGATAAGATACTGACTGGAATACATTCGACTAATGCACAATGTACATAACAGTGGTTTTACCGAGTATGAATGAAAACAATAGATTAAGAAATCCGTTTAGAAGCACAACTCGTGTGCAGTCCCTTTACAGTTATTTTACGCCTTTTGATTTTGCATCACTCAAAATAACAGTGATCTTTATTTTCATTGAAATAAGGTTGTGTTGGGTTGCTGCCTTTGACATGTGTCAAAATCACAGTGATCTTTATACTCTTAATGATAAGGTTGCTATTGGGTTGCTGCTGTTAGAGGTAAATCATTGGAAAGGACTGTTACCATTGCGCGTGTGCGGATGTCGCCGAAATTACCGCCTCCCATTCTCTGCTGTGAACCGCGCTCCTTACGACAAAACACTCAGTGTTTTTCGCTCCGCGCTTCGAAAAACGGCGTTGAACAGTAAAAACAAACTTTATTTACTCAAGGAGATAGGTATCTAAGTGGAAATAACTGTTTTTGATGTGTGTACGCCGTATTTTCCTGGCGCCTGACACGCATCAATCTCGTTGATGATCGAGAAAGAAAAAAAGAAATGGTTTAATCTGCAGAAATAACAGAGGGAGTCGATACAAACCTGATTGTGGTGAACGTATCATATGGGAGTTTCGGTGCTGTACTTTCTTATTCTATACTGTATAGTTGATTGTATTGTAGTACAATGTTGTCTTGAATCCTTTTTAAATAAAAACGAATTTGAAACTTCCGCTAGCTTGATCATAATAAAACGAATGTGATCCAACCTAACGCGTGATTATAATAAATATGGTTACGAAACTTAATACGACGTAACTACCCACTCTGTGATTTTCGTCGTTTGTGTACTAATAAAAAATAAATGACGAAAAATTTTCTGTGCATTCGTCAAAAGATTATTGTTATATACATATTTCATGTTTAGATTGTTATTTTCATAACGAATGTATATAATAATAATGTTTTAGCGAAACGTTAAATTTTGCGATTGGCCAAGTCTTCTGTCAACATTATTTTGCTTAGTCTAAGGTAGTTTAAGATTGGCAATATTTTAAGTGCGAATGTAAGCCTACATTATAATGATGTTTGGACAACTTCTTGGTTATTATTTCCTATTACCTCTTACACATTTCCATAGAACCTACTAATCAGTGGCACACGATAACAGAAAAAATACACATAAATACACAAGTTCCATGCTACACTTTTTTTAAAAGGAAAAATCTGCCTAAATATTAATAGTCTTGCAAAGTTTTGTTACATTTTGGCGTACAATAAAGCATATTCTATCAAATCAAGCGTGGAAATAAGATTCTACCTGACACTAGTAGTGCTAGTAGTCTTTCGCCACAATAAAACGCACAGTATATGAAGCCAGGCAGAAAAAAAGGGAGGCATATACCCAGCAGAGGGCGATTCCGAGCTGAAATGATGATCTTACTAAGGGGGAAACGTGTACGATGTTACCGAGAGGTGTAACCTAGTGACTGGGTTGTGCAATGAAAGATTTACACCTGGGAACGAAAACAACGAAAAAAAAAAAGCTTACAAATTGCAGAAAAATACGCGTCAACGGCTGTTTGGTTGACTGAACTACCAACAGCGTAGTTGATTTTAGAACCAGACACCGGTGTAAGCCCAGGCCTCAGGTTGCACGGGCGATTTTTTTTCGCGCACTGGATTTTCAACGCACTGCTAGCGCCGAGAATTGAAAATTCAATGCCGGGTACAGATTGGGTGAAACGTAACTTGAAATGTAACACATGTTGAAACAAATTCGCCTAGATGTTGTGTTACATTTCATGTTGTATTACACAAATTAGGACGACTAATTTGTGTTACATTTCATGTTACGTTTCACTAATCTGTACCGCATAACAGTGTTTTTTCGACGCGCTGGGATGCACGGATGCACTCTGTTGGATTCTCAATGCCCGGCTCAACACCGACAGTTGAAAATCCAGTGCGCGATAAAATCCTGCCGCGATATTTTTAAGTCCGTGCGCTTAATTTTAGGTGCAGTAGCGGACACCATGATTGAGGGTCCTGAGTTTTCATGAAAATGCACGCCACCAGTTGGCGCCACTTTTACTAGAGATCTTCCATTTCGACAATGAATACACTAAAAATAAAACACTAGAATTGAAGACCTGTTTTCTCCCAAATTGGACCAAGCTGGGGAGACGCTCCCCAGATCGGCCACCTATAAACCCTGACCAGTGACCGACTAATTCTGATATTTGACGACTAATTTCGACTAATTAGTGACAATTTTTAGGGTTCCGTACCTTAAAAGGAAAAACGGAACCCTTATAGGATCACTCGTGTGATTGTCTGCCCGTCTGTCACAGCCAGTTTGCTCCGAATCTAATTTACCGAAAGTTGAAATTTGGTACACATATGAATTTCTGTGACCCAAACACGGACGAGTAAAGTAAATAAATTAAATTTGAATATAGAGGTCACTTTTGGGGGGCAAATAAGAAAATTAAGTTTTGCAAACTACACCATGTGGCATATCAAATGAAAGGGCTTACTATGAGGGTCTCAAATATATTTTTTTATAATTTTAAAATAAATTGTTTTAAAGTTATTTAAGAAAATAGACGAAAAATGACCCTTATCTCCGAAACTACTGAGCCTAAAATTTTGAAAAAAATACAGAAAATAGATCTCCACCTGTAGATTACAGGAAAACCTATAAGAAGTCGGTGGTCTTAAAATAACATGGTAAATCTATCAATATTGTGAGTACAAACTTACATTTACAGTTGGAATGTATGGGAGAACATGTTTTTCAACTACAAATGCTAAGTTTGTTCTTAAGATAAATTCATCCCAACTACGGAACCCTTCATTGTGCGTGGTTCGGTTTTTTTTTTTGTATTATCAAAATAATTACACCCTAGGAGGAGCCCTAGAGGAGCTCGTGGCTAAGTAATAATAGCCGCACGGGTCGATCCATCAGGTTAAGCTACGCTTGCCGGGGTCGGTCCATGGATGGGTGACCAACTTTACATACCGGGACTCCTCCGTGCCTCGGAAAGTACGTTATACCGTTGGTCCCGGATGACATTCGTGCATCTTTGACAGTCGTTACGGGTAGTCAGAAGCCCTAGTCTGACAACCGGTCTTACCAAGGGGTATCGTATTACACAGTTAATGGGTTGTGGAGGTCAGATAGGCAGTCGCTCTATGTAAAATATTGGTATTCAGCTGCATCTGGTTAGACTAGAAGCCGACCCCAAAATAGTTGGGAAAAGGCTAGGCAGATTAGTGGAAAATAAAATCACCCTAACAGCATGCGCGTTTGCGATGTTTGCATTTCTTTCCTAGTTTACTACCAACTCAATTTAGATTGCCATTGACATGCTAAGATGACGTACCTACAACAATTAAGAAAATTGAATATCAAACGCAAATACATATGAGTAAACATTTATTTATACATTGAAAAAGCTACAAAAGATAAAAAAGTAAATAAGTAGGTAAATATAACTAATGCGTCAAGTGCTTAAATAATACATCTCACGATTTGTTAAACGGTTAATAATTACAACCTAAAGTAAAACATTGACAAAGTTATTAAAAGCTGTAGTTATTACAACATGCACAGACAATAATTAAAATTGTATTGTGAAACCAAACCAAGAAAGTGACTTTTGTAATTCAGTAGCGTCTCTCATCTCGGCTTCGATAATAATAATGCATTCTTACTTCCACGGAAGGGTGTGCAAATATTTTGTTCCATAGATCTCCATAGTTTTTCTTATCATAACTGTAATTATCGCAGCTGTTCTCAATTGTGGTCAGGTAACCTTGAACAAAATCCGTATCAGCCAGCATGCATTCGTAAATTTTTACCTTATCCTTTTCTTCAGTAATTAATGTTGAAAACATTTTATTTAAAGCTTTAGAGAAAAGTTTGTAAATACAAGGGAAATGCAACTTAACATCTTCTTTCAAATAGTTCAAGCAGATTTTTCCGAATTCAGGAGCTATTTCAGTTGCAATATTTCCCCAGTCTTTACTGTCAGAATTTGATTTATCAGCTAGTTTTGCTACAGCCACTGTTAACTTCCAATTTGTTAACAACATATAGTTTTGTGAGATTGACAAGTTTTTGTCTAGTTCATCTTGTATATTTAAAAACATTTTTACCGGTATAATCATATTATTTTCTGTGACATATTCTTTTAAGTCGTCAGAGAGGCGTTTTAGTAAATACTGAAAGTGCACTCGGGTAACGTAATTTCCATCGCGTTTTTCTCCCCACTTGGTGAAGGCACGTTCCATTATGGGCACAAGTACTTTTTCATATTTTTCCGTTTGAATATTTTCATTCTTAACGCACAGTAAGTACGCAGAGAGGACGGATAAAATTCCACCAGATGCGTAAACAGATCCGCAATTATCTCCAGAGCCGAAAAAATCTTTGTCGATAAACTCTTGAATTATATCAGTTACAAAGTCTGGACACAAGTCTTCCATTATCTGTCGTGAATGTTGCGCCAGCTGTGCACTTAGCACTTGGTAATGCCCGCGATCTTCTTCTTTTACTTTTAGAGTCAGACTTTTCATGAACTTGTAACTTTTCATTAAATATTTTGCTCTGACATTTAGTGGAACTTTTTCAACATCAGACATTAAATCGTAAATCTTCTTATCTTCTTCAAATGTTAAATTATCAATAAACATTTCTATCAATTCCCACAGACTCACAGTGTTTACAGGGTCTTTTTCACGGCACAAGAGTTCGAAAGTAAATTTAAATATTATAGCTCGTATGCTAGCGTTTTTAGATGCTTTCCAACAATCAAAAAATATTTTTTTGACGGTTTCGTGATCTAGCTTTTGATATGCAAGTCTGATGCCATGTTTTTGTACAGACACTGGGGCATCTAAAAGTTTCGGAATATGTTCCCGACTTTGGGTTACATTCAAATTATAAAATATGGCTAGTAGCGATGGAAGAGCGAATTGCAAGTAGTCACCTTTAGCGTACAACAAGATAGTGTCGGGGGAAGGTTGCGGACGCGCGATGTGCATGTTTTTAGCAATAAACCGTTGAATACTGAGAACACGGTCGTCAATTCCATTCCAATCAATTTTGGCTTGTGCTGGCTTGTATTTTTCTATAAATTCAAGTAACGGTTTTTGTGCTAGTGCTGTACAAATACCACGAATAGCGGCTTTGTGGCCATCAGTTTTATTCAGATTTAGAAGGTTGGCGTCGGTCCAGTGCTGGGCGAGTGAGTGCGGCCAGTAGACGCGCAGCTTGGCGAGTAGACGTCGCAGCGAGACAGCGTCATTAGTTTGCAAAGTGTCTACGTCCTGCTTGTACCGCTCTAGGAGCTCCGGGTCGTGCTTTAGCGCGTTCAAGCACACCTCCTCACAAGGATTCATCGCAACAGACTCTTCAAACATGTGTTTTCGCCAAGACTTATTAAAGTTGTATATAGGTAACAAAGTCTCCTTCCACGCATTTTCCCTTTTTATTTTAACGCATTCCTTAATTTTGTCGGTTACAAAAGGGTAATCTGTTAGTTGCTTATTCCAATCACGCAGTAACAGTAAAATACTCTTTATAATTTTAATTGATCCAGAGAGGTCCTCTTCTTTTGTAATAGGTATAAATTTACCTATCAGAATTTCATATAAGTAACGAAATATCTTTTCTTTTTGTTCTTCATTTAGATTCCTTCCATATGGTTTTAAAGTACTTGAAAGAAACAAAAACTGCGGCTCTATGATGGTAGGTACACTTTGATCACGTAGCAGATTATATATTATAATGGATTCAACGATTACGTTGTTATTGCCACGACAAGAGATCGGTTCGTCATAAATTTTCAAAACTTTGAATAGCTCGCTTACCAAATTCCAAGTTTTCTCATCATATTGGTCAATGTTCGTGTGCTGAAATAGTTCTGTAGTAAAATCCAAAGTAAAACCGTATTCCTCATTCTTATGTTTGTCAAGGTAATATTCCAACAAAGTTTGGATGTGCTGTAAGTTATGGTCAGCACATGACATCAGTACCTTCAGCATGGGAGCTTTGTTATTGTTATCCAAATCCTTAGATATTATTCTGGTTATGTCCTCAAATGCTCGTTCAAAACTTGCAAAACGATACCAGACGTAACCAGGTGTTCTCGCTGCATTATATAGCTTTTTCATATTGTATGGTTCCGTACCAACCTCCAAATTTTCTTCAATAGCATCCACATTTTCTTTATCGATGAATATTTTTTTTACGAAATCAAATTGCTCGGTTTTTGGTAATCTTTTTATAAAGTATTTCATTGAGTCGAAGGTAAACAATCGTCTCAAATTATAATGAAAATGACGGTTACATTCATTATTAGCTTGCGTATATAAAAATGTTTTAATTTCATCTGTTTTGAGGTATCTAGAAAATGTCGGTATATCAATAAAGCTTATGTACCGTTCAAAATGATTTATAATTCTCTTCGCCGATTTCTTCATAATAATATCTGTAGCTTTGTCGTTAAATTTGGGGAGGTTATGGTAATTATCGTCTTTTTCTAATATATCTAGATATTTATCGACATCGGCTCTTAGAAGGAACGTTACAGCTTGAGCGTACCTTGCTTTTTCATAATAATGTATTTGTTTTATAACAATCTCGAAGATGTTGTTAGATTTCTCACAAAGCCGCTTAAATGTTCTAAGTTTACAATGATCAACATGTTTTTCAATCTTTGACTCCATAAAAGTAATTGAACAGCGTGGTAACCATTTTATGGCGTCGGTTAATTTCTTTTCGTGCAGGTAGAATTGTTCAGCCCGTGTTTCATCTTGTATGTTGTGCCTTATGTGTTTTTTAAGCTTGATGAAGGCCTTTGTGCTCATGTGTGGGAGCAATTGTGTGTGCAGATAGTCAGGGTTGATGATGTGTGCGTACTGCGAGTCGGTGACCAGCCAGGTGCTCTGCGCGAGCGCACGAGACACGCACAGCATATCACCATGTTTTAACACGTTGATGATATAATCAACATCCCTGTTGTGACACGCCAGATCTATTTTCAATAAGTTTTCGATATCAGTGTCGTCCAATGTGAAGTTTGCAACCCGTTGACGATTGGCAATAGCCGTTTTGAGTAAGTTATTGTAATATTGATGTCTCTCCCCGAGGGTTACGCCGTCCAAGTCTAGAGGTGCCATGGCATGTACCTGTAAAGAAAAATATAGGTCTTAATCAATTTTTTTGTTTATGTAGGAATGCCCTTGCAGGAATGACTTTGGGATAGAAGACAAAGAAGAAACTATCATTTTGCATCAGTCTTTAACTCTTTACCCACAGCAGTAATTAAAAATCAGATGGTTCCAATGATCGACTGTAATGGCTACCATGCATGGTCAGATCTAGAATAGGTTCTGATGCGATCTGACTAATCTGAAGGTAGAACTGACCATGTAGATTTTAAAAGTAGATAGGTAATACTCCTAGATCATTCGAGAACAATTTAATGTTTCAGAATTCAGAATAAATAAAAACCAAGTTTCAAAATTATATGCCAACGGCCTTGAGTGGTCGGGGCGGCATAGCTTGCGTGTTCTGTGCTGATCACGCAACACATCGTACGTCCACCCAGTAATAGGACTCGCACATCAAGGAGCGCTGTCACAAATTAGATGCATTATTAATTTATTATACACTAGCTGCGCTCCACGGTTTCACCCGCGTAGACCGGGATAAAAAGTAGCCTATGTGAAATTTAGCAAATGGGTAGACCATGACCTGGATTAGGATATAGGATACTTTTTATCCTGGTAGTACGTTCTCGTGGGATAATTTCCGACCTCCACGCGGGTGAAGCCGCGGGCAAAAGCTAGTGTATTATAATAATGGTTATTGTACCTATAAGTTTATTGTAACGATAACAGGAATTGCTTAGAATAGACTAGAGTATGACTGAAGATCATATAAACTTTTTAAACTTTCGCGATTTGCACACATTTTAAAGAAAACTAAGAACGGGTCTTCTCACGATATTCCTTTTTACGAGGTAAACAGTTACCTACTTGTTTCCCGACGTTTCGTTTCGATATCGTGAGAAGACCTGTTCTTAGTTTTGAAGATCATTTATTAAAAAAAAATCGCACTTAAACCGATTGGGAGCTTTGAAGTATAGTAGTTTACAGACACTGTTTTAAATAGTTCAATTCATGATTATTGAATCTTAAGAATCCTAATATCCAAAATATCACATTTAGATTTACAGATGTATTCTAAATGAGAACGGAGTATTTAAAAATAGGCAAAAACTAAGTAGCTACACTTGCTGCATGCATCCGATTTCAATCCAAGGTTGTCTGCCAGAAATAGATGCTTGCAGAAAGACGTTATAATATAATCTATTCAGCAAAATAAGAGTGTAAAGGGTAACATAGAACGTATTCAATTAGAAAATCTGATCTGGATGGCCAATAAGCTAGGGCTAGGGGACTAGGGGGTGCTCAAATTGTCACCACTTTGGTATTTTTTTATTTTTTATTTTATTTTATTTAACCATTTATGTACACACAAATAAACAGACAAACAGAAAGGAACAGAAAAATACGTACAAAGGTGATGCTTACTTCAAAAGAAATCTCTTCCAGCATACCTGCGATAGGACAGAGGATAAAAAGAGATGTAGCAACGTGTGTAAGAGTAGAAGAGAAAATAAAATACATAAAATCCAAAACAATTAACTCATTAAATAAAACATATAATAAATACTTAAATACATACATATACTACTAAAATAACTAACAACTATGACGAAGTAGAAAGATAGTGTTCTTTCACTCTTCTTTTAAATACTGCAATTGTTTGGCAGTCCCTAATGTCAGGCGGAAGTGAATTCCACAACCGAACCGCGTGAACAGTGAAGGAGTAGGAATAGAAGTCAGTGGAGTGGGAAGAAGATTTAAGGAGGTTTCTAAGATGCGACCTGCAAGGCACATCAAAAGGACGGGCGTAGGAAAAGCGTTCCCGCAGATAGGATGGCGTTTTAGGGTTGTGAAGGATGTTAAATAAAAGACATAATATCCGAGAGTTCCTGCGAAGTCGAATAGGGAGCCACTTGAGTATCTTGCGGAAGTTAGAAACGTGATCATACTTTTTAAGGTTAAAAACAAAACGAATACAGATATTTTGCAAACGCTCAAGTTTATTCAAAAGCTCCTCAGTGGCATCCAAATAACAGGCATCAGCGTAGTCAATAATGGGCTGAATGAGAGTTTGAGCAAGGGAGATTTTGGTTTTCAAGGGCAGAAAGCTCTGGAGGCATTTCAAGGTATGGAACGTGTAGTGCACTTTGCGACTGACTTGAGCAACATGGGCAGTCCACGATAAGTAGGAGTCCATGGTTACCCCCAGGTTTTTAACAGTATTTGCGTATTCAATCTGAACTCCATTCAGACAGAGTGGAGACAGCGACGCAACATCAAGCCTATTCCGCATATACCTGCCGCCAATAATTATAGCCTGGGATTTCCTAGGGTTGATTTGCAGTCCAAAGGACCGCGACCACTCACTAATCAAATCCAGGTCTCTGTTCATGGCACACACGGCAGCTTCCGCATCTTCTCTCAAGAAATGGTTGTAAAGCTGCAGATCGTCGGCATAGAGATGGAAGAAAGAAGAGATGACATTGGTGACACAGTTAATGAAAATGGAAAAGAGAAGAGGAGAGAGAACGCCACCCTGAAGCACCCCCGCAGTAAGAGAGCACCAGTCAGAAGAAGTCTCGTCGAGACGAACCCGCTGCGACCGGCCTTTAAGATAGGAGTCAAACCAACTAATGGTACTAGAAGAGAAATTGAGAGATTTAAGGATCCCTACAAGGATGTCGAAATCAACAGAGTTAAAGGCACTGCTAAAGTCCAGAAGTACAAGTAAGGTAAGAGATTTGTGGTCCATAGCCCTGCGGATGTCATCAGTAACCTTCAAGAGAGCGGTGACTGTACTATGACCAGGTCGAAAACCAGATTGAAAAGTACTAAGAAGGTCATTCGCATCTAAAAAGGCAGAAAGTTGCTGGTGAACAATGTGCTCAAGAACTTTAGAGAGATAAGGGAGGATAGAAATGGGTCGGAAATCAGACGGTGAGACAGGGCTAGGAATTTTGGGTAAGGGGATGATATGGGCTTGTTTCCAGGCCTCAGGAACAGTACAAGAAAACAAGGAGAAATTGAAAATGTGGGTCAAGATGGGAAGCAATGTGGGGAGAATAGGAGAAATCATTCTAGAGCAAATATTATCATTACCAACTGCAGAGGAGGAGATAGCAGAAATAGATTCTTTGACCTCATTTTCACTCACAGGACTAAATTCGAAACAAGAACACTGCGGCACTGGCAAACAGGAAAGTTTATTTAAAGAAGCTGATTTGACGTGCGGATCTAAAGTAACAGGTGGATGTGAGAAATGTTTGTTAAGAGCACACACGTCAACGTCATTACTGGAAACAACTGGAGACTTACCAATGCCGACAGTTTTCAGAAACTTCCAGACTTCAGCAGACTTACGGTTGTCAAGAGAATTATGGAAGTAGCGTCTCTTTGCATCTCTACACATACGACTGCAGCGATTACGCAACACCTTGTACGCAATCAGGTTGCGCTCGGAAGGACAGCGTTTTAACCTCCTTTTAGATCTGTCCCTACTCGCCATCGCGTCTTTAATAGCAGATGTAAGCCAAGGAGCCGGAACGTATTTGACTTTGACTCGACGGATAGGGGCATGACGCTCGTATAAGCTAAGTATTGTGCTGTTAAAAATGTGAACCATATCGTTGATACAAGAACTCTCCAAAACGTCAGTCCAATCGATGCTACCAGCATCACGCAGCAATGCCTCCAGGTCTATGCCCTTATAGTCCCTAAGAAAAATATAACGTGGCTTACGTTTGGGAGGGCGAATCCTGTAGGACATAAAGATGAAGTCATGGTAAGAAAAACAAGCAGTGAGCTGTCCGTGGACAGATACATTAGTAGAATTAGAAACAATCATCAGGTCCAAAAGAGAAGGGGTGCAGTTAGGGAAATGATGAGTAGCAGAAAGAGGCAGAAACTAAGGTTAAAAGAAGATAAGAGAGATTGAAGTTTGTGAGTCCGACTATCATTTTTAAGAAGGCAAGTATTAAAATCGCCCATCAAGACTACGTGGTCATAAGAGGGACAGAAATCGTTTAAAAGCGAATCAAACGAGTCAAAGTAATCAATAGTGAGGTTAGGACTGTACATCACCCCCAGAAGCATTTTAACGTGATGCAAGGAAATTTCGAGAAATAGATGCTCCGCAGACCCCGAGTAGGAAGATGGTGAAGTGCTGATAATCTTGAAGGGGATATCAGTACGCAAGTAAATGGCAACACCACCACCACCCTTCCCAGTTCTATCATTACGGATGGTATGTGAATGTGACACAGTTTAGACGGGGCCCAGTGAAGATTTAGATTGGTCAATATGCCGATTCTGGATATGTATCCAACACTGGACATATTTTGGCTTAGATGGCGAAGAGTCAGAACAACTGGTTTAAATATGTAGGTACCTACCATAGAAATATAAAAAACAGATATCTATGGTACCTACCTACAATATTTGACCGAGGAAAAAGTTAGCGAGTAATATTATGACTTTACCTATGAAATTGCCGTTCTGCAGTACTGGCCATTTCAAATCAAAATAATTATTGTTTGGCTAAGAATTCTAATTTCAAATTAATTTTATTTTAAAAACATGGATTTTTTTTTCCAAAAGCAGTCATTTGTTTATTGATTAGTGTTACATTTTCATCGCATTTCAATCTTTTTCGTCATCATGGATACGTTAAAAATTCGAGTAATTATGGAATATGAGTACCGTCGTGGCAGCAACGCGGCACAAGCGGCACGCAATATCAACGACGTTTACGGAGCTAACACTACAAACCAACGCACCACTTGTTATTGGTTTGCTCGCTTCCGTTCTGGAAATTTCGACCTGAAAAATGAACCTCGCGGTCGTCCGAAGACTTTGGTCGACAATGACGAATTAAAGGCGATTGTGGAAGCTGATGAAACACAATATACGGCTGAATTAGCAGCAGCTTTCGACGTTAGCGTCAAAACAATATTGGTCCATTTGCGTCAAATTGGCAAGGTAAAAAAGCTTGACAAATGGGTGCCCCACGAACTCAATGATCGCCAGCGCGAAGTACGCGTCGAGACGTGCCTTGCACTGCACAACAGACACACAAATGAAGGAATTTTGAACCGCATTGTTACCTGCGATGAAAAATGGATTCTGTTTGATAACCGCAAGCGCTCAGCAAGTTGGTTGGATCCTGGTTCAGCACCTAAACAATGCCCTAAACGAAAACTTACCCCTAGAAAAGTGATGGTCACTGTTTGGTGGTCTAGCGCCGGTGTGATTCATCACAGCTTCTTACTAAACGGGGTGAGCATTACTTCAGATGTGTACTGTGAAGAACTGAACACAATGATGGAGAAGCTGGCACATCTCCTACCAGCATTGGTCAATCGCTCGTCTCCGCTGCTCCTGCACGACAACGCGCGACCTCATACTGCACAGCAGACGGTCTCCAAGTTGCAAGAACTGGGGTTGGAAGCTCTCCGTCATCCGCCCTACTCACCAGACCTTGCGCCTACAGACTACTACTTTTTCCAGAATTTGGATAACTTCTTGGCGGGAATAAAATTCAATACCCGAGAGGCAGTACAAAATGCCTTTGAAGAATTTGTTGCCTCCCGTCCAGCTGATTTCTTTAAGAAGGGCATCAATAAACTGCCACTGCGTTGGCAAAGATGCATTGATTGCATGGGTGATTACTTCGATTAATACAAATAAAAAATGCATGAAAAAAATTCGTTTAAATTTTTTCATACAAAACGGCAATTTCATAGGTAAAGACCTATTAGTTGAGTGTGTTACAAACACCTGTAACTGGTAACCTGGGTTGTTTTATAAATGGTATTATTTGATAGACATTTTTAACTTTATTCAACATGCCTATTAATTTATAAACATTACTATAGCCACACTGAGGTACACCTGCAACACCAACACGCGTAGCAGACCGCCGAAGATAGCAGAAAAACTATGGTGCAATGTCAAAAATGAACAAACGAAATTTCAGTGAGTTTGTTTATGTACAGAAAGAGATAATTCTACCTATTAATTTTGTTTGATATTTGATTAACTACCTATAGAGTTCATCACTTGACAAACAAACAGCCCGTAGTACCAATGTGCGCTTTAATAATTTCTAACGTGACGGTATTATCGTGGACATCCAAGGCATCACAATGTTTAAGTAGTGTCCGGATTCTCGCGACCTTCACTGACTCGTTGGTTCACCATATGCTGGAAATGGAACCTACTAACCAACCCATTACTTAGTGTCACGCTCACATAGGTACTTGCCATGCCAGACATTTTCAATGACCAAAATACCTAGGTACCAAGTGCCTAATTTTATGATTTTCAAATGTGGTAAGTAGGTACCTACCATGTACCTACTCAAAGTTCATTCTGCCCTGCATATGCCTACCTATAAGTCAATGGCCCTACTAATGTTCATTCTGCGCGTAGGCAGGTAAGGTACTTAGATATTATGAAGAATATTACCTACATGGTCAACATTAGGCAGTTTTTAGGATCCGTAGTCAACAAGGAACCCTTATAGTTTCGCTATGTCCGTCCGTCTGTCCGTCCGCAGCTTAGCTCAGACTCTTAGTACTAGAAAGCTATAATTTGGCATGGATATACACAGGGCCGGACTGGGACCTGAAACCGGCCCGGGCATTTTAGAGACGGTCGGCTCTCCAAAAAATGTGAATAACTAATATAACTATATAAAATAATATAACTATAATACGGCTTATCGAAATAGCCTCGTGCGTGCTAACATTAATTTATGTATGTTCTAAAATCTTTTTATAGACAATGATAAAAAGGAAGATATAGGAGAAGCAAAAACAAGTTGCTGTGAGGATACCTGTTCATGTTTATAGAAAACTCCAGGCGGCAAACAAATACTTCGTAAATCAGTGTAGGTACAGTAAACATGAAATTTTTAGGCCAATGTCCTTTGTCACAGGAAACGACTGCCATTGAAATTGGAACCGTACCTACTATGTTGAAAGTTTCCCCCAAAACGTGTTTAGACAGGTTTCTGCAAGGATTGAAATTAAAACTCCTGAAACGTGATGTTACGAAAAAATCATTATAAAAAAACCATTTTCTACACATTTTGTAACTACACAAATGTTGGCCCTAACGAGCCCCGAAAATTTCGCAAAGTGGAGCAAGCAAGCAAGCTATTTGACTATTAAGTCAAGGTGCATTTCACTCGCAGTAGACGTTCCATCAAGGAATGAAAAAAAAAGGCGCGAAAGAAAGAAAAACGACTATTTCTCACCTAAATTCATCTCTATAGATGAATTTACAAAACATAAACACCGTAAAAGATCTGATGACTTCTTCAGGAAACCTAATGAACGCAGACAATCCGAGAATTTTATAAAACTTGAAGAACGCACACATGCTGAAGAATATAGGAAACTACAAGAACGAAGACAAGCTGACGAATATAGGAAACTCGAAGAACGAAGACAAGCTGAAGAATATAGGAAACTTGAAGAACGAAGACAAGCTGAAGAATATAGGAAACTATAAGAACGAAGACAAGCTGAAGAATGTAGGAAACTTGAAGAACGAAGACAAACTGAAGAATATAGCAAATTATAAGAACGAAGACAAGTTGAAGAATGTAGGAAACTTGAAGAACTCAGAGTGCTTGAAGAATGTGGAAAACATAGACAATTTGATGGATAGAAATCCGACGAAAGTAAAAAACTTGATGGGCTTAGAAAACGTGACAAATGTAGGAAACTTCTAGATGGCAAAATACGTGATGAAAGTAAAAAGTTTGAAGACCGCAAAAAAATCGGAGTATGCAAGAAACTAGATGTAGAAAAGAAGATGAAACTGAAGTCGATGAATGTAAGAAGCTTGAAGAGCGTAGAAAACTTGATGAATGTAGGAGACACAAAAAAGTTGAGCTTTGTAAATATCTCGAAGAAAAAAAAAACTGGAGGAACTCCGAAAACTCGATGAATGTGGGAAACTCGAAGAACTCCGAAAACTTGTTGAATGCAGGAAAGTCGGCGAATGCACAGATATCGGAAAGTAGAGAATACGAAGAAAGTAAATAATAATTATCATGAAAGTAGGAAACCCAACAATTTTCAAATATGTGACGTAAGCTGTTTTAATGCTAATGATTTTTGTCTAGTTAACGAAGTTTAAAAATATGACAACTTAGAAATTAGGATAGATAATGCAGATGATTGCAATGTCTACAATGATTATAATGAACTAATGTGCGACTGCTACTTTGATAAAGAAAATATTCGCTCGAAAGTGTCGAGTCGAAAACAATAAAAACGCTGTCGGTCAAACCCATAGAGCAACACGGTCCCCGGCGTCCGCCGCGGGACGTGTTGCTCTATGGTCGAACCCGTGCGTGTGACGTGTCTTGACACTTGTGTCTTAGTGGTAAGATTCATGCGACGCTACGTGGCGGTGGCGAGCGCCATCTATTAGGCCAGGGTATCCTAGTGCGGGATCCAGTGTCATACCAATCTAGTGTAAATGTTTATGTTATCAATAAACTTTTTTTACTTTTTACTCTTATCTCTAAGAAAACAAGGTGTACTACTAGGTACTAGAGATAGAGCCCATGACGATAACGTAAATTGAATTAGGTCCTCGACTTTACAGTAGAGGACATTATTTGAATCGATGTACTGCTATGCTTTTTTAATAGCTAGAAAGCTGACCACCAATTGGCCACACCGGCCCTTCAGGTATCCGGCCCATCGGGCATTTGCCCGAATTGCCCGTATGGCCAATCCGGGCCTGGATATACATATTCATCACGCCGAAGGTGGTAAAATAAAATAAAATCATGATAATTTTTTTTAAATGTTTACTTGTGTAGGACACGTAAATTGGGGCTGTTTTTTTTTTCTCGTCTACCCCATGGTGTGGGGTGTTGTTAAATGGGTCTTTCAAAAATATTGTGGGTTTGTTAAAAACATTTTCGATTTAGGGATCCGTTTCTGAAATATTTAGCTTTAAAGTGCAAATTTTTGTTAGAGTCAAGTGTGCCCCCCCACCCCCCTGCCAGCTAAACGGTTAGTTTTGGATGGGTGAAAAAATTCACGGTAGTAGTATATACAGGGTTACTGGTAATTCGACGTATATCCGTCAGGGGCTGATAAGCGGGCCAAAATGCAACAAATTGAACCCTCCATATGTATGGCCGAAATTCAATAGTTTTCGAGATATTTGAATTCTAAGAGTTTTTCGATATTTACCCAAAATTTGACATTTAATTCCAAATAAAATAAATAATACATATTTGAATGGGTACCATTAAAAATGATGTTGTAGCTGGCACTTTAATTAAGCTATTGACATAATTAAAACTACTTAATTTAACAAAAGAATTAAAATAATGAGCGATTTAAGAATAATATCTTATTAATATTTTCATTTTACGCTTCAAAATGTTGTCTCGTCACAAAATTTACTATGACATTAATCGTACAAATAACTAAAGCAACTTGCCTATTCTGTAAGCTTTCCGAAAAGGTATAAAAGTTAATTTTAAAATACATAATTCGTGGCATGGCATGTGTTTGAACCGGCGCGGCGGCGCGCGGTGCGGGGAGAGAAATCATGTGTTTTTAGTTTATGATCCTCGCTAAAACAACCGATTTTACTGGCGAAATTCTTCGTGATGGGGCGGGGTATGCGGGCGGGGGAGTACACGGCGTCTGCTGCGCTCGCGTTGCCTTAGTTAGTTTCGACTCTACGCCGCGCAAGCACGTGTGTTGTTATCTTGCTATTAACCAATCTCTCATCGCGTTAATTTGTTATCGATCATTAATGTTAATTCTTGTTTCTCTTGTTATTCTTTTTGTTATCATTGTTATTTCGGATAACATAGCTTCGTATTCTAATAACGAATACGCAGACATAATGTTTTGTTATGGTTTTGCCGATGGAAACGCAGCTGCGGCTCGGCGAGAATACCAACGCCGCTTTCCCGATCGTCAACTTCCCCACGTTACTGTTTTCGGGAGCACCTACGACGATTGTCTGAAACTGGCAGTGTTCAGAGACCAAGTCAACGCTGGCAAACCTCGACGGTACACGGCTGATGAAGAGGACACCATTCTTCAGTGTTTTACTAATGACCCAAACATCTCAACGAACATTGTCGCAAGACAGCTCGGTATGTCCCAGTGGAAAGTGTGGTCGGTAGTACATCTATCAGGTAGACACCCATACCATTATCAACCTGTCCAAACATTGCACGAGGGAGATCCTGCCAGGCGACTCGAATTTTCTCGGTTTATGTTAAACGCTGACGCTGACCAGGAACATTTCCTAAGAAATATTTTGTGGACTGACGAGTCAAAGTTTAACCGGGATGGTATAACGAATTACCATAACTTACATTTTTGGGCACCTAAAGTAGGCAGGAATCCAAAAAAAACTAAAAGAAACTGCGTCGCAAATGAGATTTTCCCTGAACGTATGGATGGGTGTCCTTGATAATTATTTGCTGGGCCCTCATTTCTTGCCCCAAAATTTGAACGGCGAAAATTACGAGGAGTTTTTAAGAAACAACCTAGACGATTTGTTGGCGGATGTTCCCGAAGAAATTAAAAAACAACCACATGTTTCAACATGATGGTTGCCCAGCACATTACCGGATTGTCCGATAGTGGCTAGACGAGAGATTTCCAAACCGATGGATTGGGAGGGGAGAGCCAATTCCGTGGCCAGCACGAAGCCCTGATATCACACCACTTGATTTTTACGTTTAGGGTCATATGAAGGAATTAGTTTATGTGACCCCAATAAATTCAGTCGAAGAACTTCGACAGCGAATAATAAACGCGGCGCAACAGATGAGAACAACGTTCACATCAAGAGTGACGAAAACCGAAGTTAGGAAGAGAATTCGAACCTGCATTCGTAATCGAGGGGCTCATTTTGAACAAGATGTGTAATTTTTTTTATAAAATTTGACTTAAATTTTTTAATGCATTTTATTTCATACAAATACAAAATTACCCTTTCTTTCCCCGCGCCGATTCAAACACATGCCATGCCACGAATTATGTATTTTAAAATTGACTTTTATACCTTTTTGGAAAGCTTACAGAATAGGCAAGTTGTTTTAGTTATTTGTACGATTAATGTCATAGAAATTTTTGTGACGAGACAACATTTTTGAAGCGTAAAATGAAAATATTGGTAAGATATTATTCTTATATCGCTCATTATTTTAATTATTTTGTTAATTAAGTAGTTTTAATTATGTCCATAGCTTAATTGAAGTGCCAGCTACAACATCATTTTGAATGGTACCCATTCAAATATGTATTTTTTTTTATTTGGAATTAAATGTCAAATTTTGGGTAAATATCGAAAAACTTAAAATTCAAATATCTCGAAAACTATTGAATTTCGGCCGTACATATGGGGGTTCAATTTGTTGCATTTTGGCCCCCTTATCAGCCCCTGACGGATATACGTCGAATTACCAGTAACCCTGTATAACAAAGATAAAAGGAAAACTATCACAGCTAAGTAGGCTTTTCAAGTTTACGGGTAATAGTCAACCAACTTACATTTGCAGTTGGAATGTATGTGAGACCATGTTTTTCAACTACAGTGTTAAGTTTGTTCTTGGGATAAATTCATCCCAACTACGGAACCCTTCGTGGTGTATCTGATTAGAAGGTAACTACCATCAATTATCGCGACTAGGTACTACGTAACCACTAATTCCCCAGGCACAGCAGAACTTGCGACAATATTTTTAGGCATCATACCTACCTACAGTACATCTGTGAATCTCAAAAATAGAACATACCGTCCATTTTTTGGTTTGAATACTGAAAGATTTCAGAGATGACCTCATCGCATCCAAATATGCGCTTTGCGCTGTGCCGTGACGTCATAAAAACAACAATGTTACATACCTTATCTAGCTGCAATTTTATGATGTTAGTTCGAATAAATGAAAGTGTGAAACACTGCACTGTATTCCGTAAACGAATCTTCACTGCGAACTATTGATTATATGTAGGTATGCAATACGTTTCTAAATAAAGCAATGAAAATAACACTGATGAACTAGGTGGGGCCGGCCGGTGTACGGCCGTGTACACAAACAAAACAAATAATGGACTCTCTTTCTGTTCTATTCGCGAATGTAAGTAGCTTGTCATAAAGTTACAATCAAATCAAGACTATTTATATTTTGTAGTGTATGAGTGTATGTCATGTTTGTATGTGTCAGTCATATGTTGTTATCTACAGAGTATTATCTATGGTTACCTATTCTACTTGGAACTGTTTGACAACAGGCGACTACAGGTAAAAAATAACGATATTCGTTACGTTCGTCGGTAATTGTTATGGAACCGTTATTGAGTCGTTTTTTTTTTGCGTTTTAAAAGTTATTTTCATATTTTTATCTAAAAAACATTGTATTGAATAACTTACAGAGTAAAAAACGTTTGCGTTCGGGGGACCCCCGTCAGTAACGAAGTTCCGCACGGAAACACTCGCATCATATGTAATAGAAAGAGACAGAGAGGGAAAGATGCATGGAGGGGGCAACACTTTTCGTCAACCTCTGACATATATCGTCAACTCCTACCAAAAGTTACATAATGTACATACTGCAGAATTACGTATTCTACCTACCAAGTTCCAAAATGTTTTCATATTTGTAATGCATTGAAACTTTAGACTTACAGAACTTTCTAAACCTAATGCTAGCAATCTATTTTTCACATTTTTATTTTGAATTTTCGTTATCAGTTGAATTTGATTGTGTCCTGAGGTGCTTGAGGAGTGGAGAGGTATTCCACGGCTCTCAGAACAATCCCAGAGCCCGGAAGATGGTCAAGATCCCTACAAGCACTTACTGGAATACTTCCTTCCTCCGAGCACGTTTGCTCTTGCGAATCTCCACTCAGGCCGGCCAATAAAGGGAAGAATGAGGTGGGAGCTCTGTTCCCGTCAGTGTTCACTCCAGCCGGCCAATAAAGGCAAGCCAGAGGTGAAGAACAAAACTTCTCCCGGGAAATAGGGTCCGTGGGGTCGCTACTGCCCAACAACTCGCCACATGCTGCCCTGCGGGTTCACGTATCTCTCTTGGTCTGGCTCCTCACCCTAGACCTGTTTCGGCAAATTAAACTCCACCGGCACAAACCCAGAGTTCGGAGCGCGCAAGCCCCACCACGACGTCAACGTAGAGATACGGCGGTGGGGTTATTATTATTATGTCGTTTATTTATTTTATTTCTTATCAATTTACATTTTTAAATATTTCTTAAAAAAAACGATATAAAAAAACATTTAAAAATATAAAAAAATAGAGGTCCGCCGGTGTCGGGAGCAGGGTCCAAGCTACCGGTGGTTAGGGCTGCAGAGACAGGAACCTTCTCACAATACGAGCCCTATCAAGGAGTACTGCCATCTGAATCAGGCCCTTGATCCAACCGCCTAATGATAGCCTCGAGAGATGTTGGTCGAGGCTTTCGGCCATCAGGCCATTGGCCGTTACGACAATCGGCACAATGACAGCTGAGCTCACATTCCACATGTCAACAACCTCGTGAGCTAAGTCGAGATATTTTATTTGTTTCTCTTTCTCAGCTTTCACGAGGTTCTCGTCATGTGGAATGGTAACATCGACTATCATTGCGTGGCGCGCTAACCGATCTATCATCACTATATCAGGCTTATTGGCGACAATAGTCCTGTCAGTAATGATAGACCGATCCCAGTACAAAGTGACATTTTCGAGAACTGGGTCGGGCACATACTTGTAGTACGGTACCTCAGAATCTACAAGTTTATATTTCAAAGCAAGTTGCTGGTGGATAATCCTAGCTACTTGGTTATGCCTGTGCAAGTACTCGCCGTTAGCCAGACGAGAACAACCAGAGAAAATATGTCTGATGGACTCACCCGGACGGTGGCATGCCCGACACACGTCAACCGTCCCGTCCCGTCCTTCATAATATGTCTCCGATAGTTATTCGTCAAGATAACTTCGTCTATAATGGCACAGACGAAACCTTCAGTTTCCCCGAAAAGGTCGCCGAAACGTAGCCAGGATACGGACGCTAAGAAATCTACACCGGGCTCATGAAGAGCCCGATAGAAGCGCCCGTGGAGCTCCATGCTTTGCCATACCTTCTTGCGGTCATCGGTAGTAAGTATTACAGGTTTGCGCCAGTTCTCTTTAGCCATGGACAGCGGGGTGAGCCCCTTGTCCACTGCAACCACATCACGGTGCATACCCACTTCGACTTTTAATAAATATTCTCTGAGGCTGCACACCTCGCGGTTGTGGAGGGTCTTCGCATTTAAAAAGCCTCGACCCCCGCACTTCCGCGGGATGTACAGTCTCATCACCGATGATCGTGGGTGATGCATCCGGTTTGCAGTCAGCAGTGTACGGACCCTCCTATCCAAGGCGTCGAGTTCAGTCTGAGTCCATCTGAGTATGCCGAAAGAGTACATCAAAACCGGCATGACCCAACCGTTGAAAGCGCGCACCTTGTTTCCGCCTGAAAGAAGACTGGTTAATACCTTCTTCAGGCGACCAAAGAAACGCTCCTTCAACGATTGCTTCATGTCAGCAACGTTGATGCCTAACGCTTCCGACATACCCAAATACTTATAGCTTTCGGATGAGGAGAGGGATCTAAGATGTATGGAATCCGAAAGTTGAATTCCATCGGATTCCATAACCTCACCTCGTTTTACATGCATGATTGCACATTTGTCCATTCCATCCTGATAGCGCTACTGAAAGTTTCAGTAATTTAATTTAATTTCAATTTTATTATTATTATCTTTATTAATTTATGTACATATATTTCACATTTTTAAATATTTTTTATAAAAACATGAAATAAAAAATAAAAAAAACATTTAAAAATATAAAACATAGTAGCCTACCGGTATCGGGAACAGGGTCCAAGCTACCGGCGGTCAGGGCTCCAGAGAGAGGAACCTCCTAACAATGCGCGCCGTGTCCAGAAGTACCGCTCTCTGAATCAGGCCCTTAATCCAGCTGCCCAACGAGAGCCTCCTTAGATGTTGGTCGAGGCTCTTGGCGATTAAGCCATTGGCTGATACGACTATCGGCACAATGATCGCTGAGTCCACATCCCACATGTCGACAACCTCGTGAGCCAAGTCAAGATACTTGATTTGTTTATCTTTCTCGGCTTTCACGAGGTTCCCGTCATGCGGGACCGTTATGTCAATAATCATTGTGCGCCGCTCTGTTCGATCCACCACCACTATATCAGGCTTATTGGCAACAATAGTCCTGTCAGTGATGATGGATCGATCCCAGTACAATGTGATATTTCCATTTTCGAGAACTGGGTCGGGCACATACCTATAGTACGGCACTTCCGATTCCGCAAGGTTGTATTTCAGTGCAAGTTGCTGATGGATAATCCTGGCTACAAGGTTGTGTCTATGCAAGTACTCTTCGTTAGCAAGACGAGAACACCCGGAGATAATGTGTCGGATTGATTCTCCCGGACGGTGGCATGCCCGACAGATGTCAACCGTGCCGTCTTTCACAATATACACTTCTGGACACATCTTTTGGCCCACCTTGTATTTTCAGTTTCGTTTGGTCCTAGCTAAAATTTTATATTAGGTCGAGCAAAAAGTTTTTATGCAGTTTTGAACCTGGCACATTCACAATTTCATTCAATAGTCTTTTTTTGAATTTCGAACACAGAATTTAAAGAAACAAAAGACAATTTGGAGCCTGTTTGTTGATATCAAACAATCGAATACTAAGAAAACTTGGTTTTATTGGTTTACTTGGATTTAATTCTTGAAAAAGTGATTGATATCTTTGGTTTTGCAACAAACATTACTTATTCTTAACATTAAGGTGAGGTTCTATCAATAATCTATGGATACTTCACCTGAAGTCGCCGCCCAAGCTGTGGCACTTATTCAGGCCGGACACAGCCAAAGAAACGTGAGTGCTCAACTTAATTTAAGTCGATCTGCGGTCCGAAATGTTTATCGGAGGTACCTAGAGACTGGCGGCTTTGTTCGTCGCCAAGGAAGGCCACAATCTCGGGTCACAACTGAAAGGCAGGATCGATTCATCGTGACGACCAGCTTGAGAAATCGTCACCTTACCTCCATTGAGATACAAAACCAACTTCGCGACTTCCACGGAGTATCTGTGAGCGCTCGAACTGTTCGGAGAAGGTTAAAAGAACGCGACATGGTACCACACAAGCCAGCTAATGGCCCCAAACTATCGCGAGCCCACCGAACAGCGCGCCTTCATTTCGCACGCAGTCATTTAAATTGGACACAGCAAGATTGGAGCCGTGTACTCTTTTCTGATGAGTCTAAAATTGTGTTACATGGCAATGATGGAAGGAAGAAGGTCTACCGACGTAAGGGAGAGCGTTTCGCACAATGCTGCTTTGAAGAGAGGGTTGCTTATGGCGGTGGCTCATGGACTGTCTGGGGCGGTATATCCGCGAGCGGCAAAACTCAACTTGAGGTTGTTACAGGACCACGGCTGCCAACATTAAATGCTGAAAGGTACATTCGTGAGTGCTTAGAACCTCACGTGGACGCGCGTGTTACGCGGACTATGTGGGCCCAAATTTCCTTTTTATGCATGATAATGCAAGAGCCCATGCGGCCGGCATCGTCAGGGAATATCTTCGGGATGTGATCATCACAGTTATGGACTGGCCAGCCAGAAGCCCAGACATGAATCCCATTGAGCACATGTGGAACGAGCTAAAAAGACGTGTTAGGGCTCGTCAGCCACTTGCCCAGACGATGCAGGAGTTGAAAACTGCCATAGAAGAGGAATGGGAGATGATCCCTCAAAATTTCATAGAGCGGTTGATAAACTCTATGCCTAATCGTATGAGAGCTGTGGTAGATGCCCATGGAGGCAACACGCGTTATTAAATTAAACCTTTATTTGATAAAACATGTTTTTTATTCAAAAATCAATTGCCTTTAACAAGGCGCATATCCGACTTGTTAGGCGTAGCTCCATGTCGTATGGTATTCTGAATTCAAATTTAAAACAATACGATCGAAAAAGATGGTAAAATGTATTTGGTTTAAAACTGCATCAACAGTTTTTGTTCAATCTAGCAATCATATTTCGGTAGGGGCCATCGAAACCTAAACTCTAAGGTGGGCCAATAGATGTGTCCAGAAGTGTATTTCCGGTAGTTGTTCGTCATCATAACTTCGTCCATAATTGCACAGACAAAACCTTCGGTTTCCCCAAAGAGGTCACCGGAACGCAGCCAGGCTACGGACGCTAACAAATTATTATTATTATTATTAATGCTCGCGAAGGAGGATGCGGAACGCGTGAGGGAGAGGCAACAGTCGCGCCCTCGCGCCTCTAGCCGCCGCAGGAGATGCCCTAGGCGGCGGGAATCTATTGCCGATTCCCGGCCAGTGTAGGCGCAGGCTTGCGGAAAACGAGCAACGGGTAGCTCGCCGTCCGGTAAGGACCAGGCCTGCGTTGTGTTCCACGTGCGCCTCAAAGAGATGTCAGCAGTGATGGGGTCCAGTAGGGCCGATATGCCGCCGGGGTCGCGGGTTGTTCGAAAGAGATACCGTGGCCCTGGCACGGGCAACTCTTCAGTTGCCCGTTTACTTTCGTTTCGTTTGTTTTTGTTTTTACTGACTAAAACCCACCCGTGTTCCTTCGAACACGGGTGGGTTTTAGTCAGTAAAAGTCTGACACGCCCTCCCGCTCCGCCCAGAGCGGGAAAAGTCATTTGATGATTTCCCCCCCACAAAAAAAAAAAAAAAATGGGCCCGACGGGAGCGCTGTCAATGCTGCTTTCCAATTTGGGGGCCCGGCCCGAGTACTACCTGTAGGCGGTTATACGTGGGGATCGTGCGATCGATGGCCGTATATGGAGCTCCGGTTTGGGCAGTCGACCTGAGACGGCCCGCCACATCGCAATCTGCGCAAACCGCAGAGAGCGATGGCCGTCAGTCAGAGACTTTAGAGGATATCGCACGATCTCTTACGAGGCGGCTTGCGTACTGGCTGGATCCCCGCTCTGGGACCTGGAGGCAAAGACACTCGCGACACTGCATCTGTGGTGCTAGGAGGCCAAGGCACGGGTCGAGAGACTGGTGCAGCGACAAATCACGCTGCGCCGGTCAGAGCTCCGTCAGGTCATGGTGGCGGAGTGGCGGGAGAGGCTTTTGAACCCTACCGCTGGCCTGGATACAATTCAGGCGATGCGGCCAGTGCTCGACGATTGGCTCGGGAGGAAGCACGGCTCCCTGTCGTTTCGAGCGACTCAGGTGCTCTCAGGGCATGGCTGCTTCGGAAATTACATGTGTCGCATAAACAGGGAGCGGGACGCTCGGTGTCACCACTGCGTCCACTGTCGGGAGGATACGGCGCGGCATACACTGGTAGAGTGTGCCGCATGGGAGGAGCCGCGCCGTGCCCTTATATCAGAAGTCGGAGCCGACCTGTCGATACCGGCCGTCACTCGTACGATGGTCAGGAACGCCGAGTCGTGGGACGCGGTGGTATCCTTCTGCGAAACAGTCATCTCGCAGAAGAAAGCTGCAGAATGGGAAAGGGAGATCACGAGGGCTCTCCTGTCCTGCAGCAGGCGCACTGGGCGTCGGCGGAGGGCAGATAATGCCCTCTTCCAGGCCCCCTAAATGGGTCCAGGGGCGACGGACTCGGGGACATCCATCGCCCCCTATTCCACAGGACCCGAGATGGTGGCGGGTAGTGTTCCACGCGCACCTCTCTAAAACGTAACGGGGGACTTCAACACCTCACTCTCCCCTATGGGACGTGGCCTGCATGGCGCGGGCCATCACCAGTCCGGGGCAGCGGAAGTCACACTCGCAACTGCAGCCCCCGACGCAGGTGTACGTGGGAACACCGGAGTGGTTTTAGTTAGTAACAGTCTGACAGACCCCTCTGCTAGCCCCTGGGCGGAGGACATCCAGGAGGATTTCAAACCCGACAGTAAAAAAAAAAGGAACCATCCAGTATAGAGAAGATCAATAAAACTGAGACCCTGTCTTCGTGTTGTTTACGGCAGAAGTTACTCTTCACACAGTTACAGCTTCTAATCTTCGTCCACTATTACGCAGTCCAGGAACCGGCTGAAGATTCTCTAAGTCCAGTACCTATCACCGAATCCAGGAACTACAGATACATTTCTTTATTACTAAAATTAGATTTTTCGTTCGTGTAATCTAACTCTTAAAAGGAGTTCGTGGCTAAGTAATAACAGCCGCACGGGTCGATCCATCAGGTTAAGCTACGCTTGCCGGGGTCGGTCCGAAGATGGGTGACCATCTTTACATACTGAGACTCCTCCGTGCCTCCGTGCCTCGGAAAGCACGTAAAGCCGCTGGTCCCGGCTGTCATTCGTGGATCTTTGACAGTCGTTACGGGTCTTTAGAAGCCCGAAAGTCTGACAAAACCAGCCAGCCTTACCAAGGGGTATCGTATTACCCAGTTAATGGGTTGTGGAGGTCAGATGGGCAGTCGCTCCATGTAAAATACTGGTATTCAGCTGCATCTGGTTAGATTGGAAGCCGACCCCAACATAATTGGGAAAAGGTTAGGCAGATTGATTGTTCGTATAATCTAACTATTTATGTACCTACACCACAATGTACCCGTTTCATTCATGTTAAATGATTTTTTTTTGTCTCTCTCATTGTACACACGGCTACACATCAACGACATCAAGTTACACATTTCCAGTTTACACTGACCACTCATTGTAAGGAATTCACAATGCGAGAAATGTATAGCATGATCTGTAGCCGTGCGTGCGTACGAGCATAGAATTATTTACTTAGTACAAGTAGCGATTTGCGATTTGCATATTAAAGCGGTCGAACTTGGCATTTCCATCAGGCAAGGCCTGTTTTATTTTAAAAAAATGTGCTTTTTCTTGTACTCTATGAAGTTTATGAAATAGGGATTCAACATTGTGGTGTACCTAGGTTTGTTTTTTGACTATATGGCCTAATATCCTAGAAAAGGAATAAACAATCTGCCTAGCCTTTTCCCTACTATGTTGGGGTCGGCTTCCAGTCTAACCGGATGCAGCTGAATACCATTATTTTACATGGAGCCATTGCCTATCTCACCTCCACAACCCAATAACTGGGTAATACGATATCCCTTGGTAAGACTGATTGTCAGACTTTCGGGCTTCTGACGACCCCGTAACGACTGTCAAAGATTCACGAATGACAGCCGGGACCAACGGCTTAACGTGCTTTCCGAGGTACGGACGAGTCTCGGTATGTAAAGATGGTCACCCATCCACGGACCAACCCCGGCAAGCGTAGCTTAACCTGATGGATCGACCCGTGCGGCTGTTATTACTTAGCCGCGAGCTCCTCAGCCAAACGTAAGCATGCTGAAAAATTTTTTTTTTTTTAAAACAATAAAAGTAGGTACGTATAAAAGATAAAATATAAAAAATAGAAATATGGTGTCGCGGACTTTCTACACGACTGCCCAAAGGAGTGGAATGTTTTTTGTAGAGTTATTTAAGACGGACGGTTGCCCTACATTGTTTTCAATTTTAAACAACTATTTAGACAGTGCATGTGAAATGTGCGCAGTGAAAAAATTTTTAGAATTGGGTCATTAGTTCCGGAGATTACCCCCTACATACAAACTTACAAATTTTACCTCTTTTTTTAAATATTAGTATTGGTTTAGTTGTGTATTAGTATTATGATGAAAGTGGTGTGCGTTACCTAGGTACCCTTTTTTATACGTCCATGCTATACAACATGTCCCAGAATTGAAGGCACAAGCGCTTGGGGTCATTTTACTCATCATTATGAACAACTTTTACTAAGGGATCAAACCCGAAATCGCGAAAAATCAGCTGCTCCCTACATTTTGACGAGTTTGATGTAGATAAATGTATGGAACAGCAGATTTTTTTTTCGTGATTTTAGGTTTAATACCATAGTAAAAGTTATTCATAATGATGAGTACAATGATCCCTTAAGCGGTTGTGCCTTCAATTCTGGGATATGTTGTATAACAAGGACGTATAAAAAAGTAACTTTTTTTATACGTCCATGATTGTAGGTAGAGGAGCTCGTGGCTAAGTAATTTCAGCCGCACGGGTCAATCCATCAGGTTAAGCTACGCTTGCCGGGGTTGGTCAGTGAATGGGTGACCATCTTTACATACCGAGACTCCTCCGTGCCTCGGAAAGCACGTTAAGCCGTTGGTCCCGGCTGTCATTCGTGGATCTTTGACAGTCGTTACAGGTCGTCAGAAGCCCGAAAAGTCTGACAACCAGTCTTACCAAGGGGTATCGTATTACCCAGTTACTGGGTTGTGGAGGTCAGGTAGGCAGTCGCTCTATGTAAAATACTGGTATTCAGCTGCATGCGGTTAGACTGGAAGCCGACCCCAACATAGTTGTGAAAAGGCTAGGCAGATTGATATTGATTGTAGGTAGGTATTGGATGGAACGTTAGTTGGTGCAACCGCATATCAAAGGTAACAAGCAGAATTTTACGGAGGGCAGGATCTGCTTTTACTAGTTTTGTTACTATTGATATGCGGTTGACCGCAGAACACATAAAGCTCTTTTATCTGTTCTGTGCAGTTGACTAATACATGTAGGCTGTCATAGAATTGACGTGAAATGAAACAAAACAATTGAGCCGGACACAAGTTTGTGCATATTTAATTATGACCTCTACGACTGTATTAAATTCCATGTTGTACATAATAAAACACTATTAAAATTAATAATAACAAAAATGAAACAAAAGGAAAATTAAACATTAAAGTAAAACAATTCTGGTGGCAAAAGTGGCTTAGGTAATATTGATTTAGGGGTGAGTAGGTATGTGTGGATGTGACAGGCAGGCAAAAATTACCTTAAAGGTAAACGCTCACTTATCAGAGCCGAAGGAAGCGAAGGAGCCGACAGAATCGAATTTTAGAATTACTTGTAGTAAGTATAAAATCCTATAAAACCTGGAACACTTATCCGCCCCGAATCGGACGAATCGCCTCGTTCGGCGCGGTCGATTCTTTCGGCACAGACAATTTTGCGTTTACCTTAAGGGTGTGGAATGTCTCGATAATAACTGTAATAATGCATACGCACGGTTACAGATGGATGTGATTCTATTTTCTTACGTAATTCTGATCGTTCAAATTTAGGAATCACCTTTAAAACCATCAGATAACCAGGAATAAAGTCGCAATCATCCAGCATATATTTTAGGGTTTCCAGTACAAACCCATCACTTTGAAAAGCTAATAATGATAGAAACATTTTTTCGAAAGCGTCTGCAAACGGACTGTAAATTGTTGAACAATTATATTGCTCGGTATCTTCTTTTAAACACTTGACTATTATTGGACCCAATGAAGGAGATATCTTGTTATGAATATCTCTCCAAATATTGTCTAATTCAGATGAGTCACCTGACCACCCTTTGGAAAAATTTGTTTCTGAAAACTGGCTCGAGTCAAATGCATTGAATGAAGATGAGAATTCCTTCACTAATTTAAAGTACTCTGTTGTAAGTTTCCAACTGGTATACAGTACATAGTTATCAACTAAAGACATATTTTTCTCCATTTTAGTTTGTATCTCTACGAACAGCTTGGCAGGTATAGGTATTTCTTTTATAGTGACATAGTATATTTTGAAATTCCAAACCAATGTTTCTAAGAATCGTTTAAAGTTGTTTTGAACGTAGTATTTACCTAAATGCAAACTTTCCCACAATTGAAAAACTTCATGAATCTCTGGATCTACTACTCTTCTGAATCTCTGAAGCTGATCTTCCTCACTTTTACCGCACAATACGTAACATGCAATTACCTTCATGAATTTGCTATAATAGGAGCAAAATTTTGATCCTGATGGTGACAGTACTTTATCGACAACGAATTGTTCGTCGAGTAAACTCATAATTTTTGGTGCATATTCTATTAAACGCTCTACATACTTCTCGCAATTTGCACTAACAGGCAACGAGGTCAAAAACGTATAACTCTTCATGTAATATTCTGCTCGTACACTAATGGGAACCGTTTGAGCGCTGCCTAGTAAACTATATATATCTGCACTTTCGTTTGCAGATAAATTATCCATAAAATAACTTAATAATTCCCACAGATCTTTTTCAAGACTTGAATTTTTAGCCTTACATATCTGAGCATACGTGTGCTTAAAAAGTACGGATCGGATTGTAAGGTTTTTTGTACTGCTCCAAATTTTGAGAAAGATTGACTTTTGATCATCATATTTCAGCTTTGAAAACGCGAGATGAAGTCCGAACTTTTGTAAGGACACTGGAGCTTCTAAAAGTTTCGATACATGTTCACGACTTTCGATTGCACTCAGAATTGACAAAATTGCATTAAGTGATGGAACTGCATATTGTAAGTAATCCCCCTTTGCGTACCACAAAATTGTATCTAAGGGAATCAGTGGTCTAGCTACGTGCAAATTTTGAGCAATATTTTTCCGTATGTTAATATCCACCTGGTCAGTCTCGCCCCAATTTATCTTGAAATCGTCAGGGACATACTTTTTTGCCATGTCTATTACTTGATTTTGAGAAAGAAGCATGAAGAGACCTTTAATGACGGCTTTTTGTCCAGTAGGTTTGTTCAGATTTAGTAAGTAGGCTTCGGTCCAGTGCTGGGCGAGTGAGTGCGGCCAGTAGACGCGCAGCTTGGCAAGCAGACGTCGCAGCGAGACAGCGTCATTAGTTCGCAAAGTGTCTATTTCTTTGTCGTGGCGCGTCAGCAGCTGCGGCTTGTGCTTCAGCGCGTTCAGGCACGCTTCCTCGCTCAGACATAGTGACAACGACTCCTCAAACATGTACTTCCGCCACGATTTCTTTACGTTGTACAAACAAGACATGTTTGTTTTCCATATGTTCTCTTGTTTAATCCGACTCAGTTCCTGAATTTTCTCAAGTACAACTGGGTAGTTATTGATATCCTTTTTCCAATTTTTGAGCAAAGTCAAGACATTCTTTAAATTAACTATAGACTCACTGAAATCGGATTCATTTGCAATATTTTTACTTTCTAGCTTTTTCATTGTGATATCGAGGAGATAGTTAAACATTTTGGACTTAATTTCCATATTCAGTTTGCCTTGTATATATTTAAATGAGTTAAACGTCAACTTTTGTTCTACAATTTCCGGTACCGGTTCATCATGCAAAACTTTATATAAAGTGATGGATTCGACACACAGTTGCACGTTGTTTTCTGATTCTGTGTACACTTCCATACTGTGGAACAACTGATTCAAAACCGTCCAAGTTTCAACGTCAAACTTGTGAGTTGATATTTGTGAAAGCAGATTATTGACGAACTGAATCTTGAATTTGAACGGTTCATTAATGTGTTTGTCTTTGAAAAACCTAAGCAGTATTTTAATATGCTCCGGGTTTCTTCTTGCACATTTGATTAAAACTGAGAGCATGGCGCATCGTTCAGAGGGTGAGCTTTCTGCACGTATAATCTTTTTTAATTCCGGTAATGCAACATTAAATGGGGCGAACTCATACCACTGGTAAGGATTTATATTGAATTCGAACATGCTTTTTTCTTCTTCCGTACAGAACAATGATAGCTCAGTTTTATCGATAAAAGTTTTTCTTACGAATTCAAATCTTTCTTCTTCAGGCATGTTTTTAATGAAATATTTCAATGCGTCATAATGAAAATGGCATTTTTTTTGTTTATAAAGAAAAGCTTTTATTTCCTTCTTATGCAGATATTGTGCTACCACGGACAGGTCAGTATTGTAACCGTACCTATCAAAGTTGTTTACAATTATTTGTGGGCAAGTTTTCATAAGGAACTTTGTTTTCTTTTTTCCTATTTTGGGAAAGTAATCAAATGCTGCATCCTCCATTACGTTTAATACGTCAGCCGTGTGAGACTTTAACAAAAATGAAGTTCCCATTATCACATCGTACATGTTGCAGTCTTCAACTCGCGTATTAAACTTAAGAAAATGAGCCGATCTTCTGCACAAACGCTTAAAAAGTGATAATGGTATGCGGCGTTCGTTTTTTATAACATTTTCGATAAAAGGAATGGAGCAGTTTTGCAACCATTTATAAGCACTTTCGGTTTTTTTCAGGTATTCATAAAAAGCTTCGACTCGACTTTCGTCTTTCAGATTGAGTCTAATGTGGAGCATAAGTCTGTTAAACGTTTTGGTGTTCATGCTAGGTAACAGTTGTGTGTGTAGGTACTCTGGGTTGATGATGTTTGCGTACTGCTGCTCGATGATTAGCCACTTGGATTTTTTAATAGCTGTCGCCGCGTACAGCATGTCGTTAGATTTCATTACTTCGATGATATAGTCTACATTTCTGTTTTTACTGGCGATGTCTATTTTCAGAAGGTTGTCTATGTCGCTGTCATCGTCAGTAATGTTACATAACTCATAATGTTTATTAGCAATCGCATCTTCGACCAGCTTGTTGTAGTGTTGGCGCTTCTTGCCGAGTGTGTCTCCTTCTAGCGTCACCGGCGGCATTGTAATGAGCTGGAAGTTAAACATTTATATTGTTACATATCATACAAAAACTCTTTCACTTAACTTGGACCATTGTTAAGAGTCTACTTACTAGAATAAGCATCAATTTTCATGGATATTATGATGTGAGTTAAGGTTATTTCAGATTTAGCTTTAGAGAAACAATATAGGTACTTATTACCTATAAGGTCAAAACCAAATACCAGCACCCTAATTGCGTAACACATTATCAATCGGAATTTTAATGAATTTTAAAGAAATTGCTAATCCATTGCTTCATAATGTTCGAAAAATTTGTCTGCTCGACAACGTAAATAACGCAATGAATGTTGTTGAACTGTCAAAATGAAACCAACTCCGATTGATTATGTGTAACACAATTAGGGTGCTGGACCAGCTTCTACAAGACCCAACTCATGAATATGAACAACTTTTGCAATAGGACCAACACGGAAATCTAAAAGTAACATATTTCATACAAAAGTAACACCATCATGGATGTCATCCTGTGTGTTTCTGGTGCATACCTATAGGTAATTAGTCAGTGTAGCTACTAAATTGTAAATCCGTAATTGGCTGTAAGGTTAGTTTATTTATTTTAAGTAAAATTGTTAAAGAGCTGTAGATTTCGTGACTACATAAATAAATAAATAATGGAAACGCTATTTTTTTATACTTAAATATAAAAAAAAAAACTTAGTACGAGTATTCAGCAGATTTTGAACTATTCGATTTGTCGATTGCTGTTATATGGATAATGGATAGTCGCACGGCAAATGAAGCCTTGTGATAAAATTGATGTTGATTGTGTCTGATAAAAATAAGTAGGTTAATATGATGATACCTATCTAATATAATGAAAAATGGCAGGTTCACTTCTGGTTGTCATGGTATGCGCATGTGATGCGGAGGAATGATGAAAATGTCGTGAGGAAAGTTTTGAGTATGAATGTGGAGTACTATAAGAGTAGGGGAAGACCAAAGAAAAAAGAGACTAATAGAGAAGTATAGAGGAAAAAAGACATGTTGCGCCGACCCTAATTGTTATTATTATATTTGTTCCACTTTTCAGAACAAATATTATAAGTAATTCATCATTTAGTATTTTGGAGCAGTTGGACATCATGGAAAAATTATACACCATCTAATATGATATCTGTCAGGGAAGATATTTACCGTTTAAAGCAATTAGTTTGGTACTATAGATTGTGCTTGAATTCTGTTGTAGTTCAGTATACTGTGTGTTTAAAATAATTTAAATTACTACTCACAGTCTTTAATTATGTACCTAGCAAACAATCTTCCACAATCATTGAATAAAAAGTCTGCTTGATTATCAACAATGACTAGCTATACCTACCTATACCTAACTATATACCTAACCATCATGAGGAAAACCATCTTATCTTTATAATTCGGATATTCCGTAAAACCAACAACGTAAATAACGCAATGAATGTTGTTGGAACTGTCAAAATGAAACCAACTCCGATTGATAATGTGTTACGCAATTAGGGTGCAGGTGGGCACTTACTCGTTTAGTAGATAAATCATTACGTAGGTATCTATGTACACACAGCAGCAGGTCAAGTTACTACAAACTGTCAAATTTTCTGATTCGATTATGAGTTTAAACCGTCAACATTTTAAGGTTTAAAATCATTTGGAGATATTTCAGGTTGTAAGTTGATAAAAATATGATTCGCGGTCGTAACTAATAAGGCTTTACAGAATTATAATCATTAGAATCATCAATACAACTCCATATGTTAGAATTGGCCTCAAGTCTTATGATTTCATGAAATAGTCATACCTACAATAGGTAATGAGTTGTGTTTATGATTTTTATGATTATACTTATACAGGGTGTTTGGTGCATCGTTTGCCAAATTGAATTGGCCGAAAGAAGAGGTCATTTGCTATCGCTTCAGGCTCAAGTACTCATTTTTGGCCACACCGGTTTTTTTATTACAACTTTCTAATTTTTATTTTGAAAAAATCCAAAACTCAGCATTAAAGCTTAAATTAAAAAAAAGTTTTAAGTGTAGTCGTCAAATTTCATTTTTATTTACATATGTACTGTTGTATGGCTCTATCAAATTTAAAATTACTTGCCAGTTACATCTAGTTTTTTTTTAATAAATCACAAAGTTTTTGGAAAAATAAAAAATGAACTTAAAACTCAACTTTAAATAGCTATAAAAAAAAAACTAAAAGCGATCGGGATCTTCGAATTATTTTAAAAAGTTCTCTAGTCTATCCCCTTTCCAACGGTATGCAATGTGTTAAAAAACTCTTTTAATATCTTTAATAATTAGCTAAATGTGTAGTCGAGACACATCAGGCTGATATTGGATATTACGTTTAAAACACTAGTTTTCGCATAAATTACATGCTATTAGTAGATAGATACTGTTATCTCACGTCTTACGTAGTCTCTTATCTCGTTCTTACATAGGGAACTTTCCTCGAAATTGAAAAAAAAATACATTATTACAAAAATAATCATTTATTAATAAGTAATTTAATTACATACTAATCTTACAAGAATTAGAATTTCTGCAAACAGAGTTGCCCTTATTATTAGCTGATTTGCCAATTTTCAGTGAAGACAGGTCTTTTGTTTTCCAACATGACGGTTGTCCCGCTCATTGGAGAATAACCGTCAGGGAGTACTTGAATGATGCATTCCCGGACTCATGGATTGGGAGGGATGGCCCTATTCCTTGGCCTCCACGTTCTCCAGACTTAACTCCGTTGGATTTTTACGTCTGGGGACGGGCCAAAGAACTCGTCTACGCCACGGAAGTTGAGACAAGAGATGATTTAGTCCAACGCATTGAGGCGGCTTTCATGACGATCAAAGCAGAAATGCGTTTACGCACCACTACAGTTGAGATAAGACGAAGATGTCGCGCGTGCATACGCAATAGTGGTAGACAGTTTGAACAAGACTTGTAAGATTAGTATGTAATTAAATTACTTATTAATAAATGATTATTTTTGTAATAATGTATTTTTTTTTCAATTTCGAGGAAAGTTCCCTATGTAAGAACGAGATAAGAGACTACGTAAGACGTGAGATAACAGTATCTATCTACTAATAGCATGTAATTTATGCGAAAACTAGTGTTTTAAACGTAATATCCAATATCAGCCTGATGTGTCTCGACTACACATTTAGCTAATTATTAAAGATATTAAAAGAGTTTTTTAACACATTGCATACCGTTGGAAAGGGGATAGACTAGAGAACTTTTTAAAATAATTCGAAGATCCCGATCGCTTTTAGTTTTTTTTTTATAGCTATTTAAAGTTGAGTTTTAAGTTCATTTTTTATTTTTCCAAAAACTTTGTGATTTATTAAAAAAAAACTAGATGTAACTGGCAAGTAATTTTAAATTTGATAGAGCCATACAACAGTACATATGTAAATAAAAATGAAATTTGACGACTACACTTAAAACTTTTTTTTAATTTAAGCTTTAATGCTGAGTTTTGGATTTTTTCAAAATAAAAATTAGAAAGTTGTAATAAAAAAACCGGTGTGGCCAAAAATGAGTACTTGAGCCTGAAGCGATAGCAAATGACCTCTTCTTTCAGCCAATTCAATTTGGCAAACGATGCACCAAACACCCTGTATATTTAAATAAATATTTGATACGGCCGCGAATACTGATCAAATTGCAAAAAAATGTAAGACATTTTGAATTTCGCGGGCTACCCTGGCGCTTTGCCCTAACGGCGGAAATACAAACTACTAATTGTTTATTATAAGACAGCGATAGAAACCTTGAAAACTTTGATTTTTTAATCACAATTTAATGTCAGGATTAAAAGATGAAAAATCCAGCTTAAGCAAAAATCGCGAAAAGGCTTTATTAATGCAAAAGCAGAGAGAGGTACCTACTCTAAACAAACGAAAAAAATGAATTTAATCCAATTTTTAAAGGTAGGTAGACATTTTTATTTAATTTCAATAGGGCAATAAAATATTTAAAAAAAATACCTTGAACCCTAGACAATTTTAATGTGTGAATGTATTGTTATGATAACTTAGGTAGGTACTTACTAGTAATTACCTCATACCTACTGCTTCTAATAATACCTACATTAGAAAAAACTAAGGTCTTATAATTCATTTGTTTTGTAGTGTTTACGAAAACAGTTCAAATAACACAGGCGTCTATTTAGAAGAAATTCATGCCTAACGTTACCTTAGCCACTTTTATTATTTTTACAAGACAGTATTAATCGTGTTACTCACTTAAAGCTTGATGTTGTGCTCCAGAAGAAATGCCCAGTTTTCAGACAAGTGGATAGTTCCAAGGTTCCAATCTCCGTTAAGAGTAATGTGTTCTGTGGTTCCAAACTTCCACCAACGCACTAACAAAGTTTTTGAACTGGTGAAAATCAATGCAAATTGCATTACCTATTGCACATGAACGCTATTGCATAATGCAATGCAATAATATGAGTCGGAAGAAGCCGGTGTTGATACTTCGCCTGCCGGTTTACCAATTTTATAATCTACTGCCTCTGTTTTAAAGTTCTAATCCGATCGAAATCGTGTAATTTGCTTACAGTCCTGAGTCCTGACATTGACATTACTCACCCACATCAAAATGGATGACATCGACATGACATCATGGTGATGTGACTGCTTGAGCTGAACAGCTCAGCACAGATGATATAAAAATAACGAAACTTACCCTTATAACGCGTTTTTATAACAGTTATTAATTCTAAACTATCATTATTTTTTAGTTATTTTAGCTAAGTACAGTAAATGAATATAAATATTCTATATTATATTATATTATATTCTATAATATTATAATGATTATATAATAATAATAACAAACTAGGTAAATTTACCTAGTTTGTTATTATTATTATATAATCATCGTTTCGAAATTCCATAAGACCTTTACTACATAGAGATAGCTCTATTTAAAAAATTATATTATAGGTATGGTTGTGGGATAACGAAAAGTTTAGTGCCTAGTGCTTTTTACCACATGGCTTCCACCTTATCTCTTTGGTTAGGTCTAATCAATTTTAGTACGGCTATGGAATGGATTTATCGGATAATTCGAACCCTGGCTTGGGTCGGGACAAAAAAGTTGCCCTGCCAAGAGGTTCTTAGTACTCTTATCAGCCAAGAGTTAGGGAGTTAGCGGTGTTACGTACCGCATATTTTCCCCCAACTTCAGCTAAGCTTCACAGCTTATCGTGCCTGGAAAACCACGGTACGAGGAGGTCACCCTCAAGAACTTAATCTCTCTTCAGGGTAGTGCACAAACTAGAGACAAAAAGAACAAGTTGGGGGAAAATATGCGATGCGATATGTATGGATTTGCATATAAGAGCTATCTAAGCAATAAGTATACTGTAAACAAAATGATAAAACCTGAAGGTATACGTTGAATAACGGCTATATAACGTTATTAACAAATAAATAATTTTTATTTTTTTATTTTAACTAACTTTATAAACTTCTACAATACAATCTTGCATAGGCCTCCTTTCCAGTATAATAAATACCTGTACTAGGAGACCCCACAAACAAAACAACGATAAATCAGATATCGTTTTTTTGTGTTATCTGTTCACCACGATATGTTGCGAGCAAATCAATCTACCTAGCCTTTTCCCAACTGTGTTAGAGTCGGCTTCCAGTCTAACCGGAAGCAGCTGAATATCAGTATTTTGCATGGAGCGACTGCCTATTTGACCTCCACAACCCAGTAAAGGGGTAAGTTATTTATTTATTTTATTACAATGATTTACTTAGCTTATAAATACACTTCTGGACACATCTTTTGGCCCACCTTGTATTTTCAGTTTCGTTTGGTCCTAGCTAAAATTTTATATTAGGTCGAGCAAAAAGTTTTTATGCAGTTTTGAACCTGGCACATTCACAATTTCATTCAATAGTCTTTTTTTGAATTTCGAACACAGAATTTAAAGAAACAAAAGACAATTTGGAGCCTGTTTGTTGATATCAAACAATCGAATACTAAGAAAACTTGGTTTTATTGGTTTACTTGGATTTAATTCTTGAAAAAGTGATTGATATCTTTGGTTTTGCAACAAACATTACTTATTCTTAACATTAAGGTGAGGTTCTATCAATAATCTATGGATACTTCACCTGAAGTCGCCGCCCAAGCTGTGGCACTTATTCAGGCCGGACACAGCCAAAGAAACGTGAGTGCTCAACTTAATTTAAGTCGATCTGCGGTCCGAAATGTTTATCGGAGGTACCTAGAGACTGGCGGCTTTGTTCGTCGCCAAGGAAGGCCACGATCTCGGGTCACAACTGAAAGGCAGGATCGATTCATCGTGACGACCAGCTTGAGAAATCGTCACCTTACCTCCATTGATACAAAACCAACTTCGCGACTTCCACGGAGTATCTGTGAGCGCTCGAACTGTTCGGAGAAGATTAAAAGAACGCGATATGGTACCACACAAGCCAGCTAATGGACCCAAACTAACGCGAGCCCACCGAACAGCGCGCCTTCATTTCGCACGCAGTCATTTAAATTGGACACAGCAAGATTGGAGCCCTGTACTCTTTTCTGATGAGTCTAAAATTGTGTTACATGGCAATGATGGAAGGAAGAAGGGCTACCGACGTAAGGGAGAGCGTTTCGCACAATGCTGCTTTGAAGAGAGGGTTGCTTATGGCGGTGGCTCATGGACTGTCTGGGGCGGTATATCCGCGAGCGGCAAAACTCAACTTGAGGTTGTTACAGGACCACGGCTGCCAACATTAAATGCTGAAAGGTACATTCGTGAGTGCTTAGAACCTCACGTGATACCATACGCGGACTATTTGGGCCCAAATTTCCTTTTTATGCATGATAATGCAAGAGCCCATGCGGCCGGCATCGTCAGGGAATATCTTCGGGATGTGAACATCACAGTTATGGACTGGCCAGCCAGAAGCCCAGACATGAACCCCATTGAGCACATGTGGGACGAGCTAAAAAGACGTGTTAGGGCTCGTCAGCCAGTTGCCCAGACGATGCAGGAGTTGAAAACTGCCATAGAAGAGGAATGGGAGATGATCCCTCAAAATTTCATAGAGCGGTTGATAAACTCTATGCCTAATCGTATGAGAGCTGTGGTAGATGCCCATGGAGGCAACACGCGTTATTAAATTAAACCTTTATTTGATAAAACATGTTTTTTATTCAAAAATCAATTGCCTTTAACAAGGCGCATATCCGACTTGTTAGGCGTAGCTCCATATCGTATGGTATTCTGAATTCAAAGAAGAATGGGCATTTTGGTACTCGCTCCAATAGCAATCATTGTGGTGTCATTGGATAGGTCTTTTAATCAGGAAAAATATTTACTATGGCGACATGTCCCAAATCCTTGTCTGAAAACCACGGCAAGCCCCCAAAAGTTCCAGTTTTAGTTAATATCATAATTGCAAGTACGATAATATTACATACCTATCATGGTTGAAATACGAAAAAAACAATGTAAAACAACATTATTTAATACGAGAAATGTATTGTGTTACTCATAGACTCATAAAAAAAGGAGGACTCCGCGCCACGCATATCGAAAGTGAAGCACAGTAAGTACGCCAGGACCGTTTGTACAAACACGCCTCGCGCACACATTTACATCATAGTATGCCAACCGGACGCCATTACGTGACACAAGCGACGGCGTCTTTGCAGGTACTCATATCACGCACACATAGATCGGTACGGTGCTTCACTTTCGATATGCGTGGCGCGGAGTCCTTCTTTTTTATACGTCTATTGTGTTACTATCCATGCATTATATCGTGATATGATATGATAATGGTGAAGACTTTTAAAATATGTTTTTTTACATAAAAAAGTAGTATTATCTTTAACATTTCTGTTTTTTGTTACAACGGTGACTATAGACCTCGGGGATAGGGAACCAGCCGCGGGGTGGGGTAGGTGGTGCGCTGTGCCAGTGGACAGCCTATTGTGCCGCGACATTCACTAGTCGTTTATCGTTCTGTGCGTGAAACGACGTTCCGCAGCTGTTTATTCTACCTAGTACTTTGTTATACCGTTTTCATCACTGACCCCGGCGCCCCTTTTGGACATTGTTACCCGCTACAAACGTTTATCTTGGCTAGTGTTGTGGACTATTGTAGTGCTTATCGATTTAGAACATCGTTATGGAAGAAAATCGCAACTGTGTGATGTGTCGGCGAGGCCTACATCATGCTAGATACCAACAGCATGTTTTAACTGATGATCTTCCAAGAATGCACCCCGAGTTTGTGGCTTATATACGAGAACATGCCGTTTTGGAGGTTAGTACATACTTCATTAAACTATTTCGAACTTCACCAGCTTCAGTTTTTCTTTTTAGAAGCGGTTTGTTTATATTATTATTGTCTGTTATATTTTATACCTGAGCCATTACAAACGTGCGAATTGAGCCCTAAATCATTTTAATCGGACCTCTTGCTCGCACTTACAGGTCTTATTGAACTACTCTAGTGTTGTGTGTAAAAGTGCGTTTCCGAACCGAGCTGCAAACTACCAACTGCACGTGTTTATTTTCTATGTAGCGCGGCTGTATGGTCCGTAGCTAAGGGTGTTCGCTTCATAGAAAAAAAAAAACACGTGCAGTACTAGCTACCTGCTTCCGAGCGGCATCCCTTTATATCAGTAATGACTTGTGCAGCTTTCTCACAATCCTTTAATACTTTTATGACTCAGTTCGCACGTTTATAGTTCTTCTTATTAAAACACTTCTCTGACCACCTATTGTGTGTTTGCTATTGTTATCTATTCACTAAGCCGTCACATCGGCTATACATAAGATATATTTTTACTTGCATTACTTAAAATATGAAAACAATACAAGTATGCCATGACTTTAGACCTAAATACCTACATAACGCATTGTTTTAAATGTTTTCATAAAAATACAACATAACATCAGCAAGATCGTATTCTACCATTTTCAGGTAGAGTTCGACAACACACGACGTGTGTGTCACCGATGTTGGCAGAGAATTGACAACGTTGTAGGAAGACCACCTGTCATACCAGAAGTAGAACAGAATGTACGAGAGCTTCAGGTTCCAGACTACACTCGAGCTCCAAACACTCCAGGGCATTGTATCTTTAACACTTGCCAAAACGCAACCCGCCATCGAATACCAGAGACGATCAAGATTCACATTTTCTGTGAATATAAGTTATATATTCCTGACGGTGCTAGAGTATGTGGACAACACCTTGAGAGCAATGCTTGGGAAGAGCTGCCTCAATTCTGCAATGTCACACATAACTTCAATGCGCAACAGTTTAGGGACGTTTGTGACATGTTGAGAATGGCTTTAAATCGTGGACCTAGGCTAGATTTCAACACAAGAGGTGCTTTAAGCAACGAGGATATGTACTTTTGGACAGGACGCAAATGCGAACAGTTTGATTCCATATTAGAACAAACACCCTCACTAAGTGGGAGGTGCAAGGAGCCTCGAACTGCGTTAGGCATATATCTGACGAAACTACGTACCGGAGACTCAGATGAAAGACTAGCGACGTTATTTAATATGTCACGAAGAAAGCTGGAACGTTTACTAACTATTGTGCGCGAATGCCTCGTGAATGAATATGTAATATTACACTTGGGAGTGGACCATATGAATAGAAACGACGTTTTAGAAAAGCACCTCACTATACCAAGAGGGTTATTTGGCAATGAAGAAAACAATAAAGCTATCGTTATATGCGATGGGACTTATATATATATGAATAAAAGCTCGAACTTTTTGTTCCAGCGTCTATCTTATAGTCTGCATAAGTTCCAGAACTTGCTGAAGCCGTTTTTAATTGTGTGTTCCAATGGCTATATAATCGATGTTTTGGGACCATACGCTGCCAATAAGACTAATGCGAACATCATGAGTGATATAATGAATGATAGAGAAAACCCATTGCATTGCTTTCTTCAACCGAACGATGTCTTCATATTAGATCGCGGCTTCCGGGACAGCTTAGATGCTATCGAAGCATGGGGATATGAATCCTACGTTCCACCATCTAAAGACAGATGGGAGACACAGCTAACTACTGAGCAAGGTAATGAAGCTCGATCAGTTACACTATGCCGGTGGGTAGTGGAAGTGGTGAACGGGAGGTTCAAACGAGATTTCAGGATTTCAGGCAAAAATATTTTAATAAAACACTACCAAAAATGTTCATTGATTTTAAAATCGCCGCAGCTATGTTTAATAACTTCCACATACCCATCGATGACAACATTCACGCAGAGGCCTTCCTAAACATAATCAGGGAGAAAATAGATTCCCCGAATCTACTTTATGATTATGTTGAAAGAAAACATTTGAATAACCGAAGAGCGGATTTTCAAAGAATAGAAAGTCACGAAATACAGAACTTCCCACTACTGACGGAAGAACAGATTATTTTACTTTCATTGGGCACCTATCAACTGAAGCTAGCCCGATCCTACTGCAGCGAGCATTTATCAAATGGACTATACATTCTACAAGTATATAGAGAAAGCGCACTCCAAGATTTAAATGAATATGGTATAAACGAAGATGCCTGGCTTTTACGCGGACGCATACAGTCGCGTCACGTACGGTCAAGAACTTATTATTGTTATGTATTAGTAAAAAACAATGTTAATGAAAACGAAACCAATATCCATAACATTTTATGCAATTATTACTGCACGTGTTTGACCGGACGACGAACAATCGGCACTTGTGCTCATATAGTTTCAATCGTGTGGTATCTAGGATATGCCAGACATGTAGGCTTCACTGCTCCTGCAGCGTTCCTCAACGATGTCATTATTGTTGATAATAATGTTTAAAAAAATAAATAACGTTTCTAACTTTTTCTATTTTTTTTTTATTCCTGAGTGTTTATTCATTTTAGTATCTACTAATCAACAAACACAGGATTCTATAGAAGAAAATTATATAATATCACCATTATCTTAACAAAATGAAACAAAAACAAAAAAAAAAAAAAAACTTAACACAAAATAACTCCGTTCCGACAGCAAATGGAGACAAGCGACTCGGTTATCATTAATCCTTGTAAAAAGACCTTTCCAATGATATATATATTATGGCTATTGGACCGAGTACCAGGCTTCATATATTTTTGCCCATGATCCTTTAAAACAATACGATCGAAAAAGATGGTAAATTGTATCAGGTTTAAAACTGCATCAACAGTTTTTGTTCAATCTAGCAATCATATTTCGGTAGGGGCCATCGAAACCTAAACTCTAAGGTGGGCCAATAGATGTGTCCAGAAGTGTATATTAAGCCCCACAAAACCATGTCAATAGTTTGACTGTGGGGGCTGGCGAGTCTTTATTATTATTACTTAATATTATTAAAGTCTTAAACTCTTTACTTTAGGACTTAGGTAGCACTGTAGTTAACGTTTCCAAATAAATTTGTCGCATTGGGTACATACACCTGTAATGATAGTGTAAGGGAAATTGAATAAATAAATAAATAATAAATAAATAATTAAATAATAATATCTTTTTAATTTATTTCTGAACCTGTTTGCATTGGCTTCGCTCCTTATGTCTGCCGGCAGGCTATTCAATAGGTATGGTATTCGTTTTTTTAAAGTTCTGTCACCATAGTAATTGGTGACTCTGGGTACCTTGAATTTGCCGGCAGCCATAGATCGCGTATTATAAACATTGAGTACATGAGATTAGTTATGCTCTTGAGTACCATGATGGTTTACTGCTGGAAGATATTTTGTTTATAGCTGATCGGTAGAATTTTACAAATTTTAAATAGCTTCCTATAATCTCCTTTACAATTGTTTTTCGTTTTTTGTGTAACAAGCAATTTTAAGAATCGAATTTGAAGAGCTTCTAATTTATTCAAGTTGGTTTCAAATGGTTGGTTGGTTTGGTTGGTTAGTCCATAGCTGTCAAGAGCATAACTCATAATTGAATCTACTAATGACATGTATCCTTTTACATCATACTAACCTAATAACCTATCCGTGGCGGGGTGCTAAGATTTACGTGCTCGCTTCGCTCGCTCTTGCAGCCTAGGTTCTAGAGAACCTTTTTAACCAGAAAAGTTTTAGAATTTAGAAATTCTTAAACTTTTCTGCATGAATAGACAAGGTAGCTCCCTCTTGTCCTTTCTAAAATTAAGACTGCTCTAGAGTAAATTTAACCTATCGGAGGCGGGGTGCTAAAATTTTCGAGCTGCCAAACCTGACCAGCGCTAGCAACCAAAATGAAGCCACATACGGCAGAGGCGCCACTATGTTATCTTTATGCTGCACACAAATAAACAGTAAATATTATTCTAAAAAACAACAAAGGTTGACATTTTGAGGTTGAATGAAAAATACAAATTGAGTTTGAAAAATGTGACTGAAATCAAGTCAAGAATCTTGAATCCAAGTTGCCAATAAATTATAATTAAATTTAACGGGGCTTTATTTTCTCAACCAGCAACCCTACATTGGCGCCCAGTGCAAATAATCTACGGATACCCACTTATTTGGATGGCCAACCTTACATTGGAGCCCAAATAATCTACGGATACCCACTTATTTGGACGGCCAACCCTACATTGGCGCCCAACGCAAATAATATACGGATATCCACATATTTGTACGGCTTACCCTCAAGTTTTGCACGGCCTACCTTCAAACCGTATGGAGTAGGTACCCACATAATTACTTACTAAAGTTACCCACATAATTTTGGAAATGTCAATCACTATGACGCAAGAACATTTACTTTGCTGAATACCATCACGTCTATAAACTGATGCAAGGCAATATGCAATAAGAGCAGCTTTATTGTAGGGCGAGGGCGAAAACAAACACCCTGTTGAATATGCAAGCAGACTTCTCACACCTACTTTGAAGCAGTTAGCTGAAGATTTATTAATTGCAAAAGAAAACATAGAAACCATGCAAGACAGTAATAGGCAACGGGCAAACCAAAGAAGACGACCAGAACAACCCAGCGGAATATAACATACTTCAGCAATATGTTAATTTCAACAAAGAGATGACAATGTACCCAAGCCATTAAATCCCATAAGAAAAAGAGGGAGGCCAAGGAAGATGATACTAATCCTGGTACTCTATCGGGACGACTATAGAGTACCAGAGGGGAGAATGTAACAAACATATAGCGCCATCTAGTGTAACTTATCCAAAGCGCTACGATGAGCGGCTTCATAAACTAGAAGACAACAAATACAGACGACTACGTGTAGATATTGTGCACACACATGTCAACTGTCCGCCTATAGAAGCAGAGCTGTCTTCGAATAAATCGTCATTCACAAGCTAGAGGCAAACTACCGAACCGAACTCTTCAGAGTTCGGTAGCCACGCAGCCTTCTCTGATCCTAAGTAAGCCTAGTTCCTGCTTCGATAGCATAACAGTCTTTAGGAATTAGTCAGCTAGGGGAGGTCTGAAGGGCGATAGCCACGCAGTCTCTTTCATCCCATCCCCATACACTTAGGGTTGCCACATGATAAATTAATTATTGTAACGTGTAACGTAAATATAGGTTAAGTTGCCAATAAATTATCATCTAGTTCAACAAGGCTTTATTTTCCCAACCAGCAACAGCAACCCGACAGTATTCTAAAAATTAATCCATATAATAGTCATCCAATTTTTAAATTCTCGTAAATTCCCTTCCAAAAGAATATTATCGAGAACTTGACAGCAAAGGTCTCGCAAGGAGAATATATTTGGGAATTTACCATCACTAGTCATGGCCGGAGAATCAGACATTGTCAAAACAAATAAGTAGGTAACTACACCTATTCAGAACTTATTAAGGCGAAAGCGCCAGGGGGTTCCACGAAACTTAAATTTTCTTACGATTTTTGCAATTTGTAAGTTTGTTTTTGGTTGTGTACGTTGATCCAAATATGATTCGCGACTGTAACAAGTATGTATTTACAGAATTATAATAATTAAAGTCATCAATACAACTATTTTAAGACCATCATGACTATTTCATGAAATTTTGACATTTGAGAATGGGGATTGTTAAAAATTTTTAACCATTAGATTTTATTTAATTTTTTGAAAATTTAGAGCATTTTGAGAAACTAATTTGAATATTTTGATGATTGGCTCAATAGTTATTTTTTTATTGAATTTTAAAATATTTTGAATTTTCAAGGTAGGTGACGTCATCAGTGGCACAAAAGATTGTGCCGTTGCCCCACTAGTACATAATTAAAAATTTAAATCTGTCAACACAACGTCATCCATCTCAAATCTGTCAAAGTGCCAATAGATGTCATACGTAATCGAATCCTATCCTAACCTATTTACCACTTATTTTTCGAAATTTTGACCGAAACGGTAGCTTTTAAACGCAAAGTGGTTTTTAAGGTGCAAGACTACGTTAATAATCGAGGCGACGACATTATTGTTAATTTCCCTGAACCACAATGAGCGATACTTTTGTTAAAGCCGACTCGCGCAAGTTTCTGAAATACTTACATCAAAGTGATCTTCGCAACAATACATTGTTTAAACCTTGCAATATTCCACGCCTACATGGAATATTGGAATAATAATAATATTATATATAATATTTATATATATATATATATATATTAATATTCCTACCTACACCACTTTTCTCGCAAATCTTCTCTAATACGAACAAAAATTTTGTTTGGATTATTATTACTATTATTGCTGCAAGTTGGAACAAAGCGCTTCCTGTATTCCACAACTCTTCCAATATAGTAAATGTTGTCGAGTGTTGACATAATGTAATGAGATTTACGAGTATATGAGATTATGAGGCAAGTCGCAGGAATAATAATTGTAAAAACTTTATACTTATGAGGTTATGTTTATATTATAATTTGACACTTGACAGATTGTAGACAATACTTGCCATTTACTTTTTACTTTTTGAGGCAACGATACAAAACAGTACGGCCAAAGCTGACGTAATTTGAAGGGCAAACAAGGTCAATCGTATTTTATCAAAAAAAAAACAATAAAATATAAATATTTTTCAAGATTAATTAGTCCGTAATGATCAGTAACGCTATTCCTCGAAATGGTTTTTCAATTACAACATATTAAAAAATATGCCCATTATAATATACTAACTTAATCTCCATTTTGTTTGAAAAGTTGATCTTGTTTATCTAGCAATGCTAATTAGCATTGCTAGACAAAAAGTATCTTCAGAAATCCCAACTTGCATCTCCCGCAGCTTGCTCGAATTTCGATTTTGCGGTAAACAATGTTTAGTAACAGTTCAGCTGTCACAAATCACGAGCGCGAGCGCGGGTTGCCGGTTTTCTGTGGTGTGAAAAACCTAAAATAATGTCAATACTGTTTTTTTTTCAAAAGTTTAATTGGTTCTCTATCATTTAATTAGTTACAAATGTTACAAACTGTACTTAATACACTTAACATAAAATTATTAAAATTACATTTGTAACGCGGCACAAGTGCGAACGTACCCAAGCGCGGCGACGACGACGCGACGGACGGGCAGCATACAAACATTATTCACCCGCCCGCTCCCCCGCGCTAACTCTCCCGTGGACGAAGGTACGCGAGAGATTACGTCACGCCATCGACAACATTTTTTACTATATGAGTTTGATATCGTTTAAATAGCCGAACACACACTCCTGAGGGAAGAACTATTCCTACACATTTTATTACATTGATTAATATCCGGAAAATCATTAAAGAATTGCATCTGAACGGTTGTAGATGGATGTGATTTTAGTTTTTTACGTATTTCTGATTGAATAAATTTCAACTCATCATTGCAATGTTTAGGGATCACCTTAGAAACTACTAGATAACTAGGAATGAAACTATTATCATTTAGCATGTATTTTAGGGTTTCTAGTACAAACACATCGTAATTTTGAAAATTTAACATATGAAACATTTTTTCGAAAGCTTCAGCAAAACAACAATGTATTGTGGGACTATATAGCTCAGTGTCTTCTTTTAGACACTTTACTATTAGGGGACCCAACGAAGGAGATATTTTAGAATGAATATGTTTCCATACATTTTCCATAGCAGTTGACATTTGCCCATCTCGAAACTGTGATTCTGAAAACTTGAAAAACTCAATTGCAATAGACATACATCCCTCTTCTTCTAATAATCTAACGTATTCTGCTATAAGTTTGAAACTAGTAAATAATACGTAGTTTTTCAATACGGGCAATCGATTTTCTATTTTAGTTTTTATTTCTACAAACAGTTTCGCGGGCACAGGTGATTTATTCAAAGTAAAATAAATTCTGAAATACCAAACCAAAGACCCTAAAAATTTCTGAAAATTGTCTCTAACGTAATAGTGGCCTGAACGCATCTTATCCCACGACTGAAAACTTGTATCCATGGCTGGATCTAACACTCTTCGGAATCTCTGAAGCTGATCTTCCTCGCTTTTACCGCACAATACGTAACATGCAAAATTCTCTAGAAATTGACTTTCATACAAACAAAATTTGGATGCTACTGGTGATAGCATTTTATCGGCTACGAAGTCTCTATCCAGTAAATCCATAATTTTTGGTGCGTATTCTAATAAATCATCCAAATAACTTTCGAAATTTTGGTTACGCGGCAATGTATGTATAAATACGTAAATCTTCATGTAAAATTCTATTCGTACACTTATGGGGACACGTTCAACGTGATCTAATTTACCTGGGAAAAATACACAAAAACTCATAAGTTGGCTTAATAATTCCCACAGTTCCTTTTCAACAGTTGGGTTTTTCACCTTGCACATCCGTTCATATGTGTGTTTGAAAAGAATGCAATAGATTGAAATATTTTGATATGTAGTCAAAACTTCTGAATATATTGAGATTAGTTCATCTGATTTAAGTTTAAAATATACAAGATGAAGTCCGAACTTTCGTAAGGAGACTGGTGCATCCAATAACTTCGGCAAATGTTCACGACTGTCGACTTTAGTCATATTGTACAAAATTGCATTTAGTGAAGGGACTGCATGTTGTAAGTAATCTCCTTTAGCGTACCACAAAACCGTATCTAAAGAAATCAGTGGTCTGGCTAGGTGCAAATGTTTTGCAATATTTTTCTGGATGCTAATTTCTGCCTCGTCTGCTTCCCTCCAATTTATCTTGAAATTGTCGGGGACATGATTTTTTGCCATGTCTGTTATTTGTTTTTGTGGAAGAAGAGTGAAGAGACCCTTAATAACGGATTTTTGTCCACTAGGTTTGTTCAGATTTATAAGGTAGGCGTCAGTCCAGTGCTGGGCGAGTGAGTGCGGCCAGTAGATGCGCAGCTTGGCAAGCAGACGTCGCAGTGAGACAGCGTCGTTAGTTCGCAACGTGTCTATTTCTTTGTCGTGGCGCGTCAGCAGCTGCGGCTTGTGCTTCAGCGCGTTCAGGCACGCTTCCTCGCTCAGACACATTGACAACGACTCCTCAAACATGTGCTTCCGCCACGATTTCTTCATATTGTACAAACTAGACATGTCTGTTTTCCACATGTTGTCTCGTTTAATCTTAATTAGCTCCTGAATTTTCTCAAGTACGGATGGGAACGTACTGATATCTTTTTTCCAATCTCTTATCAAAGTCAAGACATTCTTTAATAGAAGTACAGTCTTTCTGAAACCTGATTCTGTTGCTATATTTTCACATTGAACCTTTTTAAATACGAAATTAAGGAGATAAGTAAACATTTTGTTATTTTCTTCTTGATTCAGTTTTTTCTGATGTTTTTTAAAAGAATTCCATGTCATCTTCTGTTCTATGATTTCCTTTAGTGGTTCATCTCGCAAAACTTTATATAGAGTTATGGATTCGAGACACAGTTGTACGTCGTTTTCTGATTCAGTGTACACTTCTAAGCTGTAGAACAACTGATCTAAAATGTTCCAAGTTTCTACGTCGAACCTCTGAGTAGATATTTGTGAAAGCAGATTATTGACGAACTGAATCTTGAATTTGAACGGTTCATTTATGTGTTTTTCACTAAAAAAATTAAGCAATGCTTTAATATGCAGTAGGTTTTTTCGTGTACAAGGGATCAAAACTGAGAGCATGGCACATCGTTCGGAAGGTGAGCGCTCTTTACGTATAAGCTTTATTAATTCTTCCAATGCAACATCAAATGGAGCGAACTCATACCACTGGTAAGGTTTTATATTAGATTCAATAATATGTCTTTCTTTTTCTGAAAATAGCAATGCCATCTCAGTTTTATCGATAAATGTTTTCTTAACGAAATTAAATCTCTCTTCTGTTGGCATGTTTTTAACAAAATGTCTTAATGTATTATGATCACATAAACGGCTTCCCAATATTCCTGCGTGTTTATAAAGAAAAGCTTTGGTGTTTTTCTTTTTCAAATATTTTGCTACTACGCACAGGTCAATTATGTCAGCGTACTTGTCAAAATTGTCTAATATTTTTTGTGGGCACGTTTTCATAAGTAACTCTGTTTTCTTTTTTCCCAATTCAGGAAAGTAATCGTATGTTTTGTCTTCCAGTACGGTTAATACGTCTACAGTGTGGGACTTTAATAAAAATAAAATTTCTTTTTTCACAACATTTATGCTGCGTAATTCGACCCTTGTATAGTACGCAAGAAAATGAGCAGATCTTCTGCACAAACGTTTAAAAAGTGATAGTGGTATGCGGCGTTCGGTTTTCATAACATTTTCTATGAAAGGAATGGAGCAATTTTCCAACCATTTGTAAGCTGTGTCGGTTTCTATCATGTATTTTTTCAGGTATTCATAAAAAGCTTCGACTCGACTTTCGTCTTTCAGATTGAGTCTAATGTGGAGCATGAGTTTATTAAATGTTTTGGTGTTCATGCTAGGTAATAGTTGTGTGTGTAGGTACTCTGGGTTGATGATGTTTGCGTACTGCTGCTCGGTGATTAGCCACGTGGATTTTTTAATAGCTGTCGCCGCATACAGCATGTCGTTAGATTTCATTACTTCGATGATATAGTCTGCATTTCTGTTTTTACTGGCGATGTCTATTTTCAGAAGGTTGTCTATGTCGCTGTCATCGTCACTAATGTTACATAATTTGTAATTTTTATTAGCAGTCGCATCTTCGACAAGCTTGTTGTAGTGTTGGCGCTTCTTGCCGAGCGTGTCTCCTTCTAGCGTCACCAGTGACATTGTGATGATCTGGAAGTTAAATATTTGAATTTTTAGAATCATTACGAATATTAGATAATGATATTGGTCCAGAAACAACGATTTTGTGATGATGGTAATACTCAAACATTTTCACTAAACCATAGATAGGTAGGTACTGGGAGTTTTTGGGAAAGTAAGTAAATAGGTAAGTACTTTCCACTTAATTAAAAATAATGCAACATGTTTGTTATAAATCATATCATCATATTTACACTCATGTTTATTTTGAGGTTATTTGAACTTTTGACCAAGTGAAGAGTTTGTATTTGTCATGAAAAATTAAAAATTAAAAAAATGAAAAATGTTTATTTTGTTATACAAGTAAATTTAACAACTAGTGATTGGAGTCTACTTTTAAGCAAAAAGCCTGTGTTAGGAGACTCCGCTCTTCCAAAACTTAAAATATTGACATAAAATTACTTGTTTCAAGTGTTATAAAAACAGGCAATTTAAAATAAAAAGAGAAAATTAAAACTAGACAAGAAGCATGCAAATGTGTGAGTGAGAGTAGGGGTGTGTGAATGTGAGTATGAGGGTGTGTGAATGTGACTATGACTATGAAGGTGTGTAAATGTGAAAATGGGGGTGTGTGAGTGTGAATACTAAGGAGTGTTACTGTGAGTGTAAAGGTGTGTAATGTGTTGTAGTTTATTTTTTGAAATTACCTAGACACCTTTTTTATGCAAATTCGCAAAATGTGCTCGATTTGTCATGGCCGGTGAATCAGAAATTGCCAAAATAATTACGTAGATACCTACACCTATTCTGAACTTATTAAGGCGAAAGAGCCAGGGTATCCCGCGAAATTCAAATTTTCTTACTTTTTTTTAAATTTTCAAGTCAGTAATTAGTTGTATGTTGATCAAAATATGATTCGCGACCGTAACAAGTATGTATTTACAGAACTAAACTTAGTAAATACTTAGATATAAAATTCTGCATCGTTAATTGCTGAGTGTACCTAGATATATAAGGTATATATATTCATACATGAAATATTTTAAGAGGAATATCTATAAGTTGTATCAAAGCCTTCGCAACCAAAAAAGCATTTTAAGTATTATAATTTTAAAGTTGCTTGAGACATTTTGCTTAGATTGCTTAGTTCCTATTCTATGAATGAAAAAATGAGGCGCGGCGAGGCGCGGGGCGTCTCGTCTCATCTCCTATTACAATAACAATTTCACTGGTGAACAGCTGTAGTGGATGTACGAAAATACACAAAAAACAAGAGTAAACTCCATTCGTGAGTCGGAGCTGACACACACACTTTTATTTTACAGTGTTCTCACATATAGAAGCAACAAGAATAATGTACCCAGGATTATGTAATATCTTACTTTAAAAGAGAGTCCTTGGAATTTTTCTTCTTCATAGAGATCTACAGTTTGGAATGGGCAACTAGCTTCAACTTTCAGACTAATTAACCGACTCTTTGACAGTTCAAAAGTACATGTAATTGGGTTAAGTAATTGAAATAAATGCAAAGTTTGATTTTAAGATAATTATTTCAAGGACACTGCCGAGACGTAGGTACCGCTTACTTTATTATACTGTGCCATTACTTTTACTCTTTACCGTGCGTTCGAACTAATAGGCGAACACACACTCTTGAGAGAACTATTCCAACATATTTTATTATATTGATTAATATCCCGAAAATCATTAAAGAAATGCACCTGCACGGTTGTAGATGGATGAGATCTCAGTTTCTTACGTATTTCTGATTGAATACATTTCAACTCTTCATTGCAATGTTTAGGGATCACCTTAGAAACTACTAGATAACTAGGAATGAAATCATTATCATTTAGCATGTATTTTAGGGTTTCTAGTACAAACGCATCATAATTATGAAAATTAAACATTTGGAACATTTTTTCGAAAGCTTCAGCAAACAGACAATGTATTGTGGAACTATATAGCTCAGTGTCTTCTTTTAGACACTTTACTATTATTGGACCCAACGAAGGAGATATTTTGAAATGAATATGTTTCCATAAATTTTTCATAGCACTTGACATTTGCCCATTTCGACACTGTGATTCTGGAAACTTGAAAAGCTCAAGTGCAGTAGACATAAATCCCTCTTCGTCCAATAATTTAACGTATTCTGCTATAAGTTTGAAACTAGTACACCATACGTAGATTTTCAACACGGACAATTGATTTTCTATTTTAAGTTTTATTTCTGCAAACAGTTTCGCGGGCACAGGTTTATTAAAAGTAATATATACTCTGAAATACCAAACCAAAAATCCTAAAAATTTCTTAAAATTGTCTCTAACGTAATAATGGCCTGAACGCGTACTATCCCACAACTGAAACGCGGTGTCCATTGCTGGATCTAACACTCTTCGGAATCTCTGAAGCTGATCTTCCTCGCTTTTACCGCACAATATGTAACATGCAAAAATCTCTATAAATTGACTTTCATACAAACAAAATTTCGATATTGCTGGTGACAGCATTTCATCGGCTACGAAGTCACTATCGAGTAAATCCATAATTTTTGGTGCATATTTTAATAAATCATCCATATAACTTTCAAAAAATTGATCACGCGGCAGAGCGTTTATAAACACATAACTCTTCATGAAGTATTCTGCTCGTACACTAATGGGAACACGTGCAACGTGACCTAATGTACCTGCGAATATGTCATTTATAAATGTGCTTAATAATTCCCATAGTTTCTTTTCAACAGTTGGATTTTTCACCTTGCACATGCGTTGATATGTGTGATAGAAAAGAATGCTTTGGATTGATCTGTTTTCTGTTTTATTCCAAACTTCTGAATATATTAACATTAGTTCATCTGATTTATGTTTAAAATATACAAGATGAAGTCCGAACTTTCGTAAGGAGACTGGTGCATCCAATAATTTCGGCAAATGTTCACGACTGTCGACTTCACTCATATTGTACAAAATTGCGTTTAATGAAGGGGCTGCATGTTGCAAGTAATCTCCTCTAGCGTACCACAAAACTGTATCTAAGGAAATCAGTGGTCTGGCTAGGTGCAAATGTTTTGCAATATTTTTCTGTATGCTAATTTCTGCCTCGTCTGCTTCCCTCCAATTTATCTTGAAATTGTCGGGGACATGATCTTTTGCCATATCTGTTATTTGTTTTTGTGGAAGAAGCGTGAAGAGACCCCTAATAACGGCTTTTTGTCCACTAGGTTTGTTCAGATTTATAAGGTAGGCGTCAATCCAGTGCTTGGCGAGTGAGTGCGGCCAGTAGATGCGCAGCTTGGCAAGCAGACGTCGCAGCGAGACAGCGTCGTTACTTCGCAACGTGTCTATTTCTTTGTCGTGGCGCGTCAGCAGCTGCGGCTTGTGCTTCAGCACGTTCAGGCACGTTTCCTCGCTCAGACACATTGACAATGACTCCTCAAACATGTGCTTCCGCCACGTTTTCTTCATGTTGTACAAACAGGACATGTCTATTTTCCACATGTTGTCTCGTTTAATCTTAATTAGCTCCTGAATTTTCACAAGTACGAATGGGAACCTACTGATATCTTTTTCCCAATCTCTTAACAAAGTCAAGACATTCTTTAATTGAAGTACAGTCTTTCTGAAACCTGATTCTGTTGCTATGTTTTCACTTTGAACCTTCTTCAACACGGCATTAAGGAGATAAGTAAACATTTTGGACATTTTGCTATTTTGTTCTTGATTTAGTCTTCTCTGATGTTTTTTAAAAGAATTCCATGTCATCTTCTGTTCTATGATTTCCTTTAGCGGTTCATCTCGCAAAACTTTATATAGAGTTATGGATTCGAGACACAGTTGTACGTTGTTTTCTGATTCAGTGTACACTTCCATGCTGTGGAACAACTGATCCAAAATGTTCCAAGTTTCTACGCCGAACTTGTGAGTAGGTATTTGTGAAAGTAGATTATTGACGAACTGAATCTTTCTTGAATTTGAACGGTTCATTTATGTGTTTTTCATTGAAAAATATAAGCAATGCTTTAATATGCAGTAGGTTTTTTCGTGTGCAAGTGATCAAAACTGAGAGCATGGCACATCGTTCAGAGGGTGAGAGCTCTTTACGTATAAGCTTTTTTATTTCTTGCAAGGCAACATCAAATGGGGCGAACTCATACCACTGGTAAGGTTTTATATTGGATTCGATAATATGTCTTTCTTTTTCTGAAAATAGCAATGACATCTCGGTTTTATCGATAAATGTTTTCTTAACGAATTCAAATCTCTCCTTTAGTGGCATGTTTTTAACGAAATGTCTTAATGTATTATGATCATATAAACGTGTTCCCAATATTCCTGCATGTTTATAAAGAAAAGTTTTGGTCCTTTTCTTTTTTAAATATTTTGCTACTACGGACAGGTCAATTATGTCAGCGTACTTATCAAAATTGTCTAATATTCTTTGCGGGCACGTTTTCATAAGTACCTCTGTTTTCTTTTTTCCCAATTCAGGAAGGTATTCGTATGTTTTGTCTTCCAGTACGGCTAATACGTATAGAGTGTGGGACTTTAATAAAAATAAAATTTCTTTTTTCACCACTTTTTTGCTGCGTAATTCGACCCATGTATAGTACCTCAGAAAATGAACAGATCTTCTGCACAAACGTTTAAAAAGAGATAGTGGTATGCGGCGTTTGGTTTTCAAAACATTTTCTATGAAAGGAATGGAGCAGTTTTCCAACCATTTGTAAGCACTGTCGGTTTCTTTAAGGTATTCATAAAAAGCTTCGACTCGACTTTCGTCTTTCAGATTGAGTCTAATGTGAAGCATGAGTTTGTTAAATGTTTTGGTGTTCATTTTAGGTAATAGTTGTGTGTGTAGGTACTCTGGGTTGATGATGTTTGCGTACTGCTGCTCGGTGATTAGCCACTTGGATTTTTTAATAGCTGTCGCCGCGTACAGCATGTCGTTAGATTTCATTACTTCGATGATATAGTCTACATTTCTGTTTTTACTGGCGATGTCTATTTTCAGAAGGTTGTCTATGTCGCTGTCATCGTCAGTAATGTTACATAACTCATAATGTTTATTAGCAATCGCATCTTCGACCAGCTTGTTGTAGTGTTGGCGCTTTTTGCCGAGCGTGTCACCTTCTAGCGTTACCGGCGACATTGTGATGAGCTGGAAAATAAATATTTATTTTGTAAGTTCATGTACTTCCTTGCATCTGATTAAAAAGCTGAAATTTGGCATAATTATGTTACTTGTCAAGATCCAACGAAACCAAACACGATGTGGTGTTTCTTTTTTAGTTGAGGAGTTGTTATGGCCACCTTTTCGCTGCATCATCAGACCAGCTCCATGGTACCATATTTGTGCATTGTCATCAAAGATGAATTCGTATGCCAAATTTCAGCTTAATTGGATGCAAGTACAAGAAAAATGGATTACTCTAACGACTCTAAACGAAACTCATACAATACTTTAATACTACGAAATATGAAATAATTGATTACCTACCATGTTCGAACTCTAATTTCTCCAAATAATGTCCCGAAATGTAGATATTATTTGTATTGTTTGCGAAAGCTGAGGGTCAGTGAAAGTTTTTAGAATTTTTTGGGGTCATTGCCAACCTTCTTTTTTAAAGACTGAAAATCTAGAACGAATCTTGTCGAGCAAATTTTTTTCCCTTGGGGATAAATTTACTTTGGGTAATGTTTAGACAGTTAGTATTTTTTATCGATCGTAGACCATAGTTCAAGGATTTATAATAAAAAAAAAATGTTTACAACAAGTGCGACAAAAAGAAAAGTCGGCAGTCAAGTGAGAATTTGCCTAAAAATATTAAAAACCGTCTAGCTCCTAAACTATAAGTAATCGCTGAACATAGGTATTGTATGGGGTTTCGGGAAGCCATTAGAGAAAGGCTTCTAAAATTTTGATTTGGACCGCGTTTGACCGGCCACCCTGTATATTCAAACATTTTACTAAACTATAGATAGATACTGGGACTTGGTGGGAAAGTAGGTAAATAGATTAGTACTTTCCATTTAATTTTCCACTGTGGCGCAGCCAGGGAGTATCACACGTTTTAGCGGGTTCAGCATTTTTCAACTTAGTACCTACATAGATATAAAATTCTGCATCGTTAATTGCTGACTATGCCTAGATATGGTGTATATGTTCATACATGAAATTTTTTAAGAGTAACATCTTTATGTCGTATCAAAGCCATCGCAACTAACAAAAAAAAAAAAAAAAAAAAAATATATAAATGTTTTGTTTTTTTATTAATTAAGTATTATAATTTTAAAATTGTTTGAGACATTTTGTGTAAATTTTGTATCCTTTAGTTCCTATTCTATGAATGAAACAACGAGGCGCGCGAAGGGCGGCGCGGCGGCGCGGGCGGGGTGCGGGGCGTCTTGTCTCATCTCTTATTACATTAACAATATTACTGGTGAACAGCTGTAGTGGATGATGTACGAAAATACACAAAAAACAGGAGTAAACTCCAGTCGTGAGTCGCAGCTGACACACACACTTTTATTTTACAATGTTCTCACATATAGAAGCAACAAGAATAATGTACCCTGGGTTATGTAATATCTTGATTTAAGAGAGTGTTCTTGGAGTTTCTTGCCCGTTCTTCTCCATAGAGATCTACTGTTTGAAATGGGCAACTAGCTTCAACTTTCAGACTAAATGACCGACTCTTTGACAGTTCAAAAGTGAACTGTCAAACTTGGGGATAAATTTACTTTGGGTAATGTTTAGACAGTTAGTATTTTTTATCGGTCGTAGATCATTTGGTTTGGACTCGTTTGACGGGCTTCCCTGTATATTCAAACATTTTACTAAACCATATAGATAGATACTGGGACTTGGTGGGAAAGTAGGTAAGTAGGTTAGTACTTTCCATTTAATTAAAAATAATGCAACATGTTTAATTTCCATATAATATCATCATAAAATTTCACACGTTTATTTTGAGTTCATGACAAAAGTACATGTAATTTGTAGTTGTACGGTTTAAAAAAAATTAAGTACCTAGCTAGACCATTGATTTACAAAAAAGGGAAGATAAGGTACGCCGCGCTCTATTGTCACGTAAACATTATTGGACTAGAAACAATTACATATGAACACACCTACACAACTACATTTCCCGATGTCGTACGTCATGTGCATCAACAACCGAAATAGAGAGACATATTAGGCGGGCTGTAGCTGGATCACACTCTTACGAATCATATGCTTATTTCTATCCCTTATTTGCAAATGGCGACTAGCAGCAATATTAATCAGGAGAATTTTAAAGAAAATTAAGTTTTGATGTGAAGTTTTGACTTATGAGTGAAAAGTAATCCCGTGGAAGTGGAACTTGTTTTTGGTTTTTGAACGATTTGTGCACAATTTGAAAACACAGGTAGGTATGCATTGTTGCTGCTTATTTGGACGATTACGATAATTTTACTTAACGTGCTACGCATGTGCTACACGAACGCCAATTCGATTGTGATTAAGGTCAATTAGGCCCGTGGCTTTTGTCGATTACGAGAAAGTCTTCAACAGTGTGGAGCATTGGGCTGTGTTCTACGCTCTCCATCACTGCCGCATCGATACCCATTACGTGGATCGGCAGCCAGCAAGCCGAGGAGGAGGTGAGCTCGGGTGCCTATTCTTTGTTACGTAAGGGCGATGGGGCTGCACTTTCCGCAGCGCTGGAGTGAGGTTAGGTTACAATAATTAGTTTTTCTCAAGAACGGTGCATTACCTTTTAATGGGAGTAGTACCAGGGGAGTGGGGATCCCCCTCCATCTTCCCCACCCCACTCCACCCCCCTCCTGCCCAGGGAAAAAAAGGGTTGAAACCTATTCAACCCTTTTTTTTGACTGAACCATGTAACCATGATTGCAAATTCGTAAAATATGCTTAATTTTTCATGGCCCCTGAATCAAACGTCAAAATAATTGAATTACATAATTATTAGCTGACATTAAATTAGAAATTGAGATAATAGAGGAAAGCTCTAATGGAGATAATTGAAATAGGATATTAGATATTATATCTTACTGATATATTATATGTTTATGATAATTTTATGGAATCGTGTTTTCGTCAAACATAGTAAGTACATAACATTAATCCTCAACTTTATCATAATATTTTTATTTCAAAATTAATCCTGCAGTATTTTTAACATTTAAACGGAGAGTCATGCTAAGCCATTTGAGTTAGTATGGGCTGGGATTATTATAAAGTACCTAAGTATATATTTAGGCAATTTAAATATCTACATGCGAGTTTGAGTTATAAATAACTTACAATGTAACGATAATTCTACTAATTATTCTTTCAGTCGCTCCATGTAAAATGGAGCGACTGAAATAATAATTAGTAGGTTAGTGGTGTATTCAGCTGCATCCGGTTAGACTGGAAGCCGACCTCAACATAGTTGGGAAAAGGCTAGACAGATTGATTGACACATGCTACGTCAACACAGGCATGCTAGTTTCAAGCAGATTATACTTATACTTTATACGAAAAGTGTATGCTTATGAATAAGTACGCTACTTAATCGTAAGCTGGTCTATTTTTCCATGCTACAACGCAAGCATGAACGTTTTACCGGTTTACATCCCTACTCAGGCCCCGCTACTGCCACCTCACAAGTTAAACCGTTTAAAAATAATAATAAAATGAACGTTAAGAATATAAGATACAATTGACGATAATAAAGATTAACGATAAAATGTAGCATAAATAACATTAAATCTATATTACCGTTATTTTAATATTAACGGTAACTCTGTCAAATGAAGGTAACGTTATAAAATTTTACCGGTTTAAAGTCCGCTGCACAGAGTCCGGGGCTGCTCGAACAGCCACCTGAATTTCATTGCGGGGTTTGATTGCCCGTTCGTCTTATTTTGGTGAAACCTGCATGCTTACTCGCCATTGCAACCAAAATCGCTTCCGCCTCTAGTAAGCGGATAACTACTCGAATAACGTGAGCGCCATTGCCACGAGAAAATATCAGGTAATGGTGGGTATACTCCAAAAAAAAAAAAAAAAAAAAAAAAAAAAAAAAAAAATTATTTAATAATAAAATGTTTACAAAAAAGTGTACATTTAGCCAAACAGTAATAAAATTTTCCTATACAAATAAAGTTCCTAATAATAAACTAAAGCTAAAATATTTTTTTATTACTGGTGCAAGTAATGATGGTTCGGAGTTAGAACAATAGGTAGCGACCCGCCCGATCTAGGTTTAAACAAACCTGTGTTTCAGGCCATCACTTTACAGTTAAATTACATTGGACATTAAAATTTTAAGTAAAACCGATAATAATCTATTAACAACTATGAGAAAAGCATATTTGATACATAAATACCTAAAACTAGCATAATTATGTAAATACACAAAAGTGAACTCACACTGACAAGGGAATAAAATTATCATCATGACAAAATTTCTAGAAGTTTTTCTGTGTCTGAGTAATTGAGTATCGCTAAAATGATAAGAATACAAAAAACAAGGATAGATTTGCAGTCATCCTGCCGGAATGTCCCACCTCTGTGAGCATAATTGGATTGGGAAAATACATTCCTAACAAGAACCGTCCAATTAAAATATGTTTTGAATCGCAGGAAACTTTTAAATACCTACATATTGCGTAATCGAACAAAATGTCAGGAGCAGTGGTGGCCCAGTGGTAACGGTCGCGACTTACGAGTTGTAGGTCGTAGGTTCGAACCCAGGCAGGCGCTTTACTTTGTGTTAATTATTTCATCACCACTGCTCTCAAAACGGTGAAGGAAAACATCGTGAGGAAACCGGCATGTCCTAGAATCAAAAATTCGAAGACTTGTGACATCTACCAACCCGCACTGGGCCCGCGTGGTGGATTAGGGTCCGTTCACACAGACCGGCTCGGAGAGGAGAGCAGATTCTTATCACGTTGAAAACAGAGTTTTTAGTATTTGTATTAAGGTTTATTTTTGCATGTGCACTCCTTTTGTGATTAAGAATGCTTGAAGGCGCTTGGTGTGAAATAATAAGAGGAGCTTACCGGCTCCGATCGCGTAATTTTTCTCGATCGTGCAGCCGTTTGGCTCCGATTGCATGCTCTTTAACGCTCGCGCAGCCGATCGGTTCCGATTACGTGCTCTTTCTCGCTCGCGCAGCCGATCGGCTCCGATTGCGTGCTCTTTCTCGCTCGCGCAGCCGATCGGTTCCGATTGCGTGCTCTTTCTCGCTCGCGCAGCCGATCGGTTCCGATTGCGTCCGCGCTTCTCCACGCCCACCGCCATTTTGATAGCACAATCCTTTCAACGACCAAGCGAAAGCCGGCTCCGAGCGCATCCGACCGGCTTCAAGTGCATCCGACCGGCTGCGAGCGCATCCGACGGGCTGCGAGCGTATCCGACCGGCTGCGAGCGATTCCGACCGGCTGCGAGCGCATCCGACCGGCTCCGAGCGCATCCGCTTTCAGGTCGCTTCCAGCCGGTCTATGTGAAATAGTTGGCGGCTCCGCTCCGACCAACTCCAAGCGCATACGATCCGGTCTGTGTGAAAAGAAAAATGCGCGCCGATGCTCTCCGAGCCGGTCTGTGTGAACGGACCCTTACGGCCCACTCCCTCTCACAGAGAGGAGGCCTGTGTCCCAGCAGTGGGAACGTTATAGGCTGATTATGTATGAACAAAATGTCATAGATAAAAAATAATACAAGCACAAGGTTCAAATTTTTGTAAAGTATGCCGCTGCAGACATGCATCCTAATTGAGCACCCTATCAATAGGAATTTGAATCATTTGAAGCAAATTGCTAATCCATAAGCTTCGTTTTTTCGAATTTGTCTGCTCGGCACGAAAGTAACGCATGAATGTTGTTGAACTGTCAAAATGAAACCGATTCAGATCGATAGTGTTACGCAACTAATGCGTAGGTACCTACTTTGTAGAATGGTGAAACTAATATCGCAATTACTTAGTTAATAGAAACTGTGCCTCAAATCAATCTGCCTAGCCTTTTCCCAATTATGTTGGGGTCGGCTTCCAGTCTAACCGGATGCAGCTGATTACCAGTATTTTACATGGAGCGACTGCCTATCTGACCTCCACAACCCAGTAACCCCAGGTACTGTACTAACCAGTCTTATTACCAAGGGCTATCGTATTACCCATAATACCCCTTGGTAATAAGACTGGATCTCAGTATTTCGGGCTTCTGACGACTGTCAAAGATCCACGAATGACAGCCGGGAACAACGGCTTAACGTACTTTCCGAGGCACGGAGGAGTCTCGATATGTATAGATGGTCAGCCATCCACGGACCAACCCCGGCAAGTGTAGCTTAACCTGATGGAACGAACCGTGCGGCTGTTATTACTTAGCCACGAGCTCCTCCTCTGTGCCTCAAATAGTGAAAATAAATTAAAATAACCCGAGCACCTTGGCCCTAGCTCCAACATCCTAAACATCGAAAAATTAGAAATGAATTGTGACATAACGTATGTAAATCTTGACTGCTAGGACCATAGAAATATTTCTTATATCTATGCCTAGGACCAAGATAATAATACCTTTCACCTACAGGTTGTCGCGTAAATAGTAGTCCAACTATTGAGCTATCCATAGATATAAGAAAGAAGTTTTTCATGATTTTAAAGACAAATATAGTAAAATACTTGTACTTACATATGGAAAGTGATTCCATGATTTCTATAGTTTTTGTTTTGGCTTCGGTTTTTACAAGAAACCACTGAACAACACGGCATTCTTATAATTTGTCACGATCACAGTCGAAAGCGCACTAGTTCGCGGAGACGGCCATTTGACTATGAATGGTTCATACTGATCTCGTTGCGCGGACACAGACACGCCCCCTTGCCACTTCTCCTGTTTTTTTATATTTCTACGGAGCTGTCACATACCACAATTTGAACCATTTTTAAAAAAATTAACTACTTGCTTTATTTAATACATTTTTTTTTTACATTAGCATGCGATAGCACATGCATTTCACAGTTATAAACAAAAACCAAAATGAAATAGTAAGTTTGTAATGTCTTATGTAGAAAATACAGTCGATTAGTAAAGCTAGGTGTCAATTTTTCAAATAATAATATAAAAAATTAGGTCTCGTATTGTGAGAGCTGTACAATATTCGGTGTATCAACCTCTTTACGTTGGACCACTATTTACGCTACACCCTGTATAAACATAAGCAGCGGGGCATCGACGGGATCTGTGCAAAAGGCATAAAACCTACATTTAAAAGTTGATCCTTGACTGCTTAACGAATCGAGTTCCGTTATAATTTAAAAGTTGTTAATATAACTCCAATCTACAAATCTGGAACACTACTAAACATTTTCTATCATCCCTCAGTTACATAGGAGAGTGCCCAATTTTTTTTTGTTTCACTTTACTGCCATTTGATTGTTTAGCGGTGCACAGAATACACCTTTCCAATTTTCATTGATATAATTATTGCTCATAATATGGGATGCATCGATACGCCTTTTTGCCGATACGATACCGATACCGATACCTACTCTAAATATTGAATTTAAATGAAGGTAAAATAAATAAAAGACACGTTTGGGTTATTTTTTTAACCGACTTCAAAAAAAGGAGGACGTTCTCAATTCGTCGCGTTATCGCGTAAGTATTATATTTTAAAAAGAAATATCTTAAACTACAGACCTAAAATAAAATGAGATTATTAGTTATTAAAATTTATTATTAAGGATAGCGTTTGTAATTAAGATTTTTGTTTAGACAACAAAGTATTCTAAAGTATTCCGGAGATAGGCGATTTCGCAAGTCTGTTTAATGAGTTTATGTTATATGCCATGACCTCAAAGTATACAGACCTATTCATAGCATTCAGGATTGCTATCATCTCCAAGAGGACTTGGATCGACTGACGGACTATTGTTATAATAGTAAGCTCCATCTGAGTATTCCCAAGTGCAACTACATAAATTTTACCAAAAATAAAAACATCCTAAGGTTCTCATATTCATTATGTAATGCTTTGTTAAATAAAGTAAACTCGGTTCGTGATCTTGGCGTATTGCTTGACTCAAAACTCTGCTTGGATTTGCATATCGAACAAATCGTAAATAAAGCGTATAAGATGTATATGTTGTTCTGCGTGCAAGTACAAGATAAAGTTACTGTTTTATTTAATAAATTCTCTAAATGATGGTGAAAACCGCATAAAAATCCGTTGACTACGAAACTATCACATTCAAATCTTGTCTATTTAAAATCCTAACTAAGATGACCGCATCGTACCTAGTTACCGTAAACTCTTATTCCGTTTGTATTTACAAAAATACAAAATTTAATGTACTAACCTCATAGAAATATTTTCTTATATCTATGACTAACCTCCTTTAGATGTGCTCCAGTAGAGATGCCGCACTGAACTAATACCTAGCTCAAAACTGGATACTTCCACAATGCACTTTTTACTAAATAATTAACAACATACCTATTTAATGAACTTGTGCAAAGTAGTAGGTACATAATAAGAATACTAACTAGTGCTATCGCATTGGGATTTCGCAACACTCACACACACACACTGTAGGTACCTCAACATGTGTGTGTGTGGTAGGTGTCAACATGTGTGAGTATACCAGTTTTATAAATAACCACTGATTATCCATTTATCAAGCCATTTCCTTATTTATTTTCTATATCATAAAGTTCCTTTTCGATCGTAAATTGACTTTTTTAGTTTTATCAACTTGACATTTGAACTTTTATTAGCTTAGTGAACAGATAGGGTGAACTCATCCAATTTCGTGATAAAACAAAATATGTAATAAAACTTCGATACTTTAGTAAAATCTTCTGTTTTATTTCAATTAGGAACAAAAAGCAGTCTTTCTTTTACAATAAGTAATTATGATAGTAAACTTAGGACTACTATTTTAAGACTTATAGTTAATAATCAAAACCTTTGTTAAAACTTAAAGAAACTGACTATCACGAAATTAGGACTATCACTTATTTGCGTGAGTTTACTCTACAATTACATTACATAGGTACCGTACCTAACTGAAAAGAGAAAAACAAACATTATAATCTATAAAATTTTGGTATTTGTGACGTTTAATAAACAAGTTCGTGGCTCGTGGCTAAGTAATAACAGCCGCACGGGTCGCTCCATCAGGTTAAGCTACGCTTGCCGGGGTTGTCCGTAGATGGGTGATCATCTTTACATATCGAGACTCCTCCGTGCCTCGGAAAGCACGTTAAGCCGTTGGTCCCGGCTGTCATTCGTGGATCTTTGACAGTCGTTACGGGTCGTCAGAAGCCCGAAAGTCTGACAACCAGTCTTACCAAGAGGTATTACCCAGTTAATGGGTTGTGGAGGTCAGATAGGCAGTCGCTCCATGTAAAATACTGGTATTCAGCTGCATCCGGTTAGACTGGAAGCCGACCCCAACATAGATGGGAAAAGGCTAGGCAGATTGCAATAAACAAGTTATGCACGCTGTGGCAATCGTGTCCGAGCGGTCATGGTGACAGCGCGCATGACGGAGTGATATAGCAAACTGTGTTTCATTTGAGATACCTAAAACCTAACCCAAACTAACCGCTCACACGGCAGGTACGCCCGCTTAAAAAACTAGTCGAGTGTACCACCCGCTGACGTCATTCGGCCCGCGGCGCGCGTTTGTTTACATAATGCGCTAGCGGCATAGTTTCTAAGAATTCTGTAACTTCTGTTCATTTCTTAGAAACCTTGTGACTTAAACTCGTTTATAGTCTGTATTTTGTTTGAATTTGTTATTGTTTACATTTCTAGAAATGGTTAAAAAGACGAACAAAGACAATTTAGCTTCAGATTTCAAAGAAATGGCTCTAGTAAGAAAAAACAAGCGATGACCTATATGTTTTAAGGTTTAAAATGCATGGTGTGTTAATTCTTAACATGAAACATAAATAAACCCACTTACCACAGTACAATTAAACTATTAACTGAGTAAAACTTTTTCACAGTCGACCGACCGAACAATGGCATGACAGAGAATAAAATACATATTTTTTAATGTCATAGACGAGTCTCAGTCAGTGTTGACGTATCTTAAATCGTTCGGAAATAGATAACGCATCAAATTAAATGCATAGAATTCGATATTAGTACTTAATAGTGATGGAACAACGTTAATAATAAAAAGACACCACAGTATTGCAGGCGGGACAAACCAACAACCTGAAGTATGGTGTAACGTTTGTTTGTTCCCGTTCTATACATTATTTTATAATCCTTGTTTTTCTCTTTTCAGTTATAATGTGTTTTGGCAATTGGATTTTTTGTTTTTTTAAAACCTAAAAATAATAACAGAATAGGTATACCTGTAGCGGAACGGAAAATTATTAATTGCATGCCAAAGGATCATGGGCAAAAATATATGAAGCCTGGTACTCGGTCCAATAGCCATAATATATATATCATTGGAATGGTCTTTTTACAAGGATTAATGATAACCGAGTCGCTTGTCTCCATTTGCTGTCGGAACGGAGTTATTTTGTGTTAAGTATTTTTTTTTTTTTTGTTTGATTTTGTTAAGATAATGGTGATATTATATAATTTTCTTCTATAGAATCCTGTGTTTGTTGATTAATAGATACTAAAATGAATAAACACTCGGGAATAAAAAAAAAATAGAAAAAGTAAGAAACGTTATTTATTTTTTTAAACATTATTATCAACAATAATGACATCGTTGAGGAACGCTGCAGGAGCAGTGAAGCCTACATGTCTGGCATATCCTAGATACCACACGATTGAAACTATATGAGCACAAGTGCCGATTGTTCGTCGTCCGGTCAAACACGTGCAGTAATAATTGCATAAAATGTTATGGATATTGGTTTCGTTTTCATTAACATTGTTTTTTACTAATACATAACAATAATAAGTTCTTGACCGTACGTGACGCGACTGTATGCGTCCGCGTAAAAGCCAGGCATCTTCGTTTATACCATATTCATTTAAATCTTGGAGTGCGCTTTCTCTATATACTTGTAGAATGTACAGTCCATTTGATAAATGCTCGCTGCAGTAGGATCGGGCTAGCTTCAGTTGATAGGTGCCCAATGAAAGTAAAATAATCTGTTCTTCCGTCAGTTGTGGGAAGTTCTGTATTTCGTGACTTTCTATTCTTTGAAAATCCGCTCTTCGGTTATTCAAATGTTTTCTTTCAACATAATCATAAAGTAGATTCGGGGAATCTATTTTCTCCCTGATTATGTTTAGGAAGGCCTCTGCGTGAATGTTGTCATCGATGGGTATGTGGAAGTTATTAAACATAGCTGCGGCGATTTTAAAATCAATGAACTTGTTTGGTAGTGTTTTATTAAAATATTTTTGCCGCAAAAGCTTGAAATCTCGTTTGAACCTCCTGTTCACCACTTCCACTACCCACCGGCATAGTGTAACTGATCGAGCTTCATTACCTTGCTCAGTAGTTAGCTGTGTCTCCCATCTGTCTTTAGATGGTGGAACGTAGGATTCATATCCCCATGCTTCGATAGCATCTAAGCTGTCCCGGAAGCCGCGATCTAATATGAAGACATCGTTCGGTTGAAGAAAGCAATGCAATGGGTTTTCTCCATCATTCATTATATCGCTCATGATGTTCGCATCGCTCTTAGTGGCAGCGTATGGTCCCAAAACATCGATTATATAGCCATTGGAACACACAATTAAAAACGGCTTCAGCAAGTTCTGGAACTTATGCAGGCTATAAGATAGACGCTGGAACAAAAAGTTCGAGCTTTTATTGATATATATATAAGTCCCATCGCATATAACGATAGCTTTATTGTTTTCTTCATTGCCAAATAACCCTCTTGGTATAATGAGGTTCTTTTCTAAAATGTCGTTTCTATTCATATGGTCCACTCCCAAGTGTAATATTACATATTCATTCATGAGGCATTCGCACACAATAGTTAGTAAACGTTCCAGCTTTCTTCGTGACATATTAAATAACGTCGCTAGTCTTTCATCTGAGTCTCCGGTACGTAGTTTCGTCAGATATATGCCTAACGCAGTTCGAGGCTCCTTGCACCTCCCACTTAGTGAGGGTGTTTGTTCTAATATGGAATCAAACTGTTCGCATTTGCGTCCTGTCCAAAAGTACATGTCCTCGTTGCTTAAAGCACCTCTTGTGTTGAAATCTAGCCTAGGTCCACGATTTAAAGCCATTCTCAACATGTCACAAACGTCCCTAAACTGTTGCGCATTGAAGTTATGTGTGACATTGCAGAATTGAGGCAGCTCTTCCCAAGCATTGCTCTCAAGGTGTTGTCCACATACTCTAGCACCGTCAGGAATATATAACTTATATTCACAGAAAATGTGAATCTTGATCGTCTCTGGTATTCGATGGTGGGTTGCGTTTTGGCAAGTGTTAAAGATACAATGCCCTGGAGTGTTTGGAGCTCGAGTGTAGTCTGGAACCTGAAGCTCTCGTACATTCTGTTCTACTTCTGGTATGACAGGTGGTCTTCCTACAACGTTGTCAATTCTCTGCCAACATCGGTGACACACACGTCGTGTGTTGTCGAACTCTACCTGAAAATGGTAGAATACGATCTTGCTGATGTTATGTTGTATTTTTATGAAAACATTTAAAACAATGCGGTATGTAGGTATTCAGGTCTAAAGTCATGGCATACTTGTATTGTTTTCATATTTTAAGTAATGCAAGTAAAAATATATCTTATGTATAGCCGATGTGACGGCTTAGTGAATAGATAACAATAGCAAACACACAATAGGTGGTCAGAGAAGTGTTTTAATAAGAAGAACTATAAACGTGCGAACTGAGTCATAAAAGGATTAAAGGATTGTGAGAAAGCTGCACAAGTCATTACTGATATAAAGGGATGCCGCTCGGAAGCAGGTAGCTAGTACTGCACGTGTTTTTTTTCTATGAAGCGAACACCCTTAGCTACGGACCATACAGCCGCGCTACATAGAAAATAAACACGTGCAGTTGGTAGTTTGCAGCTCGGTTCGGAAACGCACTTTTACACACAACACTAGAGTAGTTCAATACGACCTGTAAGTGCGAGCAAGAGGTCTGATTAAAATGATTTAGGGTTCAATTCGCACGTTTGTAATGGCTCAGGTATAAAAACATAACAGACAATAATAATATAAACAAACCGCTTCTAAAAAGAAAAACTGAAGCTGGTGAAGTTCGAAATAGTTTAATGAAGTATGTACTAACCTCCAAAACGGCATGTTCTCGTATATAAGCCACAAACTCGGGGTGCATTCTTGGAAGATCATCAGTTAAAACATGCTGTTGGTATCTAGCATGATGTAGGCCTCGCCGACACATCACACAGTTGCGATTTTCTTCCATAACGATGTTCCAAATCGATAAGCACAACAATAGTCCACAACACTAGCCAAGATAAACGTTTGTAGCGGGTAACAATGTCCAAAAGGGGCGACGGGATCAGTGATGAAAACGGTATAACAAAGTACTAGGTAGAATAAACAGCTGCGGAATGTCGTTTCACGCACAGAACGATACAACGACTAGTGAATGTCGCGACACAAAAGGCTGTCCACTGGCACAGCGCACCACCTACCCCACCCCGCGGCTGGTTCCCTATCCCCGAGGTCTATAGTCACCGTTGTAACAAAAAACTGAAATGTTAAAGATACTACTTTTTTTATGTAAAAAAACATATTTTCAAAAGTCTTCACCATTATCATATCATATCACGATATAATGTAACACAATAATGTAATGGTAATACAATAGACGTATAAAAAAAGAAGGACTCCGCGCCACGCATATCGAAAGTGAAGCACCGTACCGATCTATGTGTGCGTGATATGAGTACCTGCAAAGACGCCGTCGCTTGTGTCACGTAATGGCGTCCGGTTGGCATACTATGATGTAAATGTGTGCGTGAGGCGTGTTTGTACAAACGGTCCTGGCATACTTACTGTGCTTCACTTTCGATATGCGTGGCGCGGAGTCCTCCCTTTTTTTATGAGTCTATGAGTAACACAATACATTTCTCGTTTTAAATAATGTTGTTTTACATTGTTTTTTTCGTATTTCAACCATGATAGGTATGTAATATTATCGTACTTGCAATTATGATATTAACTAAAACTGGAACTTTTGGGGGCTTGCCGTGGTTTTCAGACAAGGATTTGGGACATGTCGCCATAGTAAATATTTTTCCTGATTAAAAGACCTATCCAATGACACCACAATGATTGCTATTGGAGCGAGTACCAAAATGCCCATTCTCCTTTGAAGGCAACTTTAAAGCGAAAATTTAAGTGATCCCTATCCCGTGGGAATTTCGAAAAAAATTGTTACCTACCTATACTCCATCGGTTCAAGTAATTAAATAAAGGTAAACAAAAAAAAAAAACACGTGTCTGATTAACCGACTAAACGTAATACGAGTACCTGTCACTTCAGTTGTCATGCTACGACACAGTCAGTCGTACTCTTCAATTTAGTAAAATTACACACATAGGTAACAGGCAGGCAGGCAGGTGACAGGTATTTAGTTTAGTCGGTTAACTAGGCACGTGTTTTTTTTTTTGTTTCCCTAATCAGCCTATAATGTTCCCACTGCTGAAACATAGGCCTCCTCTCGGTGAGAGGGAGTGGGCCGTAATCAACCACGCGGGCCCAGAATTGACTCTATTCGGAGCTTATTGCTAGTCATTCTACTCGTGCAGCTTGTGGGTTAAGTAAGAAAGAAAGAAAGAAAAATGCGTTTAATTGGCATTACAGCAAAAACTAAATACACCTTAAAATTATAAAAACATAAAGATTGTAATTCCAAAAGGGCCTCAGCTCAGCATATTGTCAGATAACAACACAAGGTGTACCACCTGACGCTGATTTTCAGCTGCAACCCACATTTTCAGCTAAGTATACGCAGAAGGCTTAGGTACAACGCTCTGCGCGTTCAGTATAACAATGCGTTGAGGATGTTGTTGGGGCTGCCTCGATTTTGCAGCGCGTAACGTATGTTTGCGGAAGCTAGACTAGATGACTTCTATGCCGTCATGCGCAAGAGATGTGCGTCTGTGCTGCGGCGGTTCAGAGGTAGTCCTAACAACATCCTTGCTACACTGGCGGACAAAATAGATGGGCTAATTAATTTATATTTTAAATACTTTTTTTACTAACAATTAGGCTAAGGATATAATATAATAATAATAATTCCTTTATTGTCAGGCAACTAAGGCCCATAAATAAAATACACAAATTATTGTAACAACAAAATAATAAACCTATAAGTGACGGGGCGCGCCGCGCCGCCCCGCGCCGCGCCGCCCAGCGCCGCGCCGCCCCGCGCCGCGCCGCCCCGCGCCGCACCGCCCCGCGCCGCGCCATTACGACTGCGGCGTGGGAATATCGGGGACTACGTTTTATCAATGCAAACAACTTGATTTCGCTAATAGTTTTGTTGCAATATACAGGGTGTTTGGTGCATCGTTTGCCAAATTGAATTGGCTGAAAGAAGAGGTCATTTGCTATCGCTTCAGGCTCAAGTACTCATTTTTGGCCACACCGGTTTTTTTATTACAACTTTCTAATTTTTATTTTGAAAAAATCCAAAACTCAGCATTAAAGCTTAAATTAAAAAAAAGTTTTAAGTGTAGTCGTCAAATTTCATTTTTATTTACATATGTACTGTTGTATGGCTCTATCAAATTTAAAATTACTTGCCAGTTACATCTAGTTTTTTTTTAATAAATCACAAAGTTTTTGGAAAAATAAAAAATGAACTTAAAACTCAACTTTAAATAGCTATAAAAAAAAAACTAAAAGCGATCGGGATCTTCGAATTATTTTAAAAAGTTCTCTAGTCTATCCCCTTTCCAACGGTATGCAATGTGTTAAAAAACTCTTTTAATATCTTTAATAATTAGCTAAATGTGTAGTCGAGACACATCAGGCTGATATTGGATATTACGTTTAAAACACTAGTTTTCGCATAAATTACATGCTATTAGTAGATAGATACTGTTATCTCACGTCTTACGTAGTCTCTTATCTCGTTCTTACATAGGGAACTTTCCTCGAAATTGAAAAAAAAATACATTATTACAAAAATAATCATTTATTAATAAGTAATTTAATTACATACTAATCTTACAAGTCTTGTTCAAACTGTCTACCACTATTGCGTATGCACGCGCGACATCTTCGTCTTATCTCAACTGTAGTGGTGCGTAAACGCATTTCTGCTTTGATCGTCATGAAAGCCGCCTCAATGCGTTGGACTAAATCATCTCTTGTCTCAACTTCCGTGGCGTAGACGAGTTCTTTGGCCCGTCCCCAGACGTAAAAATCCAACGGAGTTAAGTCTGGAGAACGTGGAGGCCAAGGAATAGGGCCATCCCTCCCAATCCATGAGTCCGGGAATGCATCATTCAAGTACTCCCTGACGGTTATTCTCCAATGAGCGGGACAACCGTCATGTTGGAAAACAAAAGACCTGTCTTCACTGAAAATTGGCAAATCAGCTAATAATAAGGGCAACTCTGTTTGCAGAAATTCTAATTCTTGTAAGATTAGTATGTAATTAAATTACTTATTAATAAATGATTATTTTTGTAATAATGTATTTTTTTTTCAATTTCGAGGAAAGTTCCCTATGTAAGAACGAGATAAGAGACTACGTAAGACGTGAGATAACAGTATCTATCTACTAATAGCATGTAATTTATGCGAAAACTAGTGTTTTAAACGTAATATCCAATATCAGCCTGATGTGTCTCGACTACACATTTAGCTAATTATTAAAGATATTAAAAGAGTTTTTTAACACATTACATACCGTTGGAAAGGGGATAGACTAGAGAACTTTTTAAAATAATTCGAAGATCCCGATCGCTTTTAGTTTTTTTTTTATAGCTATTTAAAGTTGAGTTTTAAGTTCATTTTTTATTTTTCCAAAAACTTTGTGATTTATTAAAAAAAAACTAGATGTAACTGGCAAGTAATTTTAAATTTGATAGAGCCATACAACAGTACATATGTAAATAAAAATGAAATTTGACGACTACACTTAAAACTTTTTTTTAATTTAAGCTTTAATGCTGAGTTTTGGATTTTTTCAAAATAAAAATTAGAAAGTTGTAATAAAAAAACCGGTGTGGCCAAAAATGAGTACTTGAGCCTGAAGCGATAGCAAATGACCTCTTCTTTCGGCCAATTCAATTTGGCAAACGATGCACCAAACACCCTGTATATTATAGAAGGATCATAATTTGCTGGTTTTCATCATCGCTGAAAACCAGCGCTGGGGCTCCGATTCGCATGGGGTCGCGGCATTATGCTGAGCGGTAGCCGTTTTGCGTAGATGTGACGCATATTTTCCCCAAAACTTGTTTTATAAATTGTTATTTTATTTTGTTGTCCTTTGCGTCATGTTTACCGCAAATAAACGTATTTTCTTTCTTTCATCATCTCACCTCAACAGATCATCTCGTACACCTTTCCCCTATTTACTTACTGTGTTTCTGTACTGTAGAAATCAACTTTACTAGTACATACGTAGTATTAATTTCTCAAGACTGCCTACATCATTCATTTAATTCTAACCGACCGGACTTCTACACAGTCGGTTACTATAGTACTACCAAAGAAATTACATCTATGCATCTATACAGTGCTATAGTCTACAACCGTAATTTATTGTTTTACCACTCTTGACAACAATTTCCAGTAAATAGAAACGTCACTTAGAGCTGGTTTCACCAATGAAACAAAACGCGATCAACACATTTAAAAACCGTGTACAAGATCTGTCACTGTCAATATTCCTTAACAATAATGACACTGACTGCTCTCAAGAGCAAGACCGAGTTCAAACTCGGTTTAGATGTGCGTTCAGTTTTATTGGTGAAACTGTCAAATAGACCTTAATTTACTACGAATTATAAGGTCAACTATACCTTATTGTTGCTCTATCACATCGAGATATAAGTACCTTATATCTCGATGCTCTATCAGCTAATTCTGCATCCATCATCTGCATAACCTTTCCAACTATGTTGTGCTTGACCCCGTATCGGCTAATCTCCATTGTATTTGAAAAGTGCTTGCATATCGCCCAGTAGCTTGCTCGAATTTCGATTTTGCGGTAAAAAATATTTAGTAAGAGTTAGCCAGTATATTATAGTAATATAGTCTTTGGTAAGAGTTCAGCTGTTACAGAGCACGGGCACAGGCGCGGGTTCCCTTGCTCTTTGGTAACTGTTGCTTGTTTAATTTCCCATGAAATGAAGCTTTCATTAAGTTACGAATCCTAAAATAATAAGTCAATAAGTAATGTTTTTGTAAAAACAGTTTAATTGGTCCATTTAATTACTTACAAATGACACAAATTATATATACTCATCTTATAGGTACATAATATACTCTTAAATGGTTAAAATTTCATTTTAGGATATTGGTTAATATCCCGAAAATCATTAAAGAATTGCATCTGCACGGTTGTAGATGGATGAGATCTCAGTTTCTTACGTATTTCTGATTGAATACATTCCAGCTCATCATTGCAGTCTTTACGGATCACCTTAGAAACTACTAAATAACTAGGAATGAAATCATTATCATTTAGCATGTATTTTAGAGTTTCTAGTACAAACACATCGTAATTTTGAAAAGCAAACATTTGGAACATTTTTTCGAAAGCTTCAGCAAACAGACAATGTATTAGGGGACCATATAGCTCAGTGTCTTCTTTTAGACACTTTACTATTATAGGACCCAACGAAGGAGTTATTTTAAAATGAACATGTTTCCATACATTTTCCATAGCACTTAACATTCGCCCATCTCGAAACTGTGATTCTGAAAACTTGAAAAACTCAATTGCAATAGACATACATCCCTCTTCATCTAATAATTTAACGTATTCTGCTATAAGTTTGAAACTAGTAAATAATACGTAGTTTTTCAACACGGACAATCGATTTTCTATTTTAGTTTTTATTTCTACAAACAGTTTTGTGGGCACAGGTATTTTATTCAAAGTAAAATATATTCTGAAATACCAAACCAAAGATCCTAAAAATTTCTGAAAATTGTCTCTAACGTAATAATGGCCTGAATGCATCTTATCCCACAACTGAAAAGCTGTATCCATTACTGGATCTATCACTCTTCTGAACCTCTGAAGCTGATCTTCCTCGGTTTTACCGCACAACACGTAACATGCAAAAATCTCTATAAATTGACTATTATACAAGCAAAATTTAGATACTGCTTCTGACAGCATTTCATCGGCTACGAAGTCTCCATCGAGTAAATCCATTATATTTGGAGCGAAATTTATTAAATCATCAACATAACTTTCGAAATTTTCGCTACGTGGCAACGCACATATAAACACGTAACTCTTCATGTAATATTCTGCTCGTACACTAATGGGTACACGTTCAACGTGACCTAATCTACCTGAGAATATACTACTCATAAAATAGCTTAATAATTCCCATAGTTGCTTTTCAACAGTTGGGTTTTTCACCATGCACATCCGTTCATATGTATGTCTGAAAAGAATGCCTTGGATTGAAATATTTACTGTTGTGTACCAAACTTCTGAATATATTGACATTAGTTCATCGGATTTAAGTTTAAAATATACAAGATGAAGTCCAAACTTTCGTAAGGAGACTGGTGCATCCAACAATTTCGGCCAATGTTCACGACTGTCGACTTCACTCATATTGTACAAAATTGCATTTAGTGAAGGGACTGCATGTTGTAAGTAATCTCCTCTAGCGTACCACAAAACCGTATCTAAGGAAATCAGTGGTCTGGCTAGATGCAAATGTTTTGCAATATTTTTCTGTAGGCTAACTTGCGTGTCTGCTACCCTCCAATTTATCTTGAAACGGTAGGGGGCATGATAATTTGCCATGTCTGTTATTTTTTTTTGTGGAAGAAGCGTGAAGAGACCCCTAATAACGGCTTTTTGTCCACTAGGTTTGTTCAGATTTAGAAAGTAGGCGTCGGTCCAGTGTTGGGCAAGTGAGTGCGGCCAATAGACGCGCAGCTTGGTGAGCAGACGTCGCAGCGAGACAGCGTCATTAGTTCGCAACGTGTCTATTTCTTTCTCGTGGCTCGTCAGCAGCTGCGGCTTGTGCTTCAGCGCGTTCAGGCACGCTTCCTCGCTCAGACAAAGTGACAACGACTCCTCAAACATGTGCTTCCGCCACGTTTTCTTCATGTTGTACAAACAGGACATGTCTGTTTTCCACATGTTGTCTCGTTTACTCTTATTTAGCTCCTGAATTTTCTCAAGTACGAATGGGAACCTACTGATATCTTTTTCCCAATCTCTTAACAAAGTCAAGACATTCTTTAATTGAAGTACAGTCTTTCTGAAACCTGATTCTGTTGCTATGTTTTCACTTTGAACCTTCTTCAACGCGGCATTAAGGAGATAAGTAAACATTTTGGACATTTTGCTATTTTGTTCTTGTTTCAGTCTTCTCTGATGTTTTTTAAAAGAATTCCATGTCATCTTCTGTTCTATGATTTCCTCTACCGGTTCATCTCTCAAAACTTTATATAGAGTTATGGATTCGAGACACAGTTGTACGTCGTTTTCTGATTCAGTGTATACTTCTAAGCTGTAGAACAACTGATCCAAAACGTTCCAAGTTTCTACGCCGAACTTGTGAGTAGATATTTGTGAAAGCAGATTATTGACGAACTGAATCTTGAATTTGAACGGTTCATTTATGTGTTTTTCATTGAAAAAATTAAGCAATGCTTTAATATACACCAGGTTTTTTCGAGTGCAAGTGATCAAAACCAAGAGCATGGCACATCGTTCAGAGGGTGAGAGCTCTTTACGTATAAGCTTTTTTATTTCTTGCAAGGCAACATCAAATGGGGCGAACTCATACCACTGGTAAGGTTTTATATTGGATTCGATAATCCGTCTTTCTTCTTCTGAAAATAGTAATGTCATCTCAGTTTTATCGATGAATGTTTTCTTTACGAATTCAAATCTCTCTTCTGCTGGCATGCTTTTAACGAAATGTCTTAATGTATTATGATCATATAAACGGAGTCCCAGTCTTCTTGCATGTTTATAAAGAAAAGCTTTAGTTTTTTTCTTTTTTAAATATTTAGCTACTACAGACAGGTCGATAACGTCAGCGTATTTATCAAAATTGTCTAATATTGTGTGTCGGCACGTTTTCATAAGTACCTCAGTTTTCTTTTTTCCCAATTCAGGAAAGTAATCATATTCTTTGTCTTCAAGTACGGTTAATACGTCTGCAGTGTGGGACTTTAATAAAAATAAAATTTCGTTTTTCACAACGTTTATGCTGTGTAATTCAACCCTTGTGTAATACGCAAGAAAATGAGAAGATCTTCTGCACAAACGTTTAAAAAGGGATAGAGGTATGAGGCGTTCGTTTTTTACAACATTTTCTATGAAAGGAATGGAGCAGTTTTGCAACCATTTGTAAGCACTATCCCTTTCTTTAAGGTATTCATAAAAGGCTTCGACTCGACTTTCATCTTTCAGATTGAGCCTAATATAGAGCATGAGTTTGTTAAATGTTTTGGTGTTCATGCTAGGTAATAGTTGTGTGTGTAGGTACTCTGGGTTGATGATGTTTGCGTACTGCTGCTCGGTGATTAGCCACTTGGATTTTTTAATAGCTGTCGCCGCATACAGCATGTCGTTAGATTTCATTACTTCGATGATATAGTCTACATTTCTGTTTTTACTGGCGATGTCTATTTTCAGAAGGTTGTCTATGTCGCTGTCATCGTCACTAATGTTACATAACTCATAATGTTTATTAGCAATCGCATCTTCGACCAGCTTGTTGTAGTGTTGGCGCTTCTTGCCGAGTGTGTCTCCTTCTAGCGTCACCGGTGGCATTGTGATGAGCTGGAAGTTAAACATTGCAATTGTCAAATTCATTTAATTATTCGATTAATAATAATAATAATGCAGATATGCAGACTCAGGGAATATTTCCTAGAAGTCGACGTGGGGATGCATCGAGATGTGGTCGCAGTGGACAAGGACCTCACCCCGCACTCCTTGGCTAAAGAGAACTGGCGAAAGCCTGTTTTGCTTGACACTAACGATGCAGGGAGGTATGGTAGAGTAAGGAACTTCACGGACGATGCAACCTTGTAGCCAGGATAATCCATCAATAACTTGCTCTGAAATACAGCCTTGTAGAATCAGAAGTACAGTACTATAGGTAAGTGCCGACCCAGTTCTCGAAAATATAAATATCACATTGTACTGGGACCGATCCATTATCACTGATAGGACTATTGTTGCCAATAAGCCTGATATAGTGGTGGTGGATCGAATAGAGCGGCGCGCAATGATTATTGACATAACAGTCTCGCATCATGGAAACCTCGTGAAAGCCGAGAAAGATAAACAAATCGTCTCTTGACTTGGCTCACGAGGTTGTCGACATGTGGGATGTGGACTCAGTAATCATTGTGCCGATAGTCGTATCAGCCAATGGCTTAATTGCCAAGAGCCTCGACCAGCACCTAAGGAGGCTCTCGTTGAGCAACTGGATTAAGGGCCTGATTCAGAAAGCGGTACTTCTGGACGCGGCTCGCATTGTTAGGAGATTCTTCTCTCTGGAGCCCTGACCGCCGCCGGTAGCTTGGACCCTGCTGTTCCCGATACCGGTGGGCTACTATTTTTTATATTCTAAATATATTATATTTTTTTTATATTCTAATATTTAAAAATGTAAATTCTATATTATGTACCTATATCAGTGAAATAAAGAAAATAATAATAAAATATCAAGTTTACAATTTTTGAACATAGGGTGATTTAGATTAAATTGGATGCGGCAGAAATCTGTACACATCTCTTAAACTAGGGTATCCTGTACCTTAAGAGACATTGTTTCGCACTGAGGATGGAACCTCAGTGTGGTACCTCAGTGTATCACGTTGGTCCAGAAACAACGGTATTGTAATCATAATTATATCGTTATATTCAATTGTTTTATTAAATTTAACATTTTACTTTGAAGGAAAGTAGGTGTTTGTACTTTACATTTTATCAAAAATAATACGCCTCAAGACGACATAAAGTCATGAACTAAAAAAAATACTTTTTTAATGATGCCTTGTTCGGTATCAAATGAAAGGGCTTATTAGCAATTATGTTATTGGGAATAATTTCTAAAATTACGCCTCAGATGTGAGCCAAACTTATTTTCTATCCAAACCTACCCAAAATATGTGTTTAGTAATTATTCTTCTATACAAATATAAAGTGGCTCTGCAAATACTTTATCACGAAATTAGGTATAACCCCAAAGTAATTTAAATAAAAAGTAAGTAAGATTAAAAACTAAAACCCGACTACTGAAAAATTACGCTCTAAAAAGTATGAAACAAGAAAACATTCTCATCTGAAATTCAGTTACTTACTGGGTAATAATACGATACCCCTTGCTAAGACTGATTGTCAGACTTTCGGGGTTCTTACGACCCGTAACGACTGTCAAAGATCCCCGAATGATAGCCGGGACCAACGGCTTAGCGTGCTTTCCGAGGCACTGAGAAGTTTCGGTATGTAAAGATGGTCACCCATCCAAGGACCAACTGCGGTAAGCCATGCCATCCACAATCAAATATCAATAATGTAGGTGTAAACGCTATACAACGAGATGAGATTGCGAACGTTGCGTTGTTAAAAATACGGGAATTGCTCTGTTCAATTCAATTAAATGGTGTGGGAAGTCATGTCATGTCACATCTAGCTATAAAAAAGATGGCTTACTTTTTAAGATGCATGACTTTTCATCGGTAAGTAAAATATATTTATAATTTAATAATATTATGGATAGTTGCAGGGCTCAAGCTAAACTGGTTGTTTACGTAAAACGCAGGGCTCAAGCTAAGGGGTGCGGTGCCAGAAGACCTCCTCGTGGTGCAGCCTGGGTACAGGCGGTAGTCTCTTCGTGGAGTTGGAGATGAGGGATTACTGTCTGTAGCGAACTTCTGGACGGGGAGGGGGGACCATTTGTGGTCAAGAAGGTGGTCATCCAAGTGTCCTCTAACTATTGGAGGGCACAGCGGTAATGTAGGGGAAGAGTTGTCGTTGCGGAATTTCTTACTCCCCGCAGGACGGGCTTTCGGGGCATTGTACAACCCCGCAGGAGAAGAGACCAACTGCCATGTGGTCAAGGGGTCGATCATAAACGTGTCCTTTGACTTATTCGTAGGCACAGTGGGAAAACAGGGCAGAACCGTCGATGCGGGATCTTTTATTCCTGCGGGGACCCCGCTGGACTTTATCGTGTGGGACCAGGCCAAGGAACTGGTGTATACGAATGTTGAAATAAACACGAGAGAAAAATTGATAGAGAGAATTAATTCAGCGTTTGAAACAATGAAGCTGGAGATGATGCATGCATTATTCTTGGTCAACGGGAAGTACCCTGTAGGTTTTGATTTACTTGCGACAGTTGCGTGTATCTAAATGTATCGAAAATTGGGCTTTTTTTTTATTGCGTTGACTTAGAAGCTTGATTATTTTTGAACTCTAAGGGACCTTAAACTTACGTATTCGATATTAATTTCAACTTGATATCTTTACGCGTCCCTGAGAAAAAGGGTCATGACAGACTGACAGATTTGAATTTTTTTTATATGATAGAATTACAAATTAAAAATTTTCGGACTTTTTCCTATAATTGTGTCAAATTTCATGATTCTAGGACAACGGGAAGTACCCTATAGGTTTTCATTTACTTGCGAGTATCTTGAGTTTTGTGGTTATTATGTTCTACCGAAATTCAATAGTTTTTAAGTTAGTTAGAATTCAAAAATGATATACGGCGCTATTTTACCGGAATTTAAGTTATTATCAGAGCTGATGCCGTTAGCAGATCTTCGTTAAAAATTAACAGTGAAAAATGCCTAAAACTATGGTAAAGATCAAAAATTAAACATTTTATTTTTCGTAATTTATATACGCAAAAATTCCAAAAAAAAAAAAAAATTACTGAATTTCGTTAGAACATTTGGAGGCTTAATTTATTCCAGGGATCCAACGAAATACGCTTACTCTCGGTTACATGTCACCCCTAATTATTATTTTCGTAGTCTCACTATCCATTGTTTAGCGGTGCTCAGATTACGCCTGTCCAATGCAATGTCTTGTGACATCCGGAAGGACAGACGTGGATTCAGTTTTAGCCATTTGATTACGGAACCCTAAAAACAACTAGGTAAGCACATAATATAAAATCCACTATCACAACAAATTCAATCATGATTCGAAAGACACGTGGCGCCATCTATTATCATAATAACGTTATTGTTGTTTTCCTCGGCAACAGTACTTTATTCGGGATAAAAGGTATCCTATGTCCGTTTCTGTACACTTGACAACATAATGCAAAATTTTAGGATGATCGGTTCAGTGGTTTAAGAGTGAAAAGGTAAAAAACACACAAACAAGCTTACTTTCGCATTTATAAGATTAGTTAGGATCCTAAATTCCTAACCAAGGCGACCGCAATGTACCGTAAACACTTATTCCGTTTGTATATTATTATTCCGTTATATAAATATACCTATAATATGTATTGCACAAAAACAATTTATCCTGTCACTAACCTCCTTTTAGAGATGTGCTCCCGTAGCGATGTCGCACTAAACTAAATTTCAAAACTGGATACTTCCAACGCACTAACAAAATAATAACAATATATATTTCATTAACTTGTGCAATGTAGGTCCTACCTAATAATAAAACTGACTAGCGCTATCGAATTGGGAATTTCCTAACACTCTGTAATAGTAGCTGTCTACGTATCAACTATCAACATGTGTAACTATAGGTACTAGTTATACACAACCACTGAATATCCATTTGTTAAGCCATTTCCTTATTTATTTTCCTTTTCATAATGTTCCTTTTCGATCGTTTTTTTTTTTTTTTTTTTTTTTTTTATTTATTTAAAGGGCTTTGTCGCTTAGCGACCACATCGCCCAGTGCAGCAAAACACAAAATTATTTATTAAAATCTACCTTAAAACTAACTTATACAATTGTTTAGCCTTATCGGACACTGGAAAAGCAAGGATTGTATTACAAAAGCCAATATCGTATCTTTTACACCGTCCGAAAACATTAATTCTAATATTTTCATTCCGGACACACTCCATCAATATATGAATGACATCATCAACCACTCCACAGTCATCACAATTTGGAGACAAAGCCTTCCTCATTAAGTAATAAAACTTATTTGATGGAATATGTCCGGAACGAAGTCTTAAGGCTATAGTAATTAGGTTTTTATTTAGGTCACAATCAATCCACGGAACCCGAGAAATCTCTGGCTGGATAGTTCGATACCATATCCCTTTTTCTTTTGATCTTTCATCAAAATACTCCTGCCAAACATCTAAACACCTTCTTTTAGCCTTTCCAAAATAGTCCGAATATAGTGGAGTAATATTCATGGGAACTCCATCAACACACGCTTGTTTGGCGAGCATATCAACCTTTTCATTTTCCTCTACCTGGCAATGTGACGGAATCCATTGAAGACATACCGTTTTGGAACTAGACTGAAGCTTTAAGAGCAATTCATAAATCACGTAGGCTGTCGGATTACCTCGCACGTGAGAAGTGTGCCGAGCCAAATGTTGCAGCGAACTTTTGGAAACAGTCTGTGTGGATTCTGAAAGCCAATAGAGTTATAGCCTTTTTGGAAAGAGTTTCCAAATCAAGGTCTGTGTTAGGCCATTTTTGTGCTAAATAATTTAAAACGGTGGTTGGCTCCCATGTCAAATTATATTTTGGATTACTAGGCCTTAATCTGTAAACTCCTTTCATAAACCTCTTAATTCTATCATCGTTTGCCACATTACATAACAACAAGGATAATGCGGATTTATATGAATTGATAGTGCCGTATTTTGCCCCTTTATCAAAAATTGTGGTAAGAAAATGAATGACTATAGGAACTGAAACCGAGGAATAATCATAACCATGTTTATTACAATAATTTAACCAAGTTTTTATACAAACATCATATTGTTTGTAAGTGGAATCAGATAATGATGATAACATAATTTCAATGGATTTATTAGATAAATGTCTTTTTAATAGTGTTTGCCTGAAAGCTTCGCGGCAACCAATTTCAGGGTGCGGTGCAGATTGTGAGGCGTTCTGAAAGGAGAAGTTAACAAATTTACGTTTGGTTCAAAATAGATTGGATTGGAACAAATTAATTTTTGATAAACAGGGAACCAGGGTTGTGATGGCCAATATGGTACAACTACTATGCCATTTGCTTTGTCACTAATTATTTTTTGCATTGTTTTAGTGATAAGTGAAAACGGTGGAAATGCGTAGAATAGTTTATTTTTCCATGGAATGGTGAAAGCGTCAATTGCATAAGCGTCAGGGTCGTTTTTCCAAGTAATGTACCTGGGACACTTAGCATTACAACTACTCGCGAAAAGGTATATTTCAGGGTATCCAAAACAATGTGTTATTTGGCTGAATGCATAGTCATTGAGTTCCCATTCAGTGTCCTGAAATTTCATGCGCGATAATTGGTCAGCTTCATAATTTTCTTTAGTATTTATGTAAGACGCAAAAATAGTTATTCTACGCCTTTCGCACCATTGCCATATTTCTTTAGTGATATTATGCAAGTGTTCAAACTGTATGCTGCCCATGCGATTTATACAGTGTACAGGCAGTTACATTATCAATTCGTAATATATTTTTAAATTATACGATTTGTGAGTAAAACATTTAAGTGCGAGAAAAGCTGCTTTTAACTCTAACTCATTAATATGCAAGGTTCTTTCACTATCTTTCCAATAGCCAAAACATTCATCTGTGCTGCAATAAGCTCCCCAACCCGTACATGACGCGTCGGAAAAGATTTCTAAATCATATTGATCACAAGTTAAAGAAAATGAACCATGATCAATATGATCTAACCACCACAACATATCACTATGTAAGCAGTTGGGGAGGCGAACTAACTGTTCGTAGCTAGGATTGTTTAGTAAACAGGAATATTTAAATTGTTCAAAACATTTAGTGTAAAGCCATGCATATTGGATTGCAGGACAAGCTGAAATTAATAAACCTATGAACCGAGCAAATTCACGAAGTTTACATTTACGCTTTTTTAAGAAGCTAGAAATGTATTCTTTTATTTTTGACTTTTTTGGACCAGGTAATTTTAATAACATATTTTTCGAGTCGAATTCGAAACCTAAAAACTTGCATAGTGTTTGCGGTTCTAAGGAGCTTTTTTCTGTATTTATTATGAAACCTAAGTTTTTAAGTAATTTTATTGTTAATTCAACGTTATTTTGACATTCAAGAAAAGTTGTTCCAATGCAAAAAATGTCATCGATAGATACAACTGATATCATGCCATGGGTTCTTAGATATTCCATGACTGGCTTTAATAATTTTGTAAAGACATATGGCGCAGTGCATAAACCAAACGGTAGACAGTTAAATTCATAAAGGGTATTATTGTATTTAAAACGGAGGTATTTTCGGTGAGATTTATGTACGGGAACTAAGAAGTAGGCATCTTTTAAATCGATTGATGCCATATAACAGTTTTTTGTTATAAGCTTTGAGGCCGTACGATAATCCTCCATCTTGAAATGTTTGGTATCTACGAATTTGTTTAAACATGTAAGGTTCAATATGAATCTCTTGTCGCCGTTTGGTTTTGGCACTTACACTCGATATAAATTCTCCTTCAACAGAATGACAATGAGATATTGCATTATTATATAGTAGGTTTTTGATTGATTTATCAAAATCTTGGGCTTCTTGAATATTCTTAGGAAAAACATTAGGAGAATCAGTACGATATGGTGAACATTTAAAAGGTATTTGGTACCCTTTGATCCAGGATAGAATCGTTTTGTCAGTAGTAATAGTTAACCACTTTTTGAAAAAATGCTGGAGCCTGCCAGCGGTTAGTACCTGATCAGTTACTTTCGATGCGGTGGCCTCGTCGGGGACGAGTAGCGGTGCGAACTGCCGCTGGTCTGCGGCGGTGGCGGTGGCCGATACGCAGGGCGAGCAGCTCGCCTCGTATTGTTGGGCTTGTTGTCCGTCTTGCGGTGCTGAGGGTTGTAGTTTAAATGACCCTTATTTGGACCTTTTGAGATACCTTTGGGCTTGTTATATTTTGGTCTTAGGGCGTGTTTCAAGGCATCTCCTGATTGCTGTATTGTCTTGGCGGCTTTAACCTTGTCGGTAACATTTTCCCCAAATAAGAAACTGCCCCTTTTTGTTTCAAGCAAGGCGTCCTTTAAATTTATATTAATAGATGAAATAACAAAATTACGTCTTGTTTTTGTCTCCCAAAAATGACTGTCGCATAGTATACGACAAGCGTCACTGATTGGTTTTAAAAGTTTTTGTTTGGACGTTTCATTTGAAATAATCATGTCAGTAGCAGATGCTAAGGCTGACAATGCTATACCAAGCTGATTTTGCTTGTACATGAGAGCCGAATCTCTTTTTACTAGGGTATCCTGCAGAGCTGCCTTTACTTCCGGGTTGAGAGCTGGCGCTAGTAGTAGGTCACAATTATTAGAAACGAAATAACTTTTTAAAAGTTTTTCCTTTACATCCTTAGCTAAGCCCTTATTAAGGATGTCTTGCCAACGATTGGCAATGTCCTTATGAACAGACGGACCCATAGTTATGTCCGTCTTTGGAGCATCACCGAGTAACTGCAGGGTGTCTTCATCTAAGTCTTGGTCTTCCATCACTTCTGGCTGTGCTTCTGCTGAGGTTCCTGGTGTAGGTGACAGAGGCGCGGTGCATAGCGGTGGTGGAGCTGATGGTGGCACGGAGAACAAGCACGTGGCGAAATATGTGGTGAGCCACGTGGCGAGCCACATGGAGAGGCAGGAAGCGGCGAAGCTTGAAACAAGCAGGTGTCATCATTTTGTGACATACCACAGTCTTATCACTTTTTAACGTGACAGAGGAAACCCAAGCTTGGTAGCCTCGCATCACTTAGGTAAGTAGGTATTACCTTAACAAATATGTGACAGTATCAGCCCCAGTATGGCAGTACGCATCACTTTTTATAATGACAGAGGAGACCCAAACTTGGTAACCTCGCATCACTGATCACTTACTAACTTACCGTGTAAGTTTTCTTCGGATGAAGAATTAATACGGCGACTAGTCGTTGCCTGCAATTGATTTTGCAATTTTTGAATTTTTCGCCGTATTTCTTCTTCAGTCTTTTCTGTCTTCCTTTTCTTTCCCATTTTGAGGAGCTGGATCTATTTGTAGGAGCGGAGACGTGCGAAGGCTTGAGCACGGAAACGCGGAATGATGTTAAAATGGCTGCGGACTGTCACTGAGAAATAGTATAGTGGGGGCAAAGTAGGGGTAAACGGATAGAATTAAGAGATTTATGAAAGGAGTTTACAGATTAAGGCCTAGTAATCCAAAATATAATTTGACATGGGAGCCAACCACCGTTTTAAATTATTTAGCACAAAAATGGCCTAACACAGACCTTGATTTGGAAACTCTTTCCAAAAAGGCTATAACTCTATTGGCTTTGGTGACTGCGCATCGCGTTCAAACATTTTCATTAATACAATTATGCAACGTTCAAGTAAATTCTAATATTGATGTAACTATAACAATACCCGATTTTCCCGAAAACTTCCAAAAACTTCCAAACTTAATTCTTCACAACCAGTTTTAAGATTACCTTTGTTCGACGCTCGTCCTCAGATCTGTCCCGCAAAATGCTTAGAGGTTTATATAAATAAGACTCAACCGCTTCACAAAAATGATTATTTATTTGTAAGCTACAAAAAACCACACTCAAAAGTTTCATCACAAACACTTAGTCACTGGATAAAAGATACACTTTACAGTAGCGGTATAGATACGTCCATATTTAGTGCACACAGCACTCGTCATGCAGCCACATCCTCAGCCAATAGACTTGGAGTCAATATTGACCTGATAAGAAAAACTGCCGGATGGAGTTTATCATCTTCTGTCTTCGCGAAACAAATCTGTGTGGAATTTGGAAAGAGTCTGTCAGAATCACAAATTTATCGCCATCAATTGATAGAATATAGGACAAAGCTTCCAATATCGCAATCAATTCAATGTGCATAATAGAAATATCTGAATCAATCTTAAGCTTCATGTGGTTCAGGAGAATGGGATCCAAAAAGGCAGCGCCACCCAAATGCTTATCTTTGGAACCGTCCGTAAAAATTGTATGATAACCTGCATATTGTTCTTGAATATATGAAATGCATAAGTGTTTTATTTGTAAAGTACTATAGTGGCGCTTAGCTTTAGAAATAATAGGAATTTTATCGAAGACTATATGAGACATATTTATACTACTTATCCACTTATCAAGTGAAAACATTCCAAGTTGAACGCTTGAGTGTATTGGAACAGAATTGTAAAGTGAAAAGATGTCAATAAGTAATGGTAGCTTCTTGTTCTGCCAATAGTTGGAACCTGTAACTAGTGAAAGATTTTCTACTGAATCTATAGTTTTATTGTTATGAAAAGATTTTGATTTTAACATAAATTTACAAGCTAAGTATCTCCGACGAACATGAAGTGGTGGAAGGCATAACTCGCTTTCCATGACATGTATCGGGGTGCTCCTTATAAATCCGCCGATAACACGTAATGCCTGGTTTTGGACCCTATCTAGTTTTATCAATTTAGAATTACAACAACAGTCAAACAAGAAACTGGCGTAATCAATTCTACTTCGAATTATAGAAATATATAAACGTCTTAGGTGTTTTTGATGGAGTCCCCATCCCGGACCGGATAAAACTTTAAGTAAATTCATGAATTTCATTACCTTCTGTGAGGTTTCATTGATATGTTTGCCCCATCTCAAAGAGCTATCCAACCACAGACCCAAATATTTCACATTATTAACAACTTCCATTGAAACATCATCAATAACAAAGTTGACAGACCTCCTAAAGCAACCTTTTTTAAAAACACAAATCTTAGTTTTATTTGGAGACATAGTTAAACCCAGCTTATCAATTAACACTTTGGTATATCGTAAGGCAGACCGAAGTTCTTCAAACGCTGAATCTAAATTATTTTTTGTTGCATATAACACAAAGTCATCAGCATATTGAGATATGTTAACCTGTCCAACGTTCTTACATATATGTAAAGTTAGAATATTAAATAAAAGTGGAGCCAATGGATCTCCTTGAGCTAACCCGCGGCCAGTTACTCTAACAAACTCACAATCGTGCGTCGCCACTTGCAGATGTCTATTTGATAAAAAGGACCACAAATAAACACAAATTTTTGAACCAACCCCAAACTGATCCAAAATACGTAACAGGCAAGGAATATCAACATTGTTATAAGCGCTTTCGATGTCTAAAAAACACGCCGCTGTAACCAAGTTTTTAGAGAATCCTAGTTGAATTTCAGAAACTAACCTCGTAAGGTTATCTAGACAAGATCGTGCCTTACGAAAACCCACCATGTCCTCAGGAAAAAGGCATTGTTTTTCAAAGAACCACTCTAATCGTTTGCCCAAAATAGCATGAAAAATTTTACAAATACAAGATATCAGGGAAATAGGACGTAAAGATGAAGATGAACTAGTATGCTTGGGAATTGGAACTATTTTGATTTGACGCCATTGTAAGGGAACAAAACCGATAGATAAACATTGATTATATATTAAGAGTAACATATATTTACCGGCAGGCGGAAGGTGTTTAATCATGGAGAAGGAAATTTGATCTGACCCAGGAGCTGTGTCGGTGGTTTTAATACAGTTGACTAATTCTGGCATTGAAATTGGCGACTCCAACATTGTATTATTAGAATTAAATGTAGGTTGTGAGGGACAAACAAAATCTGGAGTAAGTTCGCTAAGCAGGCGTTCGGCTTTTTCTTTATCTACACAGGCATTAGGAATTTGCCGACCTTTTAACCACCTCATCTTGCGCCACATTTCGGATGCTGAAGTGGTTTCATCTACAGATGAACAAAACTGCTGAAAAGATTTACACCTAGCCCTGCGAATAAGTCTTTGAGCAGTGCTAATTTTTTCCTGGAGAATATCTAAATTCCTTGGAGAGGGGCAACCTCTCAGATTCGCAAGAGCCAAGCGCCGCTCCGCAACAGCCTTGGACAACTCTGAAGACCAATATGGTTTTGGCTTAAATATGTTGCAAATGTTTTGGGGGATTTTGATGTAGGGAATATACTTGTCCGCAGCTTTTTGCATTATATTATATAGGAGGTCATATAACTCCTGCGGATCCTGGGGAGTTATGCAATTTTGTAAATAATCGTCTATAAATGCAGCATATGAAGTCCAATCAGATTTTTTAAAATTTCTTCTGTTTTGGTAATCACGGTTAATATTAAGTACACAGTTTAATTTAATAATCAAATGATCACTTCCGAGTGATTCATTTGTTGGTTTCCACACAAATAATAAAGACAGATCTGAAGAAACAAATGAAATATCAGGGCTAGATTGCTGAAGCACTCCATCAACCATTCTGACTCTAGTGAAGCTACCATCGTTCAAATGAATGAAATTATGATCCAACATGGAGTCAAATATTTCGGAGCCACGCCGATCAGTTCTTAGAGACCAATTAGAATGATGCGCGTTAAAATCTCCCAAGATAAGGGTTTTACTGTTTCCAATAGAAAAGATCGCGTCCCAATCGCTTTGAGTGGTGTATACTGTCGAAGGGCAATAAATGGAAATTATATTCTCAATATGCTGACAATTCAGAATCCTAATATGTAACAATTCAATACCAGAGTTACAACTTTGCGTTTTACAAACAACAGACTTTACAGAGCGATGAGTCATAATGGCAACACCACCATAACCATCTCCTCTATCCAATCTAAATGTATTATATTCACTAATTTTAAAAAAACTCTCGGGTTCCAACCAAGTTTCGCTCAAGACGGCAATATGAATTTTTTCTTGACTAAGGTGTAATTCAAGTGAACGAGATTTGGGCCTTATACTTTGGCAATTCCATTGTATAATATTTAAGTTCATACAATCATTATTATTAGCCATTTCCAATAAATAAATCAAATAACGAAGCAATGGACAAACTACTTACAATTTTATGTATCAGCCACTCTGAAAATATGGAAATTGATTGCTGGATTTTATTCTGAAGGGATTCTTTGCTTTTTATAATATTTCTAATTTTGCTAATTAAATGCCAAAAGTTTAGAGTATGGGAAGACTTATTTTCAGAATAATTGTTTGTCTCTAAATAAGGTGCGTTAAATTTTTCTGAAGAATCTGAAGATTCGGGGACTTGATGCCATATTATGTCCTCTGCAGGCGTAGGGGTCGCTGGTCGACGAGTTTGTTTCCTTAAATTACGTTTGGGCATAGGCTTAGTTCGTTGATTTGTTGTGGATGTACCTGGGCAGTCGACTTGGGAGGCTGTATCAACATTTTCGTCAAGCGGAAGTTGCGCTGGTACCGAGACAATATTTCTGGCTGTCACTGCAGAAGTCTGTTTGACTTCGGACATTGATTCAGAAACCGCCTGTGGAACATAGTCAGGGGAGGGAGGAACGTACATTGTAAGGGCTTTTCTATAGGTGCAGTTAAATTCTGACATTAGATCTCTCACCTTTTTTTCTTTCTTAAAATATGGGCATATTTTATCAAACGCCATATGACGACCTGAACAATTCACACAAGTGTATAATGTAATTGTACAATTTTCGTGTTTTTGAGAGCATTTGGGACAAACAGGTTTCTTTGATGGACATCTTATCTTTAAATGGCCGAATTTCCAACAGTTAGCACATTGTGTGACCGGGAATATAAACCGCTCCACTGGAATCCTCAAATTGTATATGTAAACATAAGGCGGAAGAGAAGGTCCTTTAAATCCTAGCCGGATCGTTTCACTCGGAGTCCAGCCGCTACCATCAGGGTTCTCTGAGCATCGTTTATTTAACCTCTTAATAGATGTTATTTCAGCACTGCTCGACAAATTAGATTTAAGATCTTCATCAGATATATCCAATTCTACAGCTTTAATAAGGCCGTACGACAAGCCTACTTCGGATGTTTTTTGACAAGACCAGCCCATGTCAATAAACACTGGGCATCTTATAAATTCATCTGCGGCGATATCGTTATCAAACGTAATCAACATTTTATTTTGATGCACGTATTTAATTCTATAAATATTGCCACTGGCAATGTTATGCATCTTAAGTAAACGTGCTAAAGCGAACTGTTTCGGCAAAGGTTCTTTGCAAGTCACACATACCTGTATCCTCTCTTCTTTTGCCCTCTCATCTTGGTCTCCTCTACATACCAGTTTGTTTCGTCCTCTATTCATTACGGTCCATCCTTCTTCAGAAGAAGAGTTTTCATCCCTCGGCCTTTTCCCTCCCATCGACTCAGTGTCATCCATTTGTGTATTGTCCTCCAATTCAATATTTGTACCGTCCTCAAATTCGTCAGCGCTCGACATTGAATTTATGTTTACATTACTTGGATTTGATTCACCCATTTGAACAAAGCAGCAGCTGCAGGGACCGACCGGATAAAACCGGTTGGCCCGCGCGCAAACAAGATAAAAAATACACACTCAATAAGGTGAGACAAAGATTAGCAAACGTCCGCTCACAAGGATAGCTCGCGCGGAATGTTTTTCGATCGTAAAGTTACTGTTTAGTTTTTATCAACTTGATATTTTAACCTTTATCTTGGTGTTGCTTGGTGAACAGATACAATGAAATAATACTAGACGATACGACCAGACGATAAAAAATCAATCTGCCTAGCCTTTTCCCAACTATGTTGGGGTCGGCTTCCAGTCTAACCGGATGCAGCTGAATACCATTATTTTACATAGAGCGACTGCCTATCTGACCTCCACAACCCATTAACTGGGTAATACGGTACCCCTTGGAGACTGATTGTCAGACTTTCGGGCTTCTGACGACCCGTAACGACTGTCAAAGATCCACGAATGACAGCCGGGACCAACGGCTTAACCTGCTTTCCGAGGCACGGAGGAGTCTCGGTACATAGATATGGTCACCCATCCACGGACCAACCCCGGCAAGCGTAGCTTAACCTGATGGATCGACCCGTGCGGCTGTTATTGCTTAGCCACGAGCTCCTCGATAATACCAGACGACATAACTAGAATAATCCGAAGTCTTAAAAATACAAAAAGTCACGGTTATGTCGGTATTACCACAGAGGTTCTTAAAAGGGTAACTGCACTACTTTTAGGTAAATGTTATTACTCCGTGAAAGACTTTCTAAATGATATGAATTTATCTGGATTATGATTGTTATGATTAATTGCAAATTTGACCCTAAGACATAGACTATAATATTATGAACTGACTTCACTATAATTTCTTTTTTGTTTTTATGTATTAATATTTTGAAATATGTAATAATTTGCACGCCGCAAGGTAGATTGTAGCTGATCTCTTTAATTTATGTACAACATCTTATACCTGTACCTACATTCATAGCAAATAAAGTTCTGATTCTGATTCTGAAAAAATAACTACACTCGGAAACCGCTATCGGTTATTTCTTCGGATGAATATTTTTTTTTAGCTCGGTGTGTAAGTGAAATGGCGTTAAGGCTGTCTGACGTGAGAGAGACTCTCACGCGCACCGGAACTAAACGCGCTTCGTTTAAATGTAGATTTATGACAAAATGCTATAATTAAATAAATTTTTAGCTTAGTAAGTTCTTAACATATTTAAATACCTTCGATTTAAAGCAAATTTTACTGCCCAATAAGGAACTGTTTATGTATAATCGTATAGAACAGAAAATAGACGGTGCTACATTGTTTCTTTGTAACGAAAAAAATTCAAATAATCATGTTTCGGGTTTAGTAGAACATAGTAGTAACACAAAATTATTGATGTATCCCCTTAATGCATATGTACAGTAGGCCGCATGTCAGAGGTAACAAAACTAGTATAAGCTGGCCTCTTATTATTATCTTATCAACTCGTTCTGTACTCGAAGGGTACCAAAGGAAACCCTATTACTAAGCCGCCACTGTCCATCCGTCCGTCACAGGGCTGTATCTCATGTACCGTAATACGGAGACAGTTGAAAATTTCACAAATTGTGTATTTCTATTACGGCTATAATAAAAATAAAATAAAGTTAACAATTAAAGGGGATCCCCTTAGAATAAATTTTTCATTTTGAAAAAAAATTTCGTACCCTAGCATGTGGGGTGAGGAAAGAATTAGGAAAAGCAACGTGTGCGCCAAACGCTACTAATAGCTAAGACTATTATCAAAGTTTAATAAAAAAGAAACGTTCTTAGATCTACTAGGCGCTTTCTTGTCGGTGAAGCTGGTTTACAGTATGTGTATAAGGTAGGTAGGTATGTAAAGGTAAAGGTACCTCTTTACATAGGAATGTAAAGGAATACATTGTAGCACACACAAATACATGTTGAGTACGTTGTTGTTTGTAATGTAGAAGAAGAATAGAACACATTTTTACATTTACGTAAGGTACGTAGGTAAATAAATACCCTTACGTAAATGCAAAAATGTGTTCTGACTGAACTACAATAAAAGTGAGTTCTTCTAGACATATCTCAATCTGCCTAGCCTTTTCCCAACTATGTTGGGGTCGGCTTCCAGTCTAACCGGATGCAGCTGAATACATTATTTTACATGGAGTGACTGCCTGTCTGACCTCCACAACCCAGTAACTGGGTAATACGATACCCCTTGGTAAGACTGGTTGTCAGACTTTCGGGCTTCTGACGACCCGTAATGACTGTCACAGATTCACGAATGGCAGCCGGGACCAGCGGCTTTCCAACCAAACCCGGCAAGCGTAGCTTAACCTGATGGATCGAACCGTGCGCCTGTTATTACTTAGCTACGTCATATAAATTGACGTCGCTTTTCTTGTCTGTATGTGTGATCGCATTGTTATTCTAAACACGCAACGGAGTTTGATAAGGTTTCAATTCATCCATCATTTAGAGAATATATTCCGGAAGGTATAGGTGTGCAAAACGTAATAACGTATTAACAATTTACATTAAATTTTAATAAATACATCTCGATGTTATTGTCAAGTCGTAAAAACCGGAGCGGGTATAATGCACTGTTCCAATTCATAATATCAAATATTATACGACCAATTACCTACAATGGAACAGACTAGATTAACATTTATTTCGTATTTAAAGCTTAATTGAAAATTACCTAGAAATCAATATTTTATCACAAATTAAATTAGCATAGTGTCAGAGACATTTGCCGTAGAATTAATGTGTTATAAATATGGCTAAAATATTCTGATATCTGAGTCCATTTACGTAAAACGAAGGTATTATTATTTATAATAATAGATGCCTACGTTATCGTTAAAACACATAAATTGTTGAACACTTCCTCCCCTTTTAAATATCATCATTTAATATTATAGTTATTTAATCTTGTTTCATATCATGACTATTCTTCTAAAGATAAAAGATTTATTTGTCAAAACATGTGTTTACATTAAATAGATATAATAATAATCTTCTTTTCATTTAAAATTGTCTAAGGGGCCTCTGCGAGTTGGCTTCGGCTCCTCGTACGCCTTCCAAAAGTCCGGGACCCCAGGGTTCCGAGATATGTCAAAGATAATAATAATAATAAATCATTTATTTGCATAAAATATGGTATATAATGGTGTTACATATAATTATAAAGGCACAAACATGTTCAGCTAGGATAAAAACATAGCATGCAAAATCTTTGGGTTTTGAAGATGTGACCCTGACAGGGCATCAACATTTTTTATCCATAAATTCTTTTATACTATAGAAGTTAAACTCATTTAACCACTTGTACAACTTTATCTTAAATGTTCTCGAATTTAATATTTTGAAATGGCTTGGTATCTGGTTATAAATACGCACGCACATTGCTAGGCAGTTTTTGTTGTATTTGGCAAGTCTTGGCAAATCATTTATTACTAATTTATAAGGATCTCGTCTGTTACGAGGATTGCAGGATGTTCATATAATATAAGTCTTACAAACATGTTTTGCCTAACGAGGCGTACAAATATATGTTTTATAAATTGAAATAAGTACAATAGAGTGGCCTTCATCTTAATTAAATGTCAAAAAAGCAAAAATAATAAAATGTAACAATGACAAAAAAGTAAAATAAATAAAATCAGTAATAAAATCTTGTATATATTTTTGTATATTTTTATATACTTACGAGTATTGTGTCCAAGTCATCAATCATCATCATTCTCCTGCCCTTATCCCAATCTATTTGGGGTCGGCGCAACATGTCCATTTTTTCCATAATTCTCTATTAGTCGTCATCTAGGTAGTCACCCCCTTCCTAGCCATATCATCATTCACACAGTCCATCCATCGTTTCTTTGATCTTCCCCTACTCTTATAGCCATCGGCATTCATACTCAAAACTTTCCTGACGACATTTTCCTCATTCCTCAGCATTACATTTATTCCTTTCATTCATCCCTATTGTGGTCATTGTTTTATTAGGTTGGGGAAAAAGTCTTTTCGCATTATAGTATGTATGAACTTAAAATAAAATCTCTTTGGCTATACTATTTGTATCTGGCTGGTTTTGGTATCATTGAAAGTTTAAATTTTAAAGAACATAATTCCAAATTCAAATTAGGAAAATGTGTGATTTTCATTTGTTTTTCGTACTGTCAAGATGAGTGAATCTAATGAAGAAATTCGATACATTTTAAAATTTTACTACAAAAAAGGTAAAAATGCAACGCAAGCCGCGAAAAAAATTTGCGATGTTTATGGAGCCAGTGCAGTGTCTGTGAGAGTAGCACAAATTTGGTTAAAGCGTTTTCAATCCGGAAACTTTGATGTCAAAGATGCACGTCGCTCTGGTCGCCCTATTACGGATAAAATGGATGCCATTTTTGAAAAAGTGGAGCAAGTTCGGCATATCAGTAGCTACGACGTAGCTGAAGAACTGGGAATTGACCACAAAACAGTTTTGGCGCATTTGAAAAAAACTGGGTACACAAAAAAGCTCGATATTTGGGTACCTCACGAGCTCACTGAAAGAAACCTAATGAACCGTGTACTCATTTGTGATTCTTTATTACAACGTAATGAAACCGAACCATTTTTGAAGAAGCTGATAACTGGTGATGAAAAGTGGATCACGTACGACAAGAACGTGCGAAAAAGGTCGTGGTCAAAGGCCGGTCAGGCTTCACAGACTGTGGCGAAACCCGGGTTAACTCGCAACAAGGTGATGCTGTGTGTGTGGTGGGATTGGAAGGGCATTATTCATTATGAGCTGTTACCACCAGGCAGGACCATCGATTCTGAACTCTACTGCGAACAACTGATGATATTAAAGCAAGAAGTTGAGAGAAAGCGGCCGGAATTAATCTACAGAAGGGGTGTAGTTTTTCATCATGATAATGCTAGACCTCACACATCTTTAGCCACTCAGCAAAAATTAAGAGAGTTTGGCTGGGAGTTGTTAATGCATCCGCCGTATAGTCCTGACCTTGCACCTTCAGATTTCCACCTGTTTCGGTCTCTTCAGAATTCTTTAGGCAGTGTCAGGTTAACATCACGAGAGGACTGCCAAAACCACTTGTCGCGGTATTTTGATCAGAAGTCCCAAAATTTCTATAGCAATGGGATCATGTTCCTACCTACAAGATGGCAAAAAGTTATCGAACAAAATGGTACCTACATACTTTAGTTAAATGTAAATAATGTATATTAAAAAATGTTTTGAATTTTCTTAAAAAATGCGAAGAAACTTTTTCCCCAACCTATTATATATCTTTCCCTTAAAATGGGGAATGTGGAAGTCGCAGATTATTCCCGTGACCTGCCGCCATTTCATCCACGATCTATTTCGTCATCGCTTTGTACGAGTGAACCGAGATTCCGAAAGTCGGAGAAGCGCGCCATCAAGCGCTATGGCTCCGGAACTGGAGATACCGCCGAAATCGCAGAAAATAATATTTATATTCAGTTTTGGTATTGTACGTAATGTATATTGTATGTAGGTAAGTATTCATTGTATCACACTATCATACTAATATTTTAAAGGCGAAAGTTTGCGAGTGTGTGTGTGTGTTTGTATGTTTGTTACTTCTTCACGCTCAAACGGCTGGACGATTTGGATGAAATTTGGTATGTAGATAGGTGATACCCTTGGTTTAACACATAGAATACTTTTTATTCCGGTCTACGCGGGAGAAACCGCGGGGCGCAGCTAGTATGTACATAAACGACGGATTACCTGCAGTATTGTTGAGGAGCTCGTGGCTAAGTAATGACAGCCGCACGGGTCGATCCATCAGGTTAAGCTACGCTTGCCGGGGTTGGTCCGTGGATGGGTGACCATCTTTACATAGTGAGACTCCTCCGTGCCTCGGAAAGCATGTTAAGCCGTTGGTCCCGGCTGTCATTCGTGGATCTTTTGACAGCCGTTACGGGTCGTTAGAAGCCCGAAAGTCTGACAACCAGTCTTACCAAGGGGTATCGTATTACCCAGTTACTGGGTTGTGGAGGTCAGATAGGCAGTCGCTTCATGTAAAATACTGGTACTCAGCTGCATCTGGTTAGACTGGAAGCCGACCCCAACATAGTTGGGAAAAGGCTAGGCAGATTGATTTACCTGCAGTATTGTCTTACCTTCTCCTTAAATCCATCCGAAGGTAGTTTTTATTAAAAGATAGCTTTAGCGATAAGACAATTTGCATTGTGTCACATTACATATGTAAAATTTCTACACTTAGGTACCTATTCGTATGGTCTTATGGTGCACATAAAGAGTATTACTATTCTGTTCTATTATTTACTATCAATCGTAATTAGCTAGACTATATTAAATTCTGTAGTAAGCCGATATATGAGTCAGGGCAACACAGATGTTTGTGACTTTGAAGTGTAAATAAAGAATTTATTTATTTATAAGTGTTTAATGTAGTTTTTTCTATATAACTTAACGTATGAAGCATATTTGCTATCAACTGTCAAAAAGTATTGTTAAAACACATCTTATCATTACATCTGTATTCCTAAACGGATAGGAAAAGTGTAAAGTAACCTACTAGGTATGAAGGGGGATGCGCTGCGGTAGCCCGCGAAATTAAATATTTATTTGGGTTTTTTGCAATTCGCAGGTCCGTGACAGGTTGCATCTTGATCAAAATATGATACGCGGGAATAAAACATATGTAGTTTTATAATTTTAACCATGAAAATCATCAATACATCTCTCATCATCTGCTTAGCCTTTTCCCAACTATGTTGGGGTCGGCTTCCAGTCTAACCGGATGCAGCTGAATACCAGTATTTTACATGGAGCGACTGCCTATCTGACCTCCACAACCCAGTTACTGGGTAATACGATACCCCTTGGTAAGACTGGTTGTCAGACTTTCGGGCTTCTGACGACCCGTAACGACTGTCAAAGATCCACGAATGACAGCCGGGACCAACGGCTTAACGTGCTTTCCGAGGCACGGAGGAGTCTCGGTATGTAAAGAATGGTCACCCATCCACTGACCAACCCCGGCAAGCGTAGCTTAACCTGATGGATCGACCCGTGCGGCTGTTATTACTTAGCCACGAGCTCCTCTATCATCAGTACATCTCTATAAGTTAGAATTCGTGCAGATTCGTCGAACGAACGAAATCTAACGACTCTGCACGAATTCTAACTTATAGAGATGTATTGATGATTTTCATGGTTAAAATTATATAAATACTTATGTTTTATTGCCGCATATCATATTTTGATCAAGATACAACCTGACACGGATCTGCAAATTGCATAAAAAGCAAGAAAATTTGAATTTCGCGGGCTACCACAGCGCATGCTTAAGTGTATGTACAGTAGGCTGCATCAATTGGGTACCCCAGTTCTATTAAAATTGTAATACAAATGGGGTACCCAATTGATGCAGCCTACTCTGTGCTACATTGTACATAATCCTTCCGGAACAATTTAATACTCTAATCTAAACGATGGTGAAAACCTGTTGCATAGTTTAGGAAGAACAACGCGGGCACACAGACAGACATGTATAGGTAGACATAAATACCATATTGCGACATATTTAATAATTTGAATATTGTGTGTGGTCGTGTTACGTAGATTAGTAAATAAATAGATTGCACACCAATTGGCAATGGCTTAGGGTGTGGTGTAAAAGGTCAAAATGTAGGTCAATCACATTTAAAGGCCGATTGCCCTGAATTATAGCTTATTGAATGAATACCTGTTGGGATTCGTAACGAAGTGCCTTTCTGTTATACGGATACCGGTCAGTGTTTTGAATATTGTTCAAACGCATTTATAGCGTTCGTTAGTTTATATACATATTTAGACAGACGCCTTCTTTTCTAAACCCGATGACCCTATCACCCTCCTCCAGGAAAGTAGTAGGGCAACTAGTACAGTATACAAATACAGAACTACATTCCGGCCTCGCCGCCAAGGTCCTCCGCGTCTACGACCCTCTAATGTAAATTCCACCCCCCCCCCTCCTGTCCCTTTATCGGTATAATCGAGTCAGCTGGTGACATAGCTGAGCCTGTAGCTTTAAACTCCACTGATAATAATAATTACCCTGATTTGATCCAGCCTGTCCCTTTTTGCTGTCCTCCCCCTAATGACAACGACGCCCTAAGCCGAGGTCCGTAGACCACAGGGGGTGCCCTTAGCGTGCAGTCGTTTAGTTTATAAGTTAGTTAGTATACATGCCCCTGGCTGGAGGCTTTGAGATCGCTTAAGGCACCCACAGGAAAGTCCGGTTAAGTAGTCGAGACCTCTCATGGTCACACTACGAGATGCCATTTCCAAAAAATAAAAACAAAAAAAAAACGCCACACGCATGCTAGTTGCGAGTACTACGCTTCTGTCGTTCTGAAGAACATCCTGTCCTAATCCTATGCGAAAGTGAGTTTGTTTGTTTATTTGTTACGCTTTCACGCTAAAATGGCGGAACAGATTTGGATGAAATTTGGCATATGGGTAGACCATGACCTAAGTTAGGACATAAAATACTTTTTATCCCGATATTCTCATGGGATAGAGACTTATGCGGGTGAAACCGCGGGGCGCAGCTAGTCACCAATAAAGTTATAATATCCGATTGTGTCCTATGGGCGTTCCCGGCGGCGTTTTCACTCACATTATTTTATGATAGTGAAGAATAGTGCATTGACACTATTTTCAAAAGCTTTATCTACCTATGGTAAATGCCATGAATGTCTGGACAAAACTGTTCATTATGAAAAATTAATCCATGGTTGCATTACTTTAAGGTAACCCACCCTGGGTTGCCATCCCCAAATTTATGAAAACCAGTATTAGAAGGTGAAAATACCATAATAGCAATACGCAATGAAAACGGTCAATGAAACTCAATTACTTAATGTATTTAAAGAATTTTTAATGAAAGTATCTTCATTTAATTTAAAAGATAAGAAATACATATAATAAGTACACCCGGCAGATAAACGTAAGGTTCCGGCAGTACCTAGCAGCGCGAAAATTAAAATACAGGAGTTTATATGCTTTAAAAAACCCACGACGCTACTTGGTGACTATCCAGGACATCCCAGGACACGCAATCCTGCATCGCGCAATCAGAGTTTACCGCGCGACTAGCATAATACAACGTCCCGACATCAACCGTCGGGCAGTTGCCCACCAGACACGACACCCGTCTGGTCGGAGGATCCTCCCTTTTCAATAGAGGATGAGTGAACTTTACACCCTGTTCCTCATGCCTCTAAATGGAAACCATCAAATAAATATGTATTAACATATAAATGAATAAAAAAAGGGTTTATATTTCAAACAAAAAAAAATACCTAGTAGTGGTGGGCCGGTAGGTTTTGCTGATCAGTCATCTTAAAATCAGTTAAAAGTATTGGATATATTTTAATATTTTCTTGTATACAGACTGGAAACGTCATTAGAATATGCGAAGTTTAATTTATTGTCGTATTGTCCTCTCCACCTTGTATAACCTGTCCTCTCCTCAAATCCCTTAAGCGTCTGCCTATATATCAGAGAACTCCATAGGTTCATGTCAATGTGTGCTCGAATGTCAACTGTACCCCATAGGTTCACAACTACTGTAAGGCCGCGGTCGCCATCGGATGATGGTATTTTACGTTTATATTTAGATTATTTATTTATTATTATTTATTTATCGTTTTATTGTTAATTAAAACGGTAACACCAATTACATTAATTAACATAGTTTCAAACAGATACCCACACAAAAAAAAATACTAACATATAATAGAGGACACTCTAGCATACTTTCTCTCACAAAACATCAGACATACACGCATAATTCTACTCCATTTATCAGCAAATAGATCACATTCAGGATTGGTGGTCAGGAGGGCGTTAGGCATCCTTAAAGTACGACACACCGGGGACTCAGCTCTGGCGACAGTTTTAGAAGACGGCGGCGGCGGCGCAAACAGATTGCGTCGACGGCTTTGGCAATGTCCTATGTATTTGTCGGGAACAAATAGCAGACAGAAAACATCGTGGAGTTCGGGACTGTCAATGCGTCCTCTAAGAGTTTTACAGGCTACTGTGAGCTGTAAAAAGCCTCGTCTAACCTCCAACGAGTTGAAGCCCAAAACTCCTAGGAGGTAATTAGTAGGGTACATGAACGGAAAGAAGTGGTACATTTTTTATACAGATATCTCAAAAAAGTTTTCTGTACCTTTTCGAGCATTAACGTTTGAGTCGCTGTGTAGGGATGCCAGATACAGGCACCAGCCTCAAGTTTACTACGAACCAAAGTGCTGTACAGAAGCTTAATTAGTTTGGGTTGTGAAAATCACGGGCATTTTGCAAGACAAAACCTAAACGCCTAAAAGATTCCTTGGCAAGAATGGAGACATGTTCTCTAAATGTCAGACTAGTGTCAAAGGTCACGCCCAGGTCCTTTATGATATAAGATAAGATACGAAGTAAGTAAATAGGTACTGTTATCGAAATTATTTAAATGTTTAGTGTAAACAATTGTTGGCTAACCTAAATAAATATACAAGTATATACATATTATGTACAATTTTTCCTTATGTAACAATGGTTTTCATGCGACACTCAACGGGGTATCTCGCTAAGTATAAAACATATAAAATAGATATGTATTAAACGCCGTCAATAACTCAATTCTGGTGTTTAATAAAGCTATCGTGTTACTTATACCTAAGGAATTAAAACTATGTTACACATGTTTTAATTAACATTTTTTTTACTAAATATAAGTATAATCAGGATATAAAGTAACTTGAATATTTGCAATAATATGTGTATCATGCATTAAAGATTTCAACGACATAGTGATAGAAAAAAACCCATAGTTCAGAAGACTGTTAAGCTAAATTTTCAAAGCTTCCTCTCTGCTACTATTTTGCTGTGCCCATCAGGGTCCAAAATGGTCACATATAATAATTTTAAGTTACCACTTATGTACAGATTGTGGAATGAAATAAACTTTTGATTATTGAGTATTGTGTTTAAACAGATCGGACCTTGGTTAGCTGAAGTAAAAAAAAGTCAGGAGGTGTCGTGGGGAACGAAGTTCCTTGAGCCATCTGGTATGGTCTTAAGTTTCAAGGTCAAACGTTTTTGTTTTGTTTACAGAGCCATCTAGTATAGCTTTTAGCTTGCTAAAACTAGATTAAATTTTAGCGCAGTGCAAATCCGCGCCGTTTATTTTCGTGAAAAAATTTTTTGTGCCATGGCTGTGGCAAAACGTCACAGGCATGGAACAGAGGTGTGGTGATACTTTTCTTTAAGAAGGGTGATAATGCTCTTAAGAATTACAGGTCCATCTCACTTCTGAGCCATGTCTACAAGCTATTTACAAGAGTCATTACGAACTGCCTCGTACGCAGGTTTGACAACTTCTAGCCTCCCGAACAAGCCGGATTCCGTAAGGGCTTTAGCACCATATACCACATACATACACTGCGGCAGGTTAAACAGATGGCTGAAGAGTATAACCTGCCTCTCTGCTTAGAGTTTGTGGACTATTCGAACGAGACATGGGCATGTACTGCAGTCTCTTCAACAGTGCCAGGTCGACTAACGGTACATTGAGGTGCTGAAGTGTCTGTACGAAAACGCCACTATATCAGTCCGACTCCAGGACCGGACCCCGAAACCTATCCTACTTCAGCGAGGGGTTATACAGGGAGACGTTATCTGTCCGAAACTGTTTACCGCTGCACTGGAGGATGTCTTTAAGGTTCTGGACTGGAAAGGCCTAGGAATCAACATCAATGGCGAGTACGTCACTCACCTTCGGTTTGCCGACGATATAGTAGTCATGGCTGAGACGATGGAAGAGCTCAGTTCAATGCTCGATGACCTCAGTAGAGCTTCCGAAAGATTGGGTCTATAACTGAACATGGATAAGACAAAGATCATGTCAAATGCCCATGTAACACCCCTCTCATGAAGATTGGTGACACTACACTCGAAGTTGTGGACGAGTATGTTTACCTAGGAAAAACGTCCTGTTAGGTAGGTTCAACTTCAAGAAAGAGGTCAATCTTCAAATCCGATTCGGCTGGGCAGCGTTCGGGAAGCTTTGCAATATCTTCTCGTCTCACACACCACAATGTCTCAAGACGAAAGTCTTTGACAAGTGCGTGTTACCAGTGATAGGTAAACAAACTACGAGGTGACGAGGTGACGTAAAAAAGTACTGTATGTTAGTGTCATTTGTATTCTTTTATTGTGGTTTAATTCGACGACTTTGGCTTATTCTCCAGAATTTTATTTGTTTTTTTATGAACCTAGAAATTGTGTTCAGAAGGAAGTTAATGTACCCCTCTATGGTTAAAATAGGTCGAATCTGTCCCAAAACCGAATCGGGGCACCCCAACTCCACGTAATCTTTTGGCTGCCATCCTAGAGTGTATTTAAAAAACCGGAGGCGCGGAGGGAGAGCAGCCCCCGCCCGCTGTAACAAAGTTTAGGCACCCGTGCGAGCCTCCGGCGACCAGTAAGCCGAAGCTGCGGTGGTGAGCGTGGGTGCCTATCCTTTGTTACTTAACGGCGGAGGGGCTGCACTTCCCGCAGCGTCGGAGACGTGCAGAAGCAACTTTGTTTTGATAAACAAGTGTTTTGAGGTTAGGTTACAATAATTTGTTTTTCTCAGAAATGGTGTGTTCTCTTTTCATGGGAGTGGTACCAGAGGGGAGGGGGCACCCCCCTCCCCGTACCCCTCTTCCACCCCCCTCATTTTCGTGCGACCGGATACTAAAGTTTAACCATCTTACATGTTTTTGTCGGTCACCAATATTGAACTTACCACGAGTACACACAGCGAAAAGACGTTTTCACGTCAAAAAAAAAAGAGCTTGAAGTGAGCTGTAGTTTCACCAAATGCTTCAGATTGACTCTACTGACAGATCACTTCACCTAAGTTTTCACGGTGAGATTTTTACAAAATTGTCTGGCTGTAATCCATCACAGAATACAGTATTGCCAGATGCATTGAACCTTTTATCTGTAGTGGAAACTGCTAAAATCTGTATTAAATCTGTATTAAATCTGTATGCCTTTTTATCATAAAATCTCTAAGGTCAAAAGAACCAACACAGAACCTACTTACCATAAGCAGCTTAGTTATTTATTTATTTAACCATTTATGTACACACTACTAAACAGACAAACAGAAAGGAACAGAAAAATACGTACCAAGGTGATGCTTATAGTTACTTTGTTCTGCTTCTTTTGAAAGTCAAGGGAATAGGTGAGGTAGGATTAAAAAAAAATAGACACAAATATCGCACATCGAAAATCTGTATAAATACGCAGAAATCTGTATATATGGCAACATATCCCCGTTGACGAGGTCCATCGGATGCATCGCTCCAGAGGGAAGGAGGCATACGACATGGTCCTCGTGATCTGTTCTCCCTTTGAGGGGTACCACCCCATATTTAAGGTTAGGACCATCTGTAGTCTCGTGGGTTTCGAGATAGAGAAGCCCAGAAAGAATGGCACCGTTGGTCAATGCCACCGGTGCCAACTCTATGGGCATTCGCAGCGGAACTGCTATGCGAGGCCCAGGTGCGTCAAGTGCCTGGGTGATCATGGCACTTCCGACTGCTCTCGGGATCGCACCCTATCCTCAGAGCCACCCAGCTGTGTGCTGTGTGGTGAGGCTGGTCACCCAGCCAACTATCGGGGCTGTCCTAAAGCCCCAAAAAGTTCATCCGGAAAGCTGAACAAGCGTGCGGACGCTCGTCAGCAGAGGGAATGCCCATCCGGTTTTAAAATCCCCTCGTCTGAATTGCCTACGCGGCTAAGTCCCCAGAGACCCAACCCGTGGTTTTCAGGTCTCCATCAGCAGGCTTTTCCTGCGTTGGTACCCACGCAACCACCCCCGGCTCCCATGGGACTTAGCATCCCTAAACCCCCCCCATGCCCCCCCCACCCCCCTAAACTTGCGCAGGCTCCTAAGGCAGCCGTTAACACCGCCGCTAAGGCTACCTCGCCTCTAGCCCCTACCGCCACCCCGGTGGCCGGTCCCAGTCAGGTTGACTCGTTCAACATTATCACTGGGACCTTCCTTACTTTTTGCACCCCCCGTGCTATCCAGATGGCTAATGAGCTGACCGCCGCCACTAGCGCCGGCGATCTGCTCAGGATCCGAAACATTTATAATGCGTACCCGGAAATTACGCAAGCCCTTGTCTCCCTCTCCACTAAATCCAACCCGTAATGGATAGAGGAGTTATTGCTAGAGTTAAGCCCCGATCCCTTAAATTAGGGTTTTTTAACGCCAATGGCCTGAAAGGCCAACGCGATGAGGTCTCCGCTTTCCTCCGCGACCACGATTTAGATGTCCTCCTCGTACAGGAAACCTTTTTAAAACCCAGCCACCGTAATCCGTCAATTGCGAATTATCGCGTAATTCGCAATGATAGGACTCGGTGTCACAAGGGCGGTACCTTGATATATTATAAATCCACTCTATATTGCATCCCTTTGGATCCCCCCCCTCTCTCACGTTTGGAAGTGTCTGTCTGCCGCCTTGGCATGACAGGTCACCAGCCGATCACCTTGGTATCGGCTTACCTTCCCCCCATTTCCACTACAGAAAATTTTGAAATACTTAACGTTGACCTCGCGATCCTACTTGGCTTGAGTGACTCCGTAATTATTGCGGGTGATCTCAACGCCAAGCATTCCGCTTGGAATAGCAGTGCAACCAACACCAGAGGCAAACGCTTATTTGACCTTTGTTCCCTTTTAAATTTTGACGTCATTGCCCCAATGACTCCGACTCATTTCCCCGGTAACCTTGACCACCGCCCTGATGTACTTGATGTAGCGCTTCTAAAGAATGTCAATCTTCGATTGGACTCTATAGAAGCGATACATGAATTAAACTCTGACCACCGACCAGTCGTCGTTAAGCTGGTCTCCCGCCTTGGTCACTTTGACCCCACCCAACCTTTACCTACTAAAAAAGTGACAGATTGGAGGAAAGTAAGCGAGTGCCTGAAATCCTCCTCTTCCCCCCACTTAGATTCCATCCCCGACCAGTTTGACTCTATCGCTGACACGACGGCCGCGATCGACTCATTTACGGAACACGTACAATCTGTCCTGAACGATTGTTCAAGGGAAGTTCCTGTGATGGAAGACCATCGCGGGAAGTTGCCGGACGATGTACGTGAGCTGATAAATGAGAAGAACGCGGCTGTCCGTGCCTACAGCAGCTTTCCTTGTCGTGCGAACAAAGTCCACATGCGTTATTTACAGAAATCTGTAAAGACTCGTATGGAGGATCTGCGTTCCGCTAGCTGGGATAAGATGTTGAGCGAATTAGAGCCAAACCATCTTGCCTTCTGGCAGCTCCAGAAGAAACTCACGTCCCGAGGACTTACCTCTATGCCCCCCCTAGTCCGCCCCGATAACACCATCGCGTTTGACGATGTCGACAAGGCAGAATGCCTTGCAGACAGTCTCGAGGCGCAATGCACACCTAGCGCTCTACCGGTTGACCAAGCTCACCTCTATGAGGTCGACGCGGAAGTCGAACGTAGAGCTTCCCTTCCTCCCGTTGAGGACCCTGATTGTCCCCTGCCCCCCGTCACGCCGGACGAGGTGCAGGAGATAATCAAGGGTCTAAAACCCCGCAAAGCCCCTGGTTCAGATGGACTCACCAATAGGGTGTTCCAACTGTTCCCAGCAAATTTAATTATGCTAATGACCATCATCTTCAATGGTGCCATGAGCAATAATATTTTCCCCCAAGCTTGGAAACAGGCCACCGTTATCGGTATACCTAAGCCTGGCAAGCCCAAGAGCGAGCCCACTAGTTACCGCCCCATTAGCTTGCTCAATGTTCTCGGCAAGATCTATGAGAGACTTATTTATAAGCGACTCAGAGATTATGCCGAGACAAAGGGCCTCATCCCGAACGAACAGTATGGGTTCCGAACCCAGCACTCCTGTGTGCAACAGGTTCACCGTATCGTCGAACACATAAGCGCTAATTTTCAGCGCAGTTTGATGACGGGCGCGGTCTTTTTCGATATAGCGAAAGCGTTTGACAAAGTCTGGCTCAACGGCTTAATTTATAAGCTGTACAAACTCGGAGTGCCTGACCGTCTCGTGCTCATCCTACGAGACTTTTTGTCGAACCGTACTTTTCGTTACCGTATTGAAGGGGCACTTTCTGCCCCCCACCTGATTCGCGCGGGGGTCCCACAGGGCTCCGTAATTTCTCCCCTTATTTTTACATTATTTACTAGCGACATCCCGAAAAGTAAAAAGGCTCAGTTGGCTCTGTTTGCAGACGATACGGCCATATACTGTTCGGGACGTGACCAAAACGCGATAGTTCGTAACCTCCAAACAGCAGTCGACACCCTCGGCTGCTGGTTCCGTCGGTGGAGAATCGAGGTCAATCCTGACAAGAGTCAAGCGGTTCTCTTTTTGAAACCGTATTTCTCACGTTCCATTCCCCGACCAATCACCATGTTTGGTAATCCGATCCCTTGGGAGAAGCGAGCCAAATATCTGGGGGTGACTCTCGATCAACGCCTCTCCTTTGCGGAGCACATTAAGCTGGTACGTTCACGGGCCGCTTTTGCCCTCAGTAGATTACATTACGTTTTAAATGCACGCAGCAAACTATCTCTTAAGTGCAAATTGCGCATTTACACTGCGTGCATTCGTCCCATCATGACGTATGCGGGTTCGGTATTTGCACACGCCAAACCCCGCTATCTGCATCGGATGCAGACATTATAAAACCGTTTCCTCCGAAGGATAACGGGCGCCCCTTGGTTCGTTCGGAACGCGGACCTCCACCTTGACCTCAGGATCCCCACGATCCATCAATTTTTGAAGCGCGGCTCGAAGCGCTTCTTTGATGCCGCCGCGAAGCATCGCAACCCTTTGGTTGTCGAGGCCGCGCGCTATGTCCCCTCTAAAATAAGTAAGACTCGCCGTCCGCGACATATTCTCACCGACCCTGATGACCCCATAACCCTCCTTCAGGAGAGTAGCAAGGCCACCAGTACGGTTTATAAACGTAGACCACCCAGGAATACATTCCGAACTCGCCGCCGAGGTCGCAATCGTAACCGCCCCCCCCCCCCTATCCAGGGGATAGGGGGGGGGCTACTCGGTGAAGCTGTGCCAGCTGGGGGCACAGCTGAGCCTGTAGCACTTGTCCCCCCCGTTATGATCCAGCCTGCCCCGTCTGGCTGTCATATTATTATTAGCGACGCTCAGTCGACTAATAATTTACCTTAGTTTTAGGCCTGGCCGGGGGCTTTAAGTTCGCTTAAAGAACCCACAGGAAACGCCCGGTTGAGCAGTCTCGACCCTTAGTGGTCAACTGCGAGATGCCATTTATAAATAACTAACTAATAATATATGGCAACACTATGAGCTAAGAAGCTATGGAGGTGCTATTATGGTGCAGCGCAAGCGCCATGTTCGCCGCGGGCCGCGTGCCCTGCTGGCAGGCGCTGCTGAGGAGCCGGTCGGCCGCCGCACGCACCGCCATATATCGATCGGCCAATTCATTGGTGGCCGCAGTACGTGAGTGGAACCACAGCCCCCTACATATAAGATGGCAGTCCTACCACACGCCGATAACCTGAATCGCGCGCGCGTCGCGTGTGTGTAATTTAACTTATTTATAATATTGTATGTGTGTGTAATATGTCTTATTTATGATATTGTATGTGTGTGTTTGTGTTTATTTATTTAAATTTTAAATATGTAATTAATTTGTAAGTTTATATGGATTAATATCTGGAAATATAACGATCTTTAAACACCCATACGCTCGCAAGTACTATGGTTTCTTAGGCTCTTTTCTTTATGAAAGACTAAATAAGCTTGTAGATATGTACCCCTTAAATAGAAATAAATGTAGAACTACGGTAGTAAACTACATTCGCAATCTAAACTACGTTGAGACCGAAAACCTATTGACTATAGTTAAGTAGCTTATAATAATACTCACCCTCCTACACACATCCACTCATATACACTCTACTCACCGGAGGCCATCACTATACAAATAATCTTAAATTGTGCTCCTTTAAATTGTCATTTCCTTATTATTATTACTTTATTTTTATTATGATTCTTTTTTTCCATTATTTTTTTTTTTTTTTTGTTTTTTTATTTGATTCAATGTGTTTAGAGGTCAAGCTAAACGAATTTGTAAATGTCACCTACAGCTGGGGAAGAGCGCTGATGTCTGAAATACAGATATTTTATATCTAGTTCAGACACAGATGTTTCAATATTGTATCATAGAATTTAAGTGTTCCACAGTGTGTCAATTAATTATTTATAGTCTGTATACTTTTTTTTTTGAAAATAAATTATAATTATTATTTCCTTTATTTCATTTATGTACATATATTTCACATTTTTAAATATTTTTTATAAAAACATGAAATAAAAAAAAACATTTAAAAATATAAAACATAGTAGCCCACCGGTATCGGGAACAGGGTCCAAGCTACCGGCGGTCAGGGCTCCAGAGAGAGGAACCTCCTAACAATGCGCGCCGTGTCCAGAAGTACCGCTCTCTGAATCAGGCCCTTAATCCAGCTGCCCAACGAGAGCCTCCTTAGATGTTGGTCGAGGCTCTTGGCGATTAAGCCATTGGCTGATACAACTATCGGCACAATGATCGCTGAGTCCACATCCCACATGTCGACAACCTCGCGAGCCAAGTCAAGATACTTGATTTGTTTATGTTTCTCGGCTTTCACGAGGTTCCCGTCATGCGGGACCGTTATGTCAATAATCATTGTGCGCCGCTCTGTTCGATCCACCACCACTATATCAGGCTTATTGGCAACAATAGTCCTGTCAGTGATGATGGATCGATCCCAGTACAATGTGATAATTAAAATGTGTAAAATAAATAATAATAATAATTATTATTATTATTATAAAAGATTTTCATTTCATTTTATTTCATTATGAGTCGAGATTCTTGCAGCTGTCGCGGTTAATAATATATTGGGACAAATTGCTTCAACATTTAACTATGAATGGAGATTATGGGAGTTAATAACAGCGGTGGTGTACATTGCTGGTTGAACGTTCGCAGAAACGGAGAAGGTTTCAAGGTTGTTCTGTTGAACTTCAAGAAAATTATTAAAATAAAATCTCTATAGATAAAGACATTTTTACGCAGGTTAAGCTACAAGGTTAGTAGGTAGTTCAGGTAACATCCGCCGCCAAAATACGAATATTTGCAAAGGTATCACACCTAATTAAAGAACCGAACTTATACTACTTAGTACTAATCTAATAAACAATACAAAATACAACACATTGGACCTGAAGATATAAGTATCTAGTTTTTTTATTTTTTTTATTTTACATACATATAAAATTAAAGTCCTTTTCGTGTGTTGTGTGACCGCGTTGTTCTTTGTGACGCAACGGATGTTTATGCGGCTGTCATCAACTCATCACCATTCAGAGAATTTATTCCGGAAGGTATAAAACCTTTACAATCATTCTGCCTAGCCTTTTCCCAACTATGTTAGCGAAAGGCTAACCGGATGCAGCTGAATACCAGTATTTCACATGGAGCGACTGCCTATTTGACCTCCACAACCCAGTTACTGGGTAATACAATAAGACTAGTTGACAGACTTTCGGGCTTCTGACGACCCGTAACGACTGTCAAAGATCCACGAATGACAGTCGGGACCAACGGCTTAACGTGCTTTCCGAGGCACGGAGGAGTCTCGATATGTAAAGATGGTCACCCATCCAAGGACCAACCCCGGCAAGCGTAGCTTAACCTGATGGATCAACCTGTGCGGCTGTTATTACTTAGCCACGAGCTCCTCTATTTTTACACATTTAGGTTTATACCTTTACGTAAGTGTGTAATAACATTAAACTTTCATACCTATAATATTAGTATCTACTTATTAGTGTGGAACTATCGAGGAACTAGGAAGTAGGCACATACGTCCAGTTAGCTGCACTGCCCATTACTAACTAGGCAATGTATTGTCTTTAACACCAAGGTACCGCCTTACCGGCTCACAGTAGCAGGCTCCTTTAAACAAATGTACTCTGTGGTAGCAGGCTCCACGCCCAACACCGCATGTTTGGCCCAATATCTGTCGGATACTCTTGACCGGCTGGGTTGCCAGATCGGGGGCTATTTGCTAATTTATCGTGGGGTAACACGCACTAACAAGTGCGTTTATATCTCGATCTGTCAGAATTTATGATATTTTGAGAATTTGGAGGTTATTTTGTCACCGTTTATTTAGTTTGTAGGATTGCACCTAAGTACTTAGTTTTACTAATGATTGTTATTATAATTAATTACGGTTGCTAAAGAATGTAGTTACTATTTAATTATGCGACTGATTAGGTACATTGTTTTACTAATCAGCCTTTGTGCTCTTTTATAATTTCTAACAATACTATTGATATTATAGTGGATGTCCACGGGCTCCACGGCATCCATCACGATATCACGGGGAAGTAAAATGTATCGAAATATATGAAGTGTCGTCGTCGTGACGTATTGTCCGTCGATCGATCGATCGAAATGTTTGCAGCGATGGGTACTCGAAAAGACTCTACTATGTAAATAGTGAGTTACTTATATGATGCATCGACTTGTCACAGTCTGCACACAACGCAATACATGACACAGTCAAACTTCAGTCAGTCAGTCCCGAAAAATGTTACCTAAACTTGCGTGCGTGGTAGACACTTGATCGTCGTTCGGGTCGGCATGATTCGGCATAATTCGATACGAATCGGCACGGTCAGGCGGCAAAATATAATTATATTATTTTTCTGCCCGGCTTTGCCGATATAGGTAGTAATAATACAAAATATTGTAAAATAATTTTAAAAGAGTAACGATGGAGTTTCTTGCCCATTCTTCTCCATACGAATACGAAGGCACCTTTTGGAAGGGGCGACTAGGATCAATTCTATTTTTTTTTGTAAGTTTTGACGTTCAAAGTACCATATATGTGCCTATTTGAAATAAATGTTTAGTGTAATGGGTGTTACTAACACCCCTTACTCTCGAAAGTAATGAGTTCAGCCAGAGGACTCTTAATGGAGCCCTATAATTATGCAAAATATCTTTGAAATTCCCACATTATGGATGATGCCTGGGTAAATAAAAATGTAATTCTATTTAGCCCGTTAGTCAGATAATAAAAAAATATTAGACACGAATTTTTTACTTTATCATATTAATAAAACAAATACTTAAATAACACGCATTAAAGTTGGAGAGTGGGGGCTCACTACGTCACTTCTGCGTATAAAGTTGGAGAGTGGGGGCTCACTACGTCACTTCTGCGTATAAAGTTGGAGAGTGGGGGCTCACTACGTCACTTCTGCATATAAAGTTGGAGAGTGGGGGCTCACTACGTCACTTCTGCGTATAAAGTTGGAGAGTGGGGGCTCACTACGTCACTTCTGCATATAAAGTTGGAGAGTGGGGGCTCACTACGTCACTTCTGCGTATAAAGTTGGAGAGTGGGGGCTCACTACGTCACTTCTGCGTATAAAGTTGGAGAGTGGGGGCTCACTACGTCACTTCTGCATATAAAGTTGGAGAGTGGGGGCTCACTACGTCACTTCTGCGTATAAAATCTAGACTAGGCGTGATGTCATGCCATATTTTAAATCAATCTATCGCCGTAATCTATTGATTACGTAAAAAAAGAAAAAATATGTGTCTAATATTTTTCAATAATCTACATGACGGACAAAAGAACAAATTTTAGTCATCTTCCTTATTCTGTAGAACAAATTAAAATAAAACCTTTCCTCTAGTATCTAAAAATAAAATGTCTACCTTTCTAAGAGCATACAAAAATATACAATATTCATTTCACCATTATTAGAACGTTATACTTATATATTTATTTATTTGTATAGAGCAGTGAAATTTATTATGGTTGAGAATGAAAGTGGAGCTACTTACCTTGCGTGCGTTACATAACCCTTATCTCGCGGCGGCCACCAGCCGACTTACAACAACGCTTTGTGTTTGATAGCGACCCGGTGTACAACGACCACGAAAATGTTTATGGATTTTTTTGACTTTCTTCTGTTACCTGTATGAGATTGTCTTTTAAGGTTGATCCGTAGCCCGGGAAATTAATTTTGTTTTTGCAATTTGCAGATCAATGTCAGGATTGTCAGGTTGTATCTTGATCAAAATATGATTCGCGACAATAACAAATATTTCACATAATTAAAACCATGAGAATCATCAATACATCTCTTTGTTAGATCTGCCCTGAATTGGTCTGATTTCAGAAATCAATGTCAATGGAGTTCCTTGCTCAAAATTGCCGCGAGATGGCGCTAAGTGGTTTTTCTCGTCGTCGATTGGTCCCTTTGTTTTCAAGATGACTTTGACAAGTAACAGTCACTCAGCGCTCTTTTGCAGCGGAGCTTCCGGGAAACAACCCCATTGTTGCATGTTGAAATTCGAAAGAGAGAAGACTTCCAAACCTTAGGATATTTTACAGAGTCTGAACGCATGCTGAATTTCTTCCGACTCTGCCTTGTTTTGTCAGGTAAAAAATGCGAGATTTCGAATCAGCTCGGTTCGGAGGGGGCTAAATGATAACAGCCGAACGGGTCGATCGAAGATTAAGTTAGGTATGCTTGCCGCGGTCGGTTCGTGGATGGGTCCATCCATTACATATCGAGGCACACTGTACCTCGGAAAACATGTACACTCCTACCAACTTATCTGTGAAATGGCAAAAATTGGAACTACGGCCGTCATGTTGAAATTTCATTCGATTGTGCCGACGCATGTCATTCGATTGTGTCGACGCATCGACGGTGGCGTCCTCTTTCAGTTCACCGATAAGTTGGTAGGACTGTAAACCCGTTTTGGTCCCGCCTGTCATTTGTAGATCTTTGACAGTCGTTACGGGTTTAGCAGAAGCCCAAAATGTCTGACAACCAGTCTTACTAAGGGTCACCTATCGCATTATGCAGTAACTGGTTTGTGGAGGTCAGATAGGTAGTTGCTCCATGTAAAATACTGGTATTCAGCTTCATCTGGTTTAGACTGGAAGCCGACCCCAGCATAGTTGGGAAAAGGCTAGGCAGATTGGTTGATTCAATGATGAATACTGATTCGAAATGTCACATTAGCGATGCTTATTATTCTGCTTTGATGATGGTGCTTATTATGCTGGCCCACTCCCTCTCACCGAGAGGAGGCCTGTGTCCCAGCAGTGGACACATTATAGGCTAATAATGTATATTCTATATTATATATATAAGTAGGAAACTTCTTCATCCGGGATATTGATAATTTGCATAGATGGAAGAAATAATTTTATATCCGAGGAATACCTAAGTAGGTACAGACTATAGCCAATTATGAGCTGTGGCTGATGTGATGGCCCAAGCAAAGGCAATAAAACAGCCAGCCAACCAGGCAAACCAAACAAGCAAAGCAGAGCCAAGCAGGCAGCCTAGAAATATGAATACCTAAGTAACCTACGATCAATTTTTCTTCATGACGTAAGTGTTTAACACTCGATAAATCGCTAAAAAATTTAATGAACGTTTTTGTTTAATAATCGAACAACACGTAATTTTAATTACTGAGATTGCAGCCTGAGTAAATTCAATTTGTAAATACTCTTACAAGGTGTGAATAAAATCAATCTGCCTAGCCTTTTCCTATCTATGTTGCGGTTGGCTTTCAGTCTAACTAGATGCAGCTGAATACCAGTATTTTACACGGATTGACTGCCTATTGACTTCCACATCCCAGTTACTGGCAACACGACACCCCTTGGTAAGACTGGTTGTCAGACATATATTCAGTTTCTGACAACCCGTAACGACTGTCAAAGATCTATGAATGACAGCCGGGACCAAACGGCTTAACGTGCTCTCCAAAGTTCGGAGGGGTTAGGATATGTAAAGGATGGTAACCCATCCACGAACCGACTGCAGCAAGCGTGCGGCTGTTATTATTTTAGCTATGAACTCCTCTAACAAGGTGTGAATATGTACATATTTAATATTTAGACTGTCAATTAAGCTACCGCCGGGTGCATATTGAAACAACAACATAATTCAAAAGCTGTCAATTTGGCCGCGCGGAATATTAGTGCATTGTGGAGCACTTTCGCCCACGGTAGTACGCACGCAGCGAGACTGTGGGCGCGGCTCGGATCGAAGAATTGAACACTTACACTTATTTATACTAATGTCCATTTACTATGTGGCAATGTTACAACAAGTTGGTGCAACGAAACTCTTTTATCTGATTCATTAACTATTTCCTAATAGTATTAATTGTTGACTATTGATTAGGTAATTGACCACTCATTGATTTGAATCCTAATAACCTAACATAATCAGCCTATAATATTCCCACTGTTGGGACACTGGCCTCATCAGGGAGTGGGCTGTAATCTATCACGCGGGCCCAGTGCGGGTTGGTAGATGTCACATGTCTTCTAATGTTTGGTTCTAGGACATGTCGGTTTCCTCACGATGTTTTCCTTCACCGTTTTGAGAGCATTGGTGATGAAATAATTTATACAAAGTAAAGCGCTCTACCTTTTTCTTTTATCGTGGAGAAATGCTCAATCTTGCATTCTGCACTACCACGGGGAGATAGTGCAGTTATGTGGGGACTCTAACCCACTAAATTTCCACGGTGTCCTGCCGCTCTGCCGCTTACGGCGGGAACACGGGCACGCGTTAGCACTCATCCGTGAACCCGCCGCGGCTGTCCGTCACCTACCCTCCTCTGGGGAGTACTCCCCATTGCCGCGTACCAGAACACATTGCACGCCGTGACCACCCCAGGGACTAAACAAAACATGGGCGCCAGACGACCCCGTTCCGCCTCCTCCTTCGCGAGCATTACTGCTTCACAGAAGGAGGTGACGGCCTCCCATGCACTCTCGCTACGCACCATGGCCTGGACCAGGTTTGGACGCGAGAGATCGCCGCTGCCGATCGCCTCCGTGAGAACACGGCGGTGCTCCGCCCAAGCCGGGCAGACCTCCACTGTATGCTCCACCGTGTCCTCCGGGCGATCCACACAATGGTGACACCCGGGCGTTTCCTCCCGCCTTATCCGAAACAGGAACCTCCCGAAACAACCGTGTCCGGTGAGGACCTGCGTCAAGCGGAAGGAGAGGACGCCGTGGCGCCTCTTCAACCACTCCTCAAAGAGGGGACTTATTTTTTATTTATTAAAACTTTATGCACAAGTAAAAAAATACTGTACAAAGGCGGACTTAATGCCAGAGGCATTTTCTACCAGTCAACCTTAGGGTGATGCAGAGAAAAGACATACAAGACACTTGTCGCCGCAATTGTGGCGTGCCCAGCGCTGGGTTGCGACAATCGCACTCTCCATGCCGCCGGAGCTCTGTCCGCTGTACTGTGATTTCTCCCTGCGTTGGAATTTTACGAAGGTTATTAAAAAAAAATTGCTGTTCCATACATTTTGAGCTTGTGGCTAAGTAATAAGAACCACAAACCCGTGGCTATAAGTAATAACCTTGCCGGGGTTGGTCCGTGGACCGTGGATGAGTGACCATCTTTACATACCAAGACCCCTCCGTGCTTCGAAAAGCACGTTAAGCCGTTGGTCCCGGCTGTCATTCGTGGATCTTTAACAGTCGTTACGGGTCGTCAGAAACCCGAAAGTCTGACAACAAGTCTTACCAAGGGGTATCGTATACCCATTAACTGGGTTGTGGAGGTCAGATATGCAGTAGCTCCATGTAAAATATTGGTATTCAGCTGCATGTTGGGAAAAGGCTAAGCCGATGATGATACATTTTGACCGCGTAGAATATTGCACTTTTGTAGGAAATAGCCGATTTTTATTTAATAACCGACGAAAGTTTTCATGTGTTCATGGCCCTGCCACCCTGTATAGACTGCACTCACTGATCAGGATTCGAATAAAATTAAGACAAAACGAAAGCAAATCCTGTAGCTAACCCACGCTGGACTTCACCAGGTCTTGTTTTGTTTTATTGAGCCAATTCGCTTCACAATATTTTCTGCGTATTTTCAAAACTTTTTAGGAGTCCTTAACTCAAAAGGTAAAAACGGAATCCTTATAGGATCACTCGTGTCTGTCCATCTGTCACAGCCAATTTGCTCCGAACCTAATGGACCGATTAAGTTGGAATTTGGTACACATTATGATCTTCTATGACCCAAACACGGACAGGTAAAGTATATAAATGAATTTTGAATATGGGGGATGGGGGTCAAATAAAAAAAATTAAAATAAAATGTTTTGCAAGCTGTATCGTGTGACAGTCAAATGAAAGGGGTACTATGAGGGTCTCAAATATATTTTTTTTTATAATTTTAAAATATAGACGAAAATTGACCATTCCATTATCTCCGAAACTAATGAGCCTAAAATTTTGAAAAAAAATACAGAAAATAGTTCTTTACCTGTACATTACTGGAAAATCTACAAGAAGTCTGTGGTCTTAAAATAACATGGTAAATCTCTCAATAATGTGAGTACAAACTTACATTTAAAGTTGGAATTTATGGGAGAACATGTTTTTCAACTACAATATTATGTTTGTTCTTGGGGTAAATTCATCCTTACTACAGAACCCTTCATTGTGCGTGGTCCGACACACTTGGCCGGTTTTTTTTTAATAACATAGCTGTTGCAAAAGCCAGTCAAACGATGAAAGCATGTATCTCAGTGCCTTTGATCGCAGCCCGTGCATGTGTGCAATCAATAAAGATGTAGATATAGATGCAATTAGTGCGATACGATATAGATAACGTCTCTATCGTAATCGGAACCCGGTAAAGCAATATTGAAGAGGAAACTACTGATTAATTTCAAATAAGTTTAATGATTTAATCCAATCAACGCAATTCCGAGCATGCGCAGTGGAGCGCGGCGCGCACGCGACGCTTGCCAACTTAACAACTTATTTGTTCACTATCTAAATATCGGAAGACGCGGGTCGTGATTTGATGTGGTTGCATTAGGAAAAGCCATAAAGGGGGGATATTCTGTAGGATAAAATTAAGAAATATTGTGTTGTACCTATTTAAAAAAAACCGGTCAAGTGCATGTCGAACCACGCACAATGAAGGGTTCGGAAGTTGAAAAGTATTTATCAAAAAAACCAACTTCACATTGTAGTTGAAAATATTTTCTCCCATAAATTCAACACGGTCAATTCTCCTACTGGTCAATTTTAATCATAGTTTCCTAATAATTCATGACAAAAACATTAATCGTTATTTAATTTTATTTCTTCAAAAGTGTAGGTATTGAAAAACGTCGTTTGATACACGTGGACATTTGTTATTGCAGTTCTCGGCTCAAAAACAACCTCGCCTACGGTTCGGGTGTTAGTTCCGCCTCGAATGCAATAGCAAAAAATCTCCACTTGTATAAAAATGTACTATTTTTTGTGATTAAATTACAAATTAACAATTTTCGGACTTTTTCCTTTACTTGTACTGTGAGACCTAGTTTCTTGTTAAATTTCATGATTCTAGGTCTACGGTAAGTACCTAGGTTTTTATTTAAGTACTTGCGAGTGTCAAAAAATGATTTGAGCTTGTTTTATTTAGAGCTCCAAGGGATCTACGTATTTAATATTAATTTCAACTTTATACCTCCACGCGTACCTGAGAAAAAGGGTCTTGACAGAATGACAGACAGACAGGCGGACAACGAAGTGCTCCTATAAGGGTTCCGTTTTTTCTTTTTGAGGTACGGAACCCTATTAAGGAGGAGGGAAAACTCTAACCTACTTACTAAAACTTCGGGAAAAACTTTAGGCACCGAATAAACTCAAATTGATGCAGTCCTGTCATGTTTATATAAGGACCTACAAATGGTATAAGATTGGGGATGAGTTAGAGGATTACTAATCTTTGGCGAGTGCCCCCCTGGGGCTGCAGTCTCAGCTGAATTCGGTAGCAAAGTTCTAATTTAAAATTAAAATTAATCTTTTATCTTTATTTTTCAAAAAACATAAAAGTAAAAAGAACAAAACAAAAAAAAAAAACGCCAACATATAAATGAATGGGTGTGTGTGTGTCAAAGTATAGAAATAGATAATAAGGAAAAAAATTAAATCTGTTTATAAACGTGTTAGTATTATAAGATTTTTTTGCAAAGAGTTGTTCAGTCTCATCGTACGTTAACTTTTGAAGAAAACTACAAACAACAGTTTTACATTTAAATTTAGGTAAAGAATATACGTTGCAGGCTACGAAAATTGCTTGACAAGTACGAAAAAATCACGTGCTTGTCAAGCAATTTTCCGCACGGGTCGATCGATCAGGTGAAGCTACGCTTGCCGCGGTTGGTCCGTGGATGGGTGACTGTCTTGATATACCAAGACCCCTCCGTGCCTCGGAAAGCACGTTAAGCCGTTGGTCCCGACTGTCATTCGTGGATCTTTGACAATCTTTACGGGTCGTCAGAAGCCCGAAAGTCTGACAACCAGTCTTACCAAGGAGTATCGTATTACCCAGTAACTGGAGTTGTGGAGGTCAGATAGCCAGTCGCTCCATGTAAAATACTGGTATTCAGCTACATCCATTTAGACTGGAAACCGACCACAACATATTCGGGAAAAGGCTAGGCAGATGATAGGGATTAGGACTTGGCGACCGAATTCGGTCGTAAAGCGGTCGCTATCTACATTTATGTCGAGACTACTGCCCCTGCACCCAAATTGGTAGCACTATCAATCAGAATTGGTTTCATTTTGAGTTCAACAACTTTCATTGCGTTATTTACGGTGTTGAGAAGACAATTTTTCGAACATATGCAATTATTATATTATATTATATTTTATTTATTTCAGAGCAATACTCCATATTTTTACATAAAATTATCAGACAAAAGAACATAAAATCATAAAATGTTAGTGTGTTAGTAACAAAACTGTACCTAAAATATTATGCTAGTATTGTTAGTACCTATACCTAACTGATGCCTACGGCTGTCCTAATCCACTTATTTTGGAAAGGACAGTCAAAGCGGCCAGAAAAGCAATGTAATGAATTAGCAATTTGCTTCACAATGATTCAGATTCCGATCGATAGTGTTTTACGCAATTAGGGTGCTGGTCAGGAAGGTTCACGTTCACGTTAGCGATGAAATGAGTACTTATTTTACGAGCTGTAGTTCCAGCATCTATACCACAGTAAATATATACAGTAAAACATCTTCATACAAACGTGCCGCTCTCGGTTTGAATGTGTGCGTGCGCGCCGCGCGCCATGTCGGCACGCGATTTCACGCACACGCTAGCATAATATATGGGGGAATAAGGTGGCGGCAGTGCGGGCTGTGCAGCGCGACTGTGAGCACGCGCGTACGCTACATGACCGCTTGCGTTCGTCAACTCTCGCCGGCGCGGGCGGCGGACACTTGTCGTAAATTACGAGTATCATGACTTCAAAAAGGGGAAAAAAATATTGTAGTGTTTTCGGGTGCCTCAATAATGATTTCGCAAACCCGGACTTATCATTCTTCATACTTCCTACTCAACCAGTAATGTAAGTACCTACTTATACTTAAATATTATTAGAAAATATGGTATTGTATTGTTTATTTCACAGTTTATTTGCTTTATTAAGAGCGTAGCCGAGTCGCATTTTTCTGAATACTATGTTTAGAGCTAAAGTTTATTTTAAGAAGTCTAGTTTTACTATAAAATAGAGGACAGAGTACGAAACATCGTTTAGGTAAACATATTTTTCGCGTAGGTATAGTTGTAATAAGGGCAATTTCACAATAATTAATATTGCAAATTAATTACTTTTGAAATTATTATTTTTTCTATTGTCTGATGTGTTGTTCAATCCAAATATGGTTCCGGTAGTCTGACGATCGACTTATATACTTGTGTGTACATCGCATTTTTTTGGCCGGCGTTCGGGTCGGCCACTTGACACTTGTTTTTGTTTCGCTTATCGTATGAAAAAAATGTGTTAAGAGGTCTGTTCTTTTTGTTTATTATTGTAAGGTGATGTGTATTATACTAAATGCAACAGTTATTTTTGTTAGATATGGTTTCATTTTGTAAATATAACGACTTTTGTATACAAAACTGGGAAACCTGGGAAATAGTCCATCACGCTACCTTCAAGTTCAAATTTGTAATACATTATTAGGTGAATCTACACAAAACCCTACGTCTATAAAAGCTTTTTATTTTTACTAAATTTATAAATTGGTAAAATATTCAATCATAATATGCTTTTTATTTTATAAATTTAGATCAAGTGCTGCTTGTTCGAAAATATTAACTAAAAGTAAAAGTGACAACCCTGGGTATCAACGCAAGAGTAGGCTAATAACTCGGCGGGCGGCCTTAGATAACCTACTGTATATTTATTTACTGTGTCTATACTGCGCTATAGTTTGTGGAACACTAAGGCGATGTTTGCACGGACGTAAAAATATCGCGGTGATTTTATTTTTCGCGCGCTGGATTTTCAACGCTCTGCTTAGCGCCGAGAGTTGAAAATTCAACGTGTTTTTTCGACGCGCTGGGATGCACTCTGTTGTTGTTAGGTTGGACTCTCGAAGCTCGGCTCAACACCGAGAGTTGAAAATCCAGTGCGCGATAAAATCCCGCCGCGATATATTTACGTCCGTGCGGACGTCGGCTAATAGGCATTTATTTGTAAACGTTTTACTTCATAGCAGGCGTGAAGACCCAATTAGAGGCTTTCCCTGACGTTCGAACATTTTCGATGTCGGTCGCGTGATGTTGCATTCAGTAACTTTCTCTGTCTGAATTTTGGCTGCACGACTGAAAAATATAAATAATTATTAAAAGAAAATAATTAAACAGTCATCCACTGAGTCATCTCAAATAAAATAATCTTTATTGCAATCCATAATGTGGAGGTGGTTAGTAATTTTAGAAACAATTATGGTCCCTGTCGGGCTCAGTCCACTTCAAAGACGATTTTCAAACTTCCGTATCAAAACCCTAGAAGTCATGTAGCCGCTGAGGGGTGGCTTTCGCTAAGTTTTATTTATTAACTACTAGCTTTCGCCCGCGGCTTCGCCCGCGTGGTATGTCGATAAAAAGTAACCTATGTCCTTTTCCAGGTCACTCCATTTGTTAACAGATTGACGATAAATAATAAATAAATTATTTATTGGCATAAACACTGGTTACAGACATAATTTGAAGCACTGACTCCAGAGCTGGGTTAGAGTATCTGTATTTCTAGGGGCCGTACGTGAAAAAAGATCATGGATCCATCATGATTACGTTGAGAAAAAACGATGCTCATTTTGCATCCTCGTCTATAAGGGTAGTATAGACCGTCAAACTGAACAACTTTTTCCATGGCACCAACATCGTAATCGCGATAAAATAATCAGCCGTCCGTAATTTCCGTCGAGTAGGTATTAAAGTTTTCTATGGAACAGTGGAAAATTTTTTCGCGATTACAATGTTGGTCCCATGGTGAAAGCTGTTCAGTTTGATGTTCTGTATCAGACCCTCAAATTAGACGAGGATGCAAAACGACACGTTGTATAGCTCCGTCTCTCTCTCACACTGGAACCATAATGGATCCATGATCTTTTTTCACGTCATAGTACGGCCCCTGACGATTGCAATAGGATGTTAAGGGTAACATAGAAGATGCTGGTAACTAGCTGGTCCAATGGTACCGACATTCCTTGCTGGAAACTATGACACCGTACAGCAAATAAGTACGTATAGAATGCCTTTTTGTTAACCGACTTCAAAAGGAGGAGGTTCTCAATTCGTCGGAACCTTTTTTTTTTATGTATGTTCCCCGATTACTCGAAGATGGCTGGATCGATTTGGATTTTTTTTTATTTTATTGGAGAGGGTATACATCACAGTTGGTCCCATATAAAATTGATTAACTTTGCTTTGGTAGTTTTTGAGTTAGCTTCAATAATACGTATTTTTTCCCCACTTTTATATGGATGATGTTCTAGTTTGTTTTGCAGATAGTGGTATTAGAATTTGTGTGGGGTAGGTACACAACTAAAAAGTGAAAAATAAAAACTTTTTTACAAAAAAATACAACCGACTTCCAAAAACAACACTACAAAGTGTAAAATAACTTTAATTTCGGAAGTCGGTGGCAAAAAACGAAAATACATTTAACACCGACACCGACACCGACTTCCGAAATTAAAGTTATTTTACACTTTGTAGTGTTGTTTTTGGAAGTCGGTTGTATTTTTTTGTAAAAAAGTTTTTTGAGGACTCTACTGTGGCGGAATCTACATCGCCACATACGAACTACGCGTCACACTGACGTCACGCAATCCTGCATCGCGCAATTAGAGTTTACCGCGCGACTAGCATAATACAACGTCCCGACATCAACCCTCGGACAGTAGCCCACCAGACACGACACCCGTCTGGTCGGAGGATCCTCCCTTTTCAATAGAGGATGAGTGAACTTTAAACCCTGTTCCTCATGCCTCTAAACTACTATTAGATAAAAGGGTTATTGCTACACTTTCGACACTCAAATCACAAGTACCGCTTCGTTAATGTTTAGGGTTCCGCACCCGAAGATTGCCAAACGGAACCCTATTACTAGGCCTCCGCTCTCCGCCTGTCTGTCAGCGGGCTGTATCTGAACCGGAAATTTTCACAGAATGTACAATATTTCTATTGCCGCTCAACAAAATAAAAATTAAATAAAGTTAAAAAATAAAAGAAACGTGTTTTTAAAAGCTGAAGCATTTTTTTAAAATATGTATTGTTAAATATTGTACGGCGTTGCGAAATCCCCCGTGTGCGAGTCCATCTCGCACTTGGCCAGATTTTATTACCTACCTACTTCGCGAATAGTTAATTTTACTAACAATGGGTGGCAGTAGAAACCGAATAACTTTAAGTATTAAGGAAACACTGGGTTTAATTCTAATATCACACCTCGATCTATAAACCAATCTTTCAGTTCGAGACAGCTTTTGAATATTCAACAGTTGGTTATTGACTAATCGGGTTACCATTATTTTGTCACAGTTCTACAAACATTTCTATTCAAATTAACCTTAAGGTACTTCTACTTTAACGGAGGCGGCCATTGGAACTGGAGCCAAGTATGCGGAAACTGTTAGTTCAAGAAATACGTAATTCGATTAATTATAATTGTATCAACACGTTACGTTAATTTATCGTGTTAATGTGTCTTTAGACTGAGGTAATTTAGGAGCATGGCGTAAGATGTTAAGGATGTTTTTACCCGACTACGGCGAATCAAAAAGGAGGGTTATGAAGGATGGAGAGATAAAAAAAGGCGGGGTTGGTAAAGTCGTCGCCAACGTTCAAAGTCAAAGTCAAATAATTTATTTCAGATAGGCACACAAAAGACACTTTTGAGCGTCAAAATTTTAGAATTGATTCTAAGTAATCGCCCCCTTCCAAAAGGTAGTTTCGTATGGAGAAGAATGGGCAAGAAACTCCACTGTAACGCTTTTGAAATTGGTTTACAATATTTTGTATACATTAATTATATTATACGTGATGACGCGATGCACCTATTATAGAATAAAATTACTATAACACAATAGGTAATAATAATTTAAAATGAAGCTAAATCGGGTCGGCTTCCAGTCTAACCGGATGCAGCTGAATACTTACCATTATTTTACATGGAGCGACTGCCTATCTGACCTGCACAACCCATTTACTGGGTAAAACGATACCCCTTGGTAAGACTGGTTGTCAGACTTTCGGGCTTCTAACGACCTGTAACGACTGTCAAAAGATCCACGAATGACAGCCGGGACCAACGGCTTAACGTGCTTTCCGAGGCACGGAGGAGTCTCACTATGTAAAGATGGTCACCCATTCACGGACCAACCTCGACAAGTGTAGCTTAACCTGATGGATTGACCCGTGCGGCTGTTATTAGTTAGCCTCGAGCTCCATGAGCGAGACAATGAAGCAATCACTGATAAATTAATGTGATAGATAACAACTCAGCCTACCTCAGTCCACTGCTGGATATAGGCCTCTCCCAGGCTGCGCCACCACACCCTGTCCTTCGGCTTCTGCATCCAGTTTGTCCTCGCCACTTTCTTCAGGTCGTCGGTCCATCTAGCTGGGGAGCGTCCCACACTACGCTTACCGATACGCGGTTTCCACTCCAGGACACGTCTGCTCCATCGGCCATCGGTCCTTCGACAAACATGTCCAGCCCATTGCAAGTTCAGTTTGCTTACTTTGCAAGTTATGTCGGTTACTCCGGTTCTTTTCCGGATAACTTCATTCCTGATTGATCCTTCAAAGAAACTCCGAGCATAGCCCGCTCCACAGCGCGCTGAGCGACCTTGAATTTGTGGACCAGCACGACCAGACTGTCAGTGTCCACGTTGCGGCACCGTATGTCATAACTTCGAATTTTTAGTTCTAGGACATGTCGGTTTCCTCACAATATTTTCCTTCATCGTTTTGAGAGCAGTGATGTCTTCTCGCATGACATTTGATAATTACTTTTACTTTTTGTTGCAGTTGGAGATGCGTGTATAGAGCATATAATAAGTGTGATACGGTAACTAGAGAAAAACGAAATACTTCAGATTATAAACAAAACTAAAAACGGGTCTTCTCGCGATATTCCTTTTTACGAGGTAATCAGGTAACAAGTATCGCGATATTCCTTTTTACGAGGTAAACAGGTACCTACTTGTTACCTGATTATCTCGTAAAAAGGAATATCGCGAGAGGACCCATTTTTAGTTTTGTTTGTATTATAATGTGTGCAAATTGCGAAAGTTTAAAAAGTGAAATGCTTCAGCACAACCAGTTGGTTTTATATTTTACAAAAATATCTCAGATCGAATGTGCATAACATTAATCCTCTTCCGTGCTTGAATTAAGTAACATATTTAGTACATGAGGGACCCAACTCCCTATAATAAATATTAAGTATATAAAAAGGTTGCACTGAAATAAAATCAAAAATGCTAGCTGATTTTTACAAAAACTTTAGTGAGAAGCCGTTTACCCAGAAGAATAAATAAAAAGAAGAAATCATTTAATGGCATCTCTGCTTTCTTTGACAGGAAATAGCCAGTGAAAAGTTGAAATTCATTAAAAAGTTACGATTGAAAAGTTTGCATTGCATTATGAAAACGTTTATTTATATCCGACGACATTACATGCTCTTGTACACAAACTTGTCTCCATCCAAGCAAAGAAAAACAGAACATAATATATTAAAGACTGCCTAGTTGGACCAGTGGTCGCAAACGCTACCGCTGAGCGCGAGGTCCTTTTTTTATTTTTTTTTTGTGGATGGGAAATCATCAAATGACTTCTCCCGCTCTGGGCAGAGCGGGAGGGCGTGTCAGACTTTTACTGACTAAAACCCACCCATGCTCCTTCAACTGCCCGTGCCAGGGCCACGGTATCTCTTTCGAACTACCCGCGACCCCGGCGGCATAGGCCCAATTGACCCCGTCACTGCTGACATCTCTTTGAGGCGCGCGTGGAACACAACGCGCCGTCGACCCGGGCCTGGTCCTTACCGGACGGCGAGCTGCCCATTACTCGTCGTCCGCAAGCCCGCGCCTACGGTGGCCGGGAATCGGCGATAGATTCCCGCCGGAGCGCGAGGTCCTGGGTTCGATTCCCAGGTCGGGCAAAGTGTTATTGGGTTTTTCCATCAGAAATTTCTCAGTAGCATCTTGGAGTCTGGGTTTGTGCCCGGTTGATGGCAATAGGCTCGCCCCCAATTCAATGGGACTTAAAACATACTGGGCGAAATGTGGGTGTACTACTTATAGTTACACCTCTGCTTTTAATAACCTTTCGGGGAATACAGGCGTGATGTTATGTGAAGTTAATGGGGGAGAAAACTGTCAAATTAGTTCCGCGTAGATGGCGCTAAGTGTATATTACAATCGAACTGTCAAACTCCTTAAGTAAGTTTAAAAACTAAAACCCGACTACTGCAAAACCACTTTCTAAAAAGTATGAAACAAGAAAATATTCTCATCTGTAATTATTAGAAAAAGACAGACAAATTAAAAATGCGGAGTCACACGTAGGTAATCTGTTCGATTTATGCTCTAACATGACCAGCGGACCATCAAGGCGCTTCTAACAATACCTCATTTGTCAAATTATGATAAGTAGTTTAGAAGTTATGACTTTATGAGGGAACAGATGAACATACATGTATACATACCGGTCAAAACCCCCCCCTCCTCCTTTTATGTAGCCTTCGGATACAAACAAATAGGCACTGACAAATTCCCAAGTAATTTCCACATGAAGAGAAAGTGGTAAAATGCACTGCAATTAGTCAGTACATCAAATCAAGTGATTTTTCGATATATGTGGGGAATTTTCAAAGAAAAGGTTTCAGGTTGTTACGATAATGTTTTTCTATTAATAATAAAAAAGCTTCCAACCTGTGAAGAAAAAAAAAATGGTTTCTCTTCAAATAACCAATTGGACATTAATAGGCTAAAAGTCAATTGCAACTCTTCCTTCAACTGGGCGATACGCCAGGTAGAATATATCGTGAAGCAACACAAATTGATGACAAAAATACGCAAATTTAAAAAATCGTCCACAGAATGCACACGTTTTTATCAAAAACTTTGACAACAAACATACCATAACACAAGCATTAGGTTGCTTAGCTTGGGGCTAGATGGCGTTGTGTGATATGTCCAAACATATTTATTTATTTATTTATTTATTTATACAGTGCCATCTTGCGGCGAAGCTACCCCAAACAACCCCATTAAAGCCGGAAAACTTTACGAAGTGGACTTTTTTAGTAGGATAAGTTGATTACAAAGTGGAATCAACTTATCCTACTAACAAAGTCGCCAAAGTAAACTTGAAATACCGTAACCCATTTGGTCGGGGTACCCTATAGCTTAGTTATTGCGACCAAATTTGAGAAAAGGCCTGAAAGTTTAAAAGAAGTTCAATTATTAAAAAAAGTATGCATCATCAGAAGCACAATAAGTTTGTAGAGATTCATTAATTCAAAAAAAGCCATTTTTAGACGGTCTATAAATAAGTTTTCAGAGGTTTCCCGACAAAAAATCCTGATTCTGATCTAAAACGACCGATCCAAGCAATAAACTATATAAAACCGTCTGAAGCATAAACTTGAAATATCTAATACTTTACTAAGATTTACGACATGTGGACAAGTTGTCCATCACCTTGGATTTAGTGTCGACCACGCCTTACTACCATTAATTGCCAGTAACAATAATTGTCAGTATCAACCTCGCATGTCGTAAAAATAACTTCGTGGGTACACGTATTATTAAAAGTGTGAAAAATTATACGTTTCGCTGTCATTAAGCGTTAAGAGTGATTCGAATTACATGTAGTTTGATAATGAACTTGATAATTATTGCTAGTTTGTTACATATTTGCTGCACCCAGATTCTACGCGGATCTGTTTCTTCATTATGTGGTAGCTAAGATATTTTTTAATGATAGTTAATAAATCATAAATCAATAACTATGTAGGTCATTTAATTATAATTTAATATATATGAATCGGTATAATTTTATTCAAAATTAAAATGTCTTCAACTTCAATAGTTTCCTTTATACTTAAATCGTTTTATTCCATAGATAACGATTTTCGTAATTTTCACGAACATGTATAGTGCAGACTTTTTGGTCGTTCCTATTTTTATTAAGTAATTTGCATTTTAACTGGTCATTTGCTGTCAAAGTAAAGTAGATGCCATTAGTGTTTTCTTTTAATTTATTTTTTTTCTTTGAAGTAAATGGCATTTATTCAAAGTTTATCGTACAAATCAGCTCGTATTTTTTTGTAGTAGTAGTGCAACCTTTTTGGATTCTATTTATTTCTGACTGATTTTGCAAATATTTTGTTATGAAAATTCTTATTCCTGCTTAGGTTTAGCAATAATATAGCATTAAATAGAAAATACATTAACAAAAGCAACTAAGGAAAATTATTTAAAACTAACTTGCTGTTCGTGCCCGGCGCGGCGCCCGGGTGAATTTCATGACTCTACCTATCTGCAGTGGTTTAGGTTGTGTGTTGTCTGTTTTCATACAAAAATACAATCCAAATTTCTGATTTATCCGTGTGACTGACACTGGCATGGCCACCACATATACTTACCCATATAGATTATAGCCCATATTTATGTACCTTAAATAGTCCATTTGAATACCAGAAGTATCGTTAGTAGGTACTGTCATTCTTTCATACTTTCCTAGTGCGGGATCCAGTGTCACACCAATTTTGTACACATGTTTTAAATTATCAATAAACTTTTTCTTTTATTTTTTTATACTCTGAGATACGACTGAAAATTATTACTTTAACTAATAAAATAATCAATCAATTGTCGAATGTATGTAAGCGCATTACTTCAGAACAGTTGCACCAAAGCAAAAAAAAAAAAATGGCTTAATCTTTTTTTGTTGTGTTTGTAATTGTCAGGACAAGGTTTTTAAGTATGACAGATATTTTTTTTTTCAAAATTCACTGGAAAAGTCGGGAGACTAGCACTGGCAAAGCCACCATCAGGAATTTTAATTTTTATAACACAAAAAATTTGTCGCTAATTAGTCGGAATAAATCGCCAAATATCAGAATTTATCGGTCACTGGTTCAAAAGTTATAACTAAATATTAACTTGCGACTAATTAGCGACTAAATTTGGGAGAAAACAGATCTTCGCTAGGTGGCGTAGTTTTTGAGACATAAATGTGGCCAAGCTGGGGAGACGCTCTCCAGATCGGCCACCAATAAACCCTTATAAATTTTGAACCAGTGACCGACACATTTTGATATTTGGCGGCAAATTTCGACAATTAGCGACAAATTTTTTGTGTTATCAACATTAAAATCTCTGATGGTGACCATGCCAGTGTTAGTCACACGACCTTTCCAGTGAATTCTGAAAAAAAAAATCTGTCATACTTAAAAACCTTGTCCTGACAATTACAAACACAACAAAAAAGAATTAGCCATTTCTTTTTTGGGAAATAATTTTTTGAGCTGTTATTTAAATATTCGAGATGTTATTATGATCAGTTGAAAAGCATATTGAGCAGTTATTTAATTTAATGGCGGTTGATTAATTATTGCGACAGTAAAACATGGACAGTAATAAAAAATCAATTAGTCGGTTATTTTAACATACAATGTCAATTCTAAAAATAATTGAGCAGTCCAATAACTGAATGAGCAGCAAAAATGATGGAATGAGCGGTTCGATAAATAGTTCGGCAGATCATAGCGAGCAGTGACACCCGAACTCAAATTCATTGAAAAGAGAGGTAAATGTTCGTTATAAGTTTATTGTTGGTGAATCATTTGGTTTAGGTTAGAACAGTGATCATTACCTCTATGCTGTTGAATAATTTGGGTAAGGTTAGGTTAGGTTAGAACAGTGACCAGTAACGCGCGAAGGGGAGCGAGCGAAGCGAGCGTGCCGCGGTAGCGGCCGCCGAGCGCTAGATCCCCTTTATTGTTGCTAAGCGTTTGTTTGCGTTGTAAATGAAAACACTTGAGCGAGCGAACATGTTTGTTCAGGATGCGACTTCGTCCGTCTGTCCGTCCGTCACACCGCTATATCTCGAAAACTACTTTACCACCTCATTGTTTATAGAATTGCTTAGAATGAGATTTCTTACCGACAAATTCCGATTTATTACTGCCCACACGTAACCGCTCGTTCAATAATTTTTACCGCCCATTTAATTATTTTCCTGCTCAATTATAAATTCACTGATCCATTTAATTTGTTTTTATTACTCATTTTTGTTTACTTTACTGCTTAGTTTTAACTGCTGAACTAGTTATTAAACGTGTCATTTATAATTTTTAACTTACAAACAAAACCGCTATTTACAACTGCCTCTTTAAATCAGTGCCTTTTTTTTTGACTTTGGTGCAACTGTTCTGAAGTAATGCGCTTACATTACATTCGGCAATTGATTGCTTATTTTATTAGTTACAGTAATAATTTTCAGTCGTATCGCAGAGTATAAAGTATGAAAGAATGACAGTACAGTAACGATACTTCTGGTATTCAAATGGACTATTCAAGGTACATAAATATGGGCTATAATCTATATGGGTATATAAAATGTAGTATAAGGTGGTATTATCACCTGGGAACAGCTATTAACGTATGTTCCGCGTACTCTGATAAAATAACAATCGTAATATGTGTATTGTACGTACACGCCTCTATAAGAACAGGGATGGCACTAAAGATTTTACAAGCTTTTTTAAACTAACCATTAGATTTTTTATTTAGGTTGAGTTTGAAAACTTATTTTCCAGTTACAGCATCTCATTTTTATATATCACGCAAACAATTAGGTACAATTTTGTTCAAATTTTGCATAGATATACCCTATAATATGTCTGCTCAGTCTAGAGCAGGGGTCTCCAAACTTTGAAGTCTTAGGGCCATAATTAATGATTTTTTCAGATTGTTCCAAGGGCTACAACAATTTTAATTTTTCTGCCCTTAACTATATTTCTAGAATAGTCGCAAATAGAAATTACCTATTGGTGTACAGTGCAGCGATATGGTTAAGAAGAAATATCAAAAGTCACCATTGTTGGAATTTTATGTCTTCCACTGGTACAATGTTCGTGGGTTGTTTTCCGTTTTTGGTACTACTTGTGTTAGAAAACGTTTTCCAAGATGAAGTACACAAAGAATGTTTACAGATCTAAATTAACCGATGAGCATCTTAAATCTCTTTTAATAATGATTGGTACAAGTAAAATTGATTCACAACTACAAACTATATTGTCGGTGGAAAATCACAATTACATAAATCTCTTTAGTGTTTTTTGTTTTACTGTGATTAGTGGGATTAAATTCAATTATGTGTTAGTTAAATATGCTTAAGCTTAGATACTTAAGTTTTCTGCGTCATCATTTCTGTCGTTGTTTTACTTTGCAAGTAAATAAAACCGAGTAATTATCATTCTGTGTTTTCTTCTTCAACTTATCACAGCAATAGGTAACAACATTATGACATTGGCTGTCGCGGGTCGGATTGATGACACTAGTCCGGGTCGGATTGATGACACTAGTCCGGGCCGGATTGATGGCACTGGCGGGCCGCATTTGGCCCGCGTTCTGTAGTTTGGAGACCTCTGGTCTAGAGGCTATAAATTATCACGCTATTTGCTATAGAGGATGAGCAATATTTCTATAGGTTCATAATATTCTGTTTACCGCAAATTGTTACAATATAATGAGAAAATAGGAAAGAAGTTTTCGGAGAATTTATATTAATTCGTAAAAAGAAGTACTTGGGTACAACAATGTGTAGTTTGGTTATAAAGTCGTAGCTTCTACATTTTTATGAGAAGAACAAAAACATTTTTTGTTGATTTAAATCAAGTTCAAACGTACCAGCCCTACAAATGAGAGGTTCAATATTCGCACTGTTGTATTATTTATGCATCCGGGAATCGATCCGGCGACCTCGACGGTCATGACGGGTTTGTTTCATGCGCTACTGAGCTCAGGTATGTTGAGATGGACGTGTTAATCTTTTTTGTAGAATTAGATCTAATTACCATTCAAGGTAGGTATTCTTATTATCAAAGTAGGTCAGTTAGATTTAACTCGAAATTATGAAATAAGTTTAATTAATTTCGGAAGTCGGTGTCTTGGGATCTATATTTTAGTGTTTTGCCACCGATTTCCGAAATTAAAGTTTTTTCATAAATTCGTCATTTTTAGTTACAAGTAAAAACTGGAATATTTGTTTGTAATAATTAAGTAGTTGATAGTTTGGTTGTAAATATTGCTCTAGAATTTGACCAAGGTTTTGGGATGTTTTCAGATCGTATCAATAAGCCAGGCCGTCACACTTACATGTATTAGTCCATATCTTGAAAACTACTGAACCAATTTTGATGAAAATTGCAGTGTTCCCTAAGCTGAAGTAAACGTAAGCCAATAACAAAATGGTCGCAATCCGATTAATAGTTTTGGAGAAATATGTGGACAAACATACATACAAACATGCCTACATACATCATCTATAAAATTTTGTATATTTATTTGGAAGCCTTAATGGATTATCAGATATGAATATATTGCAGTTCCAATAATATTACATACATACGTGTCGAATTGATAACCACCTTTTTTTGAAGTCGAATAATAAGGTAGGTACAATACAATGTTCTGCTTCATTGAATAAATGTTTTTATTAATAAAAACGTTAATAGTCTCAATAATGAGGTGTTTCTGGATACCGACTACGAAAATACAATGAAACGCCTGTCTGTTAACCGACTATAGGGGGTAATAGGTCGATAATTTTAAAATATCTATAAAATCTTATTCTTATTTAAAATTTTAAATCTTATTTAAAATTTTAAATCTTTCGGATTTTCCATCTGTGTTATTTGACTGTATTGTCTACTTCTGTACTAAAACCGGAACATGATTAAGTAGGTACTTGAAATGTTTTCGATAGAAAAAAATTCCAAAGTAGCATTGTCTATTTTCTGTTTTATACCATTATACGTCAACAGTTCCATAGTGTGCAGTAAAGTTTGCTTTAAACCGAAGGTATTTAAATGTGTTAAGAACTTACTAAGCTAAATATTGATTTAAGTGTAGCATTTTGTCATTTATTATTATTATTATTTATTTATTTATTTTAAATAGAACGGCCGAAACCAATTACACTATTTAAATATAATTACTTACACTACATAATATATAGTTTGTTTAACACAGTCATGCATTCTTCTCACAAAAATTCAAGCACTCTGACAGAATCATCTTCCATTCAGTCACAAACACATCAAAATCTGTGTTTGAGTTCAGGAGAGCGTTAACAGCGGCTAATGTCCGAGGAATAGGTGACTTGGAGCGTGCAACAGTACGACAAGTTGGAACAGCCAGTAAGCGGTGTTTTCTGCTACGACAATAATTGTTTGGGACAAATAGATTGCAGATTTCATTATGGAGATCAGGAACATCAATAATCCCCCTAAGAATTTTAAATATTACAGTCATCTGATCGCGTGATCGTCTTACTTCAAGAGAATTGAAACTTAAGCAACCCAACAGGAATTTAGTGGGATACAAGAGAGGATAATACCCGTACAAGTGCTTGTAAAGGTATCTTTTTTTTTTTTTTTTTTTTTTTTGTGGATGGGAAATCATCAAATGACTTCTCCCGCTCTGGGCAGAGGCGGGAGGGCGTGTCAGACTTTTACTGACTAAACCCCACCCATGTTCCTTCAGCTGCCCGTGCCAGGGCCACGGTATCTCTTTCGAACTACCCGCGACCCCGGCGGCATCGGCCCAATTGACCCCGTCACTGCTGACATCTCTTTGAGGCGCGCGTGGAACACAACGCGCCGTCGACCCGGGCCTGGTCCTTACCGGACGGCGAGCTGCCCATTACTCGTCGTCCGCAAGCCCGCGCCTACGGTGGCCGGGAATCGGCAATCGATTCCCGCCGCCCAGGGCGTCTCCTACGGCGGCTAGGAGCGCGAGGGCGCGGCTGTTGCCTCTCCCTCACGCGTTCCGCTTCCTCCTTCGCGAGCATTACTGCTTCGCAGAAGGAGGTGACGGCTTCCCATGCACTCTCGCTCCGCACCATGGCCTGGACCAGGTTTGGACGCGAGAGATCGCCGCCGCCGATCGCCTCCGTGAGAACACGGCGGTGCTCCGCCCAAGCCGGGCAGACCTCCACTGTATGCTCCACCGTGTCCTCCGGGCGATCCACACAATGGTGACACCCGGGCGTTTCCTCCCGCCTTATCCGAAACAGGAACCTCCCGAAACAACCGTGTCCGGTGAGGACCTGCGTCAGGCGGAAGGTGAGGACGCCGTGGCGCCTCTCCAACCACTCCTCAAAGAGGGGACTTATCGCCGCAATTGTGGCGTGCCCATTGTAAAGGTATCTAAGGAATGCTTTTTGAACTTTTTCTAAAGCTAACGCATACTGCTTCTCAAAAGGATTCCATACGCACGCACTAGACTCAAGTTTGCTACGGACCAATGCCTCGTAAACAAGCCTGATAACGTGAGGGTTGTGGAAGTCACGACAGTTTCTTAAGACAAAGCCAAGGCGCCTGAAGGACTCCTTAGCAGTGGATGTGATGTGGTCGTGAAAAGTGAGCTTACGGTCGAATACGACTCCCAGGTCTTTCATGGAATCAGTTCTTGTAATTGTATCTCCATTCATTTTGTATAGAAAGTTGACTGGGTGCTGCATTCGACCGAAAGACATCACGTAGCATAAATAAATAAATAAATCATAAATCTACATTTAAACGAAGCACGTTTAAATTCCAGTGCGCGTGAGAGTTTTCTATCTCGCGCGTCAAACGACAGCCATAATGCCATTTCACTTACACACCGAGCAAAACCACGCTACAACGGACGTAGGGCCTTAACCTGACTAAACTATGCGAACACAGAATTATATTTGCGTTAATGTATACTTTGACAATCTTATGTTACAGTATTTTTATCTCACGAAGCGACACGCGCCTTTTTTTTTTGTGGATGGGATGGAAAACCCACCCGTGTTCCTTCAGTTGCCCGTGCCAGGGCCACGGTATCTCTTTCGAACTACCCGCGACCCCGGCGGCTTCGGCCCTATTGGACCCCGTCACTGCAGACATCTCTTTGAGGCGCGCGTGGAACACAACGCGCCGTCGACCCGGGCCTGGTCCTTACCGGACGGCGAGCTGCCCATTACTCGTCGTCCGCAAGCCCGCGCCTACGGTGGCCGGGAATCGGCGATAGATTCCCGCCGCCCAGGGCGTCTCCTGCGGCGGCTAGGGGCGCGAGGGCGCGGCTGTTGCCTTTCCGTCACGCGTTCCGCTTCCTCCTTCGCGAGCATTACTGCTTCGCAGAAGGAGGTGACGGCCTCTCATGCACTCTCGCTCCGCACCATGGCCTGGACCAGGTTTGGACGCGAGAGATCGCCGCCGCCGATCGCCTCCGTGAGAACACGGCGGTGCTCCGCCCAAGCCGGGCAGACCTCCACTGTGTGCTCCACCGTGTCCTCCGGGCGATCCACACAATGGTGACACCCGGGCGTTTCCTCTCGCCTTATCCGAAACAGGAACCTCCCGAAACAACCGTGTCCGGTGAGGACCTGCGTCAGGCGGAAGGTGAGGACGCCGTGGCGCCTCTCCAACCACTCCTCAAAGAGGGGACTTATCGCCGCAATTGTGGCGTGCCCAGCGCTGGGTTGTGACAATCGCACTCTCCATGTCGCCATGAGATCCCGCCGGAGCTCTGTCCGCTGTACCGTGATTTCTCGCGGCAGCGGAGTTACGCCCCGGCGTTTCGCCTCCTCGCGCTATTCCCACACGTGCTCGCGCACGTGTGGACTTTTGCCTCCAGATCCCATGGCGAAGCGACACGCGCCTTACATGTGCTTACCAAGTGTACAGTCAGCAACAGAAGTCGGTTAACACTATTACTTTTTGACATCATCTAAATTAACTCAAAATTATTCGATACTGCTTTTTTTTTCGTTTAACTGTTAAGAGTTAATGTTCTTAAAATTTTAAGTACTTCTGTTCCGATTTGAATTAAATATTTCGCTTAATAATTTAGATAAGAAAACTGCAAGCTTTAATCGACTTTTGTTGTTGACTGTACCATCGCGCTGTGAATGTGTGTGTAGGCGCAGGAGCTCCCGGTACCGTCCGAGACAATGGCGAATTCGAAGTGTGTGTGTGTGTGTGCGTGTATGTGCTGACGCTACTCGTCTTCACGCACACATTCACAGCGTATTTGCACACTTGGTTACTACAAGTAAAACGCACGTCGCTTCGTGAGATTTTACCTCTGATTATGCAACACTGTAAAAGTCACAGTGAACTTTATAGTCGTTGCAATTAGGTTGCTGTTTGGTTGTTGCCTTTGACAAGCCTGCAAAAATAACAGTGATCTTTATTTTCGTTACATTAAGGTTGCTATTGGGTTGCTCCTGTCAGAGGTAAAAAAGAGTGAACGGAATGTAGCAACAGTTTCTTTTTTTTATCCAGATTATTATTGTCTCACTGCTGGGCAATGGTCTCCCCCACAATTTGTGCCTGTCCGGCCAATCGGTCAAGATCGAGTCCAAATCCACCACGCCAGCGTTTCTTAGGCCTGCCTAGGTGATGACGTCCATCTTCAGGCACCCACTACGAAGGTAACAACATATTCTTTTCAGAACAAATTACCCTTTATACTCTGATCACGGATGGAAGTAATGGACAACGGCACAGTTTTTATTAGAAAAAAAAAAATGCTTTTGTTCGTCTGGATATCATTTAGGACCACAGTCCTTGTCAAGACGAATCAAACGAGCCCAAACTCGATAGGGTAGTGTCGTTTTATTACTGAGTTCCCATCTTCCGGCTCCATCATCAGATATCAGCTCCATGTCATAATATTATGTCATTCGATTTACATATCTGCATGTATTTCAGCTCAATCGGAAACCGAGAAGTGGGTCAAATTTAACTTGCAAGAATAGATTACAGACAGACAGACACTGGAACAGGTGAAACTATAAAATTTTGTAAAAAACATTACAAATCAGTGATCACAAAGCATTTCAACAAATTCAGCTTGCCGATGTTTTTTTTGCGCCTGAAACTGAAAAGGATTCTATTTGTGATATTTTAAACAGTTCAGGTGTGTTCAGGGTGTGTTTTCAGTTCTGACTCATGGTTTAAAATATCAAGATAAACTTAGACATTACTAATACTTGCCCAAGTTTATCTTGGACACTAGCTTTTGCCCGCGGCTTCGCGCGCGTGGAACTCGGACAATATCCCACGGGAACGTACTACCGGGAATTCCTTCCTTATTCCTTGTCTACATTATAAAGGGAACCTCTGTGTTAAATTTCAGCTTTCTAGGTCCAAGGGTTTGGGCTGGGCGTTGATGAGCAGTGAATCAGTCGTCAGTCAGTCAGGACTTCTCTTTTTATTTATATAGATTACTAACATCGGTGAAGGAAAAACGTCGTGAGGAAACCTGGACTCCTGCTCCTCCTCTCTCCTGGTCAATATAAGTTTGAAGCGCCAACCCGTCTTGATTGCTCAAGACGGGCGTAGTGCGCCTTCTCCGTATGAGAAGAGGGCTTTGCCCTGAAGTAGGACAATAATGAGTTGGTATTTTATTAGTGTTATATTTATAATGATATACATAGATATTTTTAGCAAAATAATTAAAAAATAGTTGATTTCTATATGATAGCTCTGGACGACGCGACGACGGCCGTCCGAACGGAACGTCCGTGCAGCACTAAATCCAGACTAAGACTAAGAGCGTAAAGACTGACAAAATCTAGCTGACGTCTTTGAAAGAAGTCCTCCAGGCTCAAACTTTTAACATAGGTACTTCCAGAAAAGTGAGCAAAGATTGCTACTTGGGTGTCTCAGGCATCTGGGTGGAATTATTCTTCGAAGTAAAAACGCTGTCAAGAGTATGAAGTAGGCTGGCAACACAACAACTGACTAAACATCGGGATTATCTACAAGGATGCTTGTATATAGATGCTCCTGATCTCCATAATGAGCTGATTCGCCTTTACGTTCCAAGCAACTATCTCCGTGGTAGAAAACACCGTCTACTAGCCGTGCCCACAACTCGAACGGTGGCCCGCGCCTCATCCCCTGTTCCTCGCGCCCTGCCTGCGCTTAATAACGTCATGGAAACCAACCCGAACTGTGACCTATTTGCAGATGATCTCAAAACTGTTTTGTGCGCTTGTCTTCACTTTTGTGAGAGCACATAAATTTAAAACTTGTGTTTTGTTTATAATATCTTTGTTCTATTTTTTTTTGTTGTCTTTTTTATGATTATGTTATGTTTACTGTACCTATGTGTTAATGTAATTGGTCCACAAACCGTATTAACATAAATAAAGAAATAAATAAATAATAAATATAGATTGCCGGCCAAAAACATGCGACACAGAACTATGAAAGAGAAGTATTAATGGAAAAATTATAAACCGTATTTTCTTTCTCTTTTTTGTTTTGTTTTTCTCTACTTTTTTTGCTCTCTTTTTTTGGATGAAAACCGAGCTTTTGTATTTCTGTCAATATCTTTAATCGGACAAACTGTACTGCGAATTAGTTTTACCCACAGAACAGATAAAGAGATTAGAAAGGAAATAGTTCCTGATTTGTACTAGAACGCGTGTCGCCGCTTGTCCCCCACTCTGTAACTCCACTACAAGCAAGAGACCAATACGTACGGGCATTACGCACACAAATAAACCACACGCATTTAGATCGCGAGTTTGCTATTGGTTCTCACACTAACGCAAACACTGCGCTTGACGTACACTCACGCACGCGCAAAAGCAATTTATTTCTCATATACATTACGGCTTGCATTGATCGATATTGATATCGATAAAATATGCTATATTTTTTTTACTTTAAGTTTTGCAATATTTCACTTTAATTTCGGGAGGGCGGACGGGGTATAAATAGTGTGGACTTCCTATAAACATACATAATTTAAAAAATGTCAAATTAAGGGGGAACTTACGATATTGCCGTGAAATTCAAATTTTCTTTAGATTTTCGCTAATTGCAGCTCTGTTTTACGTCATAATTATGTTAAACTTAACATAATTATGACGTAAAACAGAGCTGACAACAACAACCAATCAACAACTGTTCTAGATGTTGATTGCACCTTGTAACCATAATATATTTGCTAAAAATAATTAAAATCATGTCAATAATAATTATCAAAAATCATCATGTTGCTCAAAAAAACAAGTTTTATTTTTCGGAAATAATTATATTTTTGAGTATAGTAAACCTAGAAAAGTGTACTTACGACTTTGATGAATACTGAATTTATTATTGAGTAACCGTTACGGGCGCAAATCGCGTTTTCAATAACAAAGCTGCAATTTGCAAGAATCCAAAAGACTAATTTCACGGCCTTATCGAATGTTTTCTATTAGACGTATATATTTATAAATAAAAACATCCGAATTGAGAACCTCTTCCTTTTTTTGAAGTCGGTTAAAAACAGTCCAACAGTGTGTTTTCTTGACACGCTGGTATCTCAATGCTTGGTTCAATACCGAGAGTTGAAAACCAAGTGCGCGAAAAAAAAATCGCCCGTACGAACCGGGCTGAGTCCGCGATAAACGTCATTAATGCGTACAAAGACCAGGGCAAAGCTAGTAAGTAAATAAATGACACAAGTTATAAATACTAGAATGTGTATTAAACAATAGTTTAAACTCAATTTTAATGCTGATTTTATTATTGTCCCTGAAATAATACGTATTTATTAAGTAACATGCGCTTGCTATCTTTCAAATTCGAATTTTTCAAAATAAAGTGCAATCTTTAATTAATACATTTTCCTATAATAGCTTTAGTTAGGTCTGTAACATGACTCGCAGTAGGATATAATCCAACCTGATGATTACTAATGTTGCTAAATAATCCAGTTACGACGAAGCTGCGCAAAATCTTCGTTGTTATGTAATCATTTTCTGTAAAATGTTGAGAGCAAATTGTGCTATATTTAGTAGGTATCCATTCGATTCTACCAGTTGCCTCAATCCACAGTTTTCTTGTGTCTGGATCTGTTGGAAACCTAAAAATAACATTTAAAATGTATGGTTTCATCATAAACAGCTAACATCAAACCAAATTTTAGACGAAAAACCCACTCAGAAACTAAATTAGTAACCCACAATAAACAATAATTGGTGGTAATAAACAAAGTTATTTTAATTTTAATAGTAATGTCAATAATCATTTGTATACATACACACAATATCGACATTGATTACAACTTGGTACAACCCTATCGATACGCATGGATTTCGCGGAATTCAAGCGTTGGCTCGGCGACGCGACTTTCGCAGTGAACGCAACATAATGCGCGATCGCTCACGAAGTACAAGACGGTACCCATGCATTGCAAGCAATGTATAACTGTGCATCTGTTTGCGATTGTATCGCTTTTATCTACAAACTACATAATACTTTTGTAATAATTACAAATATCACTTGTATTTTAAGGTTTTTGGACTTACCGGTGAAAAGAAATCCCTTGTCGGGCTACACTACACCATTTGCTACTTTTCCGACACGTTATAACAGCGCAACAGGGCATAATCCTTTTTTTTAGCGGAGCTTCGTACGTTGTCACAGTGAGAGCGCGATTACTGGCCGGTAAAACGAATTTCGGCTGAACTTAGTGTGTATACACATACATGCGGCGCGCCTGCCCCGCCCACAAGGCCCTTCTAACCTCTTTATCTTTTCTGTGGTTTTACCTTAACCTCGACTTTTCCATCTAGTAAACTTGATCATAAACAAAGCAGTTTTAGAACAGCCTCCAATTTACCTACAATCTCGGTAAACAATCGTAATCTCCAACTAATCTGCAGTATAGACATTTTTCGCACCGCTGAGCAGCAAGACAGATAAATAATGATAATTCCTAATCAACAGTGTCGGAGTGGCATTTGAAGTATTTACCGTCTGACAGTTGCATTTCCAATGGCGATTACAGGTTTGTATTGTGAAATAGTAAGTAATAATTTGTATTTTGTCTCGCTAAATGACTGTAATCTCGTCCTTCACTTTATCCTATTAAATACAGGTAGGTACTCCGTTATAAATAGGTGCAACACGTTTTCAAAGCGAAGTAGGAACAGTATAATATTGATATATAATAAGTAGGGTTCCTCGGATTGATTTGGACTAATATATCACCAATGAAACTGAACGCCTCTAAACCACGTTCAAGAGCTGTCAGTGTCATAATTTTCGTGGAAGATTTGACACTGACAGCCCTTGATGTGCTGGTCGCATTCAGTTTAGGACGCTGATATATGCCAACGGCCTTGTGTGTTCTGTGCTGAGCTCACGCAACGCGTCGCGTACGTCCACCAAGTAATAGAACTCGTCGTATTATTATAATACGGCGAGTAAAACACGTACAGGTAATAAAAAATAAATAATTAAGTTATCTTTAAAATAGTGAAGGTTTCATAAAAATACGCTTGATAGTTTTTGCGTGACTCAGTTTTTTATCCGCGTCAGACATAACTTTACAAATTAATTACACTATGTAATATAAACATAATTTAAAATATTCACATTAAGTTATTAAGAAAATGCTCATATTTAACATATATTTTTTCAAAACATTAACACAACCTACTCGTTTAAACGTGATCTTCAGTTTAAAATCATTCAAAGTCGTTTATCGTCGCCTTAATTGGAAAAATTCGACTTGAGAGCATCCAGCGGGGCAATTGCTAACACACGGTAGGAATCAGATTCATTTTGTCGGTTTAAACAATATACATTGCGTTATTTACGTTGTTGAGCAGACAAAGATTTCGAATATATGAAGCAATGGATTAGCAATTTGCTTCAAAATGATTCAGATTCCGATTGATAGTGTGTTACGCAATTAGGGTACAGGAAGCGTTTGACTGGTCTTTTCACAGTACTATGTACCTAACATTGTCGAACCCTCCCAAAGAAAGTTAAGTATAGAATATCAGTGCAAAAGTTAATTGGCCAGAATTCAATCAAACTTGCTCTAAATAAAAACTTCTTTTTAAAAAGTTTGGTTTCAAAAGTACTAAACTAAGCTGTTATTACAACCATTCAATCAAACGTGCAATAATTCATAAAAATAAATCAATACACATTTGTCAGAATCAATCAGGCTGGTAATTAATGACTACAAGGCAACAGACCAACATCCATAAATCATTCAATTCACACATACAGACTGGTAAGATAATTATGCTCCGGATGGAGAGTAGGCATATTTTTTTTTAAAACTTAAATTGTCTGATAAAAAATATTTTATTTTACTTAAGGCGAGTATAGATGCCACCACTGAGAAAAAAATTAATAAGTCAGGAGATATGGAACATTTATAAATTTCCTATGCCTAACTATCACTGTATAACTTCGAACTTAAGAGGTTTAGTGTTGATTTTATTAATACAAAAAAAAATCTACCTCATCTGAATAAAAATGTGTGCATAGGAAATTTCAAAATGTTCCAAATCTCATGACTTATTAATTTTTCAACGGTGACGCTGCTGGTTAGCAGCTATACTCGCCTTAAATAAAATAATGATTATTTTATAGTAGAACGTTTTGTAGTATAGGAGTACCTATCTATAAACGATGGACGAGAAAATTGCCAAAGTGCTGGTTGATGGGAATCGCAGTTTTTGGTTCAAAAGATCATTACTAACGAACTCTCTTCTTGTCCTTTTTTCAACTTTTTAAGACAATGAACGCAAAGTTCTATCAGTTTATCAAAAATGTTTGCTGACTCACTGATTCTGTGAAAATAATTTGCTATAGCTGTATTAATTGGCCCAATACGGTACTTCAACGTTTGATGTAAAAAACAGGATTTTACCAACGAGGGGAACCATCTTAAATCGAAAGCCCAGGGATTTTTTCGAAAAATCAGAGCAACGGCATTAAAGTGTAGTGCCTTGTTTAGACGAATCTCGGTCCATGTTTCAGTAACGTAGCTCTTACAGCACCTTGTTGGTATCTGGGATGAGGTTAAGCTCATTTTTGCTTGGGCAGATCAAAGCTTTGAACTTCGATGGATATAAAATGTTTCTGCTGGCAGGCCGCTGGTTACTAGAAACTTCTGACCTCAAGAGAGTCCGGAATCGAACAAAGAACACAACATCACGCCTGAGTTCCCCCAGAGGGTTAGGCAGAGGTGTGATTAAAGATCACGTACGCACAATTTGCCAGCTATGTAATAAGTCCAATGTGCGAACAGTGAAGTTTGTCTCTTAACTTGAAAATTGCAAAAAAAATAATAAACAGGTATCAATCAAATTGAATCAATAAATCGAATTAAATCGAGAAAAAAATTAAGTTACAAAAGTATTTGGCAAGAGATCGACAAAAGTGGCTCGTTTAAAACAGCATTGTGCCCTGAAGGTGCGTATGCGCCTAACCCTGTTCTACATGACCGCCATGTTTCTTTACGACAATTAGTTGTGACTTAACGAGACGGTAGTCATTATTACATGTCATGATATGTCATAACATAACAGACAGCCGCAAATTACCTATATGAATATTTTAAATCAAATGTTACAATCTAACGTTAATTAGATTGTCACTTGTCATAGTCCAACTTCAGAGAGCAGTGGTGGCCCAGTGATAATGTCCCCTAATTACGTGTTGTGGTCATGGGTTCGAACCCAGGCAGGTACATTACTTTGTGTAATTTATTTCATCACCACTGCTCTCAAAACTGTGAAGGAAAACATCGTGAGGAAACCGGCATGTCCTAGAACCAAAAATTCGGAGACATGTGACATCTGACCAGCACTGGGCCCGCGTGGTGGATTATGGTCTGCTCCTTCTCAGTGAGGGTCTGTCCCAGCAGTGAGCACGTTATAGGCTGATTGTGTATAGTCCAACTTGATGCAGAAACCAGTAACTAAGTACTTTTGGGCATGGCCTCAGATTGTAGGAGAAAGGCAGATAGACCTCGCCGAACACTAGAGTGAAGCCTAAAATACAAATTCAAAATCGAATTCAATCTCGAGTCAAATGTATAATTGTTCTGAGAAAATAAATAATTTATTTTCTCAGAAAAATGCAGAGCACAATGTATAATGTATGTGTGTAATGTATTCATTAGTACATTTGACTCGATATTGAATTCGTTTTTGATTTGAATTTGTATTCGCTTTTTTGGCCTCACTCTCAGTGTTCCGCGCGGTCTATATGCCTTTCTTCTATAATCTGAGGGCATGGCATGATTAGTAGTTCCCTCTCTCTTGAGCCCCAGCCATTAGGAGATTGGTGGTAGCTGAGATTCGGTAGCCTGTTGTTGATGCTGATGGACTCAATGTTGGGCCGACTGATTTCAGGTGTAACATACTCCTTATTCAAAAGGTAAATATAAAGTGCCTACACAAGAATAAACCTGTAAAATATAACTGAAATTCTGTTTAAAGTTGAATAGTGTTTATAGAACTAAAACTTTAATTTGCCTTGGAACAAAGAAATTCTTGTAGTTAATCTACTTATCACCGTTTCTGAATTGAGAATTTGAAGTTGAGAACATGTCGAATTCTACTTCAGCATGACTTAAGTGCAATGGAACCAGCAAAATAAAAAAAAATTGTTACGTTTTGCAAATAAATTTTGTATGTCGCGGGCTTTTTTTTTTAGTTAAGTTTGACAAGATTTCAACTATAAATTCTCAATTTAAATACTAGCACCCTAATATAGCATAACACTATCAGTCATAATCCGAGTGATTTTGAAGTATATAGCTGATCCATTACTTCATATTATGTTCGAAAAAGTTTGCCCAACAACGTAAATAACGCGATGAATGTTGTTGAACTGTCAAAATGAAAGCCATTGCTGCTGTGTGTTACGCAATTAGCCCGCGAATTTTGTCAAGATGTTAAAGTTTCCTAGGTAAACAAATCCGCAGGTCACATCTGATCTATTTGTCACAAAAGTTCGCGACTTCAGCGTCAACTACAAGTAAAGACAGGCGCTAAGATACCACTCAGAGATAACCAAATTGATTACAACCATTAGCTGGAGGCTGTACAGTCGTTGATCGATTATTATGATTGATAACAACCCATTACTCTGTTATTAACTCACTGATAATGTATCTAGGGTAACTACCTATTTGAGAAATTTATTGTCCTTATACTACATTGATAACAAACTGTTATAACTTAAAATTCATGTTGTTTTTTTTTGTTGTTTGCTGTTTTTGTGTATGAGTTCATGTTATACACATAACATACGTTGTTGGTCATATATATGTTGGAACGTCAGGATTTACTCAGTTAGATTTAGACAGACATGTGGGCAGAAGATGGGTTTCGTGCAATGAAAACACACTGGGTGCGATACACGGTGTTTAAAATCACAATCTAACACAATCACTAAGCACAACAAATCGAATACAGTTCCGTGGCGTAGTAGCCCCGATGTTGCTCCGATGCGATCCGACACTAGACTGTTCTGCTCGCCATGAGGTTAGAACATCACGACTCTGTAGAAGCGCGCTGTGGGCGTGGGCACCTCACGTGATGTCGCCTATGGCGCGCCTGCGATTCGTTACGCGTCCGTACTATTGACCGGATCCGACATATACCTACACTTCTGGACACATCTATTGGCCCACCTTAGAGTTTAGGTTTCGATGGCCCCTACCGAAATATGATTGCTAGATTGAACAAAAACTGTTGATGCAGTTTTAAACCTGATACATTTTACCATCTTTTTCGATCGTATTGTTTTAAATTTGAATTCAGAATACCATACGACATGGAGCTACGCCTAACAAGTCGGATATGCGCCTTGTTAAAGGCAATTGATTTTTGAATAAAAAACATGTTTTATCAAATAAAGGTTTAATTTAATAACGCGTGTTGCCTCCATGGGCATCTACCACAGCTCTCATACGATTAGGCATAGAGTTTATCAACCGCTCTATGAAATTTTGAGGGATCATCTCCCATTCCTCTTCTATGGCAGTTTTCAACTCCTGCATCGTCTGGGCAACTGGCTGACGAGCCCTAACACGTCTTTTTAGCTCGTCCCACATGTGCTCAATGGGGTTCATGTCTGGGCTTCTGGCTGGCCAGTCCATAACTGTGATGTTCACATCCCGAAGATATTCCCTGACGATGCCGGCCGCATGGGCTCTTGCATTATCATGCATAAAAAGGAAATTTGGGCCCACATAGTCCGCGTATGGTATCACGTGAGGTTCTAAGCACTCACGAATGTACCTTTCAGCATTTAATGTTGGCAGCCGTGGTCCTGTAACAACCTCAAGTTGAGTTTTGCCGCTCGCGGATATACCGCCCCAGACAGTCCATGACCCACCGCCATAAGCAACCCTCTCTTCAAAGCAGCATTGTGCGAAACGCTCTCCCTTACGTCGGTAGACCTTCTTCCTTCCATCATTGCCATGTAACACAATTTTAGACTCATCAGAAAAGAGTACACGGCTCCAATCTTGCTGTGTCCAATTTAAATGACTGCGTGCGAAATGAAGGCGCGCTGTTCGGTGGGCTCGCGTTAGTTTAGGGCCATTAGCTGGCTTGTTTGGTACCATATCGCGTTCTTTTAACCTTCTCCGAACAGTTCGAGCGCTCACAGATACTCCGTGGAAGTCGCGAAGTTGGTTTTGTATCTCAATGGAGGTAAGGTGACGATTTCTCAAGCTGGTCGTCACGATGAATCGATCCTGCCTTTCAGTTGTGACCCGAGATCGTGACCTTCCTTGGCGACGAACAAATCCGCCAGTCTCTAGGTACCTCCGATAAACATTTCGGACCGCAGATCGACTTAAATTAAGTTAAGCACTCACGTTTCTTTGGCTGTGTCCGGCCTGAATAAGTGCCACAGCTTGGGCGGCGACTTCAGGTGAAGTATCCATAGATTATTCATAGAACCTCACCTTAATGTTAAGAATAAGTAATGTTTGTTGCAAAACCAAAGATATCAATCACTTTTTCAAGAATTAAATCCAAGTAAACCAATAAAACCAAGTTTTCTTAGTATTCGATTGTTTGATATCAACAAACAGGCTCCAAATTGTCTTTTGTTTCTTTAAATTCTGTGTTCGAAATTCAAAAAAAGACTATTGAATGAAATTGTGAATGTGCCAGGTTCAAAACTGCATAAAAACTTTTTGCTCGACCTAATATAAAATTTTAGCTAGGACCAAACGAAACTGAAAATTCAAGGTGGGCCAAAAGATGTGTCCAGAAGTGTATAAGTATATAACCCTGTATAAGGGAGTTAGGGAGTTCAGACGTATCCGCTACTCCCTTATTAGTAATTATCGGCAATCTATTAAGGGGATGTAGGAGAGGTCATTTGCAACCAAATGACTTAATGACTCCCATGCAAATTTCAACCATTTTTTTTTGCAGAAATCGACCATTTCAGTCAAAAAACCTGCTCAAAATAAATTTAATTTTAAGCAGGTTTTTTGGAAAAAAAAACATTTGTAGCTCTGATTTAAAAACTATTAAAGATAATTGTCATTTTATGGCTGATTATAATAGGTCTTTACCTATGAAATTGCCGTTTTGTATGAAAAAACTTAAACGAATTTTTTTCATGCATTTTTTATTTGTATTAATCGAAGTAATCACCCATGCAATCAATGCATCTTTGCCAACGCAGTGGCAGTTTATTGATGCCCTTCTTAAAGAAATCAGCTGGACGGGAGGCAACAAATTCTTCAAAGGCATTTTGTACCTACTGCCTCTCGGGTATTGAATTTTTTTCCCGCCAAGAAGTTATCCAAATTCTGGAAAAAGTAGTAGTCTGTAGGCGCAAGGTCTGGTGAGTAGGGCGGATGACGGAGAGCTTCCAACCCCAGTTCTTGCAACTTGGAGACCGTCTGCTGTGCAGTATGAGGTCGCGCGTTGTCGTGCAGGAGCAGCGGAGACGAGCGATTGACCAATGCTGGTTGGAGATGTGCCAGCTTCTCCATCATTGTGTTCAGTTCTTCACAGTACACATCTGAAGTAATGCTCACCCCGTTTGGTAAGAAGCTGTGATGAATCACACCGGCGCTAGACCACCAAACAGTGACCATCACTTTTCTAGGGTAAGTTTTCGTTTAGGGCATTGTTTAGGTGCTGAACCAGGATCCAACCAACTTGCTGAGCGCTTGCGGTTATCAAACAGAATCCATTTTTCATCGCAGGTAACAATGCGGTTCAAAATTCCTTCATTTGTGTGTCTGTTGAGCAGTGCAAGGCACGTCTCGACGCGTACTTCGCGCTGGCGATCACTGAGTTCGTGGGCACCCATTTGTCAAGCTTTTTTACCTTGCCAATTTGACGCAAATGGACCAATATTATTTTGACGCTAACGTCGAAAGCTGCTGCTAATTCAGCCGTAGATTGTGTATCATCAGCTTCCACAATCGCCTTTAATTCGTCATTGTCGACCAAAGTCTCCGGACGACCGCGAGGTTCATTTTTCAGGTCGAAATTTCCAGAACTTAAGCGAGCAAACCAATAACAAGTGGTGCGTTGGTTTGTAGTGTTAGCTCCGTAAACGTCGTTGATGTTGCGTGCCGCTTGTGCCGCGTTGCTGCCACGACGGTACTCATATTCCATAATTACTCGAATTTTTAACGTATCCATGATGACGAAAAAGATTGAAATGCGATGAAAATGTAACACTAATCAATAAACAAATGACTACTTTTGGAAAAAAAATCCATGTTTTTAAAATAAAATTAATTTGAAATTAGAATTCTTAGCCAAACAAAAATTATTTTGATTTGAAATGGCCAGTACTGCAGAACGGCAATTTCATAGGTAAAGACCTAATATTACCTATGTATTGAAGTGTAAGCAAGCAGATAATAATTTAAAAAAAATATTTCATGCTTTGGTTTTTGTATAAATTTTCAGTTGTCCGTACCGTAGATATCTTCTAAAGAATAAAAAATGTCAAATTACTCAAAAATGGTTGACATTGCGTAGGGGCCATAATGTGACACCGAAATTTCGCCAGTTACATTTAAATTTCAAGTAAAAAAGTATGAGCTTATTGCCATCAACCGGGCACCAATTCTGACTATTGATAAATGTCTAATAGAAAAACCTTATGACACTTTTTCCCAATCTGGGGATCGGGTCTAGGACGAATGCTTTGCCCATGGGCTGGGGCGGTTGTAACTAAGTACAAATTGTAAGTTGTGGTATAAGTTGTCGTAGTACTCACATTTATACGACGCACTAATTCCGTGACTCCTTTATTGGACCAGTCATATTTAATTCGGCAAAGTTCGACTTTTCCGAAAATAAACTATTGAACCTTTGAACGTTGTCCGAGTACATGGTATGACATACATAGCGAACAAAATCGTAATCCGATACATAATGTCCTAGTGGTCAAAAGTCGCTCAGTCTTGTGTGGTACGCCTGCATGACAAGTCACATTCGTGTCCACCAAAAGAAAATTATTTTCATAGAAAATATGCCAAATTGTAGGTACATTGTGGTATTGCAAACCTCGTAGTGATAAAATGACTCGATTCTACTATGGTTTATTTTCGTTACTATTTTATAATTTACCGAGTATTAAGATAAATTAAATAATTTTCTTAGATACGTCAAACTATCTAACATTGATAAATCAAAGGTCGGTAAAAGTGTATCTGGTCAAACTTGGCTGTTATATGATTTTGCTATATTATGCTAGATGGCGTTACTGAGACATTTGATAATAGTTTTTGTATGTCATTTCTTTTGATAGCCTCGCTAAAGTATCTTTAATCTCTTTGAATTCGGAAAAGTTCGGCTTTTACGAGAATAAACGATGGAACCTTTGAACGTGTCGTAGATATAGGTATACTGGGATACTAGATCAATGAGGCCAGTGTTTTTTAACCGACGAAAAAAAAGGAGGAGGTTCTCAATTCGACACGTATGCTTTTTTAGTGTTTAGAATCGACTGTTGCGCCAGCTACTTGCTTAATTATCCTGGCGCTGTTTTGCTTTGCCTGAACTGTTTATTACTCATAATAAAATTTAACTAACTCCCAGAAACTTTCATTAAATCAGATCTACTTTGATTTTATTATACAGGTATAATAATACTGATTGAGGAATCGTCTAGATTACAAGGACCAGTAATAGCACTATCAGCCCATACTGTTCCCCATGCTGGGACACAGGCCTCCTCTCTGTGGGCCGTAATCCACCACGCGAATTCATTTACAAGGACCAGTGGTATAATATATATTTTTTTTTTTATAAAAAAATACAACCGACTTCCAAAAACAAACACCACAAAGTGAAAAATAACTTTAATTTCAGAAGTCGGTGTCTGGTTAAATGTATTTTCGTTTTTTGCCACCGACTTCCGAAATTCAAGTTATTTTTCACTTTGTAGTGTAATTTTTGGAAGTCGGTTGTATTTTTTTGGAAAAAGTTTTTATTTTTCACTTTTTAGTTGTGGTACGTACCCTACATAAATTCTAATACCACTACCTGCAAAACGAACTAGAACATCATCCAAATAAAAGTGGGGAAAAAATACGTATTATTGAAGCTAACTCAAAAACTACCCAAGCAAAGATAATCAATTTTATATGGGACCAATTTTGATGTATATCCTCTCGAATAAAACAAGAATTTTTCAAATCGGACGACTCTGTAAAAAGTTATGCGTGGTCACACATAAAAAAAAAAAAAACATACGTGTCGAATTGAGAACCTCCTCCTTTTTTTTTCGTTGGTTAATAATATCACGCCTCTTATTCCCGAAGGACATCCACATTACGCCAGTTATGTTTAAGGTCATAATATGTAATAGGCGAGCCTATTGCCATCAACCGTGCACTAATCCAGAGTCTGGGCTGCTACTGAGAAATTCCAGATCGAAATCGTGTCAGTTCTACCACTTCAGGAATGCATTGTAGTCACTTTTAGTTATTTAAAGTTACTTTGGTAATTACCTTGTCGGTAGCAACTTACTTTACTATTTAAATATGTAGCGAGTAATTTTAATTCAAATTGATATTGACTTGATTTTAATGTTATTTTCGTTCATAGAATTCTGTTATTAATGTGTCTATAATTTTATTGTATGTTGCATGCCATTACTTCATGGCAGAATTTGTCTTTGCACAAAATTTTATATGTAACATCTTTTGTACCTGCCACATTTTATACAAATAAACGATTTTGTTTTTATTTTTATTTTTTGAAAAACCCAATAAAACTTTGCCCGACCCGGGAATTGTACTCAGGACCTCATGCTCAGCAGCAGCACTTGCGACCACTAGACCAACGAGACACCTTATCCAAGACAAGGACCAGTATTTATTGCTAAATTTCCTAATAGACATTACGTATCGCTAACATTTTGGAAACTGTTGAACAATCTCATTGTTCTTTGTATAAATCAGATTTGCACACAAGTAATAAACAATAACCTCGGGCTATTTCATATTCTCTATACTTTGACTGCGGTCAAGCAAATTAGGGCATTTAAAACGTAATGCTAGATAATCGACGAGGACCTTTTGTATCGCATACCATTCGAGTGTTGTACACACGGCGCACGGCTACAGATCAAGCTATACAGTTCTACTATAAGCTGATCTCGGATTGTATAGGATTTCCTTACAATGACAGGTCAGTGTAAACTGGAAAATTTATAGCCTGATGTGTAGCCGTACAAGTTGCGGACGAGTTAAGCTGCTTTTCCATCAGAGATGTGCTATGCTATGGATGCGTTTAATATCCACCAATCATATTTATTGGTCCACATATCATAGCACTGGTGAAAACCGTGCAACTAAGCTATGTTTCTTATATGGAAGGATGCGTGCTATGGATGTGTGCTAAAGATGAGCGTTATGGATGGGAGCGCTCCCCGTGCCTTCCCTACTGTCGATGCATCGCATAGCTCAGGCTGCGCATCTTCCTCGCACAGCTATCTCACTCGCTCCGCTACAAAGCTTAGCCTTAGTGGTAACAGTCACACAGTTTCGTAGCTCAGATTTCACATCCTCGCAGCATAGCTGCATAGCACAGCGCTGGTGGAAAAGCACCCTTACTAGGACGTTTGAACGCACAGCACGGCTAGATCGACGGCTGCACTGTGGGGGATAGACGTAAGCTGTCGCATGCATAGCCACGGTGCTGTTTATAGATAACTATACGGGGTCGAGACGATAACGTATCGTGACTATATCACTATCAGTGTAAATCGATACTCAAGCATGAATCTCGATTTGCAACTGTCAGATATCAAACAAATCTCTCATCAAATCTTTAAAGTAAAGTGTTGTCCCTCCTTTAATCTAACACTCTGTATAAAGTCACTTAAGGCGACGATAATCGACTTTTAATGATTTTAAACTGAAGATCACGTCTGAACATGTAGGTAGTTAATGATTTGGAAAAAAAAAATTAAATTAGAGCATTTTCTTAATAACTAAACATAAATATTTTAGATTATGTTAACGCGGATAAAAAACTGTGAATCACGCAAAATCTATCAAGGGTATTTTCATGAAACCTTCACCATTTTAAAGGTAATTTAATTATTTATCTTTTAATGAAAGTGATTTAATATAATACCTTATGTTTTATGTATAATAAATTAATAATGCGACTAATTTGGGACAGCAGCGCGGTTCTTGATGGGAGAGTCCTATTACTGGGTAACGGGTACCCAGGAGTACCCCCGGGTTACTGGTCACGCGTTGCGTGAGCTCATCCCATAGATAAAATACACAAAATTATCTTAAAAACAATAATAATAAACTAATACATAATAATAAATATTATAACTGTAATTATACACGTAACGTCGGCGTCGTGTTTCGCTGCCTGGTGTCGCGTAACCGTCCTCGGAAACGTCGAAATTTCTTTCGAAAAATCGAACCTTTCGGCCAAAAGTCCTCTTTTAAAAAGGTCTGTAGATGGTGGGTTGGTACTCGTGCCACGAACGACGTAAAGTTGATTTTGTGGCGCGATTCCAACCTTTCGACCCTCAGAGTCCAGTACAGAACACGCAAGCTAACCATTCACGGCCGTTGACATATTATAATATATCTGTGTCTTGAAGCCTACCCATAGCTGTAGGAAGCCCTTACCAGCTCGACTTGCTCGAACACAATGACGGGGCACTTGTCAAATGTTGAGCGAACAACATAGCTAACATACCACAGTTAGCCCAGTTATGTGTTACATAATACATTTTATTACTAGCCCAATGAGCAACGTATTGTACTTTATGTTTAATTAAGTTTGTAATTTGTTTCTTGGGTTAGACCTGCGGGGAAATTGCGTAACACACTTAGCGCCTATTTCACGATGTCCGAATAGCTACTACCCATGAACGAATAGCCACTACTTACCGAATAAATTCAAAAATGGAACTGAATTTGTATGAAATTATCTGCCAAGTAAGTTAATATCAACTTTTAATCATAGGTTGTGAAACAGGCACTTATGGCCGGGGCCACATTAACGGTATATGACGTTGATTATCGCGTTGAAGGGCGTTAGCCGTAGGTGTAGCCACCACTTACCGCCATAGTTTGACCAAATCTTGACCGAATTTAACTACCGCGATGTTTATACTCTTAATGCCGATATAGTCTCACGGCTTTTGGCAAAAATATACTACACCAAACCATCTTTCTAAAGAACCTAGAACGCAAGGAGTGGGTCCACACACAAAATTCTAAAAAAGAAAAAAACTAACCTATCCCGCAATGTTTGAAGACTAAGGTTTTCAACCAGTGCGTCCTGCCCGTTATGACATACGGTGCTGAAACGTGGACACTGACGGTCGGGCTGGTCCACAAATTCAAGGACGCTCAGCGCGCTATGGAGCGGGCTATGCTCGGAGTTTCTTTGAAGGATAAAATCAGGAATGAAGTTATCCGGAAAAGAACCGGAGTAACTGACATAGCTTTCAAAGTAAGCAAACTGAAGTGGCAGTGGGCTGGCCATGTTTGTCGAAGGACCGATGGCCGGTGGAGCAGACGAGTCCTAGAGTGGAGACCGCGTATCGGTAAGCGTAGTGTGGGACGCCCCCTAGCTAGATGTACCGATGACCTGAAGAAAGTGGCTGGGGCAGACTGGATGCGGAAGGCGGAGGACAGGGTGTTGTGGCGCAACCTTGGAGAGGCCTATGTCCAGCAGTGGACTGCGATTGGCTGAGTTGATTTCAGCAGGATTGACTTATTATAAACTTTTCAGAAAAAAAAAAAAACTCAAAACTCAAATCATCGAGGTAATTACTTAGATTCTAGCTGTGCCCCGCGGATTCTCCCGCGTAAGTCTCGAACCAGTAAAAACATCGGGATAAAAAGTATTCTATGCGTTAAACCAGGATATATACTATCTGTGTGTCAAATTTCATCAAAATCCGTTAAGTAGTTTTTGCGTGAAAGAGTAACAAACTTTCATCTATCCATCCTCACAAACTTTCGCGTTTGTACCACCAACACCTACCATACCACCACCATTCCCATACCACCACCATAGGATTACCATTCAGTTAGTCAGAAAGTTGCCGGCTATCGCTGAAAACCAGCGCTGGGGCTCCGTTTCGCATGGGGTCGCGGCATTATGCTGAGCGGTAGCCGTTTTGCGTAGATGTGACGCATATTTTCCCCAAAACTTGCTTTTCACATTGCTTATTTTATATTTTTTTTTTTGTCCTTTGCGTCATGTTTACCGCAAATAAACGTATTTTCTTTCTTTTTCTTTCTTTCTTGAAGCTGGTTACCCGTTCTAAGGCGTAGATCTCTATGGTGTAAAAACGGGCAAGAAACACCATGGACACTATTTTCAATCAAGTTAGGTAATATTACGAAATCCTGGATACATTAGGTTAAGTCAATCCACTCCATCAATTTTTCACTTTCTGATCATCGTTATCACTGATAGAATCTCACCGTGTCTAGGTCCAGAGTCATGCCACAGAGAAGGAGAATGACTAGGAATGGAATAACATAACATCACGCACAAACATACGTCTCCCGTCGCTCATCTCATCTTCCTAGCCTTTTCCCAACTATATATCAATGTGTATATGTTTGTAACTATGTAACAATTAATGTATTATGCATGTAAACTTTTCGGAATAAATGCTCTAAATGATAATAAAAACCGTATCAAAATCTATTACTTATGCAGTTTAGAAGATCAATCAATCTGCGTAGCCTTTTCCCAACTACGTTGGGGTCGGCTTCCAGTCTAACCGGATGCAGCTGAATACAGTTTTTTTGTACGGAGCGACCTATCTGATCTCCATAACCCAATTACTGGCTTCTAACGACCCGTACCAACTGTCAAAGATCCACGAATAACAGCCGGGATTAACGGCTTAACGTGCTTTCCGAGGCATGGAGAGGTCTTGGTATGTAAACATGGTCATTCATCCACGGACCAACCGCGGCAAGCGTAGCTTAACCTGATCGATCAACCCGTGCAGCTGTTATTACGAGTATTTAGCCGTTTCCCGTCCCTATATCATGTAAAGAGGCTCTCAAACTGCACAAGAACAAGTGAATAGCACGCTACATAGCTTTACGTCTCATTCGATCATGGGCGTAGTTAGCTGATTTTCTCGCTTGTTATGTAATAAACAACTTAAATATTAAACATTCATGTTGTTTTGATAATCACCTGATCTGTAAGATTGTGTTTATTTATGCTGCAGTGGATTTTCGCACGAATGGCAGAGGCCTTGCTTCATTGATATCAGTAATTCGATATACAGCGTGTCAAGAAACAGTGTAGTTACCGCAAAACATTCGGTTTTTGTGGTTGTGGAGCGAGAATGTGGCCCGAGAATGTATCATCATTTGGCTAGGCTTTTCCTATGTACCTATATAGGGATCAGCTTCTGACAAACCGGATGCAAAAAACTGTCTAGCTGTTTCCCAACTATGTTGGGGTCGGCTTCCAGTTTAACCGAATGTAGCTGAATACCAGTATTTTACATGAAGCGACTGCCTATCTGAGCTCCACAACCCAGTTACTGGGTAATACGATTCACCTTGGTAAGACTGGTTGTCAGACTTTCGGGCTTCTGACGACCCGTAACGACTGTCAAAGATCCACGAATGATAGCCGAGACTAACGGCTTAACGTGCTTTCCGAGGCACGGAGGAGTCTCGGTATGTAAAGATGGTCACCCATCCACGGACAACCTTGGCAAGCGTAGCTTAACCTGATGGATCGACTCGTGCGGTTGTTATTACTTCGCCACGAGCTCCACCGTATATTATAGGTATATGAAGAAACTACCCCCAGTGCATCTTATTGTGATTTTCAGTAGCTTAAGTCAACTTTTTGACTATATTTTATTCCAGGAGGCATCATAGGAATCTTTCTATTTGGAGGGCAATTACCTACATACACAAACTTACGCCTTCTTCCCATGGGTGTCGGCAAAAATTAAAGAACGCCACCTGCTACGATCCTTACATACTCCTTTTACCTCGTTTTCATACATCTGGTCATACACGCACACCGGTTGCGAGTACTACGCATCTGACCTTTCTGAAGAACATTGCCAATAAGGTCACTGAATGTCTTCCTACGACGAGTAATGGGCAGCTCGCCGTCCGGTAAGGACCAGGCCCGGGTCGACGGCGCGTTGTGTTCCACGCGCGCCTTAAAGAGATGTCAGCAGTGACGGGGTCAATTGGGCCGATGCCGCCGGGGTTGCGGGTAGTTCGAAAGAGATACCGTAGCCCTGGCACGGGCAACTGAAGGAACATGGGTGGGTTTTAGTCAGTAAAAGTCTGATACGCCCTCCCGCTCTGCCCAGAGTAGGAGAAGTCATTTGATGAATTCCCATCCACAAATAAAAAGGGCGTCCCCTCCCGGCGCCCCGGCAGCGTCTCCACTCACATCTGCCTTGTCAATACCTTTTGTGAGTCGCCTTTCATTCATCCTCTCAACATGACCAAACCATCATATGCATACTCTTATAATTTTTTTTATGCTCTTAAATAATTTCTCGTTTTGTTTCTGTCTGTAAGTATATTTTAATCACTTGACTACACAATGGAACGTACACAGTTTAAATTAAGGATGAATGCAATGACAACTACTTAACACCCTTTACGATAGCCAATTAACTTCATAACTTGTAGGTATAACTAAATTTCGAATTTTGTAATGTTTTCTATAATATTTAATGAGGTCGATATTTGCTTAAATAAACCACAAATAACTAGGTAGTGTTTCATTTTATATTTTGTAACAAATGTAGCCTCTGGGCGAGAACTAATAGTTATACCTTATTGCATGTCGTTATACAAATCCTAATACATTGGCAGGTAACGCCTATTCAACATTTATTGATTGACATTTCCAAATATTATCTCTGTGCAAGAAATAACGTAAGGAGGGGCTCGTGGCTGAATAATAACAGCCGCACGGGTTGATCGAAGGTTATGACGCAGTTAAGTGGCGGCGGCCTTGAGTGGTTAATTGCGTGTTCCTCAAGAAACGCGTCGTACGTCCAGCCATTAATAGGACTCGCCCATCGAGGAGCGCTGTCCCATATTGGACGCATTATTAATTTATTATACATAAAACAAAAGATATTATATTAAAAAACGTATACTAAAAGATAAACAATTAAATTCTTTTTAAAATGGTGAAGGTTTCATAAAAATATACTTGACAGTTTTGGCGTGATTCTCAGTTTTTTATCCGCGTTATACTTAACTTTACATATTAATTGCACTAAAGGCAGATTTTTCAATAGTCAGATAACTCTTACCTGAAGAATAAATATGACACTCACATATTTATTTTCTATACAAAAGTTATCAAATTCGGTTCGGTTCGGTTCGGTTAATTGAAATATTTATTCTTCAGATAAGAGTTATCTGGAAGTTGGCCCTATGTACTACATTCACACCGTCTCTATTCGCAGGTGACTGTTTTTATTAAATCTCGGCAAAGAGTTAAGCGTCTTTACGGCGTTAATATTTTTTGAATATTTAAATAATTTTTATAAATAAAATATCATTAAAAACCATGATTATTACAATAAAAAAAACGTTTAAATTTATTTGTGTTTCTCTTTTCTTTTTCTACTACCAAAATTGCTGACTAGCTAAATAGTAATTACGACAAGAGTAATTCTTAAAAATATAGCTCGCTGATAGGCTGAGGAATGATGTGATAAGGCAAGGCAACGGTGCGGTTTAAAAGATGTACTATGGACAAAACTTAAGCATGCTCACTTAAGAAAATATAGCTTTGGCCCATAGTACCTTGTGACAAATGGTCATGTTGAGAGGATGAATGAAAGGCGACTAACAAAATATATTTACAAGGCAGATGACCTTATTGGTGATGTTCTTCAGAAAGGTCAGGTGCGTAGTACTCACAAACGGCGTGCGTGTATGACCAGGTGTGTAATATGAACGTAAACGAAGCAAAAGGAATATGTAAGGATCGTAGCAGCTGGCGTTCTGTACTTTCTGCCTACCCCCGTGGGAAGAAGGCGTGAGTTTATGCATGTAGGTATATAGCTCTTACAGTAAAGGGAATAGAAGCTATATTACATAGTGCTTACTTTTACGTCGTATACTACACTTTGTTTGCTCGTAGCTAAGTAATAACAGCTGCAAAGGTCGATCCATCAAATTAAGCTACGCTTGCCGGGGTTGGTCCGTGGATGGGTGACCATCTTAACATACCGAGACTCCTCCGTACTTTGGAAAGCACGTTATGCCGTTGATCCCGGCTGTCATTCGTGGATCTTTGACAGTCGTTACGGGTCGTCAGAAGCCCGAAAGTCTGACAACCAGTCTTACCAAGGGGTATGTATTAGTTCTTTACCTATGAAATTGCCGTTCTGCAGTACTGGCCATTTCAAATCAAAATAATTTTTGTTTGGCTAAGAATTCTAATTTCAAATTAATTTTATTTTAAAAACATGGATTTTTTTCCCAAAAGTAGTCATTTGTTTATTGATTAGTGTTACATTTTCATCGCATTTCAATCTTTTTCGTCATCATGGATACGTTAAAAATTCGAGTAATTATGGAATATGAGTACCGTCGTGGCAGCAACGCGGCACAATCGGCACGCAACATCAACGACGTTTACGGAGCTAACACTACAAACCAACGCACCACTTGTTATTGGTTTGCTCGCTTCCGTTCTGGAAATTTCGACCTGAAAAATGAACCTTGCGGTCGTCCGAAGACTTTGGTCGACAATGACGAATTAAAGGCGATTGTGGAAGCTGATGATACACAATCTACGGCTGAATTAGCAGCAGCTTTCGACGTTAGCGTCAAAACAATATTGGTCCATTTGCGTCAAATTGGCAAGGTAAAAAAGCTTGACAAATGGGTGCCCCACGAACTCAATGATCGCCAGCGCGAAGTACGCGTCGAGACGTGCCTTGCACTGCTCAACAGACACACAAATGAAGGAATTTTGAACCGCATTGTTACCTGCGATGAAAAATGGATTCTGTTTGATAACCGCAAGCGCTCAGCAAGTTGGTTGGATCCTGGTTCAGCACCTAAACAATGCCCTAAACGAAAACTTACCCCTAGAAAAGTGATGGCCACTGTTTGGTGGTCTAGCGCCGGTGTGATTCATCACAGCTTCTTACCAAACGGGGTGAGCATTACTTCAGATGTGTACTGTGAAGAACTGAACACAATGATGGAGAAGCTGGCACATCTCCAACCAGCATTGGTCAATCGCTCGTCTCCGCTGCTCCTGCACGACAACACGCGACCTCATACTGCACAGCAGACGGTCTCCAAGTTGCAAGAACTGGGGTTGGAAGCTCTCCGTCATCCGCCCTACTCACCAGACCTTGCGCCTACAGACTACTACTTTTTCCAGAATTTGGATAACTTCTTGGCGGGAATAAAATTAAATAACCGAGAGGCAGTACAAAATGCCTTTGAAGAATTTGTTGCCTCCCGTCCAGCTGATTTCTTTAAGAAGGGCATCAATAAACTGCCACTGCGTTGGCAAAGATGCATTGATTGCATGGGTGATTACTTCGATTAATACAAATAAAAAATGCATGAAAAAAATTCGTTTAAATTTTTTCATACAAAACGGCAATTTCATAGGTAAAGACCTATTATTATCCAGTCACTGGGTTGTGGAGGTCAGATAGGCAATCGGTCCATGTAAAATACTGGTATTCAGCTGCATCCGGTTAGACTGGAAACCGACCCCAACATAGTTGGGAAAAGGCTAGGCAGATTGACTACAGTTTGTTTTCAAAATACTAGAAAAACAAAAACACTTCTAAATACTGAAAATTGTCACAAGGCTTGATGAGCATTGCGAATCGCTTTGCTTGACGTACCTCGGCCATCAGAGTTTTTAATTTCAATCGCTAGGTTCTTCAGGCGGCTGCAAGAACAGCAATAAAATTTTACCACATAGTAGACATTCGCACGGACGTAAAATTACCGCGGCGATTTTATTTCGCGCAATGGATTTTCAACACTCTACTAAGCGCCGAGAGTTGAAAATCCAACATGTGTTTTTTCGACGCGCTAGAATGCACTCTGTTGTTAAGTTGGATTCTCAACGCTCGGCTCAACAACGAGAGTTGAAAATCCAGTGCGCGAAAAAATCCCGCCGTGATATTTTTACGTCCGTGCGTACGTCGGCTAAATGTGTAAGGTACCTAAGCAGTATGACATATCTTTATAAAGCGCATTTTTATGTGGAGGTCAATATTTTAATTACTCGCTAGTGTAATTAGTTGATGTGCCTCCCATAAAATTTAACGGGGCACTGTTACAAAGAGTAACCAAGTTTAAATACCTAGGCCACATTGTTACTGAAGATTTAAAAGACAACTTGGATATGGAAAGGGAGCGCAGGGGGTTGGCTGTGAGGGGGAATATGGTAGCTCGAAGGTTTGCTGGTAGTTCAGTACCTGTTAAAATCACACTTTTCAAGGCTTACTGCCAATCTACACCAGCAGCGTCTGGGCTAATCATACCCAAAAAGCGGACAATACCCTGCGCATCCAATACAACAACGCTTTCAGGGTGATGTTGAAGCTTCCACCTTACTGTAGTGCGTCAGGCATGTTTGCGGATGCGCACACAGACGATTACTTCGCGATAATGCGTAAGTAAGTTGCGTCGCTACTACGCAGAGTTAGGGGAAGCACCAACAGCATCCTTAAGGTATTTGCGGATAGACTGGATGGGCTTGCGCTGGATAGGTTTGTCAAGCTGCATGTTATACATTCAGCTCGATAAATCTACCTGTGAATGATGCCTTTTTTTTGTTTTTTCATTTTGTGATGTTTGTGTTAAATTATTTTCTAAACTAAATTAAATTAAATTTATATCTACTAACATAGGTTTTTAAGTCATTTTTTTGTTACTAACATGCTATGGGCCTTTGTGTCTGATATTATAAGATTTTTATTTTTTATTTATTATTAGTCTGATCAATTATTATTTACACTGTTTGCCCATCGCACAATGTCAACGGGACGTTAACGAGAAACGAGATTATTCGAACTGAATATGACGTGCCGGTGGTGGTATGCGGTGGACACGCGGCCATAGTAAATAATATAGGTATTGAAATTGCTGATTTTTGATACCGGCTAGCGGCTAGTGTGAAGATATCAATATCTTTCATTCTATTTAGAATTCCAAATTCAAATTAATTTTAAAATATTATTAAAAAAATGTTATTTAAATTATTAATTAAATTAATATTAAAAAATAAACAGTTGTTCATTTGTTTTCCCGCCGTTTGATTTTTCTTTGATATCGATGTTTCTGTAACCATGGAAAAATCGAAAAAGCGCACTTTTTTCGAATACGAGTTCAGTCGTGGCACCAGCGCAGCATAGAGAGCACGCAATATATTACATGTATGGACCAGGTACCGCAAGTGAACACACGGCGCGTTTTTGGTTTGATCGCTTCCGTTCTGGAAATTTTTTATCTCAACAATGAGTCCCGGGGAAAGCTTCAAATCCAACGAGAAGGTGAAAAACGCCTTTAAAGAATTCATCGATTCCCGTCCCCAGGATACTAATATATTACAGAGGCATCAGCGAACTTTCTATTCTATTCTACGATAATGTTCCTTTTATTTTTTTTTTATTTTTTCCATGAAATACGGTAATTTCATAGATAAATACCTAAATATGTATCGTTACTTCGGCGCCGTCATCTCGTTCTCATTAGCGTCGACGCCGACGCACACAGGCGAAAAATCGATAAAAGTTGGCATAAACCTAATGTTCATTTAATTTGCTGGGTTTGTTGTTATTTTCATGAATAAATCTTAATTTAATTAATTTAACTGGGAAATAACATGTTCAAGAGTAACAGATTTTAATAATAACGGGATATGTATTAAATAAAACTTCGCTGTGAGAACATAAAGTATATTAAAAGAATATTGTTTTATGAAAAAATTTCATCTATTAGACTTAAGTCTAAAGGAGAGAAAGACGAATTTTTTTTTGAGATTAAAGTCCTTATTCCTGTTAAATAAGGGTCTGAAGATACCATGAGTCTATGGTATGTGTCTTCCATAGCCATTTTCCTTGAAAATTTTCTTGAGAATTGCTCTCTGTACTTTCTAATGTCCTTGTTGCGACTTTCTTGCGCATCTTCACTTAGAAGTCCTATAGCGATACCCATATTTTCAACAATTTGATGACCGTGGATCAATATTTTGTGTAACGTAGTTGGCATGTTAAACCACGGATAGTTTATGACAAATGCGGACGCTGTTTGAAGGCAAAAGTGTTTAAATTTTTCTGTGTGTATTCTATAACCACACGATAAAAGTTTTAATATAGTATGTAATCGATTAATAATATTTAAATTGATGCCAGTGATTTGAGAGACTTCTTCAGCGTGCTGGAACATTATGCGTGCTGTATTGCCGTCTGTTGACGTCCCTCCTCCCTGTCTCGGTTTGTCCACATGTAGTCCAAGTTTTTCTATGAATTCTTTCTGAATTCGTTTCTTTTCTGAAGCAACGATCTCTTTATCTCTTTCGCCTCTTGCTTGCCACTTGGCAAGTTTTAATTTATATGCCAGATGTAACACGCATTCAGCTAATCTTATCCAGGCATGGAGGGAAGAAATGCCATATTCTAAATTTTCGGTCTTCACTGGTTTTCTTAAACAAACGTTTATTTTGTTAAAATCCTTGCTTGTGGCTCCACAAAGGTAACAACGCATCGCTGAGCTGGTATCAGTTAGAGCGTTTATCATTTTTCCGTCTACCATTGTTAATTTTAGGTCGTGTTTAATGCACCATTCCTCATTTTTTGTTGGCAAAAGGTTTGCTCTCTCTAATTGTAAATTTGCAGCTTCTTGTCTTGAGAGTTCAGATGTTTCAGGAGCCATCTGAAGCCTCAAAGGCCGGCAGTATCGTGGTGAAGAAGGCCGTGGATTTTGCCAGACAAGTACATTATTCGTAGTTATTACACGTATCGGCACTATTGTCGTAACCATCATGTGTTCGTCCGATGATTCTTGGTCTTGAAACTTTTGTTTATATTGGGAATGGCTTCCAGATCCGTCACATCCCCACTTTGAAATAAGGCACAGGTCTTGCCTCTGATTGGGATGCAAATGTAAAATCACTTCTTTTAGAGAAAGCAACAGTCTTTCAGCAGTGTGGTTTAAAAGATTTTGAAGAGATACTTCAGCTTTTATTTCAGTACACATAATACCTTCGGGGTAACACTTCTTTTTAGCTTCTGTTACAGACTCGTAATTAGGGTAAAGATTGCAATTTAACTCTAATGCAGACTTACGCAATAAATTGTATTGGTGTTTTGTTAGGTGGCTTTCAATAACTAAAGATAAAGCTTTGTCTGGGGTATAGCGTGCATGTGGTCCATCAACTGATTTTAGAGTTGTACCTGTAGAAATATCTTTTATCAATTTAGATTTATTAACTTCTCCTGCTGCGCGGTATTCCATTTGTGCAGCAAAAGCTAATTCAGCAGGTGTCAAATTCTTCCTAACGTCTTCGGTCTTTTTGCGTTTCGTACGTTCAGAACAGTCTTCAAAGTCTTTAACAGGACGACCACCCGAACCACTACTTCTTTTTTGTCCTGTGTTCGGTACAGGAAATGTAACAAACGTTTCAAACCAATTTTTATTAGAGTTTTTACATCGCTCAAAGTTTTTATGTGATGTTTCTAGCTTTTTTTTGTATGTGTAAACCAGTTTGCTTAAAACACTCTTTATGTCACTTGACAATTCCGGCACTCTTAGGGCATTTGCAACTTTGTTACACAAGTAATGCATTCTGTCAACATCCCTCTTAGACTGACACTCTCGGTAGTAACTCACAAGAGTTATTCTGCTAAAACATATTTCTTCATTGTTGGATCCTAGAAAGAAGAAGTAAAATAAAAAAAAAAACCATAGCAGAAATTGTAATATAGTTGTCACTAATAGATAGGCTAATTCATTAGGGAGATTTTAGTACACATTTTATATATTTTTTGTATAAATTAGCTCAGGTATCACGCTGCCTCTCGATCCAGATGAAACAAAATCCCCCCCTCGAAAGCTTACTAGACGTGCATTGTTAAAATCGTTCTAGTTACATGGAAGTGATGTATTGAATAAATATTCCTTTCTATTAAATCTAAAAAAAAGTCTTAAACACTCTATGTATATCTACAAAAACAAACCCGTGCTAAGCCGAGACGTGTAGTTAATACTTAGTTGAGTTACACAGGAGACTCAATATTAATTCTCATTCAAACGCATATTTTGTTAAAGCGTCTAAATTGGTCGCCTTTAAAAGTTACTTTTATTAATTAAGCAGTAAATAAAGAGTGCAGCGAAGGTAATTTTAAGGAATGAAATGGCAGGAAATTAAACTTTTACTCTATGAGAATATCTCTGTTCATAAAAAAAATACTGATTTCGTAAAAAAATCTTAACAAATGAAAGATCTGACTTATAAATTTTGATCACTATAAAAATAAACAATTATTACCTCCTGGAAGGGCATCCATTGTTGAAACACCAATAATTTCACTACAACTTACAATATTCTAACTTGAAATATAACAATAATTGCTTAAAACACATCCGCCGCTTAACAAGTCAAACTTTGGACTAAGATGGCGTCCGTTCGGTGACTCACAGCCGGCCGGCGCAGGCGCAGGTAGCTAGGCCCGTTCATTGAGTCGTAAGATGCAACAATTAGAAAAGGTTTTATGACATTTTTATTTTTTTAGTTAATGCCAGCTTTTATCGATCTTTCGCCTGTGTGGACGTCCCACGGTTCAGAAAGTCTCTTTATGAATTTGTTGAATACAGATACAGTATTTTACATGGAGCGACTGCCTAACTGACCACCACAACCCAGTTACTGGGTAATACTCCTTGGTAAGACTGGTTGTCAGACTTTCGGGCTTCTGACGACCCGAACCGACTGTCAAAGATCCACGAATAACAGCCGGGACCAACGGCTTAACATGCTTTCCGAGGGGTCTTGGTATGTAAAAATGGTCACCCATCCACGGACCAACCGCGGCAAGCGTAGCTTAACCTGACCGATCGATCCGAGCGGCTGTTAATTACTTAGCCACAAATGTTTAATAAAAAAGTCTTCCACATTACGAACACGCTGTATAACTAGATTATTAGTTCATATTAGTCACAGAATGGCACACCACAGTCACAGATGTTATTATAGCCACACCCACAGACTACTCTTAGGTAAATAATCATAATTACCCACTATTACACTGACTCACAGAAGGTAACCGTACTACTCTATAACCATATTTCTTACTTCTGTTTGCGTCCTACTTGCATGTTACCGCATGCCTGTACGTCGATTCTATAAAATTCAAACAACATCTCGCATCTCACATCGCTATTCACTCTCACTCGTAAAGTAGATGCTCTTTATTTGACACTTTGAATCGGCAGGGCTATTCTGTACAAATCTCACCGTGAAAACCTAGGTGAAGTGAGTTGTCATTCTACCTGATGCTAGCGATTGACACATTGACAGCTCACTCCACGTTCACTTCACCTAAGTTTTCACGGTGAGATTTACACAGAATAGCACTGCTGCCGGTCGATTCTGTAAAAATCTCACCGTGAAAACTTAGGTGAAGTGTGTTTGTTTTTGCTAGGAATTGACACTATTGACAGCTCACTCTTCGCTCACTTCACCTAAGTTTTCACGGTGAGATGGTTACAGAATCGCACTGCTGGTTACCTTATTGAATGCCACTTCTTACGTCATCTCATACTTTATCTGCCAAACTCTTACGGTCAATTTAGTTCAACTCGCTGACACGCTCGCAAGCACAGAACAGAGAGGCAATTCCCGTATTTTTAATAACGTTCGCATTCTCATCTCAGTCTCAATATGTCAAAAATTGTTTAGCGTTTACCTACATTTTTGACATTTGATTGTCGCTGGCACGAGATTGCGACTTGAATTTGAACGTTTTTAGGTACGAGAATTGGCCTTCAGATAAAGAGCAAAGAACAGATAAAAAACTTTATAACAGCGCAACAAGGCATAATTCTTTTTTTTTCGCGGAGCGTCGTACGTTGTCACAGTGAGAGCGCGATTACTGGCCGGTAAAACAAATTTCGGCCGACATTTGTGTGTCTACACATACGTGCGGCGCGCCTGCCCCGCCCACAAGGCCCTTCTAACCTCTTTATCTTTTCTGTGCTCGCAAGGGTAGCGCTAGTGTAAATTCGAATTATCAACCGAGTTTTTAGAATGCAGTAGAACTCACAGTGGATTCAGATTCGAAATTTAGAATGAGGTCTTACAGAATCACACGACAGCACCTGCACTGCACAAAGCAAGGATCCGATTTTTTATTGCAAATTTTTTGTACGCGGCTAGATCATCTCACCTCTTTTCTTGGGCTGCCCTCAGCGGTTCCGTCCATCCTCAGGCACCCACCGTGGAGACTGTTGCCCAGCGGTCGCTATGCATGCAGCTGACATGAGCCACCCAATCCCATTTTAGCTTGGCAGCCTGTTTGCCTACGTCTAGGATCCCCGTTTTGGAGCGCAGCGTGGTGTGGGTTGGATCGAGGTGGCCCTGGAAAAGGATGCTTGGTAGGATTTGGGAGAGGTCTTTGTTCAGCATTGGGGCAGTGTAGGGGCTAACATAAAAAAAAAGTTGTATGTAAAGCTAAGCCAAGCCATCTCAATTTTTCTTCCGATATAAAGGCTCCTACACACAGTGCCAGCGGCACGGACCACCGGCTTTGCCGAACGGCACGTGCCGCCGGCTTTTGCCGGCCGTTTTTGCGTTTGTCCGGCGGCTAGGCCGGGGCTCTGCTCTGCCTTTACTGATTTGAGCCATACCTACAGAATAGGGATATCGATGCCTGGTTAAAAAAAAAGAAATTCTATTTAGTCCGACACATCAGTCAGATAATGATAACATATTAGACACGTATTTTTTGCTTTATCATATTAATAAAAAATTACTTAGTTGTCACGCATTAAAGTTGGGAAGTGCACTTCTACGTATCAAATCGTACAGTAAATTTATGCATATAACTTCGTATACATAATGTATTTATACTAAAACCTTCCTGAAAGTATGTAGATCACGTTAGTGAAAGAATGATGAAAATTGGTTTATTGGTTTTTGAGAAAATCGCGGACATACAAACAAACATACATAGGTACAGTCAACAAAAGAGATATCTAGGCAGGGTAGAGTAACATATTTGTATGTGACTTGCTTCATTTTCAATTTTATATATAATATATTACTTTGTTTTTGCATTACTCCTACATTGTAACACACCAACACAAAATTGTATATTGTCACGAAATTGAACATGAAGCAATTCACATACAAAGATGTTAGTTTAACCTACCTAGATATCTCTTTTGTTGACTGTAGATACATGTATACGGGTCGAATACAGAACCTCCATTTTTGAAGTCGGTTAAAAAAAAGAAAAAATTTGTGTCCAATATTTGTAAAATTGATCTTTAGGACGGACAAAAAACATTTAAGTCATCATCCCTATTGCATATCGGCACGGCTAGGGCGGGTTGCTACAGCGCTATACTTTAGCAGTCTTCAATGAACTATTAAATATTTTATGAGTGGCCTTGTGACTTCGTTGCACGTAAGTATAGTTTACAGTTTTATGAGATGAAAAGTACCGTACCTGATGTAGTAAAACTTAGGTCATTATATATTTTATAACTGTTTCATTGTACAACTAATGTTACATAGTAAATAAAATACAGCAACCACACGTCCGCACATCAGGATAACAAGCTTAAAATGCCCACGTTCGTCGAGTGTTGCCCACTCATCATATCGATTCACGATTCTTCAAATCGATTGTACAGAGGCCAGCACATCAAGCTACCAAAATCTGTCAAATTTCTTTGATAGATTTTCAACGTTACCACAAAGAAATAAGGTTCATATTCAATTGGGAAAATTTGACAGATTGGGGTAGCTTGATGTGCTGGCCTCTGTACCTAGTAATCATTGGGATATTTCATTGTAATCTTATTTCATTATTTAAAATGTTTTATTAACAGCTATTAAAAAATCATAAACCTTACATTAACTTTCAATCAAACATCCAAATCAATTTTTCAGTTTAATCGTGAAGAACTGAAGACCAGTACCTGAAAGCCAGAGGAAGTACCCCTATCGAAGAAGAAGAGGCTTTTTCCTCTAAAACAGAATATCGAGTAAAACCCAGTCTCACATTATGACTAGCAAGCCAAGAACTGTAGTATATACTTTGCAAATTACTCGGCGTTTAATAATTATATAGATATTTGCATAATCGCTTTTATATGGATACGTTGAGATCCGGTAAAATTGAATTAGAGTGAGGACTGGGTGCTGTGGCGTAATATAGAGTCGCCTATGTTCAGCAGAAGGCGGATTGAAGAGGAACGTGATTTTATTATTTTCATTTAAGATACATAAATCCAGGCTCGAAGGAGGAGGAGATGCTCGTGGCTAAGTAACAACAGCCGCACGGGTCGATCCATCAGGTTAAGCTACGCTTGCCGGGGTTGGTCCGTGGATGGGTGACCATCTTTACATACCGAAACTCCTCCGTGCCTCGGAAAGCACGTTAAGCCGTTGGTCCCGGCTGTCATTCGTGGATATTTGACAGTCGTTACGGGTCGTCAGAAGCCCGAAAGTCTGACAACCAGTCTTACCATGGGGTATTGTATTACTCAGTAACTGGGATGTGGAGGTCAGGAGCTAGACCACCACCCCTTAAAGCAGTATTATTTTAATCTTACATGAGTGTGGGAAACAGATGGAGCTAGACGTCCTGTATAGCTCCATCTCTTTCTCACACTGAAGTAACATTAAAATAATACTGCTTTAAGAAGTGGTGGTTGGCCCCCTGATAGGCAGTCGCTCCATGTAAAATACAGCTGCATCTGCTGGTATTCAGCTGCATCCGCTTAGACTAGAAGCCGACCCCAACATAGTTGGGAAAAGGCTAGGCAGATGACGATACATAAATCCAGGCCAAGAAAAAAAAAAAGAAAAAAGAGTTACATTATAAAGTTCATTCGTGTGCATCAGCATCCAGATCATTTCTAGCTAATACTTAAATGAATTTTCATCGGAACGGCACCCTAATTGCGTAACACACTATCAATCGGAATCGGTTTTAATTTTGACAGTTCAACAAGATTCATTGCGTTATTTACGGTGTTAATGAGAAGACAAATTTTTAGAACATAATAAAGCAATGGATTAGCAATTTGCTTCAAAATGATTCAGATTCCAATCGATAGTGTGTTACGAAATTAGGGTGCGGTACAAGTACCTATACAAAGTAAGGGTGTATTCATGTAGCACGCTGGTAACCCGCGCCGATATGTCAACGCTAATTGGCGCCGACAAGCGCTGGTTATCAACGCTGGTCGGCGCTAGCAGTTTTCATACTTTCTGCAAAATCAGCGCGATCTGACTAGTTCCTAACTGATTAGTATAGGAGCCCAAAAGCGCTGGCATATCGGCGCCGGTTACATGAATACATCCTTCACAGACCAACGTCACCGTCAAAGCCCATCATCGCCATAAACATCGCGGTAATTATTCCGATAACTATAGTGATAAATTGAGTGGCCACACTTGAACGCCACCACCGAGTTAGCGCCACGCCAATCGGTAATGTGAATACCGTTATAAAATTATCGCGATAAGTTGTGGCTACACCTACGGCCTACGTCCATCATCGTGATAATCAACGGCATATCCCGTTGGTGTGGCCACGACATTACAACTTGATATTATTCCAAGTAGCTATCCATAATATTTAAATGACAAATTTTAATTATAATGATGACTGTTTTCATGATATTATGTGACATACTAAATAATTTTGTTAATTTTGATTATTGTTGTATTAATGAATTAGTGACATTATTTTTTTTGTTTTGTATTTTTTTGGTTCTTTTTATTTTATTTAAATTTGTAATTTTTAGTGATTAACCGACTTTTGATTTTTTATAATGCCTTTGATATTTTTTATGCCCTTTGGCGGGACACAGCTCGGATCTTATTTATTATAACACCTTCTGTATGTACCTTGTGTTCACGAAATAAATGAATTTGAATTTGAATTTGAACATAGTTATAGTCATACTAAAAAGTGAAATTAAATAAATTAGTAAAAAGATACTGTCACAAATCTGCATGTCAAACATGGCATCATAATATGACCTTGCACAGCCTTGCACTGAGGCCATTATGGTGTTACGAATTCTTTTTTCAAAATATTTTTTACAAACTTCTTCATCTGTTGCAACAACAAGCCGACAATTTCGAATATTTACTTCTACTTTTCGATCGATTATATTTGTGGTCTAGTTAGCAAAATTGGCTAATTACTGACGATTATTGAAACAGATAAGCTATACGTACGTAATTATCACCAACGGTTTAATTTTAGTAAGTGCTCTGTAATTATTGTTCTGTTCTGCTAAGTGTTTTTAGTTTGTGTATTTGTTATTTCGTGATTGGCGCTTCCGGCATTTAATAATGCCAACTGGCAACTAATTACTTATACCTACTCAACTATGCCATGCGGAATGCGTGGTTTCCGATTTAGAACTCTTTTGACTGTTATGATGACATGCTCATGAAATATCAGTTTTATTGGCAGATAATATACGGTACAAGTTTTTTACACACGGCTACACATCGAGCTATACATTTCCAGTTTACACTCACCTCTCATTGTAAGGAAATCCTATACAATGCAAGATCAGCTTATACTGGAAATGTATAGCTTGATTTGGTAACCGTACGTACCTCGGTCGATCCTCGGTCGACGACGCTCCGCTCGAGTGAAAAAAGAGAAAACAAATTTTCCCTGATAAGACATCTAGCTAGATCGATTTTTCGGTATAGTCCTATCTCGGCTCCGTCCCATCTCGGCACCTATAATTTTATCGGGATCTTTTGTGGGCATGATAAATAAATTCATGGGTGCCGAGATGGGACTATACCGATTTTTCGCACCCGTAAATTATAAAAAAAAGTATAATTATGCAAGTTTCATCGAGATCGTTAAGAGCCGTTTTAGAGAACATGATTACAAATAATATACAAATATGGCTCATTTGTAATAGTGTAGAATTGCTTAGTTTAAAGAGATTCCGAGTTACGAATAGGTATAACAGTTTTGGCGAAAAACCAAATATAATAACCAGCATAATAATTTTCTGCGTAAGCTTTTGCACGTCTAGTGCTTGATCAAGACCTTCCTATTTGAACCACTATCAACCCTATTACACATCAAATCATCTTCTCTCAGAATAGAAAGAATGAAATCGGAAGACAGCTTCACTTTCATTCAATAACATAGGAACATATCTATTTGCAAAACGTAACAAAAAACTGTTGTAACGCTTAAAACTGATTAATAGCTCTTTGATAAATGGAGCGAGAAATCAAAGAGTGCTCACACGCATACAACGGATTGGTACGGCTAGACCGTGAGGCAAACTTAACATGCGGTGGACGCCACCCTTAATACAACTGCTAAAGGTGGAAAATCGTGTGGAGGTTATGTAAATGGGTTGGTAAATAGATCTGTGACGTATGACGAACGCAATGCCACAGTTGCCAAAGTGCATGTAAGTCGAGGTGTGCAACTAGTGGCCTATGGATACAATTACCGTTCCTTTATAATTAAGATTTTTTAACAACAATCGATTAGACGTGTGGATATTGGAATTTTAGTTTCGTAATAGGTGATATTTTTTTCAGGGCTGATTGAGCTGGAAGAAAGGTGGCATGAAAATTTTGGTTGGCCATCAAATCATTACTTCGCATTATAATTTCCTTAGGACTTCAGTCTGTTAGTACCGAATTAAAATAACATTTTAAATCTTACAAAGATTTAATTCGTCGTCATAATCATTTCAGAAGAACGACGTTCAATGTTGGACATGGGCCTCTGCCAAGCACCGCCACTTCGACCGGTTCTGTGCTCCTCGCATCCAGTGGATTCCTGCGGCCTTCACAAGGGCATCGGAAGATTTTATTCACCTGTTGGTATCGTCATAATATACGTATTCGTCAAGTGGTGTAAGCTACTCGTATTAGACCTTTTTGATGTTTTAGCTACAACCTTGGGTACCTATACTCCATTTACAATAAGATTAGACATTTAAACAAACCTTTTTAACCGACTTCAAAAAGGAGGAGGTTCTCAATCCGTCGAAACCTTTTTATTTTTTTTTATGTATGTTCCCCGATTACTCGAAGATGGCTAGACAGATTTGGATTTTTTTTTTGTTTTATTCGAGAGGGTATACATCACAGTTGGTCCCATATAAAGTTGATTAACTTTGCTTGGGTAGTTTTTGAGTTAGCTTCAATAATAGGTACGTATTTTTTCCCCATTTTTATATGGATGATGTTCTAGTTTGTTTTGCGGGTAGTGGTATTAAAATTTGTGTGGGGTAGGTACACAACTAAAAAGTGAAAAATAAAGACTTTTTTACAAAAAAATACAACCGACTTCCAAAAACAACACTACAAAGTGAAAAATAACTTTAACTTCGGAAGTAGCTAGCAAAAAACGAAAATACATTTAACGACACCGACTTCCGAAATTAAAGTTATTTTTCACTTTGTAGTGTTGTTTTTGGAAGTCGGTTGTATTTTTTTTGTAAAAAAGTCTTTTTTACAGTCGGTTCAACCGATTTTGACTTCTATTCCATAGGTTTAACTCTTAAAATGTCGATTGCACACCATGTGTACAGATAACAATAGAATTTCAATTGTGTCTGCTAATTAGCGCGCGACGGGTAAGGATTAAAGGCAAGAAAGTGGTTACAATACCAACTGTTTTGTCTGCAGCTGCCAATTGTTATGCCATCAACGCAATAGAAGTCAAAATCGGTTGAACAAACTTTAAAAAAGGTTTGTTTAAATGTCTAATGTTATTGTAAATGGAGTATAGTGTAGTCTGGTTTTCTACCATCTGCAAGTTACAGGGTAGATATATTAGAAAGGTGTGGTTAAATTTAAGAGTAAGGGTAGGGTAGGGTATACAAACCATGAAACCGAACGACTTTCTCCATGGGACCAACATCGTTATTAAGAAAAAGTTATCAGCTTCATTCATTTGGGTCGAGTACCTAGGTAGATTTTGTACGGGACATCTGATATTTTTTTCTCGATTATGATGTTGGTCCCATGGAGAAAGTTGTTCAGTTTGATGGTCTGTACCACACCTTTTCGATACACCTTTTATTTTTAACCGACTTCAAAAAAGCAGGTTATGTATTCGACCCGTATGTATGTATGTATGTATGTTTGTTTGTCCGCGATTTTCTCAAAAACTAATGAACCAATTTTGATGATTCTTTCATTATCGTGATCTACATACTTTCAGGAAGGTTTTAGTATATAATACATTATGTAATTGTTCTTATGTACGAAGTTATATGCATAAATGTACTGTATCTCCGGAATTTCTTAGCCGATTTTATAATGTTTTTTTTTTTCGTTCGTCTTGTGATTGTATATTCAACTAAAAAAATGGAAAAATAAATTTACTTTAAAAAAAAGTAAAAACCGACTTCAAAACCAAAAACGAATAAAATAACTTTCACAAAACACTTAACAGCTTCTGAAGTCGGTGTCTTCAATTCTTCAATACACTTTAGCTTGACACCGACTTTCAGAAGCTATTAAGTGTTTTATGAAAGTTATTTTATTCGTTTGTGGTTTTGAAGTCGATTTTTACTTTTTTAAAAGTAAATTTTTAAAATTTCGTTCGCCGGTGTGCATCAGGATCGGCACTGATACTTTATTTCTAATATTTCCACGCACTTCTTACACTGCATTTTCCGCTCTACAAAGCCATAAGATGTTTTATCTCATATAAGCGTCACTGTTGCGTAAAAACCTATGCAGTGGAGTAAACGCTTCGGTTTTTATCGTGCTATGAACGACTACTTCCTCTCAGTAATAGGACATTGTGTGACGTAATAGCTCTTATTACGTGCACTATCAGTATATATCCGTGTTGCATAGCTGCTGAGATTGTCGTGGGAGCTAGCCTTTAGAAATTATCGTCTGGTTCTGCGCGCGAGTTTAGGGCTCTAGTATACTAACGAATGGGAAATACTATTAGAATTATTTACTTTGAGTTAGATTTTAAATCACTTTTAAACAAGACACTTTCATAACGATTACGCAGACGATGGTTTTTCTATCTGACTGCCGCTGAGTAGAAATAACGAAGCAAATATAGACAAAGCAGATTTTAAAAAAGTTTTTTTTTTTAAAATAAGCTTTTAATAATAATAATAATAATAACCCCACCGCCGCCGCCGTATCTCGACGTTGACGTCGTGGTGGGGCTTGCGCGCTTCCAAACTGGGTCTGTGCCGGTGGAGTTTACTTTGCCGAAACAGGTCTAGGGTGAGGAGCCAGACCAAGAGAGATACGTGAACCCGCAGGGCAGCATGTGGCGAGCTGTTGGGCAGTAGCGACCCCACGGATCCTATTTCCCGGGAGAAGTCTTGTTCTTCACCTCTGGCTTGCCTTTATTGGCCGGCTTGAGTGGAGATTCGCAAGAGCAAACGTGCTCGGAGGAAGGAAGTATTCCAGTAAGTGCTTGTAGGGATCTTGACCATCTTTCGGGCTCTGGGATTGTTCTGAAAGCCTTGGAATAACTCTCCACTCCTCAAGCACCTCAGGACATGTTGCCCCTTGTCGCTACGTCACTATGTGCTAGCGACCGTTTCCGGGGGCCCATTATTGAGTGTGCAAGTCACCCCCTGCCAATTTATCTGTGTATATTATATAACATTGGTCAGGCAGGGGACATAGTTCTTCCATAGTTCAAGGTACCCAATCCATGTAGCCACCCAAACCCATAGGCCCAATGTGTTTTGTTTTCATGTTCTGCAATAGTTCCGCACCAACCGGGGGTTGTCCTTGGGTGCACTTGCATAGTGCATACAGGGATAATCGTCGGCTGGTGCCTCCTCGTCTTTTAAAATTGTCTAAGGGGCCTCTGCAAGTTGGCTTCAGCCCCTCGTACGCCTACCAAAGGTCCGGGACCCCAGGGTGCCGAGATAATCCAAAGGCAATATAATAATAATAATAAACCATTTATTTCAGGCGACACTGGCCCATAGATAAATACCTTAACCTAAACATATTTGAATATAAACAAAACTTGTGTTAATAAAAAACTTTTTTACAAAAAAATACAACCGACTTCCAGAAACTACACACTACAAAGTGAAAAATAACTTTAATTTCGGAAGTCAGTGTCTGGTTAAATGTATTCTTTTTTTCTTTCTTTCTTCTTTCTTTCTATTTTCGTTTTTTGCCACCGACTTCCGAAATTAAAGATATTTTTCACTTTGTAGTGTTGTTTTTGGAAGTCGGTTGTATTTTTTTGTAAAAAAGTTTTTATTTTTCACTTTTTAGTTGTGGTACCTACCCCACACAAATTCTAATTCCACTACCTGCAAAACAAACTAGAACATCATCCATATAAAAGTGGGGAAAAATACGTATTATTGAAGCTAACTCAAAAATTACCCAAGCAAAGTTAATCAATTTTATATGGAACCAACTTTGATGTATACCCTCTCGAATAAAATGAAAATTATTCAAATCGGACGACTCTGTAAAAGGTTAAGCGTGGACATACGTCAAAAAAAAAAGTGTCGAATTGAGAACCTCCTCCTTTTTTTTTCGTCGGTTAAAAACTAACACTTGGTGACAAACCAATAACAAAGCGGATTATGAATAGAAGATTATTCTTACAGGGTTATGAATTGAATATGCCATCACCCTGTCTTTTTCAGAATCAATAATAGGTTGGTTGTAAAATTTTGCAAAACATATTAAGTTACCAGTCTAGCCAGCAGTCTTTTTTATTATTTTCATTGAGATACCAGATCTGAAAGCCGCTGACGTCGATGCCTGCCTAGTGCTGCAGGCTGTGAAGTTCCGACGAATTGAGAACCTCCTCCTTTTTAAAGTCGGTTAAAAATAGCCAGTCAGTTTAGTAGTCAGGTTATCATGTAGGACCACAGTTCTTGTCAACACGAATCAAACTCTATAGGGTTGCGTCGTATTTATTACTGCAAGTTCCTGTGGCCACCTTCCGGCTTCATCATCAGATCAGCTCCATGTCATAATAATATTGCATTGTCATATGATTTACATTTGCATGTACAGGTCAATGGGAAACCGGGAAGTGGGTCTAATTTAACTGGCAAGATTAGAGTGTAAAGATAGACACCGGGACAGGTGAAACTAAATAAAAGTTTGTAATAATAAAGTAGGCTTCTCAAATAAATAAAACGTTTCTACTGCTGAACAGAAGAAGTCGCATAAGCATTATCAGCCTATAATGTTCCCATTGCTGGGACACAGGCCTCCTCTCGTTGAGAGGGAGTGGGCCGTAATCCACCACGCGGGCCCAGTGCGGGTTGGTAGATGTCACATGTCTTCGAATTTTTAGCTCTAAGACATTTAGTTTTCTCACGATGTTTTCCTTTAACGTTTTGAGAGTAGTGATGATGAAATAATTTACACAAAGTAAAGCGCCGGTCGGGGTTCGAACCTACGACCTACAAACTCGTAAGTCGCGGCTGCTACCACTGGGTCACCACTGCTCCAAAATTTAACTTGCAAGATTAGATTACAGACAGACAGGTGAAACTAAAGCGCTGTCAGTGAAGGCTGGGCATACCTTAGCGACCACGGCTTATTTTAATTTAATTTAAATATTTGAATTGTTTTTTTTTAAGGACGCTTTTAACGTTCTGCATTGTTCTCACATGTAAAATTTCAACATGAATGATGTGACCATTATTTTGTAACCATATCTTGATTTAAAAGAGTGTCCGTGGAGTTTCTTGCCCGTTCTTCTCCATAAGTACCTACTATGCTTTGGAATGGGCGCCTAGCTTCATCTTTCTGACTGACCGACCCCTTGACAATTCAAAAGTGCCTGTAATTGGTTTAATTGAAATAAATGCTTTGAGTTTGAGTTGAGTTTAAATCAATCTGCTTAGCCTTTTCCCAACTATGCTGGGGTCGGCTTCCAGTCTAACCAGATGCAGCTGAATACCAGTATTTTATATGCAGAACCTGCCTATCTGACCTCCACAACCCAATTACTGTGTAAAGATACCCCTTGGTAAGACTGGTTGTCAGACTTTCGGGTTTCTGACGACCCGTAATGACTGTCAAAGATCCACGTATGACAGCCGAGAACAACGGCTTAACGTGCTTTCCGAGGCACGGAGGAGTCTCGGTATGTAAAGATGGTCACCCATCCACGGACCAACCCCGGCAAGCGTAGCTTAACCTGATGGATCGACCCGTACGGCTGTTATTACTTATCCACGAGCTTCTCCAGGCGAAACTAAATAAAAACTTGTAATAATAAGGTAGGATTCTCAAATCAATAAAATGGTTCTACAGCTGAACAAAAAGAGTCGCACAATACCTACTGCACTAAAACCCCGCTTATCACCGAAACCTATCATTGCATAAGGGCGAGCTAGACGTAGGAAGATATTTTGATGACATAATATCCTGAATGGTATGTTAGCAACTGTCGCAAAAAATAACGAAGATTTCGATTAATTCAGTTCAGGGCATAATAAATTCCGTGATGACCTAGACACCAAAATATTTGCGAAAAGGCAAGGAGAAGCACAAGCTCTTATTAAAATTAATTGAGACAATAATAGCACGATAAAAAATTACAACTTAATTCCAGCCATTAACCGGCCATCAGCCATTCGTCGGTAAGTTTATAAAGTGTGAAGAATTAAAGTAACAGCGGGGTATCAATAACAATTTTGTGTATGATGTATGGAGTGGAAATTACTTGCAGACGTGTTCAGCCCTTATTTGTATTGTATGTAGCGTCAATTTAATATGAACGAGCTTTACCCGTGGAATCGCTCGCAAATTATGTTTGTTCTTGCAAACTAACAAACATCGCCATCGACCATATCAAATATTTAGGCATCACGATTGACACAAACCTGAACTTCCGCAAACACATCGATTTATTATGCACCAGAGTGCGTAAACTAATATACATTTTTAAAAATTTACGTAACTTTGCCGACTTTAAATTAATTAGACAGGTTTATTTGGCTTTGTGTCAATCTATTATTACCTACTGCATAACGTCTTGGGGTGGTGCCGCTAAATCAATTTTACTGCACTTAGAACGCGCCCAAAGAGCAGTTTTAAAAGTTGCTACTTTTCGTCCATTTAGGTTTCCTACACACCAGCTTTATATGGCATGTAAGGTGCTAACAGTACGTCAATTATTTGTTTTGAATGTAGTTTTATTCCAACACACTGATGTTTATTTTTACCCAGTACCTTCAGATAGGAGAAGAAAAGATTTAGTTTGTGCTACCTCTCAGACTAAACATGCTTTTGCTAAGCGTTTTTATTTATTTTTAGGACCCTACTTGTATAACAAGATTAACAGAGTGCTAAAGATTTATAGTTTAAGTTACAATAGGTGTAATTTATTATTACAGGAATATTTGGCAAAACTCAATTACGCAGACACGGAAAAACTACTAGAAATCTTAAAGTAGTTCTGTTTACCTACTCTAATATAAGTCTCTGCCTTTACCTAATTAATAATAGTCTCTACTTTATCTACTTTAACATTATTCGTTTATTTTATTTAAACATATCTTACATAATCTAGTTTTAAAATAATAATACCCAAATATTATAGTTGCTTACTCTTCACTGAAAATAGTATATCTTCTGTTTAATTTAGTTTCTAATTTTATTGTTGTCTTCTTTTTAAATGTTTGATGTAAATTGATGGCCTGAAACACAGGTTTTCATAAACCTAGATCAGGCAGGTCTACATTACAGTTAGAATTAAATTTTCCTCGATTGTAATTATTTTAAATCTTATTTTTACTTTATACTTCAATAAATTTTATTTTTATTTTATTTTTTTATTTATCGCACCTTCAGTTCGATGTTTGGTATTGTTAAAGTAAGATGGTGCAACCCACCTTTGTTAAAGTTCCTGTTAGACAAAATATGGGTTCTTCCATGTGACAATTTGTTAGCTGACGTCATAACTTTAACTGTAACTTTAACCGCCCACGATTCGCTGGTTAAAGTTATTGTTAAATATCTGTCACTTCTGTCAGTCGCGTCGAATGTCATGTCCCTGCTCCAAACATTTGACATGACGGTGCAACAGCAGGTAGTCATTCTATGGTCATATTAACTTTGACGGAAACTATAAGCCCACGTTCGCACGGACGTAAAAATATCGCGGCGGGATTTTCAACTCTCGTTGTTGAGCCGAGCGTTGAGAATGTAACTTAACAACAACAGAGTGCATTGTAGCGCGTCGAAAAAACACACTGTTGGATTCTCAACTCTCGGAGCTAAGCAGAGTGTTGAAAATCCAGTGCGCGAAATAAAATCGCCGGATATTTTTACGTCCGTGCGAACGTCGACTAACGTAGTCCTTGGTGCAACCCACCCTAAGCCTCTATTTCACTCGTTTATTGATATGATGAAATAGATCAGTGTCATCGACCTGAAAACAAATAGTAAGCCAATCAAGTTGGTAAGGTTGTTTGTGGCAGCATTGAATAGGTACACGCTCAGGATGCACCAGAGTTGAGTGAGTCCACCTCAATCTCTGCTTCTATCGGTTGGCACTCGGAGATGCTAAATAAATTCGATCTTACATACTCACGCCTTCTTCCCATGGAGGTAGGCAGAAACTACAGAACGCCACCTCCTACGATCCTTACATACTCCTTTTGCCTCGTTAACGTTCAGATATCTGGTCATGTAATGGTCATACACGCACGCCGGTTGCGAGTACTATGCACCTTTTTTTTTTTTTTTTTTTTGGATGGGAAACCATCAAATGACCTCCCGCTCTGTGCAGAGCGGGAGGGCGTGTCAGACTTTTACTGACTAAAACCCACCCGTGTTCCTGCAGTTGCCTGTGCCAGGGCCACGGTATCTATATATGTATGTATCGGTACTATGCACCTGACTTTTCTGAAGAACATCACCAATAAGGTCACTATATGTCTTCCTAAGGCGTCCGCTCCTTTTTTTTTTTTTTTTTTTTTGTGGATGGGAAATCATCAAATGACTTCTCCCGCTCCGGGCAGAGCGGGAGGGCGTGTCAGACTTTTACTGACTAAAACCCACCCGTGTTCCTTCAGTTGCCCGTGCCAGGGCCACGGTATCTCTTTCGAACTGCCCGCGACCCCGGCGGCATCGGCCAATTGACCCCGTCACTGCTGACATCTCTTTGAGGCGCGCGTGGAACACAACGCGCCGTCGACCCGGGCCTGTTCCTTACCGGACGGCGAGCTGCCCATTACTCGTCGTCTGCAAGCCCGAAGGCGTCCGCTCCTAGCGTTTCCACTCAGTCCATAAGTTAGAATTGACCTCAAATCTAGCGATTTCATGAAATCATGAGGTTTGAGGTCAATTCTAACTTATGGAGTTGTATTGCTGATTCTAATGATTATTATTCTGTAAAGCCAAGTTAGTTACGCCCGCGAATCATATTTTATTCAAAATACAACCTGCCACTGACCTGCAAATTGCAAAAAACGTAAGAAAATTTTTATTTTCGCGGGCTACCTTAGCGCATTTTAGTTTGTATCTATGGTAAGTTCTATTTACTTAGTACGGGCATTAAGCCTATATCGAACGACCAGTGTTGTTACGCGATAAGCCCCCAGGTCTCTGTATAAGGGAGTGCAATTATTTCGGTAAGACGTCTGACCTCCGATTATTGCCATAATTACCTAGATAAGGAATTTCGTAGCTCATTCCTTAACCCTCTGAATCAAAATGAGGGTATGCAACCTAGATAAGTCATTTCAATTCATTTTTTGTTGTGTTTTGTTATAAACGGTCAAATTAAATTAGCTAGCAAAACTCCACAGACGTCATGGGTACAGTACAGATATGTAAAAAAAGGTGTTGTTTCGTTTTAGGTCAACGGCGTTGTAGTTACTTACTTGAAGTATGAGTTTAGGAAATCAGTTTTTTTTTTGTTTTATAGTGTGAGGATACCGATACCCATCCCGTCGTAATATAGGTACACAAAGAAGAACAGAATATAATAAATTGATTTCAACTAACTTATTGCAGTAACTGCCCCAAAATTATATTATCAAAATTTATCTTTTTTTCAACCATGTTAAGATATCGATACTCATCACTCATCTCGTCTGTGAAGTTTAGCTAGCTAATTTAATTTGACCCTGTAAATACGAGCATAGGATATGTTACGGTGCCATTAAACTATAACAAACATAATATTGCAGTTAACTCATATGTAAATGAAGTAGTATTGAATGTGAGTCGTGTGATCGAGATTGAATACAAATAGATAATGGGTTGATTACACCTAACGAGTTCAGTGGTGAGTCAGTAAATAAGCTCTCGGCCGAGAGAGTTGCCGAACCGAGTGGGTGTTTACACGTATTTACACCAGTGGCGAGTCAGTTCAGTTTTGATCACGACGTCTGCAATGGATCGAAAAAAAAAAGAATTTAAACGGGTTTTAAATCGGCTGTTACCAGATATTATTAACGAATTGTGGGATTTATTAGAAGAGGAAGATCAACGAATTTGGACCAGAAAATGGATTTTAAGGCGAAATGCCCTTGGAGCAACAAATAGCCTGTTTAATGAATTGCAGTTAGAAGATCCCAAAGAATTCAAGGCACTTTTGAGAATGACTGTAGAACGCTTTGAGACATTGCTGGAGAACATAACTCCATATATACAAAGACAAGATACTATTTTGAGAGAAGCAATACCAGCAAAGGTTAAACTGCAAGTAACATTAAGTTATTTAGCAGCTGGTATAAGCTATCGATATTTGCAAGTATTTTATAGAGTGTCACGAGCTGCCATTTGCCATTTTTATTATATTATTATTTTTATTTTATTTTTTTTTTATTTTTTTTTTCCAAGCTCCATTTGTTATTAGCGGCCATTTTAATTGAGATTTTGATAAATTGTTTGAAAAAATACACAAACACGCACACTGCTTGATGACGAATAACGAACGAGTGGCGAGTGGCCGAGTGACAAGCGAGTGCGTGTTTATACGTACCGAGCGGGATAGCGAGTCGCTGCGGGGGCAGAAGAATGAAGCGGGGTGGTGGGTACTCGGCCTAGTAAACAAATTGGGATTCTAGTGACCCTCTCGCCTCTCTTCTCGACCGAGTACTCGGCCGAGCACTCGTTAAAGTGTTTATACCAACCGAGCACTCGGCCGAGGACACTGACTCGCTGCTGTACTCGTTAGGTGTAATCGACCCATAAGGATGTGACTTATTAACGAGCCAGTGGATTAGCAGTAAACACAGGGTGGCAGGGACATCGACGCACAACATGTTACCATCATGGATTCAGTATATGATTCGGGACCACACTGCGTTGAATTTTTTCGCCGGTTATCACAAAAAATCTGTTGTTTTCCTACAAAAGTGCAATAAGTACCTATGCGGTCAAAATGTATAGTATGAAACAGCAAATTTTTTTTCAATACACTTCCTCTATAACTGGTTCATATCGCACTTCGATTAGGTTCACAATGCAATACGAGTATATTTCACACGCGTGCGATTTTTCATTTTCCAACACGTGTGCGAGAATAAAAATTGCCACAGATAACCTATACCTATACTTTGGCCATAATTGGTTCAATGCCACTGTTCACACCGTCTCTATTCGGAGGTGAACGTTTTTTTTAATCTCGGCAAAGAGATATGCGTATTTACGGCGTTAATATTTTTAGAATATTTAAATAATTTTTATAAATAGAATTCATCAAAAACAATAAAAAAACGTTTATGAACAAATTAACATTTATTTGTGTTCTAAACTCAAAAATATTTGAATTTTCTATTTTTCATATTAGGCTGTTTATCGGCTTTATCACCTTTTTTTTGCTTCTTCTTTAACCTGGCGAAAACAAAGTGCGGAAAAAAAGAAAATTTAAATCATAGTTTCCTAATAATTCATGTCAAAAATATTTTTCGTTATTTTATTTTATTTCTTCAAAAGTATATTGAAAAACGTCGTTTGATACACGTGGACATTTGCTATTGCAGTTCTCGGCTCTAAAACAACCTCGCCTACGCCTCGGGTGTTAATTCCGCCTCGAATGCAATAGCAAAAATTCTCCACTTGTATTAAAATGTACTATTTATAACCGACGAATAATTTCAGTACAGGGGGGTCCAGAATCATGTACTGAATCCGAGGTAATAGGTTGCGTGTCGATGACCCTGCCATCCTGTAGATAGATAGATTGTAGGTAGATTTTATTTAGCAATTTTTAATAAAGTGTACGCACGGCTACAGATCAAGCTATTATTTCCAGTATAAGTTGATCTCGCATTGTATAGGATTTCCTTATAATGATAGGTCAGTGTAAACTGGAAATGTATAGCTTGATGTGTAGCCGTGTGTATCTGCCTATGGTTCTGTTATAAAACAAATAAATAATAGTTTAAATAAAGGTACCAAGGTATACAACGTGTTGTACGTGTTGTTTTGCATCCTCGTCAAATTTTAGAATGTGATACAGAACATCAAACCAAACAACTTTCTCCATGGGACCAACATCGTAATTGCGAAAAAATTTTCAACTGTCCCATAGAAAACTTCAATACCTACTCGACACAAAACTATAGGACGGCTGATTATTTTTTTGCGATTACGATGTTGGTGCCATGGAAAAAGTTGTTCGGTTTGATGGTACACACCACACCCACACACACCAACACACCCACACCCACCACACACCCCACACACCCACACCCATAAATTTGACGAGGATGTAAAACGACACGTTGTAATGTAATAATTTAATTACTTTCGGAAGTTAACAAAAAAAAAAAAGTTAACGAGTAATGTCACGCCTGTATTCCTTAAAGATGTAAGCAGAGGTGTACCTATAGTACACCAACATTTCGCCAGATAAGTTTAAGTCCCATGTAATAAGGGGCGATCCGAGGGGGGTACCGGGCACAAATCCAGACTCCGAGCTGCTACTGAGAAATTTGAAATTATTTCGGAAGTCGTTGGTGAAACAAATGAATAATTGAATAACTTTACTTTAAAAAAAGTAAAAACCGACTTCAAAACCAAAAATGGATAAAATAACTTTCATAAAACACTTAACAGCTTTGAAGTCGGTGTTATGATAAGTGCATTGAAAAATTGAAGACATCCATTTCAAAAGCTGTTAAGTGTTTTATGAAAGTTATTTTATTCGTTTTTGGTTTTGAAGTCGGTTTTTACTTTTTTAAAGAAAATATAATATTCCATTTTTAGTTGAATATACTTACATAAGTAGGTAAGCCCAAGTCGAACGAAAAGAAGAATCATCAAATTCGCTTAGAAATGCCGGAGATACAGTGCATTTATGCATATAACTTCGTACCTAAGAATAATTACATAATGAATTATATACTAAAACCTTCCTGAAAGTATGTAGATCACGTTAGTGAAACAATCGTTAAAATTGGTTCATTAGTTTTTGAGAAAATCGCGGACATACATACATAATGCCCCAAGAATTATTTAAATTTTTGAAGGATATTATAGAAAAGAAAAATTCTGTGAATCGATACTAACCAATAATAGAAATTTTGGTCCATCCAAATGATTTTTTTGTAAAGATTACTTATAATAAAAGACCAACTATTATTTTTAATATTTTCTGTTTTTCCTGTTAGCAACAAGTTATAATAATGCTCTGGTGACGTACTTGCCATTATTTCCAGGTATTATTCCAACCGGTCACTTCAATCGATAACCCTTGACACTTGCCTCCATTTCAGTCTGTCCCACGATGGGGCAGGTGCTCTTAATGTCAACAGTCATGGGCTCAGGCACCGCAAGCGCATTCTCCCGACCGAAGGCGAAACCCACCAGTCAATTGTTCTGCTGACCATATCCTTTATGTGAAATAAATAAACGTTGATTTAAATAAAGATCTTTTTTGCTATCCGTATCGGACGTTATCGAGATTCTTTTCTTTTAGAGATAAAGATGTTAATGTTTTTTTGCATTTATGTTGACTTTTGTTTCTGTTAATGTGCATTGCAGTAAGACATACAATTTTATTGCTACTTTGTGTAAAACAAAAAACCTGCTATCCTTTTGGGACCGATACAATAAAAATCGACTAAGTGCGAGTCATACTCGCACACGAAGGGTTCCCGTACCACCGTACTACTACACAAGAATACTACATAACACAACATAATACACAACACAACAATACACACACAACATACATCACATACTAATACATAACATAATACTACATAAAATTAAAAATAAAATACTCAGTAAAAAAAAACGCGTTTCTTGTATGGGTAATTATTCCCCGTTAATTTTTTTACTTTACTTTATTTTTATTATTTGTAGGTATACTTAGTGGCAACAGAAATACACAATTTGTGAAAATTTCAACTGTCTACCTAATACGGTTCATGAGATAAAGTCCGCTGACAGACAGACGGACGGACGGACGGATGGACAGTGGAGGCTTAGCAATAGGGTTCCGTTTGGCACCCTTCCGATACGGAACCGGAAAATACGATTGGGAAAAGGGCAACGAGATGATAAAGGCTCTAAAGATCAGAGTACTTCTCAGCTATGATTACCTACATGTTAAAGGAATGATCGCATTTTTTTTAGTTTTTACTAAACATCAGAATTCATTCAATATTTTTTTTAAACTCTAACTTATTGTTCACACGATCTATCCATCAACATTAAACTGTCGATTTGTCTCCATTGACAGCAAACACTTTATAGGAATTAGTCGAACGACTAGTGGCCATTATAATCAATCAATCGGGTGACAAAACCAATTCACTTGGCCAGCTGACAAAAAAGAAAAGTAAAGTGAGCGAATTATTAGAGACTAGCAAGAAAATAACATAACTGTGAACACTTATTATTCTATTTATAAAAAAAACTCCGGTTTAGATAATAATCTAAATAATCTTACGTCTATTAGTAACGTTATATTTTAGCAATTTTACTCATAAAGTCATATAGTTGTGTAATTTCTGACATAGCGGAGATTTCAACAATGTCTTGAAATGTAATAAAGATTGGAAAAGCTGGTACCTAATTACAGAAATATGCAACGTATAAAATGAAACACCTTCTGTCTCATGAATTTATGATTTACCGAAAAAGACAAATGAAGGCATTGGGGACTGCATACGTATGGTATGTCGATATTAAAAAAAAAAAAAAAAAAAAAAAAAATTGTTTATTGATACTAAATACATACACCAATTTGCAGGCTAAAGCGGGTAACAATTGAAAATGTATAGTACAATACATGCTGATATTGATTCCCAAACTAAGCTAGAGCTTGTATTTTGGGAAACAATGTTCAGTCATAGTGATGACATACAATATACTCGTACATTGACTGATGCTCGAGGACAAAGGTGAAAAATTTGTCGCTGCACGGTGCTTGTTACAAAATAATTCTTCCTAATTATTAAATCATTATATATTACGGTGTAAAGTGCGTGCATGTATCTACGTATGTATGTTTTTATCAGTAATAATTATGGGTGAGTGTGTGTGGATGGGTGAGTGTGTGTGGATGGATGAGTGTCCGAGTGTATGAGTGAGTGTCCGTGTGTATGGGTGAGTGTCCGTGTGTGTGGGTGTACGCAGCCCTACGATGTAAATCTTGGGATCGGTTTCATTACCACTACGTACTGTGTGTTTAGTTTGTGAGTATGCATCCGTAGTTTTATGCGTGTCTGAAAAAGTTTACGTGTTGTATATTAATAAATCCTCAGTTTTGTGGTAGTCTAGTTTCAGAAGCCAATCCGTCACTAGAGGTTTAATTTTATTTTTAGTTAGTCCTATAATTTGCAGATCCTTGTTTATTATATTGTACAGCTTACAGCTTAATGCATTATAGTGTCTACTTGCAAAAGACGTCTTACAGGGGACTCCACGGCAAACGAAAGTTTTTTTGCGTCTTCTTGGGTCAGGTAAGGGGACATTACTATGCTTTCTCAGCGTAGATTTGAGCACAAAAAGCTGTCTTACTGTTAACACTTTAAATTCTGAGTAAAGTTCTGTGGTGGGATATCTAAAAGGCTTTTTGCTTATTACTTTTAGGACAGCTCTTTGTGCTCTCTCCAATCCGATTAGAAGAGTTTTGGCGGCCCCTCCCCAAACTGGTATGCAATACTGGATGATGGATTGGCAGAGGGCCAAGTAAACCAGTTTTAACTTGTCAAAGGTAGCAGAATTCCTAAGCGTATTAAAGAGGTGTATCAGTCGACCAGGCACAACTGGAATATACCGTGACAAAATTATCAGAATACCTAATCGAAGCATACTATGCATGCTGTAAACTAAGAGAGCCACAAACCAAGGGTGAGAGAAACCCCTGGTGGAATGCTGAACTTAGTAAACTCAGAGATGCATTACGTAGACAATTCAACAGAGCAAAAAACACTAGACTCCCGGATGACTGGGAGATATACAAAGAGACACAATACACATACAAGAAGCAGATCAGAAATGCCAGGAGAACCGCCTGGCGGAGATTCTGCGAATCAATTGAGACAAATAATGAAGCCGCAAGGGTAAGAAAGATCCTATCAACCGATCAGGACCGAACTCTTGGCGCGCTGAAAAAACCCGATAATTCATACACAACGACCGACCAAGAAACTAGCAAGGTCCTTCTTGAGACCCACTTTCCAGACTGTAGACTCTTAGAGGACAGGACGTGGGAGGGTGAATCAGAATGGACCCCAACGGAGCAAGATTGGTCTAGAGCACACAACATAGTAACAAAAGACCGGATAAAGTGGGCTATCGACTCCTTTCAGCCATATAAGGCTGCAGGACTGGATGGCATTTTCCCAGCCTTACTGCAGTGGGGAGGGGATCTTTTGACACCATGGCTGTTAGAGATATATCGAGCCTGCATTGCACTCAGATACACACCCCTTGCATGGCGCGAAGTGAAAGTCATCTTTATACCCAAACCTGGAAAACCTGACTATACACAACCTAAGGCTTATAGACCTATAAGCCTCACATCATTTTTACTGAAAACTCTCGAGAGACTCTGTGACAGGTATATCCGTGATGGACCTCTTCGGGTAAAACCACTCCATAAACAACAGCATGCATACTCCACTGGCAGATCAACTGAAACTGCACTGCACAGTGTAGTATCCAAAATTGAATGCGCAGTGGACCACAAATGCTCATCATTGGCTGCCTTCATTGATATAGAGGGCGCCTTTGACAAAACCATGTTTGACAGCATCAACATGGCCCTCGACAGACATGGCATAGACTTGACACTAAGAGGTTGGATCACCAACATGCTCAAACTAAGAGCTGTGCAGGTAACAGTGAACGACAGCACAAGGGCCATTGTGGCAAAGGGATGCCCGCAAGGGGGAGTCCTTTCTCCGCTGTTATGGAACCTGGTTGTTGACAGCCTCATTAAAACCCTCAATGACAAAGGATATTACACCGTAGGCTACGCCGATGACTTAACCATAATAATAAATGGCACCCACGAAAACACCTTATGTAATCTTATGCGCCAAGCTTTGAAAATAGTAGAGGACTGGTGCAGCAAACACAAACTATCAGTGAATCCCACGAAAACCGAGCTGATTCTCTTCACAAAAAAGAGGAAGCTGTCAACATTACAACTACCAAGTTTCTTTGGAACTACCCTAAGCCTATCAACTGAAACCAAATACCTGGGCATCTTTTTGGACAAACAGCTGAATTGGGCTAAACACACCAACTACATCATCACAAAAGCCAGTATATCCCTGTGGCAATGCAAGCGTTTGCTCGGCAGGAATTGGGGGATCGGCCCCAAGGTCACTTACTGGCTATACACCACTGTTATCAGACCAATCATCACATATGGCTCACTAGTCTGGTGGCCCAGGACAGACTTGAGCACAGCCCGGAGAGATCTCGAAAAGCTGCAGCGGTTCGCATGCGTAGCGATCACTAGTTGCATAAGAACGGCACCCACGGCCGCACTACAGGTAATGCTGGGATTGCCGCCACTGCACCTTATCGTGCGAGAGGAGGCAGCCCTGGCTGCCTTTAGGCTCCATATAGCAGAAACCTTGAGTAATGATTCTAGAATCAAGCATACACGCATAAAGGAGGATGCGATCAAACGACAACCAATGATGGCGTCACCATGCGATAGAGCACCGAAACAACACTACTTTCAAAAGAACTATAACATAATACTCACAGAAGAACGGTGTGACTACTCAGGCCCGCAAGAGCTGAGAGTATACACCGACGGATCTAAGACCGACTCCGGAACCGGAGTCGGAGTCTTCTCATACGACCTCAACATTAACATATCCAGCCCGCTGGGAATGTTCAACACTGTCTACCAGGCAGAGTGTGTGGGCATTATACAAGCGGCTTACGCCATAGAGGCAAGGAGAGTTACGGATACTCGTATACGTATACTCTCCGACAGTGCCTCCGTACTCCAATCCTTACAGAGAAAACACATCTCCTCGAGACTTACACTAGAATGTCACATTGCACTGGAGCGTATAGCGGTATCAAACCGCAATACTGTGACACTGCAATGGATAAAAGGACACAGCGGATCACTGGGTAATGACGCAGCTGACGATTTAGCTAGGAGAGCATCTAGCACGTCAGTCTGTGGACCTGAACCAATTGTACCCATCCCCTTCAACCAGTTACGCAGGTGGCTACAGGAGTCCACTCATACACAGGCGGAGAGTTGGTGGTCCTCGACACCAGGATGCAGGCAGTCTAGGGAGGCCATGCCATCTATAGATGGCAAGCTAACCAGACGTCTGTTACGCCTGGACAGGCATAGTTTGCGCCTGGTGACGGGAACTATCACAGGACACTGCTCACTAAACAAACACTTCCACATAATGGGAATAACGGACAGTCCTCTGTGCAGGGCCTGCCTGGAGGCTGAGGAAACCGTAACGCATGTGCTCTTTGATTGCACAGGCGTCACCCAGATTAGAACTAAAACTCTTGGAACACCCAGATCTTTCGCAGATGTTTTGAACAGACTTGGAGACTTGATCGACTTCTGGAATGAGGTGGGCTGGTTGGAATAACCCCCCACTCCCCCTGAAGGCCGTTATGGCCCACGCACAATGGTCCACATGAAGGACTAAGTGCGGAAACCATACCTTCTAACTAGGAACTAGGAGGTGTATCAGTCGTCTTACCCTAGTGGTAACTGCTTCTATATGCCTGTCCCATCTCAGGCCACCGTCCATATGTACGCCCAGGTATTTTACGCTTTCAGTGCGAGCAATTGCCTGGCATTTGCAAGTGTGCCTGGATGAGCAGTTATGGGCTTTAATAGTAAAGTCAGGTGTTGGATGGTCAGATTTTCTGATGGAAAAGGTGACGTATTGCGTCTTCGTAACGTTTAAAGTTAGAAGGTTCTTCGTTAGCCAGTTCATAACTATGCGAAGGGAGTATTCCGCACTCTCTTTGACCGCCCTCCAGTTAGGTCCTGATATCAAAATTGCTGTGTCGTCCGCGTACGTGAAAATGGTCGTGTTTGGAAGGGAGATTTGACACAGATCATTAATATAGAGTTGGAAAAGGGTCGGTCCAAGAATACTTCCTTGAGGTACGCCATAGGATATAGTGTCCTCGTCACTTAAGTAGTCTGCTATTCTAACTTGCTGTTTCCTATTTGTAAGATAATCTCTGAAAATTGCATGAGTTATTCCCCTTACACCCAGCCTTTCCAACTTGGCGAGAAGAATAGGGACAGAGACGGTGTCAAAAGCTTTGGAAAGATCAAGAAACATGCATAGGCATTTTTTCTTATCATCCAAGTTCTTCACAACAGTGTTTGTAAGGTCCAGTACAGCATCTTCAGTCGAGAACCCAGAACGAAAGCCATACTGGTTCTCGGCTAAGATCCTGAATTTGTCTAAGAATTTTTTGAGCGCCCGGTCTAACACCTTTTCCAAAATCTTTGAAAGTGTAGATAACACTGCTATGGGGCGATAGTTGTTGACACAGTCTCTGTCCCCGCCCTTATAAATTGGGTGAACTATCGCTTTTTTGAAGGCTTCTGGGAACGCGCCTGTTTTAAGAGCGAGATTGCAGATAATAATATGTGTTATTGGAGGAACTAGTATGTGCCGACACTGTCTAATGATTTGCGATGAGATACCATCCCAGCCAATAGCACAATCAGTGCGCAACTGCAGTATAATAAGATCAACATCTGATTCAGTAACATCAGGCATACCAAATGAATTTACTGGGCCGTTGAGGGGTGGGAGGTTAGGTGCGGATATACTGGGGCATCGAGACAACCCAGGGGACGGTTATAATTCCATTCGATCTAAGAGGCCATTTCTTTCAAAAAGAATCAAAAGAAGCTCATTTGAACATAAATAGGCCCTAATAGGCTGCTACTATGCTTAAAAAAACTGCTCATATCACCAATGGTTTGGTGACCGCAAACTGTAAAGGAAATAAGTCAAAAGATAACCATCTTTCCTCTGCCATGAATCAACCAGCAATGTGTTGCATTTTTTTTAAACGGCATGCAATGTCTAGTTACTTTGGAACTATAAATAAATGTAAACATTTAAACATTGTATTACAAAGCATATTAGTAATTTTAGACATTGCAAAAACTTATTACTCATGTACTTTTGCAACTTATTAAACTACGCGTTAATTTCGGCAACGCGTAGAATTAGGTAATAATCTAATTACTTATTCAAGTTTATACGTGTTTTTTTTTGTTTAAAAACTAACAGATAGATTAGTTACTAGTAGATTATCTGCTAGACAATCAGGTACATAGCAGTCACAATTTGTGAGAAAACGTTTGACATTTGGAAGCCATTTTGCGTGGAGATCTAGAACGTTCGTATGTAGATGCAATAGAAAAATCAAGGGCGTGTTCAATTTAGAGCAGTCATGTTCAATAGCCCGCGGTTCTGTTAGTATTGTTGACTAATTATTTGATTGATTTTTTGTGGTGGTTTGAGGAATGCCAATGTATTGTGTGGTCTCTAGACTTCGTGTTATTATTATTATAAGATTTGTTTGTTTGTGTAAGGTGAACATGATTCTAATTGGTTCTACGTCGATCGTTGATACATAAAAGTGTGTCCTTAATGACACTTTTATGGAAATCATTAAACCATTAGATTAATTAGGTACTTAAGGCTTTATTTCTGTTATACAGCCTTCTATGAACCCTCATAAATATGGATAGCTGGGAAAGGATGTATAGGCTTTATGACGGAATAAGGATACGAACCGCCGACCTTTTAGTCAACAACATAACTTAACGTATTTAGATAGCGTTGGACCAGCTGAACTTTGTGTAAAACCTTCTGTAAAATACTGTATTCAGTTTTTTTTTAGTAAGAGTACAATCAATTCTTATAATGTTCCTGCCAACAGATTAGGACATGACCTAATTTGGATGGACTGGAAATCAATAACTAATAACTTGAAGGTTTAAAGTCGTAACATTTGTTTTAATTAAACCATTTACAGGTACCTAATAGAGAAATAGCGTGGGACGTCCTCCAGCTAGATGCACTGACGACTGGATGCGGAAGACGGAGCACAGAGTGTTGTGGCGCAGCCTGGGAGAGGCGTATGTCCAGCGGTGGACTGCCATAGGCTGAGTTGATTGATTGACAGTTGAAATGTCAGTTGTCGTATTAAAGATGTCAGTTGCCTTGTTCAAAAGAATGGAAATGAACGATCAAGATTTTCCATGATAACGGTTTTTCAATACACAGGGTCAAATAAAATTAGCTAGCGAAACTACGCAAAACGTGATGGGTACCGATATCTCAACACGAAAAAAACAGATTTTATCATCTCTCACTTCAAGTAACAACACTCCCAGCGGTCATTGACCCCAAAAAAATCATCAAATCTTTTTGTTTTTATTTTGTCGTACCCATCACGTCTGCGGAGTTTCACTAGCTAATTTAATTTGACCCTGTATTTTGCACAGTTATGATAACGATACAAATATAAAGTCCTTAAACTGTCGCCGCAGGGTCGTGCCGCAATAAAACGTAAATAATTAATTTTGTAATAAAAATATTATCTGTAATACAAGTAATAATGTGAATTATATGTTAATCGTTATCATTTGACATTTGATTTGCGAGGAGTGTCAAATAAAACAGGTTTTCCCTATAATTGCGGTACTCGTCAGCAATCCTTCCGGGTATCTTCCGGGTAGGGATGTAATTACAGAAGTTCGTCGTAAATGAAGTAGGTGTCAGTTTTTTGTGGAATGTCTACGATCATGCCAATGCATTTTGTATCGAGCCGAAAGGTCAACTGCTCGCATCTTAAAAGCTTGACTTAGCGGAAAACTAAACTTATAAAATATAGATCATTGTTAGAGGGGCTAAAGAGAAAGATGTATATATTTATTGCAAAACTGTATACATTAAGTTCTTATACATTTTTAGTTTCAACAGTCTACCCAAGTCGGATATGCAATAGTATTTTAGGAAATTAGGTACTTACAAATATTATTTTTTATCAAAAAGTCATGCAGATTATAGCTTGTTAAGTAATAGCAGCCGCACGGGTCGATCGAACAGGTTAAGCTATACTCTCGCCGCGGTTGGTCCGTGGATGGGTGACCATCTTTACATACCAAGACCCCTCCGTGCCTCGGAAAGCACTCTAAGCCGTTGGTTCCGGCTGTCATTCATGGTTATTTGAAGGTCGTTACGGGCCGTCAGAAGCCCGAAAGTCTGACAACCAGTCTTTCCAAGGGGTATCGTATGACCCAGTAATTAGGTTGTACAGCTCAGATAGACAGTCTCTCCATATAAATATTCAGCTGCATCCGGTTAGACTGGAAGCCGACCCCAACATAGTTGGGAAAAGGCTAGACAGGTGAGATGTGATCAATTTTCAGAAATGTCAAGGAATAGACTGAAACATAAAGGCTGCCTCGTTTGCAAATAAACGAATAAAATATTTCTTCCATCCTGAAAAATACTTTTAAAAGCCTATTTGAAATCTATATAAATAAAAAGAGAAGTCCTGACTGACTGACTCATCAACGCCCAGCCCAAACCCTTGGACCTAGAAAGCTGAAATATTGCACAGAGGTTCCCTTTATAATGTAGACAAGGAAATAGGAAGAAATTCCTGGTAGTATGTTCCCGTGGGATGTTCTCCGACATCCACGCGTGCGAAGCCGCGTGGGAAGTGCTAGTCATTGATACAATTTATTTTTTCACCACTGTAGGTAATTTTTAAGTTTGACACAACGAAATTTGAAATCAAAATCGAATTTTTCACCTGACCTAATTTTGTCCGTAACCTCCTAAAAATCCACCGTTTCCGCAAACAACTGCCACTGATCAACAAAAAAACAATTAAACATAAATCAATTAACCTACCATGTCTCCTTATTGACCTTACTTCACCACGAGCCCGATATCTCCGTGGTTGGACGTACGCTCAACTGTACGTCTGAATCACTTGACCAACAAAAACCGCCCTTACTACGAACGAAATAAAAGCGTTGTCAAAATAGTTACCATGGTCTGTTGGATGTGGGTGGACCAAGGTCATGGAGTGCCGGGGAGTGGCCATATGTCAGGCGCTCCGATTGAAATAGTCGGAAGACCGATAAAATGCTTTTAAATTTTGACTGGTCTGAAAATATAGATTGAGATTATTATGGGGCATTTAATCGGCAAGGGGAATTGATTTGTTGGTTGATCTATAGTTAAAGAAATAGTCATGTTATTGTTTCTTTCTGATTTTATTTTCAAAGGAAACGCAAAGTTGGAACCGTATAGAAAAAGACTGAATTTTTCTTCTTTTAATCTTCCTATACTTATGAGAATAAAATTTCTTTTGAGATTTAGCAGGATTAACCACTAAGACTTCAAGAAAAAAATGGAGATTCTGTATTCGACCCGTAAGCATGTATATATGTAGGTACGTATATATGTATATTTGTAAGTCCGCGAATTTCTCAAAAATGAATGAACCAATTTTGATGACTTTTTCACTAACGTCATCTTTAGGAAGGTTTAAGTATTTTTTGTTATAATACATTAGGTATATAACTATTCTTAAGTACGAAGTTATAGGTATGCATAAATGTACCTCCGGCATTTCCAAGCGGATTTTGATGTTTCTTCTTTTCGTTCGTCTTAGGCTCATGTAATTGACTATTCAAATAAAAATGGAAAAATAAATTTGCTTTAAAAAAAGCAAAAACTAACTTCAAAAACTTAAAACGAATAAAATAACTTTCATAAATAACTTAACAGCTTCTGAAGTCGGTGTCTTCGATTCTTCAATACACTTTAGCTTGGCACCGAATTCAGAAGCTGTTAAGTTTTTTATGAAAGTTATTTTATTCGTTTTAGGTTTTTGAAGTCGGTTTTTACTTTTTTTTAAGTAATTTCTTCAAGTTACAATAATACTACAGCTACAACTATCTAGGACTATTATGTTGAACTAGAACGGATCCGCTTGGCACAACAGGACTTTCTATATTCGACGTGCCGAAGTAAAAACTATATTTTTACAATACCCAACAGAAAAGCGAGCGTCAAAAAAAATATAAAACAGCACCTGCATATCTTCCAATCATTATACACAATAAATAAAATAACATCTCACAATGACGATAGCTCAAAGTTCACGAGATAGGTCCTAAATAGTAAGTCAATCCCGCGCACAATAGAGCGGAATACCGGCGCATACGCAGGACAATTAGACTAAATATTAGGGGCCACCCACTCTTGATACGTATCGTGGTTGCACTGTCGCTTGTCTATGAAGGGTACTCAAAGGGCGTGGTTGCAGCTCGTGTAGTCATCGGGATTAACTTGGATTTAGAACGTAGGAATTTGTTTTAAGCCAGTATTTAAAAAATAATATATTTTTTTTTTTGGTTAAAGATTTGCATACTCTACATTTTTCACGAAGAACATTTACATCGTCAGCTGTCTTATGGAATATATATCATTATCATCAGGTCATATAACAGTCCACTGCTGGACATTTTAGATAAGGTTACGTACTCGTAAGTCTACGACGGGAATTCCGATGCAGCAAATAGTTCAATACGAAATACGATTAGTTCCCAATTTCCCATTAAGAGATTATGGGTGAAAAAGATAGGCATTAGTCCTCCAGCGTGCTTAAAACAAACATGTTTCGTAATGGCGGTTATTGGAAAGTTAATTTTGGTTTAAAAATATACAATGAAGTATTTCAAGCCGGAGTTTAGATAATTTATTATGATAATGTAAGAGGTGTAGGGATATTCATATTAAACAAACGATAAAGGGAGTCAAGCATCTGTAAATCAGCAGTACATTACATAACATAATCAGCCTATAATGTTCCCACTGCTGGGACACAGGCCTACTCTCCTACTAGTGGGCCGTAATCCACTACGCGGGTCCAGTGCGGGTTGGTAGATGTCACATGTGTTCGAATTTTTGGTTCTAGGACATGCCGGTTTCCTCACGATGTTTTCCTTCACAATTTTGAGAGCAGTGGTGATGAAATAATTTACACAAAGTAAAGCGCTTGAACCATTACTACTGGGCCACCACTGCTACCTTTAAGTAGGTATACATACACATAACATAGACATAATTATCTATTTCCTTCACCTGAATAGTCAGACTCTATTTTTCTCTAATTGCCATACTAACACGTAATGATATGCAATGTATTCACAGCGCAGGTCCCATTCATCATCGTAGCATGAATTATTCATATTTTTGTAAAATTTTGTATCGGGCAATACTTTGAATTATATTATTATGTGATATACCTACTTGTTATAAGTAATTTAAAGAATTTGTCAAGTAAATTTTGCTTAAAACCCTAGTTGTGAATTCTACTAGGTACTGATCAAAAATGATTTAAAAATTAAATCAGATCACCAGGCAACTAAGGCAGGCCGATTTTTGGAAAACGCTAGGCTGACGGAGATCATTCATAATTCGAAATTATCTCCATCAAAAGTATACCTAGAAGAAGAACAAGTCGCTACTCATATTATTACGCTCAATGTACTCCTTGATCGATAGTTTGATCTCAGCTAAAGTAAACAAAATCACAACTATATGAAATCAACGTACATAAGAATTTACAAATTCGATACTACAATGTCTAATCATCGAGAAAGATTCCTTCTGAATTGTTCTATAAAACTGAAGTCCACTGGGACATGTCATATAGCTTAAAAGCAATACATTTTATCGCTATTTATCGTTTAAAAAAGCCGATATTTTTACACGATAAATCTCAGTTATTCCAATTTCAATTAATAAAAAATAAAACCGTTTAATTAAAAATAAATTGATTGCCAATGCAACTGGCCAGCTTGTTATAAAAAAATGTACCAAAGACAATAACGTCAGGCGATAAAAAAGAGTTTGTTATCTAATAATTATTAGAAAGTATTAATGAGTTAAGTACATGCAATGTTAAGAATGTCTAACACACGATATTTTGCTAAGTAACGCGAAACTAATTAGTGATGGATATTAAAGGTGGCTAAGTAACAACAGCCGCACGGGTCCATCGATCCGGTTAAGTTTCGCTTGCCTCGGTCGGTCTGTAGATGGGTAAGCATCTTTACATACCGAGACCCCTCGGTGCCTCGGAAACAACGTTACACCGTTAGTCCTCGCTGTCATTCTTGGGTCTTTGACAGTCATTGCCGAAGCCCTAAAGTTTGACAACCAGTCTTACCAAGGGGTATCGTGTTACCCAATAAGTAGGCTGTGCAGAGGACCTAGACAAATGGCATTCGCTTCGGAGCGATTCGCTACAGCTTCAAAGTGACATTGACATGATCATGTGACAGTTCGATAGCTTATGTCAACCCCATACATTTTTAAGCTTTTCTACTAGCGTCATCGCTAATTGAATGTTACTCTGTCTAGGCAGGCAGATGGCTCTGTCAGATAGGCAGTTGCTCCATGTAATTTACTGGTATTCAGCTGCATCCGGTTAGACTGGAAGCAAGGAAGCAGTTCACCTGCTGGTATGTGGTTACCGCTACCAATGGCCATTTGGAAAACCGACGCATTACAGGTGCCTTGCCATCCTAGAGGCAAAGTTGTGCCTTTAACTACATCAGCACCCATACTCTTTTGAATTGGAACACAGTAACACTGCTTGTGGCAGAATTTGGAATAGTGGAAATTTTTCTCCGGACTAGCTTCTTCGCAAATAACAGTGCAAGGTTTAGTGGATTCCGCCAAAATTAATACCACAACTAATCAATCTGTCTAGCCTTTTCCCAAATATGTTGGGGTCGGCTTCCAGTCTAACCGGATGTAGCTGAATAACAATATTTTACATGGAACGACTACCTATCTGACCTCCACAACCCAGTAACTGGGTAATCGATATCCCTTGGTAAGATTGATTGTCAGACTTTCAGACTCCTGACGACTCGCAACGACTGTCTAAGATCCACGATTGACAGCCGGAATTAACGGCTTAATTTGCTTTCTGAGGTAAAGATGGTTACCCCTCCACAGACTAACTCCGGCAAGCATAGCTTAACCTGATGGATCGACCCGTACAGCTGTTAGGTATACTATTCTTCTTGATTTTTTAAAAAATAAATAGAAATGTATTGGTTGGTAACACATACATATAAATTAGTCACAACAAAGAACTTAAAAAGGACCTTCTCTCTTCTGGTGGTGCAACTATTCCTCGGTTAACGAGAGCCAGTTCTATTAAACCCATTGTCAAATGTCAGGTCAAGTAATTTGATTGGCAGTTGTTATTTCCAACAGGTAATTATTAACTGAACAAAGACTTAATCGGTCTAAACTGGGTATAAGGGATTAATTAGGTATAAAACAAATTAAAAAAAAAACTTTATTTTGTACTTTGATCCATATGATGTTAGTAAAACACACTATCTTATAAGCTATATTAGTAAAATGTAAGCAATAAAAAATTAATTCATGTACCGGTTGCACTCACCTGACGCACCGGGTACATGCACATGTACATGCACCCAATGCGCCATAATGACGCAACACGGCTTCTCACTAACGACCCTCAGAATACCACAAGACACGACAACAACAACAACTCAACACTACACAACACAACAACAACAACAACTCTCGACTCTTGTTAGTATTACAAGAGGTTAGAAAATTAAAATTTAAAAAAAAAATATCAGAATGAAGAATGATGTTAAATGATCTAAATGTACTTAAACAAAAATTTGCATGTCATTATGTTATGATTAAATATGTCAAGCTGCTATTAGTTAAAGTTCTTACAGTGGTAGTAACCACTGTGAGAAATTTCGCAACCATATTTATCTGCAAATAAATCTTTGACTTTGACTTTAGACTACAGTGCATTCTAGATGCTTTTATATCAACATCCTAACAAATATCGCCAATCATATTGATAACACGTACCTACATAACATCATGCCTGGGTTAAGCAGAGGTGACCTATAGTACCTATACCTTTCAACACTTATGTTCAAGTCCCACGTAGTAAGAGCCTATTGCCGTCAACCGGGCACAAATCCAGACTCCGGATTGTGCTGAGAAATTCCAGTTGGATAAACGCAATAACACTTTGCCTAACTTAGGAATCGAACTCAGGACCTCATGCTTAGCAGCAGCGCTTGGGACCACTACACCAACGAGGCAGTCATATAGATAAGTGTGGTGATAATGACTTTTTGACTTTCCATTATAAAGGGACATAAGAAGATGAAAGAAAGAAAGAAAGAAAGAAAGAAAAATATTTTATTTGGGACACGCACAGGAAATACAATTAAAAAGGAGCATATAAATTTAACAAAATAAATATTAAAAAACAAAAAAAAAAAAAAATTAAATAAAGATTTTGATAAAGCTTATGCTATAGACATGATGATACATTCTTGAACGGTCTGTCAGTCTATCAATAAAATCAGCCTATCACAATCCACTGCTGGAGCTGGACATGGGCCTCTCCGGCGTTGGCCAACAAAACCAGAGGGGCAATTCCCGTATTTTTATAACAACGTTCGCAATCTCATCTCAGTCTCAATCTGTCAAAATTGTATAGAGTTTGCCTACATTTTTGACATTTGATTGTCGCTGGCTGACATTGCGACTTGGAATTTGAACGTTTTTAATTACGAGAATTGGCCCTCTGGTTCTCAATCTTTCACATCCAGTCTGTCCCAGCCACCTTTTCAAATTCATTTATTTAACTTACACATAGTTTTTAAATATACAACTAACATGGTATGAAATTCTAACAGAAGGGTCCATAAAATATAAAATTGTTCTTTCTTTATATATTTCTTGGTGACCCAAACACTACACAAAGTTAATAATTTAATGAGCTAGCGCAAGATCTTCTTTTAACGATGTTTTCTTGTAATTCATAAGTTCTTTTCAAGGTCGTCGGTGTCATGTCCGATATCCCATAAAACACCAGAATTCAATTGATAACATCTACACTCTATTGATGATGGTATCAGACTCAAAGGTCTGACAGTTAATAGAACAATAAAATACAACAACAATAAATACAATAAAAAAAAAGATTATAAGTTTATTGTACAAGGAGATACACATTAACAGATACACTAAACATGGTATTACAAGTGGTAGTCAAAATCAGGTTGAACAGCTGGCTCCTGGACTAAGTAAAAAGATACTTGTATCTCAGGAGCCAATACACACAATAAACACACTCACACAACACACCCACACACACCCACACACACCCACACACACCCACACAACTCACTATAAATAATATACACTACGCGCACACTACACTATTAAATACAATTAATAGTGGGTGGACCAATCACCTATCTCTATTGCACAATTGACCATTATGTATAAGAAAACTAATTATTGAGGTTTAAGAAACATGCAGATATCCCTTTCTTTGTTGAGTTAGAGATAAGATAGAGGGTGCAGTCAGAAATAAGGCAAACTTCGCAAATAGCAGTCGTTTTCAGAGTCAAAGTCAAAGATTTATTTGCAGATACTAAATACTCGTATGGTTACAAAATTAACCAAGTTTTAGATGTAAAACAGCATTTGCAAAGTTTCCAAATGTTTTTTTGTGAGTCAAGTTCAATATTCTATTATTTATTATTGCAATTTATAATGAAAAACATCTTCTAGGAATATATTCCTAAAAGAGCACTTCTTATAAGAAGTGCTCTTTTTGTAGAAGTACAGGACCGTTTAATATTTTACTGTTTAATATTTTTACATAAGCAAATAGTCATTATAACATACTTTCCATTGTATTATTTAGTTATACTTATTTGTAAGTGGCCGATTTTATTAGAACACTAGCTGCGCCTGCGCCGCACGGTTTCACCCACATAGATCGGGATAAAAAGTAGCCTTTGTGTTAATCCAGGGTATGCTTATACCCTGGATTAACACAAAGGCTACTTTTTATCTACATACCAAATTTCATCTAAATCGGTCCAGCTGTTTGACTCTGAAGAAGTAACAAAGACACACACATGCGCTCACAAACTTTCGCCTTTATAATATTAGTGTGATGACGTCTTTCATTGTAAATAGCCGTGACAATTACATTATTTTTTCTCAAAAATGACAAGTGACATCGCAACAGTACCAGGTGGAGATGCAAAGACGAGATGGACTATTTTAATAAAGACTAGTCCTACAGTCCGGCGTTGAGAGAATGCTTTCTTATATGTGTTTTGCGAATTTGATCCTTATTACTAATAGAAATTGTCCAAAAGGTGTCAGGTTTCAGGAACGCATTCTCTCAACGACTGGACTGTAGTACGTAACTCGACATTACCCCTTTATTTATAAACGTTGCACAAAGGTAAGAGACGTTTAAACGTCAAAAAATTTGATGTTAACCAGTCGCTAATCATTACTTAACTTTAAGGAATGTTTTAAAATAAACCCCATAAAGTTAAAAGAGCCTTTGCCCTACGATTGGACCAAATTAGTCTCATAAAAAAATAAAAGGGAAATATGAGGGCAAAAAAAAATGGCGGTTTATATTGTATTATTACCTTTTTCAAAATTTTCATTCTGTTTTTTTACTCAATCGTCCTAAAATCTTCTTTAGTGAACAAGAAAAATGAAATAAACAACATCTTTTGAGGTAACCAACCCAATTTTCTTCAAAAAGTCAACATGAAAAATCACGCGTGATGGATGCATTATATCTTCATAGTAAAGACATCAACGCGTGAACTCTAATTGTATTTATTTAGTAAAACGAACTCGGATGATTTTTCTTTCGTATCTAATTCAACATTATGGTAACAGAAGAAGTAAAAAAAAATACATCACGCCGTTTTTCCCGAACGAAAGTGTAGGCAGGTTATACGGGATGGACATAATAGGCTGACTAGCCTATTATGTTCCCATTGCCACAGGCCTCCTCTCTGTAATACATAATACATACGCATGCGCCAAGCAATCAAGTTCAAGTACACCATACGGATCTCTGTGTTGTATCAGGTCCAAATTGAAAACAAGATATTAAATGATTATCCCAACACAGGAGGCTCTCATTGCGCGGCTGGGTCAAGGGCTTGATTCAGAAAGCAGTTCTCCTGGACATGGCACGTACCTATAGTTAGCTACTATTTTTCATATTTTTAAATGTTTTTTTTTTTCGTTTTTAGGGTTCCGTACCTCAAAATGAAAAAAACGAAACCCTTATAGGATCACTTCGTTGTCCGTCTGTCTGACAGTCTGTCAAGACCCCTTTTCTCAGGAACGCGTAGGGTTATCTGGTTGAAGTTAATATCAAATATATAGGTATATTGTCCCTTGGAGTTCTAAAAAAATCAGGCTTCTAAGTCAACGCAATAAAAAAATACGGCCATTTATGCGACATATTTTGATACTCGCAAGTAAATCAAAACCTAAAAACCTGTAGGGTACTTCCCGTTGTCCTAGAATCATGAAATTTGCCAAGAAGCAAGGTCTCACAGCACAAGCAAAGGAAGAAGTCCGACAAATGTTAATTTGTAATTTTATCTCATAACAAATTTTTATTATATCCCAAAAACCATCCTAACATTATAATCCTTTATAATGTTAGGATGGTTTTTGGGATAAATTGTTTTTAGCTACGGAACCGTTCATTGTGCGTGGTCGAACACGCGCTTGGCCGGGTTTTTTAAATTAAAATGTAAATTATTTATGTAATTTAAAAATCAATCTGTCTAGCCTTTTCCCAACTATGTTGGGGTCGGCTTCCAGTCTAACTGGATGCAGCTGAATACCAGTATTTTATATGGAGTGACAGCCTATCTGACCTCCACAACCCTGTTACTGGGTAAAACTAGCCTTTGGTAAGACTGGTTGTCAGACTTTCAGGCTCCTGACGACTCGCAACGACTGTCAAAGATCCACGAATGACAGCCGGGACCAACGGCTTTACGTGCTTTTCGAGGCATGGAGGAGTATCGGTATGTAAAGATGGTCACCCATCCACGACCACCCCGCCAAATGTAGCTTAACCTGATGGATCGACCCGTGTGGCTGTTATTACTTAGCCACGAGCTCCTCATATTGGTATATATTGTAAATGAACAAAGTTTCTATGTTTCGAAAGGTCCAAATTCTTATTATTACAAAAATGTTCATGAACTTTTCCGGCCTAATTTCTCGGAATTTCTCGTTCATAGCATTACGATAAAGACTAGACAGAAATGTTAGCCGTTAATTTAAGGTATGTGTCGATTACCGTCTACATTGTTACCGCGTTTACCTTGCCTTACCTAGTATAATAACCTAATGCCGATAAATTCCACTGATAATTTCCTTAAATAGAACTTACGATATTATGATAACAGTTGCAAAATTACAAATTTTTTTCACCAAACTTCATACTTACCAAATTGATTATTTTGAAAGAATTTCTATCTGTAAGAAATATGGGCCAGTACATAACGTACAATATTGGTTTTAACTACATTTCCTAACCACAAAACGTATCTAGTTGTGTGTAGCAACAACAATATAAGCAAGCAACAAATGACAATATAATAGGGGACTCCCATTATCTTACTCAACGGGTGCTTAAGCCATCCTTTATCTCCATTATATACTTTATTGACAGAACAAATGGAGGCTTTAGAAACACCAATGATTGGACCCAACATTTAGTTAAAAAAAATTATTCAATATCACCGTTTGCTTCATTTCTTTTCGATATTTTTAACGCGTTCCGCCGGAAAAACGTATGCCCATCTTACAATTAAAAATTACAGCATTGCACTTGCTCGCAACTTAATTGTTTCCAATTACAAACCGCCAAAGCGGGGTGTTCCATATATAAAGGGGCGTACTGTGGCAAATCGACATTCCGACTCGGAAGGTGGTTGCATTCACACGTCGCTCACTTAGGCGAAAATTTCTAGGCGAGTTCTGTCTTACAGTAGCGCTTAAGTTAGTTCGTTTGAGATCTCTAAACCTTAGTAATACACACAGTAATCATGCAGTCTATGGTGAGTGTTTTGTTTTTTATTTTTTTCGCCGTTCAATTTTGTTCGATTTTTCGAAAATATTTTGTTTCAAAGTTATAGGATAGTTTAAAATTATTTTGCCTCTATCTGCACTTTTAAAAATTTACTTTGTGGTCCTTTTGTTAATTTTATTTCCTTTTGTTAGTTTACCAAAAATCTTATTATAATTATTATTTCTAATAATACAATTTTCCAAAACGCAATATAAAAACTCTCCTTCACTTTATATTTAACATTACAACCCCATAAAGAACTCTCCTATATAGAACATGGCCTATAATCTAATTTCTCTTCTTCATTACCAATTCAATTTTCAATCCCTTTTCCAGCATAACTCAAACATCCATGATAAATCTTAAACAAACTAATAAATACATTCAAGGAAACTATTTCTCACCCACTTTCACCCCTCAGAACATTTAAATATCCCTTCGATACGACTTCCCTTCGTGTCGTAATATATAAGATTTATATACATTATTACTGAGAACAATACTCCGGTACTGCTGACATTTCCTCACAAACAGTATTCAATTAATGAAAGTTTGAAATTAACGGAAAATCAATTTGTTCTACGTTGAATTGTCTATGGTGTGAAGATTTCCGCGTATCGAAGGAACAATTTAAGGAAGAAAGACCATTGTTGATAACGAATTTACAATTAATTTCGACTCGTAGAAATGTAAGGACAGTGTACATTAAAAATATAGAAAGCAGAAGTGAAAATAAACGAATAAGAAGTTTAAATCGTAAAAAGAACTTATTTTGTGGCAGAAATGAAATGTGGCAAAAAAAAAGAAACTAAAAGTGCACTAAAGTATCTATTGTGTAGTCCAGTACAGTTTTTGCTGTTATTACTGAAAATAATGCGATTGCTTCGAGATGTTTAACAGACAAAAAATAACTGAACGAAATTCATTCTTCAACAATGTCACATTGAAAGAGCAAATACCTATTGGTAATAAGTTTATAACACGCTCATCAGAAAGCAATCGAAGATTGTTTACCTAAAAATACAAAACCTATTTCATTTATCGATGTAATAAAAATAAAAGTAACACAATTTAGTGTTCAGCTTGTCAATCAATCTTCACCTTCTATTTGTATGCAAATATCAAAAGTATATTTAGTCAAGTACATCAAAACAATAGCCCAACCCACAATATGTATAATGCATCCTTGGCTTCTTAATAAGAGATAAACATCGCGACTGTGACCCCCAAAATTACTATGGAATATCATCTTGTGGCGGTAAAAAAAAAGTAGGCAGTGTTTCGCCTTCCTAGATCATGTACAGGCACCATGACTTACCTGTGATAACAATATCACTGTCATACTGAAAGCATTAATAATATTTTTGTGCCTTTCCTATGCGGTGCTATTGTCCGGAATAAAATCAAAACCTATTTTGAATTTGGTCCTCACACTAAAGTTTTGGTCCAATTTGAAAATCGAACTAGAAGCATAACAGACATTTTGTCTGACAGTCGGTATTATAGAGGTGTTTGAGATAGTTTTAATTATGTCAAGGACCATGTAAAACAATGTAAGTGATGATTAATACATGTATCCGTTTTCTAAACTCGCCTACGTCAAATATTTGAATATTACTTTGTTGTTCACTGATTCATTGGCTAATCGAGCGTTACAATCGATACTCGCATAAAAAAATATACGAGTAAGTGCAAAGTTATTAATTTATTAAAATTTGTAATTGTTGATGGTTGTGTAACACTGTAAGTGTTTTTGATCACTGAACGATTATACCATGAACTATTCTAATAAACATTAAAATATTGGAACCTCTAAAATTTAAAAAAAAAAGTCAAAACTCTGACCTAAAGCGATATTTACTCCAATTAAAGAAGCACATCATCTGACAGAAGTTTGCGCGCCCAAACAAATGTCAGAGAGACGCGCATGCGCTCAGGGCGGGCGCGCGTCTTCATTGCGTTTACTAATGAGTGGGCGGGAAGCGCGTCCGTTTTATGGCTGTAGTTTAACTACCGGTTATCACCTAGTCTCGGAATATAGGCTGAATCTGTGACTTCAATGTATGAAGTACTACTAAGATTGTATTTCAAAATGCACTTTCGATGTTACGCTAACAAAAGTAGCCTGACAAAAAAAGCCATAATAGCTATGTTTATAACATTTCGTAACTCCATACAGTTTACCAGTAAAAAGTTTGACCTAAACATGCGTAACCGCAACAAAAAGTTGTGCGATACCGATAGTTAGTCGAGCGCGACAAATTTCTATTTTCAATGTCCCGTTTTTCTATGACCTTCGACCGCCAATGACCACCATAACACTTCCTCACGCCCACGGCTTCCTCTTGCAACATCTAAATCGCAACAGCCGGCTGTGCACCAGTTCGTCGAATGATAATTCCGATCTATTGCAAAATGGCGCCTTTTGCAACAGAATGCAAAGGCGAGTCGATATGAGACCCACGCCCACAAATTACGGCCGCGCTCGCTTTGTCTGATGTCCTTAAATTTCCTTTAATAACAGAATCTGAGAGACTGTCCGTAAACTAGTTCAGCTATTGCCAGGTGTTATTACCTTTGTCTGTTCCGACGAAACGTAATGCTGTATCATTAAATTCCTTGGCGTTTAAAAATAAAAGCTCATGTCTGTTACTTCTTTTTGAATTCCGAATTTCATTTGGAAAACAAAAAATGACAATAAACCATTCTGCTAAAACATTCTCAATTCAAATAACTACATGCCTACAAATGGATGCATATCTAAATAATAATAGTTGTTAATCTAGACCTTTCAGCACGAGGGCTGTGGCTCAACATTGCGCAAGAGACGATTGTTTATCAAACAGTTGTAGCTATTTACAATGCCGATCACTTGTCCAACTATTGGGTTGCGCGCGCGAACAAGTGCTGAATTATGACCACATACATATTTATCTAGGGTTTGAGTTGACAGAATTCATATTACATTTATTGTCATAGTGATATATTGATTCATTGGTATTCAAACTTAATGCTGGTGGTCTTAAGGCGCATTCAATGAGGTTGTTAGAAAAAATATACCTTCTCTATTCGACATTTTCAGGATTCGTGATCATCTTCAGTCTTTTCTCGTCTATATTGTCATAATATATAATTTCTTCTAACCCCTTGCTCATGTTGATAGAATCAATTAAAACAAATAATTTCCCATTTAACATTGCGTCTACATGTCTTTAACTTTTATTACGTGGATAATTAGCACCAAGGTTGAAAATTAAATATAATTGCAATTTTATGCGTTTATCACTTAGGAAATTGCACTTAATCGTGAAATTGAACTATTAAAATTTATAATTCATTCAAGTATGTATGGATTATGAACTACAATTCAAACTGCCGTAGGTAAGTAAAACGAATTAATGAATTAATGTTATGTGTGTGTGTGTGTTATTATAATAAGCGTAGGAAAGTGTTTTATAACTGGCTAAACAGGGCGTGGCATTACGCTTAACACTATTTCAAATTAAAATTATGTTTCATAATTACTTTGCATTAATAGTTTCGACCTTAGATAATGAAATTAATTACCTACAAGCCATTTATTTTGCATAGACATTTATAATTAGAATGTAATAGACTCGAAATATCGGAAAAAACATGCTATTGTTTTTGGTAACGCTCGCACTTGCCACTTTCTATTTCGTTTAGTAAAAATGTTATTTTGGACGTAACACGCGATTAAAGCGGTCTGCGGTTTCATATTCGGTGTCAGTATATTGTATTACGTGCGTACTTGTATTATTATCGGTAGAAACGCGATACAGATTTACATTGTAAGAACAGAGTAAACTACATTCGATAGCGTTTCGGGCTGCGGTTAGAACATTAAAAACTTTGCAATATGTAAATGTATATTCTTGGTAAGTAGCATTCGGATTTCAAAATTCGATATTTATGAGGCCATTTTACTTCTGAAACTAAAGTAATCTCCATTCAGCCTTCCATCGTGATTATAGAGCACATTGATTTTGATTTTTAAATGTTAAAGTATAAGTGTTAATATTTACATTAATATAAAAGACATTCCTATTTTATTATCAGTCAGTTTTAATATAGATATATTTCTTCACATTTGCCTGTGTTCAAAAAATGGTATTTCAGCTCCAGATATTACAAGAATGGCTATGGCTTAATTTTATATTGTTATGTCTAAATTAGGTAAAAGGAAGAAGGACATTGTCGGCTTTATCGAATGTAATTAATAAATATAGACACAGTATTAAATAATAATTCCTTTGCCAATTATGTCTCTAATATGTCATGTTCGACAAATGATCACTGCAGCCGTGGGACTAATTGAACAAGAGATTTCATTAAAATTCCGAACATAGTCGGATAAAATAGATCACAACTAATGATACAGACATCTACTCTAGAATGTTAAGGATTTCAAGAAAGATTCAAACCTATTGTCTATTGGCTTTAATAGAAATATCATTGCGTTAAAAAACAACAACACTGGCTGTTGTCTAAATCATAAAATCAATGTTCGATTTTTTAAAAATGAGTATGGCACGCGCTGCCCTTTATAATGTAATCTATGGTTTTCGATTGCTATCTGTTCTGTAAAGCGTATTTATAAGCGTGCCCGTTTTATTTAAAGCTGTTGTTGTTTATCTGCCATCTGCATTGGCGGCCATAGCCGGTGCGTGCCACACCTTCAATGTTTCGCGTAACTAGTTAGCTTCGAGTAATAGTTTTTCCTGGTAAGGTACTTTACGACTGTACGCCAGAAATGTTGAGCACGAATTATATAAAAGTAAATAGAGTTTGTGCTTTCTGTCGACGTTACAATAATGTTGAAAACTAATTGGGAATCAATTAAAATTCTTCAAATGAGTTACTTTCGTTCGTATGCGTACTTATGACATTACAAAATATTTTTTAAGGTGTGTAAATTGACAATATTATTTACAAAGGGACATTGATGTATTCACATAAATTGCCTCGATGACAGTGCATAGGTAGGTACATCGGTATTCCTCCTCAAACTTACTCCGATTTTTTTTAGTTCATCTTCTTTCACAAAACCTCTTTAAGCGTTTCAACTACGCTGTTCATGCATTATTATACTTCTAAATAGTACAACAGCTAGCATTGCTAAAACATTACTTAGGTAACACAATAATTTACAAATTCACACGCGTTAATTCGGCTTCTATTTTGAAATTAGGTTCACGATGCAACATTATGATGTCTTGACACTTAATGTGACTGATAGCTCGTGGGAAATCCGATAATAAAACAGTACTTTAATTAATTTGATACGACAAAAATTTTATGAAATCGTGCTTAGTAATTGCTCTAGTACTAGCGACGTAAACTAGGCGAGATAATTGTGTGATTATGATAGATTTTGTATGTAAATCTTGTTGGGTTTTGGAATTAATCATAGTTTTAATGTAACACTTTGTACTGATATGAACTTTATAGAAATGTTTATGCCTATAAACCCAATTAAAAAGGTATCTACAGTCCGTCCAACTTATCTGTGAACTGAATGAGGACGGCACCGTCGATGCGTCGACACAATTGAATGACATGCGTCGGCACAATCGAAGACATTTCAACATGACGGCCGTAGTACCAATTTTCGCCATTTCACAGATAAGTTTGTAGGACTGTAACATTACTTCTCTGTCATAAAAATACTAGGGACTGTCAATCAGTAAAACTTTGACAACACTAGCCTTGCTAGACTAGAGACATGCAGGTCTGAAACTTCAAAATAGGAAGAACAAGAAAGTTTAATAACGGTCTCATCATAGACAAGATTGACTTTTTAGTTCTAGCATCGCTTGCCGGACTTTCCTTGTTCCCGCAACAGGATCGGGACGACTGGACTGGGTATTAATAACATGTCTGTACAAGAGCAGTGGTGGCCCCGAGGTAACGGCCCCGACTTACGAGTTGTGGGTTCGAACCCAGGGTAGCACTTTACTTTGTGTATATTATTTCATCACTATTGCTCTCAAAACGGTGAAGGAAAACATCGTGAGGAAACCGGCATGTCCTAGAACCAAAAATTCGAAGATATGACACCAACCAACAACAACACCAGCACAAAATCCACTGGTCTTTGACCATCTTATACATACCGAGACTCCTCCGTGCCTCGGAAAGCACGTTAAGCCGCTGGTCCCGGCTGTCATTCGTGGATTTTTAAAGTCGTTACGGGTTGTCAGAAGCCCGAAAGTCTGAACACCAATTTTACCAAGGGGTATCGTATTACCCAGATGTGTTGTGGAGGTCAGATAGGCAGTCGCTCCATGTAAAATACTGGTATTTAGGTGCATCCGGTTAGACTGAAAACCGAATCTAACATAGTTGGGAAAAGGCTAGGCAGATAATGTGACATCTACCAACCCGCGTTAGGCCTGCGTGGTGGATTAGGGCCCACTCCCTCTCACAGAGCGAGAGAGCGGAGGCCTGTGTCCCAGCAGTGGGAACATAGGTTGATTATGTATGTCTATAATATAAACTAGTGTAATATCCTTTGGCAATATTACGATAGCCGTCGCTGGGCCGTGTAATAGACATAATAACGACATGTCCAAACTGACTGTTGCCACTTTTTGCGCTGCACTCACTCAAGCGTAAGCTGTAATTGGTCAGCTTGTATGCAATTTGTGCCCCGGAACTGTATCAGACGTGTTTTGACATATACTTCCAGATCGATCTTTTTTTCTTTTTTTTTATAGTTAAAGGAAAGTTTGATGAGTTGACATTGCAGTATAAGAAGTTTCTTGTGTTTCGTGTTAGAATTTTCGAGATGCCATTTTCTTTTTAGACTTCTTTTCAATTTAGTGAAAGGGTATCATCTACTGTCGATAGAAATTACCCATGTGTGGTCATAAATGCACTATGCACTGGTTAATCATGAAATATTATAGGAGGAGCTCGTGGCTAAGTAATATCAGCCGCATGGGTCGATCGACCAAGTTAAGCTACGCTTGCCGGGGTTGGTCCGTGGATGGGTGACCATCTTTACATACCGAGACTCCTCCGTGCCTCGGAAAGCACGTTAAGCCGTTGGTCCCGGCTGTCATTCGTGGATCTTTGACAGTCGTTACGGGTCGTCAGAAGCCCGAAAGTCTGACAAACCAGTCTTACCAAGGGGTATCGTATTACCCAGTTACTGGGTTGTGGAGGTCAGATAGGCAGTCGCTCCATGTAAAATACTGGTCAGCTGCATCCGGTTAGACTGGAAGCCGACCCCAACATAGTTGGGAAAAGGCTAGGCAGATGATGAATCATGAAATATTATAGACACCGATTCTCATTCTGAATCAGGTGAAATAATACTGATTTGAACATAGAGTCCTCCGCTTCCTGAAAAATATCAGAACCTCTTTATGAAAAAACTTCCATGATAACTTGGTTCCTACTAAGGTCCCTTTTGTCAATAAACTATAATTTATTAACCGCGAGTGAGCTGTCGTAAACGTCTAATTGACACACACGTGTGAGCGACTCCGGCGCAGGTGGCTACGTAAGTGTCTAGGTTTCGGAACGACCGCGTGAAACCGCGAAACTTATGGTTACGCTCCGATAAATATCTACCGACAATGTCAGGCGAAAACTGCTCAATTATAATTATATTAGATGCACTTAAGTTGTTGATTTTGTAGTATTCATTTCTGTTTAAATAGCAATCGCAATTACGCTATTGGAAGAGCAGTGATGACCAGAGGTAACGGCCACGACTTACGAGTTCGGGAGGGAGTTCGAACCCAGGCAGGCGCTTTGTGTAAATATTTTCATCACCACTGCTCTCAAAACGGCGAAGGAAAACATCGTGATGAAACCGGCATGTCCTAGAACCAAAAATTCGAAGACATGTGACATCTACCAAACTGCACTGGGCCCGCGTGGTGGATTACAGCCCACTCCCTCTCGAAGAGAGGAGGCCTGTGCCCCAGCAGTGGGAACATTGTAGGCTGACTATGTTTATGCTTATGTAAGCTGTTGGTCCCATGGAGAAAATAGTTCAGTTTGATGGTTTGTTACCACACCCTTAATTATGACCACACACATTTATTCACTACAATATTATTTTGTCATAATTTATTGGGTGATTTCATAGTTTAATCAAATCATATTTTATGACATTCCTAGTTTAATACTCCAATCAATGCTGAATTCCTTAATTTGTCCTCAATTTTATACACCAATAAATCTAGAATCATAACCCTACCAGGGTTATGGTAGGTAGGTAGGTAAACCAAACTTTTAATTAAGTCTTACCTATATTATGTTTTACCTCGTTTGAAAGTATATAATTTGATAATTGGGTCTTTTTGACAAGGCTTTAGCGTTCCATAAGAAAGTAGACCAATAGGAGAACTACTTATAAAGTTCTGCCAAATAAAAGTGCTTAATTCTACTTATCAAAGGGTACAGCCATATCAACTCAATCTCCTGTATATCCAGTGATTACGTTTTCTTTTTCTGAACATCTTTAACCCTCTTTCGTTCTTTACAGATTATCCTCGCAGCCACCCTCTGCCTGGCTCAGGCTTCGTACTACGCAGGCCCACCAGCGCACGTTCAACTGAGCCCCGACGGCAAGTTCCTGTTGGACACACCCGAGGTGGCTCACGCTAAAGCAGCCCACGCTGCGGCTCACGCGCAAGCTTCCACAGCGCACGGCGCGTGGGCGCCCGCTGGAGGATACATTGCCGGACCCGCTTACGGTGCCGGCGCGCATTACGGCGCTCCTGCCGCTGGTAAATATTTGATGATAGTAATAGAAGCTTTATAATAGTGTCGTTGTTCAATTATTTTGTAGATGGTTACCCTACATGAAACAAAAGAAGGTTGATAATTTTAATGAAAGGTTTCTCAATGTTTATGGATGTTTTTGCATGCTTTTACTTCGTAATATGCCTCCAATACACATTATGCCATAATTTGGTCCACCAATAGAACCTCAGACTCTACCACACACCCTCTACCTTCGCACACCTTCATCATTTTAAATCCTCAACTAACCAAACCTTCCCTCACCAGGTCTTCTGAAATACGGCCCCGCCCCCCTGGCCCATGATGGTCGCGTGATAGACACTCCCGAGGTGGCCCACCTCAAGGCCGCTCACATCGCAGCCCACAGCGCGGCTCACGCCAGCGCAGCTCACGGCGGCTACGGCGGTGGCCTGGCCCATGGAGCGGCCCTCGCCCCCCTCGCATACGGCGGTCTTGGACATGGAGCGGGTTACGCTGCTGGTTACGGCAAATGGACTGGTCCTCAGGTGATTATTCAGAATTTATTAAACCTCATACTGGGCGAACTTCAAGCCATAGAAACATGATGAATTGTGAAGCAGGCTATGCTTTTGGCAGTTGCAGCATCGTATTCCAATAGTCCCAACAATCATTAATTCACATAAGTTTGTGATTGAGATTTTCCCATGACATGGTAAAAAAAAGACCTGCCTCTTCTATCACTAGGATATAACCTAAGATATCATCAGGTGCAGTTTGCCGCCGGATATCAGAGCTGATAATGATGTAGGATGTTGCATACATCCATCAACAATTAAAATATCTATCTACTTACGCAAACCTCTAGATACAACCAACTTCAGCTCATTCTTCATCATCTAACGATTCTAACCTAACCTTCTTTCTCCCCAGGCTCACATCCAGCTGACCCACGACGGCCAATACGTGGTAGACACCCCTGAGGTCCAACACGCGCGCGCTGTCCACCTCTCCCAGTACGCGCACGCGGCGCACGCCGCGGCCGCGTCCCCCGAGGAGCCCTGGGGCCACCACGGCGGCTGGCACTAAACCCTACCTCTGACCCAAGCTCAACACTGCCTGACACACTATTTTTATACAAAACGACCAGAAAAAGCCAAAAAAAATGTTAAACTGTATAAAGTTGAATGTGAACTGTGTATTATAATGCAAACTCTTGTAGAACGAACTTGAAAATGTATTAATAAAAAAAAATCTAATAATTTTATTTTGTATGTTTTATTACGGATTCTTTTTACTTGTTTGCTTTATTGCTCTTCATCATCTTAGGATCAAACGCTCGTACAAACAATCGCTTTGTTTCAAAACTGTTACAGAAATACAAAAAGTGTTACAGTTAATTTACTTTACAACTAGAAAAGTTTACAATCTAGAATATATTATTACGACATGGGTTGGTCTTTTAATCATTCCAATACAAATGCAACGAATGAGTTATGTGAAGTGCCAACAGGATAGGTTAATTTCAAATATATAGACCATAAACTAATTTAATTGGGTATTGATAAATTCTAACAAATCACAATAGGGTTGACAGTTTTTAGAAAAATGTTCGTTGTGGTCTATTTTCCTTAAAACATGAATATTTCATCAAAATACTAACATTAACAATACTCATACCTACTAATTTTTTATTATTTATAAAACTCAATTTAATTTTCGTAGTCAAATCGGGGCACACAGTAATGGCGGCTCGAGCGATGTCATCACCCATATAGGCCTGTGTTCCACCAACATTCAAACCACCCACCGGTTAGGTTTTTGCCATGTTTCCTAAGGAAAGAACTGATTAACTAAACAATAAAAGTCGGTGAACTTCACCCTTAGTCATCAAATCTGCGACAGATGCTGTCAAAAAATTAATAACAAATAATCAGTATTTCCAACCTTTGCTTTTGGATGTCGTATGATATTCGATATCGATTCAAATAATCGATTATTTATTTGTAAGTTTATTTACTAATTAACAAATCTAAAAGAAAAAAATAATCGATGTCGAATCAAATCGATTAGGTACATAATAAAGATTAAAAAATAAAGAAGTGATGACAGTGATCTAAATATCTAAAACGCAAGCGGAACGGACACTCAATAACTCGTTTTTTGAAAACGTTTCGTTTTGATATTTCTTAAAATCATTTTTCTGACTATTACCTAAATAAATAAACATGCGATGCACTTTATTTTTTCTAAAAAAACCCCTAAATTTAGGGGAAAAAATCTTGAGGTGGGAACCCTGAAACAATGTTATTTTGTTAAAGTGACATGACTGAAAGTGAGACGTGTCGCGCTCTGATTGGCGTTCAATGTCACGTGACCAATGGCTATATTTTTATGTAATTATTTCTCAATTTTGATTAATTTAAAATCATAAAATTTACAAAAGTAACTTGAATTTTAATACTTTTAGCTCACAACCATTGTACATAATAAAATTCGTATTTTTCTTTCTCTCAACTAGCCTATTAACTGTATGTTATATAACTTCGTACTTTATCAGGTGTTAATAAATTATTAAACTTAATTTAATAATCCTTCGTCTAAATCAGCGAGACAAAGGCTTGTTCATAGGGATGATGCCTGGGTGAAAAAAAAAATCTATTTAGTCCGTCGTCAGTCAGTTAATAAAAAAAATATTAGACATGTAGTTTTTGCTATATCTTATTAATATTAAAATATTTAGGTAAAACGCATTAAATGGGGGCTCGCTACGTCACAACTATAAAAAACTAAGTATAAAATCTAGCAAGGAGTGACGTCATGCCACATTTTAATTCAATACATTGAATTAAAATTTGTGCACGAACTTATAGTTTAAAAAAACTAAAAAATCACGCTTTAATACCATTTTTAAACTGAACTAAAAGGTAAAAAATAATTTTTTCAATGTAAGAATAAAGTGATTAACGAGTAAATTAATGTAATTGTAAAAAAAAAGCGTGGGGTGCTTTCGAATTACAGAATTAGTGTAAGAATGTCGTACAAAGCACCTTTACAATGACATTAATTTTCTCGTTAATCACTTTATTCTTACATTAAAAATTTTTTTTTTTACTTTTTAGTTCAGTTTAACGGTATTAAAGCGTGTTTTTTTAGTTTTTTTTAAACTATAATTTATTTTTAAATTTTTTAGAGATAAATCGTTAATCCTGATGATACTGATCAGGATAGTGGGACAATTTTTTTAGATGATAGTATTGTCATCGGGCCCTGTTAGATAAGTGTGCAGATTTCGAATTAATCTGACCATCTAAAGTGGGTAGGAATCGAGTTCAAAGATTCCGTTACATACAAACATACATACAGGTGAAGCGAAGCATAAAAGCGTGTTAATAAAAAAAAGAAATACGTGTCAAATATTTTTTAATGCAAACACATGACATAGGACATGTTACACGACGGACAAAAAAATATTTTAGTCATCATCCTTATTATTTCTTTAATTACGAGTGGTTTAAAGCGAATTTCACGAATAAAACTGAACACGTTCAGGACATCAAAACAAATCTTTAATGTGTCCAAACGTAACAAGCATTGTCGAATTCAAGACACAACCAACAGAAGTTGGTTTTTGTGGTTGTAAAGGCCTATGAGCCCTGAGTCGTTCCCAAATAAATTGAGTTAAACAACGTGTCGTTTTGCAGCCTCGTCTTTAAAGGTGTGGTATAGACCATCAAACCGAACAACTTTTCCATGGCACCAACATCTTAATCGCGAAAAAATAATCAGCTGTCCCATACATTTGCTCAAGTAGGTATTGAAGTTTTCTATGGGACAGTTGAAAATTTTTTCGCGATTGCGATGTTGGTCCCATGGAGAAAGTTATTCGGTTTGATGTTCTATATCACACCCTGAAATTTGACGAGGATGCAAAATGAAACATTGTATACTTAAGAAGATTGGTCACGAAGACTAGGAAAACAATTTTTTTTTTAATTTTACTCAGATATCTTCAACAATTTTATGTAAAAAAGTATCGATTAGATTTATACCTTACTATTTTAATCAGAACAACATAGCTGAACACTTTGTAATACAAGCTCAGTTACACCTCTAGGTCGGTTTCGATAAACTTTACAATGTTATGCATACCTAATGAGAAGTTAAGCGGATCTTATTTTATTAGATCAATCCGGTACTAGGTAATACTCGTAAATAACTAGATTTAGAGCTAAGGGACTTAAAATAGCAGCGTGGTTCCCACCAAATTGGAAATGTCTGCCCGCTGGTCATGACTTTATGACTTCAATAAGGTCATAGGTAAATAATTATTTACCAGGTATATTAAAGTTGAGAAGTCCATTTTCTACAGACATTCTAAAGCAAGGCTGGCCAATCGATTTTCCAGGAGAGCAAAATTTCTTAGACTGGCGGCGGCGGCGCCGGGGCGACTACTAGGTACCATATTCATAAAGTAATTTATACACAAAAAAGACAAAATATGCTTTAATTTATATTACTTGTAAATTATATGAAATAACATAATTCTTTTTATTTAATGTGAGCTCGTGGGTAAGTAAAAACAGCCGCACGGGTCGATCCATCAGGTTAAGCTACGCTTGCCGGGGTTGGTCAGTGGATGGGTGGCCATCTTTACATACCGAGACTCTTCCGTGCCTCGGAAAGCACGTTAAGCCGTTGGTCCCGGCTGTCATTCGTGGATCTTTGACAGTCGTTTCGGGTCGTCAGAAGCCCGAAAGTCTGACAACCAGTCTTACCAAGGGGTATCGTATTACCCAGTTACTGGGTTGTGGAGGTCAGATAGGCAGTCGCTCCATGTAAAATAAAGGTATTCAGCTGCATCCGGTTAGACTGGAAGCCGGCCCCAACATGGTTGGGAAAAGGCTAGGCAGATTGATTTTTTTAATTTAATGTGAGCTTTGAAGAGGTTGTCCTGATAGTAATTGGTCAATATTTGGTTTTAAATCTGATGTTGATACAATTTGAAGTTGAATTTTTAGGCCTTTCAAATTTCCTACACACCAGCTGTACATTGCATGTGAGGTGCTAACAGTACGCCAATTATTTATACTCCACATCATGTTACACCAGCACGTTGAACTCGCTTATAAGCCAGTACCTTCTGCCAAGAGAAGGAAAGATTTGATCTGCATAAAGCCACAAACTAGGCATGCTTTTTTAAACCGGTTCTATGTCTATTTAGGACCCCATTTATATAATAAGCTAAATAGGAAACAATAGTGCCGATTCTCTTGTCACAAATGCCTCTAAACTAGACTAAAAATCACCAAAATTTAGTTTATTCCTGTCAAACGACGATTTCCCATTCTGAAATTGGCTAAAGTGACACAACTTACCTATATTTTAGTTTGACACCACTAATATTGTACCTACCGAGTTATTAATTTAGTGAAAATGCTAATTTTGCTATTCTGAATTTCACTGTTTTCATCTAAAATTTTAATTGTGAAACTAAATCAGACTATTTTTAATAGCGATTAAAAAGGCGTAGAATAAAATCAGTTGTCATGAACTAAAATTCACATCAAAACTTTGAGTTCAAGTGCAAAAAGAATACTGTATTTTTTTTCTTTTGCTTATATCTCGAAAACGGTGTGTCCTATCGCAAAAATACTGAAAATTTGGCCCCCCTTTATGAAGCCCTTAAACCCCTAACCCTCTACATGTGGGTACAAAAAAAAAGTGATTTCGTTAGTTCCAATTAAAGCCACCGGGTCATATAATACTACGGACACTATACCACGCGGAGTCACGATTGTCAAACTCGATTTTAGTTGTGTCAAAATTGTTTTTTAATTTAGAGGTGTTTTTTTGCAGAATAGCTCTAAGATTCTCATAGCCAAAAGTAAGGAATTTTAGTGATAGTTTAGTTAGTTTAGTTCGGTGTACAACAGAATCGGCACCATTGTAGTCTGAAGATATGCGAATATTTGGGTAAACTTGATTACACAGACACAGAGAAGCTTCTAGAAGTGCTTCAATAATTATGTTTACTTAATTTGTATATGTAATATACCTAAGTAGGACAGTATTATTTCAATAATCAATTAACTATGGAGAAATAATCAGCTGGTCGCTTAGTCTGGGGATGGCCTGAAACACAGGTTTTTATTAACCTAGGTCAGGCAGGTCGCCACAAGTTATAATGTAGTACCAATGCACCTTTCATAGGTAACAAACATGTGTAAATTAAATTAAACTTGTTTTTAGAAAAGTATTTAAACTAATCTGTTAAGGACGCTGTTACAAATGGGTAGTCAAATCAATACTTTTTTACACAAAAGTATGTTTATTAAATAAAATGCTTTACATTCTTAAAATGTTTTTTGCCCAAACTGTTGATAGATGTGCATGGTACGATTCTGAACTAAAAATATAATTTTAGATAGTTTCTCAATAAATGTACCGGAGTGAAAATTTTTACTTCGGTACATTTATTGAGAAAATTAAAAAAGTATTGATTTGACTACCCATTTGTAACAGCGTCCTTAATTAAGAACTTGGTACTACTAAGTATTTATAAGTTTGTAAATGTAATACTTTGTAAAAGGACGTAAATAAATTATCTTATCTTAATTAAATCTTATCTTACAATCAAATCGAAAATGTGTTTTGCAGTAAGAGATGTACGATATTAATGTTTAATGTGTGAGTTGTAGAGTTGAAAATGTTTTTTCACACACATTATGTGGAACCAAACCTGCTTAAAAATTGCATAGCAAAGTCGCGTCACGTTGGGAAATCTTCACTAGAAACTTTTTTCCAAAAATTTGCAAAACTTTCTGTTATCTTCAGAACAGCTACAGAAAGTTTTCCAGAAAACAATCAGCTTGGACAGATTTTTAAAATCACACTGCCCTTAAACAAATTTTCTCGAATATTTTCATAGAAAATTTGTTTAAGGACAGTGTGATTTTGAAGATCTGTCACTTCGAGCTGATTGATTGATTCTGGATATTCAAGCAGGTCAGTAGAACTGATTGCAAAAGGATTTATAAACAGCTGGATATTTTTCTTTAGACTCTAAAGCTAAACTGTGATTTGGTCCATATTATACAGGGTGTAATTTTAATCGTCTTTATTATCTTAAGGGATCATTGTACTAATCATTATGAACAACTTTTACTATAGAAAAAAATTTCGCAAAAAGATTCGGTTCGTAATGTCTCCGCTATGCATACTTTTTAACCATGAGGTTGATAAAAGTTAGTTTAGTGTTTATTTTTCAAATTTAGAATAAAATAAAAGCTATTCAATCATTTATTTTGGTAAAAGGGTGTGCTCTCAAGGCCCATTGTCACCAAGTCAGAATCTGATGAGGGAATCCGATGGAAATCGACAGAAACCCTCAAATTTTATAGGCACACCTTAGCGATTTGGGTATTTTTTTATAGTAAGTCGTGCATTAGCTCCCGGAAAGCGCCATTTGGTGAAGTTGAACTGATGAGGAAGACCACAGCTATTGTAACTTAGATAAATTACAAACTGACCCACTAAAAAGTGAAAAATAAAAACTTTTTTACTAAAAAAAAAAAACAACCAACTTCAAAAAAAAAAATAGTACAAAGTGAAAAAAAACTTTAATAAAATACATAGATCCAAAGACTTCCGAAATTAAAGTTACTTTTCAAATTGTAGTTTTTTTTTTTTGTAAAAAGTTTTTTATTATAACTTTTAATTTTCATTGGTCTAAAGAAGCTCCAAAACTGTGTAAGTATTTAAGTTTTATAAACTTATTATAAGACCAAAGAGTTTTTAATACTGTAAGTACCACCTACCTTACCTATTTAAAAAAACTTGTCTTTTTTAAATCTCGATTAGTTTTTCGGGTGCCATTTACTGAAGTGAATACAAAATATCATCATAGAAAAGCCTCATTGCTGTCTCCCAAAAAAATAAATATAAATGTTAAAGGTAAACATATAGGTACTGCTTTTACTGCTTTACTGCTTTTTAAAAGGTAGGTAAAAGGTACTGGTTAATGAGTTTTTGTACAGTTGGTGGTTTGATGAGAAATTAGAACAGATGACAAACATAAATCGTTTTTCAAATCCAACGAGGCTGTTTGGGCATCGTTCTTTTGCATCTCCACTGCATGAACCGAACAAACGTTTTTGGTGCCAACAAAAATGTCAACGTAGCTGTATTGACAGTTAAACTCTTTTTGTTCGTAATTTATGAGTTTAAGCAGCAGTAGTAACAAACAGTTATTTCACTTCGCTGATATATTTAATTTTACACAAAATAGATCTACCTATGTCTCATTTCTGGGAAAATTCGTTTTATCTATTTTCACCCGAGCAAAGCTAGGTCGCCCAAGTACTCCTATAATAAATTAGCAATATTTATTTGTAATCACGTTCTCGAAAACGGCTCTAACGATTTCGATGAAAGTTGCATTAAAAAGATTTACGGGGCGAAAAATCGATCTAGCTAGGTCTCATTTCTGGAAAAAATTCGTTTTCTCTATTTTCACCCGTGCTGAGCTCAGTCGCCCAGGTAATTTCAAATAAACCAAATTGGTCATTCATGAAGATGAAGCTAGTTGTACATTCCAAAGTATAGCAGGTACGCAAGAAACTCCACGGACACTAAGTAGATTCTGCGTGCAATAAGATTTGAAAACTTATTTTTAAGGTAGTCCACGGCCTAGATATGGTCGCTAGAACATTACTCAATTGTTTTGCGTAACACGACAAACTGCTAACACGTCTCTTTAAAGTTACTAGATTATCTATAAGATATTTGCTATGCAATAAGTTTCCCGCATTGTTGGTTACATATCTGATAGAGTTACGTTTAGCGTCTGGTCTTATGTAACTTTGAATAGCTTTCCGAAAAGGCGTGGCAGTGGAGCAGTATTAGCTAGGTGCCTATTGATCTGGATACCTGACGTAAGAACTTATTAGTTACAGAACCCCCTGTGGCTCTCTCTGAAAAACTAAAATCTGTTAGTATACTAATAGTAAAACTGATCTCTCTAATAATAATTTAGTTTCTACGATTTAGATTTTTTAACTTTAAGTAATAGCTATGTATCAAACAATAATTGTTTCTGTGCCCTGACAGGGTCTACAACGGCTCTTAGCTCTAAGCCATTTGTTAACATCTTAATTTACTTTGTGGAACGCAAATAAATGAATATGAATATGAATATGGCTTGTCTTGTTGTTGCTTTAGAACGGCAAAACGTTGCTAAGGTGTTAAGATTCGGCGCTAGCAGTAGCGCCTGCTAAAATGGTAAGACTCGAGACAATTCCCTTTCTGACGGTTGCACGTTGCAACAGTTCTTTTGCCATGTGGAGACGATCATATGACAATAAATGAAAATACTGGCAATACTGTCACAAGAGTATTTTGAAACTATCAATTTATTTTATTTTTAATTGGAAAGCACGTTAAGCTGGTCCCGGCTGTCATTAGTGGATCTTTGACAGTCGTTACGGGTCGGCAGACAACCAGTATTACCAAGGAGTATCGTATTACCCAGTAACTGGGTTGTGGATGTCACATAGGCAGTCGCTCCATGTAAAATACTGGTATTCAGCTGCATCCGGTTAGACTGGAAGCCGACCCCAACATAGTAGCGAAAAGGCTAGGCAGATTGATGTTAGATTTATTTGAAACTATCAAATAAATCATAACATCAAAAATAAAATTACTAATTAGTAATCATAATGTGCCGACTATGGATTTTTCCAATCAGCCGACGAGCTGTAAAGTGACTTTGGATATATTTGATTGAATTTTTGGTTTAGTCCCATCTCGGCACCCATAAATTTATTGTGGGCATGAGAAATATATTCATGGGTGCCTAGATATGAAGGAACCGAGAAACCGGATTAACCGGATGCAGACTGGGAACGTCATTAGCATTACATAATATTATTATGCAGTTTAATATGTCGCACTGTTGTCTCCATCTACCTTCAGTGATACTGTTGGAGACGATATATTCTTAGAACTAGCCTGTTAAGCCCAGGAAAATCAATTTTAATGTGAAATCTTCACCTTGTATTTTTTTTTATTGTTTCGCCTTACGTACGCCTTTAACCGGTTAAGATATTACAACACGTTTAAGCGCAAATAAAGTGTGATTTATAAAGCAGGCACTTGTTGCCAAATACTTTTTACGACGTGTTGAGAAAATGTTAGGGACTGATACTTAATTAGTTGTTCTCCATCATCTTCCTGGTGTTTGTCCCATGTTAGGCACCTGGGATCGGCGCAACACGTTTTCTTCCTTCATTCTCCCCTGTCAACCAACACGCCATCATTCACTCATTTTTCTTTCATAATTATCATTCCTCACAAAATCCATCTATCTTTTCTTTGTCCTTCCTCTCCTTCTCCATCCATCCATTTGAACTTTTATAAAAGTTGAAAAGGAATCGTTTGTTTGTTTGTGGCGCCAGTCAGCGCAATTTTCAAAATCTTCTAGTTTTTTCTTAAAAAAACAACAATACATAAGAATTGACATTTCACCTTATACCTTATACCTTACCTAATGTATTTTATTTTTTCACAATCTGCAAGAGAACACTCAGAGCGTTGTTTTCACACTTGCTTTTAATTATATGTACCTAGTCTGTAATATTTTTTTAACCATGTTGAATACCAATAATTAACACACTTTTCAAAACACACGATCGTAAGCTTACGCCAGTCTATTCTGTAAAAATGACACCGTAAAAACTTAAGTAAAGCGAGCTTGAGGGGAGCTGTCATTCCACTGATGTTAGGGATTGACACTATTGACAGGTTCACCGTATTTTACAGTAGATCGGCAGGTGGAATACAAGCTCATTCACCTATGATTTCTCGTTTAGATTTTTACTGAATAGATCGCTGTTGTCTAAAAGGTCCACTGAAAATTTTTTTCTTGGAAAATTATATTCTCTTTCTGGGGATAGAAAAACGGCATTCCATTCTAAATATCAAAAATATAAAAAACTTTTTACAAAAAAATACAACCGACTTCCAAAAACAACACTACAAAGTGAAAAATAACTTTAATTTCGGAAGTCGGTGTCTGGTTAAATGTATTTTCGATTTTTGCCACCGACTTCCGAAATTAAAGTTATTTTTCACTTTCTAGTGTTGTTTTTGGAAGTCGGTTGTATTTTTTTGTAAAAAGTTTTTATTTTTCACTTTTTAGCTGTGGTACACAAAAAACACACCACACAAATTCTAATACCACTACCAGCAAAAAAACCTAGAACATCATGCATATAAAAGTAGGGAAAAAATACGTATTATTAAAGTTAACGCAAAAACTATCCAAGCAAAGTTAATAAATTTTGTATGGGACCAACTTTGATGAATATCCTCTCGAATAAAACAAGAATTTTTCAAATCGGACGACTCTGTAAAAAGTTATGCGTGGTCATACATAAAAAAAAATATATATATACATGTCGAATTGAGAACCTCCTCCTTTTTTTTCGTCGGTTAAAAAATTACTATTCACCAGGACTAAGCATTGACTGGTTAAGCTTTGTTCCTCCTTTGCATTAAAATAACTTTTATTTCAGACCCATAGGTACCTAATATTATAGTCCATTTGGTTAGCATACCTGCAACCAGAAAGGGTCTAGGGTGTCGTGCGGGATCCAGTGTTATATCAATCTAGTGTAAACATGTTTATGTTATCAATAAACTTTTTTTACTTTTTTTTTTAACCTACACATGGCTTAGAAACTAGTGTTAATGCTTACATCTATCAGAAAATAACACAAGCTATTCATTACTACGCCACAGTGGCATGTAGGCGTATCGCGTTTCCGATGTCATAGTATGCACAGTCTATACATCTACAGTTGCCCGAAGCCCGAGCTGCATACGAAGTTCGGCGAACTACGTAAAGAGCTCGGGCTCTCGTCAGACGACTGTATGCCGACTGTGGTATGGGGCTATCCCACCTATCAGCTATAGTTCTAGTTCTGGTTAGTTCTGGGTATGGTTTCCGCACTTAGTCCATCATGTGGACCATTGTGCGTGGGCGTTATTCCAACCAGTCCACCTCATTCCAGCCTAGAATTCGATCAAGTCTCCAAGTCTGTTCAGAACATCTGTGAAAGATCTGGGTGTACCAAGAGTTCCTATTCTAATCTGGGTGACGCCTGTGCATTCAAAGAACACATGCGTTACGGTTTCCTCATCAGCTATAGTTATCAGGATGCTGTTGGGGCTGGCGCGTACCCTGCGCATAATGGAAGTGCAACGCTTGCGCATGATGGCGAGAAAGACATCTATACTCGCTTCTGCGAACATGCCGGAAGCACTGCAACCCCATCAACACCTAGAAAGCATTATTGTATTTTACTAAAGCTCTAAAGCTTTAAAGTGTGATAGACGAAGTCGTACTCATAGTGGCGTCAGACATCAGCAAACGTTTGTGACCATGATCAATTGCGGGTATTAAACCTGCCAAGGTCGTGTTCATTCGACCTGTATAAACCAGATTATTTGGAAGCTGAACAATAAAGAAAATGGCCTCGGTCTTGCAATGAGTGCACTTTCTTTTTATTTATAAACTATAGTGACCCGCTCCTGCTTCGCACGGTTTTTACGGCTTGTCTAAACATATTAGGTTGGGGAAAAAGTCTTTTCGCAATAAAGTATGTATGAACTTAAAATAAAATATCTTTGGTTATACTATTTGTATCTGGCTGGTTTTGGTAACATTGAAAGTTTAAATTTTAAAGAACATAATTCCAAATTCAAATTAGGAAAAAGTGTGATTTTCATTTGTTTTTCGTACTGTTAAGATGAGTGAATCTAATGAAGAAATTCGATACGTTTTAAAAGTTTACTACAAAAAAGGTAAAAATGCAACGCAAGCCGCGAAAAAAATTTGTGATGTTTATGGACCCAGTGCAGTGTCTGTGAGAGTAGCACAAATTTGTTTTAAGCGTTTTCAATCCGGAAATTTTGATGCCAAAGATGCACGACGCTCTGGTCGCCCTATCACGGATAAAATGGATGCCATTTTTGAAAAAGTGGAGCAAGATCGGCATATCAGTAGTTACAACGTAGCTGAAGGACTGGGAATTGACCACAAAACAGTTTTGGCTCATTTGAAAAAAACTAGGTACACAAAAAAGCTCCATATTTGGGTACCTCACGAGCTCACTGAAAGAAACCTAATGAACCGTGTACTCATTTGTGATTCTTTATTACGACGTAATGAAACCGAACCATTTTTGAAGAAGCTACTAACTGGAGATGAAAAGTGGATCACGTGCGACAAGAACGTGCGAAAAAGGTCGTGGTCAAAGGCCGTTCAGGCTTCACAGACTGTGGCGAAACCCGGGTTCACTCGCAACAAGGTGATGCTGTGTGTGTGGTGGGATTGGAAAGGCATTATTGATTATGAGCTGTTACCACCAGGCAGGACCATCGATTCTGAACTCTACTGCGAACAACTGATGAGATTAAAGCAAGAAGTTGAGAGAAAGCTGCCAGAATTAATCAACAGAAGGGGTGTGGTTTTTCATCATGATAACGCTAGACCTCACACATCTTTAGCCACTCAGCAAAAATTAAGAGAGTTTGGCTGGGAGGTGTTGATGCATCCGCCGTATAGTCCTGACCTTGCACCTTCAGATTTCCACCTGTTTCGGTCTCTTCAAATTCTTTAGGCAGTGTCAGGTTAACATCACGAGAGGACTGCCAAAACCACTTGTCGCGGTATTTTGATCAGAAGTCCCAAAATTTCTATAGCAATGGGATCATGTCCCTACCTACAAGATGGCAGAAAGTTACCGAACAAAATGGTACCTACATACTTTAGATAAATGTAAATAATGTATATTAAAAAATGTTTTGAATTTTCTTAAAAAATGCGAAGAAACTTTTTCCCCAACCTATTATAAATTTCTTTATAGGAAAATTGTGTAAGTTTAATATTAAGTGTTATATACCGGATGACTTTTTTTACCGTCTCGAAAAAAATAGGGTGTATTAGGTGAACGGAGTAGAAGCGTATGGCATAACTAGTATTTTTTTTTTTAATAGCTTAGTCAGAAAAGTATCAATAAATACTACAAATTCGATGTAAACTTTTCATTTGAGAACAATAAAAACATACATTTTGAAAAAAAATACTTAATAAATCCTTTAAAAATATCGGAATTCAAATCATATGCAACCTGCATTAAAATTTGAATTTAAAAAAAAAAAAAAAAGAAACGCTAAGTAGATATGCCATAGGCTTCTACTCCGTTCACCGAATATACCCTATTTTTTTTTGAGACGGTAAAAAAAGTCATCCGGTATTAAGCTTCTGGTATTAATTCTCTAAAATTATGGTAAAAACCTCATCAAAATCCGTTGCGCAGTTTAGAAGAACAATGCGATCACACACAGTCAGACACGAAAAGCGACTTTAATTTATATTATTAAGTATAGATAAGCAGGTATGTTGAATCCTTATCAACTTGCTTGTTTCCGACGGATATCCTTTATTTGTAACTCGTCATCATAAATGGCCTTTACGGCGACGACAATAACTGACTTTTAATTATTTTAAACTGAAGATCACGTCTAAACGACTAATGTCTAATGATTAATTTAATTAAGTAATGATTTGGAAAAATATATGTTAAATTTGAGCTTTTATTAATAACTTAATCTGTGAATATTTTAGATAATGTTTATATTACATAGTGTCATTAATTTTAAAGCTATGTCTAACGCGGATAAAAAACTGAGAATCACGCAAAAACTATCAAGCGTATTTTTATGAAATCTACATCATTTTTAAAACAATTTAATTATTTATCATTTAGTATACGTGTTTTAATATAAAAACTTTTGTTTTATGTGTAATGAATTAATAATGCGTCTAATTTGGGACAGCGCTCCTTGATGGGCGAGTCCTATTACTGGGTGGACGTACGACGCGTTGCGGAGCTACGCTTGCTGCGGTTGGTTCGTGGATGACTGACCATCTTTACATTCCGAGACGTTTCTCGGAGAGCACGTTAACCCGTTGGTCCCAGCTGTGTTTTGTAGATCTTTGACAGTCGCTAGGAGACGTCAGAAGCCCGAAAGTCTGATAACCAGTCTTACCAAGGGATATCGTATTTCCCAGTAACTAGGTTGTGGAGGTCAGATAGGCAGTCGCTCCACGTAACATACTGGTATTTAGCTGGTTCCGGTTAGACTGGAAACCGACCTCAACATATAGTTGGAAAAGAGCTAGGCAGATGATGATGATGATGAGATGGAGGGTCATGAAGTATGTATGGTACCTATCTATACGTATATACAAATAAATAAAAGTCTGTTTGTAATGTCAAAAATAACAGCTTTTTACTAAATGCATATTAAAGTATATACTTACGGTAATCATAGCAAAAAAAAAAACAGTTTTTAAAATTTTTGTCTGTTTGTTCCGGCTAATCTCCGAAACGACTTAACCCATTTTGACGGGACTTTCACTAGCAGGTAGCTGATGTTACAAGGAGTAACTTAGGTTACTTTTATTTTGAAAAAAGAATTAGGGTTCCACGCAAAACACACAAAACCCACGAAATTGTGAACAGAAAGTCGGATTTACAAAAATTCTTTCCACGCGAACAAAGTCGCGGGACACAGCTAGTTTTACAATAATCATGGCAGGTTCATTCCAGTACAAGTAAAGATAAGGTGGCCTTTCCCATGGCATGATTCAGATTTTGTATTGGCCCTAATGACACACTTGCCCGCATAATCTAAAGAACGAATGACATAGAGGACAAATCTATCTGTCTGTCTAGCCGCTAGCCTAAATACCAGTAATATTAGAAAATGATAAGTGGGTGTTTATTATCTTTTTTTTTTTTTTTTTTTATCGTGTGGAAATCCTCATGGATGTCCTCCACCCTGGGGCAGGAGGAGGGGTCTGTCAGACTCTTACTGACTAAAACCACACAGTGTTCTGCTGCTACCTTTAGCCGGGGTGCTGGAGTGCTTGCGCATTTCGTCACGCTCCCCCGGCTAGGTGTCGGCCCGCATGAATTCATGCGGACCCCGTCCCCCTCAGCGGCCTTATACGGCCGCAATCCTTCCAGAGAGGCGCGCGCGGAACACGGCGCGCCGCCGTCTCGGGCCTTTCACTGTTCAGGCAACAGACTCCCCCAGTCTCTTGCCTGCAGGCCTCACCTTAAGGCGGCTGGAGATCATTTCGCGCCCTCCGCCACCCGATGCGTCTGCTACGGATTGGAAGGGAAGTTGTATCCTCCCTCTCCCTTTCCGCCGCCTCCTTCGCGACCATCACTTCCTCGCAAAAGGAGGCGATGGCGTCCCACGCGCTCTCACCTCCGACCATGGACTGGACCATGCCTGGAAGCGAGAGAGAGTCCGCAGCACCAACCGCCGCGACGAGGTCACGACGCTGCACTGCCCAAGCAGAGCATTCCTCAAGAGTGTGCTGCGCCGTGTCGTCGAGGCAGCTGCAGTGGTGACAACAAGGTGTTGGTTCCCGGCCTATGCGGCACAGGTACTTTCCGAAGCACCCATGTCCGGATAGCACCTGTGTCAACCGGAAAGTAAGAGCGCCATGCCGTCTCTCCAGCCACTCCCTCACAACGGGTCTTACCGCCGCTATGGGGTGTTTATTATCTAGGTGTTAGGTGTTGGTTACACTGCCACTGTTCCCACTGGCGGTGTCACCCACATGTTATTAGGTCGCCGCCCGGTGTGCACTACAGTACTCGTACATTCAACAAAAGAGATAATCTAGGCAGGGTATGTTCAATTTTATTATATTACATTGGTAAAAAAAAAAAATATATATTATAATTGAACATACCCTGCCTAGATATCTCTTTTGTTGAATGTACTGAAAAACAAATTTTTGGAATACTCCTTTGCAATACATTGTAACACCCCAACACAAAATTGTATATTGTCATGAAATTGAACATGATGCAATTCTCATACAGATATGTTAGTATACCCTGCCTAGATATCTCTTTTGTTGACAGTACATAGACTATAGTGCATTCCACGAAAGAATTCCCTTCGCCGTAATGTTGGTAGCACGGATATCAGTGTTAAAGTAAAGGTCAGACAGGGGAGCCAACATTACGGCAGGGAATTCTTTCGTGAAACGCGCTTTATATTCAAATTCATCATCATCTGCCTAGCCTTTTCCCAACCGTGTTGGGGTCGGCTTCCAGTCAAACCGGGTGCAGCTGAATACCAGTATTTTACATGGAGCGACTGCCTATCTGACCTCCACAACCTAGTTACTGGAATACCTGTGGGTAATAAGATACCCGTTGGCAAGACTGGTTGTCAGACATTCGGGCATCTGACGACCCGTAACGACTGACAAAGATCCACGAATGACAGCCGGGACCAACGGCTTAACGTGCTTTCCGAGGCACGGAGGGGGTATCAGTATGTAAAGATGGTCGCTCATCCACGGACCAACCGCGGCAAAATCGGTCGACCTGTGCGGGTATTCAATCAATCTGCCTAGCCTTTACCCAACTATGTTGGGCTCGGCTGTGCGGATATTATTACTAAAAATTCTAATTGGGTACATTAAATTTATTTTCTAGGCTGGTAAAGCAATAAAGAGTTTTAATTTTTTTAATCAGGTCAGGATAGTTTTGTCAGTCAGGCAATCATTGCAATGCACTAACTGGGCGAGTAGTGCTGCCAACTAGCGCCATCATTGAGAAAAAAAATAATAAGTCTGGAGTTTTGAAATTTCTTAGCTCACATTTTTTGTCAGATGAGGTAGAACCTCATCTGACTCACCTGACAAAGAATGTGAGCATAAGAAATTAAATTCTATTATTTTAATGAGGGGAAAAAAATCAACACTAAACCTCCTAGGTTTGGCAAAAACGACAGTTTTTTGCGTGAACTATTCGAACGTAGGAGGTTTAGTGATGATTCGTTTGATAAACAAAATTCTACTTCATCTGACTGAAAAATGTGAGCAAAGGAAATTTGAAAATGTTCTATATGTCCAGACGTATTATGTTTTTCTCAATGGTGGCGCTGTTGGTAGCACTACTCGCCTTAAATTGGACTAATAAACACTAACGGTAAACGATATCTATGACCGTATTAGTCGACTTAAAGTCTCTAATACGCCCTTACCCTTTGAGGACATTCAATCATGCTGAGTAACGCCAATCTACAGGGTCAAATTAAATTAGCTAGCGAAACTCCGCATACCTACGTGATGGATATCGATATCCAAACATCTTCGATCAATTAAAAAAATAAAAACGAATTAATGTGTTTGACTATTTTTTTTTTGGGGTAAAGGACCGCATTTTGTTTAGTTACCTACTAAAATTTAGAAAATCAGTTCTCATTTTTGTTTGGCGTGTAAGATCTACCTACATAGAGATATTGATAATCATCACGTAGGTGAAGTTTACACAAAAACTACTGATTTTGTAAACTCATGCTCAAGGTAATTACAATAATTGCGGTCATTGCCCCAAAAGAAAATCAGAAAGTACCTATTTTTTTTTGTTTGTAGGGTATCTAGCACACTAGCACGGTAGACATTGCAACTGTCTTTCGCGTAAATGTCCATTCGCGCAAACGTCCATTCGCGCAAAGTCTATTCGCGGAAATGTCTTTTCGCGCAAGTATCTTTCGCGCAAGTGCCCTGCTACCTTGTTTAGATATCAATACCCATCATGTTTGCAGAGTTTCACTACTCAATTTAATTTAACCCTGTTTAACGAAAGAAAATGTATCGAAAATAGAAACTGGTATCGTGTGATAAAAAATGCAACACGGCACGACTGGCTTTGACTATTATTGACATTAGAAAACTAGGTTGATAGTTATGTCAATCAATAAATTAATAAGGTTAACTCTTAAAATGTCGATTGCACACCATGTGTACAGATAACAATAGAATTTCAATTGTGTCTGCTAATTAGCGCGCGACGGGTTAATTGAAATACCAAACCTACTTCAACTAATCTCCTATTCTGTAGGTACCAAAATTTAATGAACGAAAGAACAGCGGTGGTAAAGATTTGTGGCGGCATCTGCAACGCAACATGCAAACTACGCATCAAAGACCTGACGTCACACAAATCCTACATCGCGCAAGCACAGTTTACCACGCGAGTTTATATGTCACAGTAAGATGGTTGTAGCCGTGATATAGTTATATCCCTAGGGATATAGCTATATACCGTAATATCCATAATATCGGAGTGTCCTAATTTTTCTACTGCGACCAATTTCGATGTTCGCTTGCTCGGCTCGCGCGTCACTGTGTGTTGGTGTGTGTGTGTGTTGTTGTTGTTGTGGTCACTGTTCTAACCTAACCTTACCTATTTTTTTTCCTTTTTTTTTAACCGACTTCAAAAAGGTTCTCAATTCGTCGGAACCTTTTTTTTTTATTTTTTTTTATGTATGTTCCCCGATTGCTCGAAGATGGCTAAACCGATTTAGATTTTTTTTGTTTTATTCGAGAGGGTATACATCACTCTTAAAAAATTGATTAACTTTGCTTCGGTAGTTTTTGAGTTAGCTTCAATAATAGGTATTTTTTCCCTACTTTTATATGGATGATGTTCTAGGTTTTTTTGCTGGTAGTGGTATTAGAATTTGTGTGGGGTAGATACCACAGCTAAAAAGTGAAAAATAAAAACTTTTACAAAAAAATACAACCGACTTCCAAAAACAACACTACAAAGTGAAAAATAACTTTAATTTCGGAAGTCGGTGGCAAAAAACGAAAATACACTTAACTAGACACCGACTTCCAAAATTAAAGTTATTTTTCACTTTGTAGTGTTGTTTTTGGAAGTCGGTTGTATTTTTTTGTAAAAAAGTTTTTTATTTTTTTTTTCTCATCTGTATTTATTTATTTATCGGATCTCGGATCTCGGATCGGAGTGCCCTAATACTTATATTCCTAGTAAGAAAGTTATGAACCGCTTTCATTTATAACTACCTATATTATATTACGGTAGATGCCGATATCCCTAGGGATATAACTATATCACGGGTACAACCATCTTACTCCGACATATACAACTTCCCGACATCAACCGTCGGGCATTAGCCCACCAGACCTGCTCGGAGGATCCTCCCTTTTCCATGGAGGATGAGTGAACTTTATACCATGTTCCTCATGCCTCTACAGATTATAGTGACTGCTTTGATAAATCAGGACAGTTGTAATTTGATTGATTCAGGAATGATCTGTTTTACATTAATTCATAATTAATGAGTAGGGCTTGTGGCTAATTAATAACAGCCGCATGGGTCAATCGATCAGGTCCGTGGATAGATGACCATCTTTACACACCAAGACCTCTCCGTGCCTCGGAAAGCACGTCAAGCCGTTGGGAGATTGTCTTGACGTCAGTCGTTACGGATCGTCGGAAGCCCGAAAGTTTGATAACCAGCAAAAAATCAGCTGGTTCATACATTATAGTCAAGTAGGTAGTGATCTTTCGTATGAAACAGCTGATTTTTTTTTCATGATTTCAGAGTTGGTCCCATAGTGAAAGTTGTTCATATTCATGGATAGAACATCCTGTGATTTACCTAGTGGCTTATAAATTGCCCTGGATATGAATTGATGTCTTAATTTACCTACTTGCCCGGTGTCGAATCCACAACCTCGTGCATGACAAGCGGGCGCCTTTTAACTATTACGCCATCCTCGAGCAGTACCTACATACCAACTTACAGGTAATTTAAGAATAGGTAAGTATTTCTACATGCATCTAAATAAGTCCTCGACTTTTTATACTTACCTTGCCTCTAAATGCCTTCACGGTGATCTAATTTTCTGGATAAACCACAGTCCGGCTGACCTTTAGACAGGATCGTATCTAATCTGAATGATGTATACGTCTCTGGCGATGCACTTAAGTGCATATTTAGAGGCCCATTCAACTGTCAGATCAGATCGGCGAGCGATTTGCAATTAGCTTTTTTGTGCGAATTAGTGATTTAAATATGGGTATAATATCATGCGTGTTAAAACTGATTCACTTTGCTTTTGCCAGAGGAAAAATAAAGTAATGCATTAATTAAAGGAGCCTCCTCAAGGAGCCTCCTCAAGGAGGCTCCTTTAATTAATGCATTACTTTATTTTTCAGTCACTCAAGTGACTATCCATAAAAATACGACCTGTGACTTACTGAGTCACTTAAGACATTTTGATCCAAATGTGCACAGTTTGTTTTGACGAATACTCACGCGTACTCTTATCAAATGACGTTTTTTCAAAACATAAGTGTCTCTCACATGGGCTCGTGGATAATTGATAACCGCCGCACGGGTCGGTCGGTTCGTGGATGGGTGACCATCGAGAGATTTTCGAGATCCCTCTTTGCCTCGGAAAGCACGTTAAGCCGTTGGTCCCAGCTGTCATTCGTAGATCTTCGACAGACGTTACGGGTTGTTACGAGTAGAAGCCCAAAAAGTCCCTGAGGCTGCGACCAGCCCGCCGGTTGAACGCGTCCCAGAGGGTCATGGCCATCCGGCTAGTCCGGGGATACCGCACGGTCTCCTGTGAGGCGGCGAGCCTCCTTGCCGGATTACCGCCATGGGATCTGGAGGCAAAAGTCCTCGCGCACGTGTAGGAGTGGCGCGAGGAGGCGAAACGCCGGGGCGTAACTCCGCTGCCGCGAGAAATCACGGTACAGCGGCCAGAGCTCCGGCGGGATCACATGGCGACATGGAGAGTGCGATTGTCGCAACCCAGCGCTGGGCACGCCACAATTGCGGCGATAAGTCCCCTCTTTGAGGAGTGGTTGGAGAGGCGCCACGGCGTTCTCACCTTCCGCCTGACGCAGGTCCTCACCGGACACGGTTGTTTCGGGAGGTTCCTGTTTCGGATAAGGCGGGAGGAAACGCCCGGGTGTCACCATTGTGTAGATCGCCCGGAGGACACGGTGGAGCATACAGTAGAGGTCTGCCCGGCTTGGGCGGAGCACCGCCGTGTTCTCACGGAGGCAATCGGCGGCGGCGATCTCTCGCATCCAAACTTGGTCCAGGCCATGGTGCGGAGCGAGAGTGCATGGGAGGCCGTCACCTCCTTCAGCGAAGCAGTAATGCTCGCAAAGGAGGAGGCGGAACGCGTGAGGGAGAGGCAACAGCCGCGCCCTCGCGCCCCTAGCCGCCGCAGGAGACGCCCTGGGCGGCGGGAATCTATCGCCGATTCCCGGCCACCGTAGGCGCGGGCTTGCGGACGACGAGTAATGGGCAGCTCGCCGTCCGGTAAGGACCAGGCCCGGGTCGACGGCGCGTTGTGTTCCACGCGCGCCTCAAAGAGATGTCAGCAGTGACGGGGTCCAATAGGGCCGAAGCCGCCGGGGTCGCGGGTAGTTCGAACGAGATACCGTGGCCCTGGCACGGGCAACTGAAGGACCACGGGTGGGTTTTAGTCAGTAAAAGTATGACACGCCCTCCCGCTCTGCACAGAGCGGGAGAAGTCATTTGATGGTTTCCCATCCACAAAAAAAAAAAAAAGGTGCATAGTACTCGCAACCGGCGTGCGTGTATATTACATGACCTGAGGGCCAATTCTCGTAATTAAAAACGTTCAAATTCCAAGTCGCAATGTCAGCCAGCGACAATCAAATGTCAAAAATGTAGGCAAACTCTATACAATTTTGACAGATTGAGACTGAGATGAGATTGCGAACGTTGTTATAAAAATACGGGAATTGCCCCTCAGATATCTGAACGTAAACGAGGCAAAAGGAGTCACATAGATCAAAATGTACTATTTTATCCCAAAACATTACCTAGCTATTAGGCATTAATTAAACAATGGCTCAAAAAGGAAGTCGCAAATCACAAAATCCTTTTGTTTTATGAATCAAGAATTGCTATAAGAATTTGTACAAATCGTTCAACAAACAAGGACCAAAGAAAGTTACCCAAAGACCTGTTACAGAATGAAAACAGGTTGATTTCACTTTTGTCGCTGAACTCCGAAAGTGTACTCAATTTCAATGTGCAACGGTATGTATGATCATTGCAATAATAAAAACAGATGAAATATAAAAAGTTTGGGGTTAAAAATAACTAAAGTTTATTTAGGTACTGTAGAGGTTTAGCTCGGTTGGCTTGCATGCATTAGTTACTGTGTATAATGATTGATTTAATGAGATTAACACTATACACTAGGTACTAAAGTAAATTACTAACTATACAAATAAATACACTTAAAAGGACACTTAGGCGTCGAAATACTCGTCCGCATCGATGTCATCCGGAAACGTGCCCAGAAGACTGGCAGCATTGCCACGTTGAATGGCAATGCTAATTCTTTGGCCAAAGAACGAGCCAGCCCTCTGGTCACGTGAAGTCTCGACCAGTTGGCGAGAAATTTCCTTAAAAAGTAGACGCGTACTCGGGCCCCATGACCCGAGCTTTTCGACCCGAAACGAATAATATAGGTATATAATATATAAATAATATGAGATAATAGTGTTAAACTACTCGCATAACGTAAAATTCAACTTGAGTTTTTATTGACATAGGTACTTACTTTGTAAACACAATATCGACATTTAAAAATAGAATCACATTATACGAGTACTTAAAACTTTTTCTCTAACAAAATAATGTTAAGAAACAATTTTCAAGCAAATCCAAGAAGTTAATATCACCAAGAAGTTTCAATTATTGTTTTCTAATGGCATTACGCGGCAATACAAAAAAGTTTTGATTCCAATTTTATTTACTTCTGTGGCAGCGCCCGCTTTAGCGCATGCGCGGTGATGTGCTGGGTTTATTTATTTATTTCATTTGGGAAAACAAACAGTAGTATACTAATCATAAACAGTGTTGTCTTAAAATTAGAACTTTACAAATATACTACCCACAACATTTTCCACAGATTACTACATTATATAATAAAAACAAGCTATTAGCAAACGTGAACTGTAGCAGGGCTACCTTAGTGAAAAAGAAGTTCTAAAAGATGTAACAAACAAATAAATTCATGCGTGATATACAACACAGGTCCCTAGCCTATTAATAATGATTGTGTGCCTATGGAGCCTACAGCCGATCCTTGAGAATCTTAACAATATCAGTTTTAAATTTATATCTGCTTAGGAATAATATGTCTATTGCACCAAAATGCGTATTGTATGTGTCGACTAAGCGGTACAGTGGTGAGCGCACACCAGCATTGGATCTACAAAAGCCGGTAGCGAAAAGCCGCCTGGTGCGCACCTCCCGTCCATGTACTGTTCGAGGAACCAGGTAACACAAACCAGACACCAAGTCAGGGCAATCAAACTTGTTTCGGCATATACTGAATAACGTCATTGTCTCAAGGAAGACGCGTCTTGACTGTAATGTAAGCAGGTCGTATTTTTTAAGAAGTGATTGGCATGATGTTTTCTTACGAAAACATCTAAATTGCATAGCACGAAGGTACTTACGTTGGACCAATTCTATAATTTCGACATATTTCGCATAGTAGGGATTCCAAATCGGCACTGCGTATTCTAATTGCGGCCTAATTAGGGACTTATACAGATGCAATAAGGTGGAGGGACGATGAAAATCTCTAGATGCTCTCATTACAAAGCCAAACATCTGATATGCCTTAGTGACAATGTTTTCTACATGAATATCAAAATGTAGTTTCGAGTCCAGCTGCACACCAAGATCACGAAGATTACTAACTTTGTCAATAGCACTATTAGCAAGTCGATAATTAAAATGTATGATATTTTTTTTTTTAGTAAACGTTATACTATGACACTTAGGCAAGCTAAGGTACAGTTTATTATAAGAACAATAGTCAGAAAAACGATCAAGATCACGTTGGAATTCAACACAGTCTTGTACATTTGAAATTTGTTTAAAAACTTTTAAATCGTCAGCGTATAATAGAAATTTAGAATTTTGAAAACAATATTTTATGTCATTTATGAACAGTATAAATAATAAAGGTCCTAAAATTGAGCCTTGAGGGACTCCTGATGTAACTTGAATACAGCTGGACTCGAAGCCATTGATCACAACCTTTTGGGTCCTGTTGGATATATAGGAGATAAACCAACGCAGGAGATCCCCTCTGATACCATTGTACGCAATTTTATTGAGTAGCAATCTATGATCCACTTTATCGAAAGCCTTTTGAAAATCAGTGTATACCGCATCTGTTTGTTGTCTGTTATCCATATTTTCAAAAAGTTGTGTTGTAAATATTAAGAGATTGCTTATGCAAGACCTATCTTTGACGAAGCCATGTTGCTCCTTTATTAGAACATGACGAATAATTGGATAAATTTCAGCATGGACAAGCCTTTCAAAAAGTTTAGACAGTGCCGATAACATGGAAATTGGACGATACATCTCTACATTATTTTTAGAACCACTCTTGTGTACTGGTACGATATTTGCGCGTTTCCATACATCCGGAAAGACACCACCCGAAATACATTTGTTAAATAGTATAAATATGGGATAGCATACTGTGCTGTAGGTATTCTTAAAAAATAACGCAGGTATACCGTCTGGACCCGGTCCTTTAGTCGAATCCAACATTTTTAGTTCTCTGCGAATATTTTCTAAGGGGAAGTACAATTTAGATAAGTTAACATCATGATCAGCACTTGTAGGTGGAGGTACCCAGGAATCAGAGTTAAACGTGGAGGGTTCGTACACCGAATGGAAAAAGGAAGAGAATAAATTACACGCTGTAATAGGATCGCTGGCCAAATTATCTTTGTAGTGTATCGTGCCAGGAACACTATTTGCAGTTTTACGGTTGGAGATGTACGACCAGAAAGCCTTGATATTGGTGGCAATATTATCTTCAACTGACGTCATATATCTTTTATAACACCTATCAACTTCCCTCTTGAACCTTGTTCTAATAGCAGAAAACCTTTCATAGTCACTTATATTGCCGCGTTTCTTCCACTTTACCCAAGCACAAGTTTTATTTTTGAAAGTACGTATGAGTGAACGTGTGAACCAGATGGGAAAATTAAAATTCCTCTGCTTACAAGTGGGTGTATGTGATCTAATTATTTCGAATATTTTTTCGTAGAAAGCAGACACAGCTTCCTCAGGTATCAAACCTTCAAGTAAACCACTCCAGTCAACATTACCAATATCCTTATTTATCTTGCAGTAGTCAGCTTTGTAATAATTAAGCGAATTCGGAATTTTACATTTCAAGATACTTGATGTGTGTACAAACGGTACGTGGACGTAAAAGGCTGGATGATAAGTATCAATGGGCAAGAGAGGAACATCAGAAGTAAACGTTACAGAATGTGCATTACTGAAAAACAAATCCAATATACGACCGTTACAATTGGTTAAATGATTATATTGTTTAATATTAAGTTGCGAGCAAATGTTTAAGAGTTGACGAGTTACATTAGAGGGATTATGTGCAGCACATTCCATGAATGTACCTCTTTTAACCCAGTTAAGTTGTGGCATGTTGAAGTCGCCTGTTAAAATAACATTGTCCACACGAGGATCATCAAATAGAACCACGAGAGAATTAAGAAAATGCACATATATTTCGTCCGTCGTGTTCGGTGGTATGTAAGTAGCACATATTAAATTATAGTTATCACGGCAGGAAGGGATTTTAATTATTATATGCTCAGGTAAAGTTAAAGGGGGCGATAATGCGAGGCAAGACGGCTTTAATTCTCGAGAGACTGCTATAAGGACACCACCACCATCTTTTTTTTGGGTAACAATACGATCACGATCGCATCTAAATACAAGGTAACGTTGGTCAATAAATTCATTATCCGAGATACCGGGTGTCAGCCAGGTCTCGGTGAAAACAATAACGTCATAAGCATTCGCCAAAATATTCAAGTACAATGTGTTCAGCTTTGTCCTGATCCCTCGGCAGTTCTGATAATAAACAGATATATGATTATTAGCCATTAATTAAATGAGTCAATTCAGTAGTATTTAATAAAAGCAATATTGGTAAGATCACAAAACAACGACAAATTATAAACAGAGCAATCAAACTTGTTACATTCAATTTTTGCACCAATCCAAATGTTTGAGAGTAGAGTAAGAAACTGCCCATAACTAGGTATAAAAATACCAGCCATTATGCATCAGTTTCATAAACTACTATTTCATATTTAGAAGTTTGGAAAATAATAGTAGATCAGAGAGGGCAAAGAAGTAGCATCGTTTATAGAAATACTGACGATCGCCTTTCCTTAAATAAAATGAATTGAATTGAATTTCATTGATAATCCCGAAGCATTTCCGTTGGAGCACCTATTTTTTGAACACCTATATTTTGAGCACCAAAGCTATTCCCATCTGAGCACCAATAAAAGGGAACAATAAAAAATATTCAACTTTATTCCCTTTTGAGCACCTACGGTGCAGTAGCTTCTAGTGATGGGGTGTTTAATAAAACATATCGATACAAATTGGAAATACTTTTGACCACCGTAGCAAGGGCATCAAGGGGTCTCAAGGGCATTGACATTGACCTCAGGGTCATTGACCTTGAGGTCAAGGTCAAAATTCCGAAAGTCAAGATCGGCTATTTTCCTAAGGTCACTGACCTTGACCTCAGAGCCATTGACCTTAAGGTCAAGGTCAACATTCCGAAAGTCAAGATCCGCGATTCTCCCAAGGTCACTGACCTTGACCTCAGGACCTTGAGGTAAAGGTCAAAATTAAAACCGAACCTAACCTCGGGGTGCCCTTCGCTCGACATAGCGACGATGCAACAGAGAGCTAAGGACACCCCGAGGTTAGGTTTGTACTGTAGGTACGCGTGGCGCTTACAGTACTTAACATAATATAATATATTTTAACATAACATAAAATCACGCCTTATTGTCCCAAGAGGTGGGCAGAGGTCTACCTATAGTACACCCACATTTCGCCAGTTATGTATGTTTAAGCCGACGCCGACGTTCGCACGGACGTAATAATATCGCGGCGGACTTTCATCGCGCACTGGATTTTCAACTCTCGCTGTTGAGCTGAGCGTTTCGACGCGCTAGAATGCACTCTGTTCTTGTTAAGACAAGACCAGAGAGCATTCTAGCGCGTCGAAAAAACACACTGTTGTCTAAGCCGATGTTCGCACGGACGTAAAAATATCGCGGCGAATTTTTTTCACGCACTGGATTTTCAACGCTCTGCTTAGCGCCGAGAGTTGAAAATCCAACAGTGTGTTTTTCAGATGCGCTGGAATACACTCTCTTGTTGTTAGTTAGGTTGGATTCTCGAAGCTCGGTTCAACACCGAGAGTTGAAAATCCAGTGCTCGATAAAATCTCGCCGCGATAATTTTACGTCCGTTCGAACGTCGGCTAAGTCCCATGTTGTAATAGGGGGCGAGTCTATTGCCATCGACCGGGCACAAATCCAGACTACAGTACAGTATATCTACTTACTAATGATGTACTTTGTACTTGTATGTTTGTCGAAGGACCGATGGCCGGTGGAGCAGACGAGTCCTAGAGTGGAGACCGCGTATCGGTAAGCGTAGTGTGGGACGCCCCCTAGCTAGATGGACCGATGACCTGAAGAAAGTGGCTGGGGCAGACTGGATGCGGAAGGCGGAGGACAGGGTGTTGTGGCGCAACCTTGGAGAGGCCTATGTCCAGCAGTGGACTGCGATTGGCTGAGTTGAATGATGTACTTATTTAACTATAGATTGGTCTTTAAAAACCTTGAAACTCCATGAAAAAAAAAAGATCAAAATCGTTAGACATCTTTGATGTGCGGTTTAACATCGATTGAAGATAAAAAGGTAAAAAAAAAAAAAAAATTCAAGACTAATAATGGTAAAAAAATAATAATAATGGTAATAATGGTGTTATTAATGTATCACTTAAAGCTACTCTTCACTTTAAATACGATGATACATCAGATTTTTCCTCATGATTGATGTTTGTAAGTGTCACTAGTCGTGCTGGTTATTCCAACGAAGGAGAAAACTTGTGTGGTTTTCCCAGCTTTTTGCACTGCTGTGTGGGTTTAATGAAACATGGTTCATGACGTAACGTTAGATGAGTTAATATTTATAATGTTAATATTAAAATGCTTATATGTATATACACAACTAACTATTTACTCTAGGTGTTAAATTAAGGGGTATATTTTATAAACGTTGGTAGCCCGCGAAATTCAAATCTTAACGTTTTTAACAATTAGCAGGTCAGTGTCAGGTTGTATGTTGATCAAAATATGATTCGCGACTTTATAACCATAAGAACCATCAAAAATCTCTCAGTTAGATTTGTTCATATAAATACAAAAACAGATGAGATAATTAGATTTATTGTTTCTTGACGGAAGATGATCATATACTAATTTTTTAATAAGTATTGATATTTCTGTCATTCAATTTATTTTATTTGTTTTTAGATCTTTTAGATTTATACTTAAAATAGATCATTTATTTGGACCAAACACTTTACTTATTTTACAAACCTACCAAACTGCAAGGCAGTTTGTTGGCAGGGTAAGTCAAAGCTGTTTTGTTTTTAAATTCTTTTTCTTTTTAAATCTATATAAATAAAAATGAATCCCTATTTCCCTTGGTCATCGCATCACGCGTGAACGGATGGAAAAATTTCGCTAATTCTTTTTTTGTTGTATTTATGATTGTCAGGAGAAGGTTCGTATGAAAAAAAAAATTAAGAAAATTTCGCAGAAAATTGGAAAATTTCAGAAAAAACATTTTAACTTCACACGTTTACATTAGAATATTCATAGCCAAGATAGGACAACGTCTGTCGGGTCAGCTAGTTTTATATATTTTTTAAATGTTGCTTTATTTAAGTATGCGTGCGTCAATGTCGTGTATTCCTATAACTTTTATCAATTAAATGTGAAATGTATATACTGTTGGCGTACCTATTTTAAATAAATAAAATAAAGTTTAGTCGACGTCGTTTGCTTTATCACTTGACACTCATTTCCATTAAAATTTAATTTAAAGTTCAATAAGATTGAAAGTGAAACAATCTAACTGTCACATGGAAAAATACTTAGGCCTTACCTTTTTTTAATATGCAAGTGCTACTCAACGTTATGATAATAAAGCATTTAGTTACGAAGTCGATCGACTATAGATAATTAAATAGAAATAGAAAAAGTTTATTTTTATAGAATGTTGGTGTACAGGTGAGATTTTACAAATATATGTGTTTGTGTGTGTGTGTCCCAGTTACATTCTACCATTTGGCATGCAAACATTTGTACGTTGGTATAAAAAAAACACATTATGTATTTAAGTAGTGACTGTTAAAAGTATGGCAACCCTTTACTTGTATAGTCTATGACTCTGGTCCGCTCTCTGTTCATCGCCTCGCTGCTGCCTAATTTATTGTAATCTCAAATAATTGTAGTTTATTAATGCCATCACAATTCCAAGATTGTAGTAAGTACAGTGATCTCAATAAATGATAATTTACTGGATATCCGATGTTTATATTTGTAGCCGCCGCCACCGACAAACCTCATTAGTGACTCTCTTTATGTATCTACAGGGTTACTGGTAATTCGACGCAACATGCAACAAATTGAACCCCCCATATGTATGGCCGAAATTCAATAGTTTTCGAGATATTTGAATTTTAAGAGTTTTTCGATATTTACCCAAAATTTGACCTTTAATTCCAAATAAAAAAAAATACATATTTGAATGGGTACCATTAAAAATGATGTTGTAGCTGGCATTTTAATTAAGCTATTGACATAATTAAAACTACTTAATTTAACAAAATAATTAAAATAATGAGCGATTTAAGAATAATATCTTATTAATATTTTCATTTTACGCTTCAAAAATGTCTCGTCACAAAAACTACTATGACATTAATCGTACAAATAACTAAAACAACTTGCCTATTCTGTAAGCTTTCCAAAAAGGTATAAAAGTCAATTTTAAAATACATAATTCGTGGCATGGCATGTGTTTGAACCGGCGCGGCGGCGTGCGGTTCGGGGAGAGAAATCATCTGTGTTTTTAGTTTATGATCCTCGCTATAACAACCGATTTTATTGGCGAAATTCTTCGTGATGGGGCGGGGTGAGCGGGCGGGGGAGTACACGGCGTCTGCTGCGCTCGCGTCGCCTTCCTTAGTAAGTTTCGACTCTACGCCACGCAAGCACGTGTGTATCTTGCTATTAACCAATCTCTCATCGCGTTAATTGGTTATCGATCATTATTGTTAATTCTTGTTTCTCTTGTTATTATTTTTGTTATCATTGTTGTTTCGGATAACATGGCTTCGTATTCTAATAACGAATACGCAGACATAATGTTTTGTTATGGTTTTGCCGATGGAAACGCGGCTGCGGCTCGGCGAGAATACCAACGCCGCTTTCCCGATCGTCGACTTCCCCACGTTACTGCTTTCGGGAGCACCTATCGACGATTGTCTGAAACTGGCAGTGTTCAGAGAGCACAAGTCAACGCTGGCATACCTCGACGGTACACGGCTGACGAAAAGGACACCATTCTTCAGTGTTTTATTGATGACCCAAACATCTCAACGAACATTGTTGCAAGACAGCTCGGTATGTCCCAGTGGAAAGTGTGGTCGGTAGTACATCTATCAGGTAGACACCCATACCATTATCAACCTGTCCAAACATTGCACGAGGGAGATCCTGCCAGGTGACTCGAATTTTCTTGGTGCTCCGCCCAAGCCGGGCAGACTTCCACTGTATGCTCCACCGTGTCCTCCGGGCGATCCACACAATGGTGACACCCGGGCGTTTCCTCCCGCCTTATCCGAAACAGGAACCTCCCGAAACAACCGTATCCGGTGAGGACCTGCGTCAGGCGGAAGGTGAGGACGCCGTGGCGCCTCTCCAACCACTCCTCAAAGAGGGGACTTATCGCCGCAATTGTGGCGTGCCCAGCGCTGGGTTGCGACAATCGCACTCTCCATGTCGCCATGTGATCCCGCCGGAGCTCTGGCCGCTGTACCGTGATTTCTCGCAGCAGCGGAGTTACGCCCCGGCGTTTCGCCTCCTCGCGCCATTCCCACACGTGCGCGAGGACTTTTGCCTCCAGATCCCATGGCGGTAATCCGGCAAGGAGGCTCGCCGCCTCACAGGAGACCGTGCGGTATCCCCGGACTAGCCGGATGGCCATGACCCTCTGGGACGCGTTCAACCGGCGGGCCGGTCGCAGCCTAAGGGAACGCGCCCACACCGGTGCTCCGTAAAGGGCCATGGACCGCACGACCCCCGCGTAAATCCTCCGGCAGGAGGCGTTTGGACCCCCCAGATTGGGTAGGAGCCGCTTCAAGGCAGCCCCGGCCCACTGGAGTGGGCCAGACTGGAGTCTGGGAGCCAAACATCGGAAATGCTCCACGAAGTTCCACCGGCTGTCGAGGACGAGACCTAGGTACTTCATCGTCGTCTCGACTCCGATGTGAACCCCTCCTACCGTTGTTTGGGAACCCGACGGTGGCGCGTTCCGAGGACCATGAAAACACATGACCTCGGACTTGTGCAGGGCCACCTCGAGTCCCAACTGCTGGATCCTCTCTACGATTGTCGCAACCCCGCGAGTCGCTAGTTCGGCCGCCGCCTGGTGCGACCTCCCTTGCGCCAGGGCCAACGTGTCGTCAGCGTAACATACAACGCTGACGCCGCTAGGGAGGTCGGCGCGCAGCACCCAGTCGTACCCGATGTCCCACAGATGTGGCCCCAGGACAGATCCCTGTGAGACACCGCACGACATCTCTCGCCGGTTCCACTCTCCTTGATGTCCGGAGTAGATGACGGCCCTGTCTGTCAAATAGGCCTCGACCACTCGACGGAGGTAGGTTGGCACCCGGTGATACCGGAGTGCCTCCCTGATGCAACTCCAGGGCAGGGTATTAAAGGCGTTGGCGATGTCTAGAGACACCGCCAAGACGACCCCACCCCGGGTCACAGCATCCCCCGTCGTGAGGGCTCGCACGCGCATGATGGCGTCCACTGTAGAGCGCCCCCTGCGGAAACCAAACTGGCTGTCCGCCAAATCCGGCCCCACCTGCACCAGCCACCCGACGAGGCGATCTGCAAATTACAAAATACAAATTTGCTTACAAAATTGCGTTTTGTCAGTTTAGATGTACTTACTGTTGTGATGTTTAGATGTGTGTTTAGGTGAACAGTGTGATATACTTGCATGGAGATTACATTACGTAGCAATTTGGCAATTGTGATTACCTACGTTTATTTTGAGTCTTTTATTTTTTTTTTGTTTAAAATATGATGATGACAAAAAAAACCAAACACCCATATGGCGCACCATACCCATACGGGGCACCCATATGGCGCGTTTGGTTTTCTTTGTTTGATGTTTAGAAGCTAACACCCACCTTTTAAACACCCTGTACATTATAGGTCTATTCACAATTAGTCATAGATTTTCCTCATCATCATCATCAGCTTATAGCAGTCCTTTGCTGGATATAGGCCTGCTCGATTCTCGGCAACTCTCATCCAGCTACTACCGATGATATTTGGGGTTTATTTAAACATACATAAATTCACGCCTTCTTCACAGGGGGTCGGCAGAAACTACAGAGTTCCATTTGTACGTGATTGATACACATTGATGCGCAGCCGTTTGTCCCGGCTGTTATTCGTGGAACTTCGACAGTCGTTACGGATCATCAGAAGCCCGAAAGTCTGACAACCAGTCAGTCAGTCAACCAAGGGGTATTGTAATACCCAGTAACTTGGTGATGGAGGTCAGATAGGTAGTCGCTCCATGTAAAATACTGGTATTCAACTGCATTCGGTTAGACTGGAAGCCAACCCCAACATAGTTGGGAAAAGGCTTGGCAGATGATGATGCGCAAATTGATCGTCTATCAAGTACAATTAAAGCGATTGACAATATTAATAAAAAAATTGTAATTGATGAAAATTTATCAATTACGATTGATCGTTTCGGGGAATCCATACATAAGTACTTTTTGCTTCGTTTACGTTCATACATTTGGCATTTGGTTTTACACGCACATCATAAAAAAATCAATCTGGCTAGCCTTTTCTCAACTATGTTGGGGCGGCCTCCAGTCCAACCGGATGCAGCTGAATACCAGTATTTTACATGGAGCGATTGCCCATCAGACCTCCTCTGACTGGGTAATACGATACCCCTTGTTATGACTGGTTGTCAGACTTTCGGGCTTCTGACGACCCGTAACGACTGTCAAAGATCCACGAATGACGGCCGGGACCAACGGCTTAACGTGCTTTCCGAGGCACGGAGGAGTCTCGGTATGTAAAGATGGTGACCCATCCACGGACCAACCCCGGCAAGCGTAGCTTAACCTGATGGATCGACCCGTGTGGCAGTTATTACTTAGCCACGAGCTCCTCCGTACACGCACATCATAATTAAGTACATTTTTGATTTCTTTATTTTAAGCATCGTTTATAAATAGAGGGGCTTATGTCCTGTATTGGTCTCGTTTGGCTACATAATAGATTTCAATGTTTATTGTAACCTGAGTTGTGACCAGTAGTGCTATTCTGTAAAGATCTCACCGTGAAAACATAAGTGAAGTGATCTTAAAGTGAGCTGTCAATAGTGTCAACCCCTAGCACATCAGGGATAACGGCTTACTTCACACTCACTTCACCTAAGTTATCACGGTGAGATGTTTACAGAATAGCACTACTGTATACCTACCTATTAAGTTTGTGGTTGTGGCCTTGAAGTTTTTTGTAAAATCTTTACCTTAAAATCTGGTCAAGGAAGTTGTGGTTTTAACAAATTGCATCTAGTTTGGTTAGATGTCTTAAAGACCATATTTTTTATGAGTTGTACCTACAATTTGAAAACTTGTGAATCGAGCGGAACATGCAACAAATGTGGTTAGGGTAACCACATTAACAGATCATAATGATGATGTTTTCGATTAGACTTTGATTCTGACATGTTCATTTTCAATTTCAAAGCAGTTGTTAGTTACAATGATGTTTGAGTCGACATCCTAGGCTTTGGAAGTAGCGCTCGCCGCCGCGCCGGCCGCTGGCGAGGCACCGCTCGCTTGGCTCGCGCGTGGTTGGTCACAGTTGTAACCTTACCTAATCCATTTAGTCGGGCTGGCCTAGCTTAGTTACTGCGATCAATAAATCTGGTTTGCGCGTGGTTGGTCACATTTCCAACCTAACCTATATTCAGGCTGCTAGTTGAACGCCGTCATTTAATTAAAAGGCTAGGACTGAGAGGTTAATTAAGTTAGTTGGCTGCGAAATATACACCACATTGATTATCTTCTTTTAATATATAGGAATCATGAATATGGTGTTCCTTCATGTTGGCATTCCTGCATTTTCCTGCAAGACATCCACAGCCCCCTAAGACCCCGAACTGTCCACAACTAGCGGTTAAGTGACTATCTTTCACAAATAATTCTTAATTATTTTTAATTGACCTAGATGGTGACCCTATTTATTACTGGTACGAGTATTTTATCACAGTTTTTGTTCAAACTTCCGTGCAATTTGAATACTCGTAACAAATGAAGGCATGTTCGTCACGTGTCATAACATTACTTAATGAGGATTTTTATGGCTGTGAATGAATTAGACGGGTTAGATGAATTGTTTGTATTATTTGGTCAATACAAATACAAAAAAAAAATGCATTAGTCCAGTCCTACTAGTTTATTTTGCTACCGTAATCTTCTTCAGGTCACAGAAAATTCTAGATCAGGAAATTGTAACTAAGCATAAAAGTATTACAGCTATCTATACCTGTTGTTAGATTTTCTCGATCGAACGCCCTTGCTAGGTTGTGATAGGACTGAAAAATGGGGATTGGAGACCGTTAGGTACCAGTTTGAAACAATGCGCATTTAAGAGGCCTGCATGCTCTCTCTCAGGCCCCCTTTTTTTTTTTGTGGATGGGAAATCATCAAATGACTTCTCCCGCTCTGGGGAGAGCGGGAGGGCGTGTCAGACTTTTACTGACTAAAACCCACCCATGCTCCTTCAGCTGCCCGTGCCAGGGCCACGGTATCTCTTTCGAACTACCCGCGAACCCGGCGGCATCGGCCCAATTGACCCCGTCACTGCTGACATCTCTTTGAGGCGCGCGTGGAACACAACGCGCCGTCGACCCGAGCCTGGTCCTTACCGGACGGCGAGCTGCCCATTACTCGTCGTCCGCAAGCCCGCGCCTACGGTGGCCGGGAATCGGCAATCGATTCCCGCTCTCCAGCCCCCTGGATCTAGAATTATTTCGAGGCGGGGCCAAATGCCGTCTAACCCCGCCAATCCTTCTTCTTAAATTTAGGGTTAAATTAAATTAGCTAGCGAAACTCCGCAGACGTGATGGGAATAGTTATTTAAACGTAACGTGATAAAACAAAAACAAATTAATTTGATGATGTTTTTTTGTGCTGTCATTTTGAGACCATGATTATATGAGCCATAAGATTTCTACAACAAACTTCAGTGCAAGTCAGCAATCAGCCACACAGCTGATCCAAATACAAAAATTTATAAAAACAAGTTTATATTGCTCATGCGTTATCTTATAAATGCGGGCACCAATAAAATAATTTCATTGTACTTTACAATTATTGGAACGAAGTTTTGGAACGAAGTTCCTTATCGCGCGTTGTAAAAGGGGGCTAGACAGAAAAAATTCTCACGAAAAGTTGTAACGACACTTTTTGCTATAGTAAGCTATTGTAAGCTGTGCGACGTGCATGTTTCTCTGTCTGTCTCTCTCTCTCTCTCTCTCTCTCTCTCTTATAGAAAGCATGCCAGATATAACAAAAAAAAAAAACTAAAAAAAAAAAAAAAAATTACAATTCATTCATAATTAATCGAAAGGAACTTCGTTCCATCCGGGTGTCCCTTGACACCTCTCAACTTTTTTTTTTTAAGGTCAAAATCTGAATACTTCAGAAAAGAAATAATAACTTTCTCTTAAAGTAACGTCGTGTAAAAAATGTTTTATTTTACTTGCGGCGTCCTACAAAGACTTGTGCCGTTACAGTTCGCGACAGGAATTCTTTTGCTTCGAGCAAATGTTACCGTAACATTGGAGACATTGACTTTTAAAGTTACTAGAGTTTCTCGAACGAATAAAACAGTTTTTTTTTAATTTACTTAATTTTTGGACAGGAAGAGACAAACGGACTTTCAGTAAGAGTCCTGACAGTTTAAAAAAAAGACATGTCTTTGGCTCAGTATTATTTGAAATCAGAATCGTGTTTTGATCATCACCATTGCCAATTTCGAACTTTTTTCATTTTTTTTTCAGTGTCAATTTTGAAGAATTTGACAGTTCTTATTTTGAAACTCTATCATGAAACTTCTATTCCGAACGTTCTAAAACCAAGAGTAGTACCGTAAAATAATTTGAAAAATCATTCGAATGCAAATCGATTCGCGTCACGTCTCCTCTTTGTATAATGAATATGCAGTTTTTACAAGGTTTTTACGAACACAAATAAATACACGCAGAATCGACATTGGAAATCTATATTTAAAAATCAACAATATGCTTTTTCAACTCTTTTTTATAAGATTTTATTACTGAGCATGAACTTGACAGTTATCAGCTTGCATCAGCTTGGTTCAAGGCTATGTTACGTATGAATATTGAATAATTTACATACCTACCTACATAATTATTCTCACGAGGTGTTAATTTTGAGCAAAATCGCTGTTACATGATTACTTCGTTGTTTCCCGCGTGATATGATTCATGACAATGATGTGATATGACGATACTTAACAGAATATCACTTCAACAGCTGATGCATGACATCATCATTATCAGCAAAATATAGCACCTCATACATACACTTATAGAACTCTCTTCTGACATCTTCTGTTCAAAGAATCTGCCTGGCCAGACACACTAGGAGTAGCTTTATAAAATCATGTTTCACCATACTTGGTAGAGATGAATTGCTTGGGCTGTTTATTTTTATAAGGCTGCCTACCCGTTGGAGTGGGATAGGAGAGGAGAAGTGCCGAGCTAGCACGTCACTTGATGTTCAGATGTTTGCGCTTCTCAGGTGTTCCACTTTTACAGGCACCTTTAGCAAACAAGAGGACGATGCATTAACGGTTACCATTTGAATAACCCTGACAACAACCGGACATTTGTAAATCAAATCCGGTCTATGAACTTTTAATAAATATTTTAATCGACCAGCCAGCTTACATCCCTATCATAACCGATTGTTCTGAACTGCTTGGCAAAATTGGACTACGTGTTCCATCCTTTACGTTTAGGAATCATCGTCCTCTGTATGTTCCCTCTGTACGGTGTATATACAGACAAAACTCTTATACGATAAGAGCTAGCAGATCATACAACTCGATGTGTCAGAGTGTTGTTCACCAGTGTCAGTAAACTAAAAAAAAAACACTATGTAACCGCTTTTTCGAAAATCACTGACACTTCTCATGTTCTATTTTTTCACTCCGAGTTCTTTTACTTCTTTCTTTTTCTTACCTGTCTACTGTCTCTTGTTCTATCCTAATTTTGTCAGTGAAAACTTGTAATTGGCCTTCGTTCACTAATGTCCATAATCTAGCTGTAAGTTTTCTTAAGTTAATAAAACAAAATAACAATATTGTTATTTTATTTTATTTTTTTTTTTCTCTATATAGAGGCAAATCCATGAAAAATCTCATTCAACTAACATAGATGTAAATCAATCAGTATCTACCTAGTAGAAACTGTAGAAATGACACAGCATTTGAACGCCACGTTCTGGGTACACTAACCATGGTGATACGCAATGTAGCCGGAACAATCATTAGTAATGGTCTTGTATTGTGAACCTATTTATTTCTGTGGGATGTCTGGCTTCCGTGTCTATACAAAAGTATGACGGAAATAAAGTGGAGTTATTGTTCCGTGTGATTCCCTTAAAATTATTGTAGTTGATACAGTTTTAAAATAATAATAATGTTTATTTCCAGTAAAATGAACAAGGTTACAAGTACAACATATTAGTATTATGATACAAATTAAAGTGCATTCAGTATTATCTCCTGGCACCCTAACTAGGTTTATAGCCTGTGACTTGGGCACCAGTGATTCCATGAGGGTAGATAGTTGACCAAAAAGTTTAAATAAAACTGTTTTCACCAGTAACATGGTTAACATAACAATATAAACATTATTTATGTGTATAGAAAGAAGAAAAAGCAAGAATAATTAATAATAAAACTGTTTGTGTGTTTTGTAAGTGTTTGAGTGAGTTTTTAATTAATTTTGTTGATTTGTAAACTAAAATCAGAGTTCGGAATACACTCGGGAGCAATAAAAGCACCAGCAGCTCGGGGGTAAAGATACCTGAAAGTGTCGGAAACTAAGAATGCTAGCTTAATGAAATAAATTGTGTTTACATGGCATCCTGGAGAAGGACATAAGCTACTTTTTTTCTCAAAAATAATCCTACAGCGGGTGATATAGTATGTATGGGTAACCCAGCAATTGTTAAGTTAGGGATATGAAAATACAAATTTATGCTTTTGGTAGGAAATAAAGAAATATGCGGTTCAGCGTTTTGAAAAATGGAAAAAGAAATAAAAATAATATTTTAAAATGTTTGTGTAACTAGGTACCCCTTACTTACCTCTTTTTAAGAGATTATTAGAGTTGAATCTGAAAAGTGTGTTATTTGTAGATTCCAAGGAAGTAAGGGAGCTTCAGGTCTTTACAGTAGGTACCTACCTGAAGAAAGAAGGTAGGTAAAAAAACTATTATTTTGTTTCTGAAATCTGAGCTGTTATGGCGACATCGACAGCCGATTTATCGCTAGTGATGTCAAAATCTAAGTGTGGACGTGAGATTTTGAAATCGCCAGCGAACTACCTGCTGTCCAAGGCGTGGCGTGTGTTCCTAGCATTATAGTTCAAGGTCAAAAGGTCACTCAATCGTGGAAAACAAATACTTTGCTTTGTAATCGCTTTGTGTTTTTATGTGAAAATCTCGGGTTTTTATAGTCTAGCGTATACTAATTCATCTTTATTATGATAATACCCAGAGGGAATTGGCAGTTCATATAAGTAACAATAATTGCTTCCTTAGACCTGATGAGTGGTAAAAACTATAGAATACCCGTAAGCAATAAAATTTGAATTATTGTACAGTCAGCGTCAATAATATCGGAACGAAAAATGTTCAAAATGATCTAAATAACTATGAAAATGAAATACAAGGAATGTATCAGAATGAAGACAGTACACGACAACTGTCATTCTGACAAGAACTTTATCCAGTTGAGATACATAAAGTTTAATTTTCCGAGTTGTTGAGATCATTTTGAACAGTCTGTTCATCCCGATTTTTTGACGCTGACTGTACGAAATTAATCTTATGGAAACCCATAAAAAGTGGGTTATGGAATGGTTAATTGAATGATATTTGGAAAATGATAATAATAGATTCTAATAAGTACTATTTTAGATCGATTTCATTTGTCGACTTCTGAAACATCCTAACTAACATTGTAACAGCGAAAGTGAGTTTGTTGTTTGGTTGTTACGCTTTCACGATAAAACGGCTGAACGGATTTGGATGAAATTTGAAAGATAGGTAGTCTGGGACCTGAAGAAGGGTCTAGGCTACTTTCTTTTATCCTAGATCGCAGACGAAGTCGCGGGCAATAGTTAGTATATCACAAAATAATAATGATATTTATTTCTGGGTTGGTTCAAAAACACTTTTACACCTTAAAAATAATTTATGTTATTTATTTATTTATTGACACACCAACGACTTATTCACTAAATCATTACATTAAATATATTCTAGATCAACAGCTTTGCGGTGAATTTGTCACTTATAGGTGTGCACAGCACTTGTATGGTCATTAATAAAAATTAAAATGGAAATAAAATTAAAATTTACAAAGCTTACATTGAATTGAAAATAACAATACAAAAAGTTAAAAAAAAAAAACATCAACTAAATTGGAATAATTATAAATTGAAACAATAAAAATACAAATAAATTAGTTAACTTGGAATATTATAAAAATTGTAAATTGAAACTGTAAAAATAACAAATAAATTATGACATCATTAAAATAAATTAAGTTAAATTGTACAATATTAAATACATTGAATGGAGTCACACAAATACACAAATAACATTTATTAAACTAGATGAGTTAGATGCTTCCTGTCCGACTGCTCTGAGAAGAAAGACCGAAACAAACTCAGAGGTCACAAAGAGACTGTGACTCACACAGTCTCTTTTAAAGTGCAGACATAATCTTAGTCAGATCATGTGAAGACCATGTAGATTGATGTCTGAGATGGTATTTTGAGGAAAAATCCATACAGATTTGAGTGGATCTGTCCAGACAGTGCACGCATTTGTCAGTAATCGTGTAGCTCAACTCGAAACTTAGGTCAAGTTTATCATAAATTAGACGAGTTTATAATAATATGTTTTCAGAAGGAACGTTCTGTAAAGACAGGGGAAGCACTGTACTTTATAACCCGTCGATTTATTATAGTAGTTATTTTTTTTTTTGGTATAATTTATCCTTTTTAGTGTAATTTTGGTGTCCCTGAAATACGGAAATCGAAAAAAAAATAAAAAAATAAATTTTTCACCAAAAACCATCGCCTATTCAAGCCTTCGGGACCCGGTGGGATGTGGGAGTAATAGGGTGGGGAACACTATGGGATACCTCAAGGAAAATGGCACTACTTCAGTGGCAGCGCCCGCTTTAGCGCATGCGCTGTGATGAGCTGGGTTTTGGCACCAATCCAAATGTTTGAGAGTACAGTAAGAAACTGCACTTATTTCATATTTAGAAGTTTGGAAAATAATAGTAGATCAGAGAGGGCAAAGAAGTAGCATCGTTTATAGAAATAATGACGATCGCCTTTCATTGATAATCCCGAAGCATTCCCGTTGGAGCACCTATATTTTGAGCACCAAAGCTATTCCCATTAAGCTAAGCGGTTCTCAAGGGCATTGACATTGACCTCAGGGTCATTGACCTTGTCTTCAAGGTCATTGACCTTTAGCTAAAGGTCAGTAATCGCTTACTTTGATCTCAGGGTTATTGACTTTCAAAATGTCCTTGACCTCAGAGGTATGAAGCGTCCATTCTACCCAAAAAAAAGTTGACACTGTAAAAAAGCGACATTTTTCTTCTTTTTTTTTCGAGCTCAAGGTAAATTTTTCATCGTCTAATATTATACGAGTCATGCACCGCCTCATCTAACCCAAATGATTCACCAACAATAGAAGGGGTCTGGCGCTCGGCGGCCGCTACCGCAGCACGCTCGCTTCGCTCGCTCGCCTTCGCGCGTTAATGGTCACTGCTCTAACCTAACCTAACCTAACCCAAATGATTCACCCACCTTAGGAGAATCGCGGATCTTGACTTTTGGAATGTTGATCTTAACCCGAAGGTCAATGACCTTGAGGTCAAGGTTAATGTCCTTGAGGTGACCCATAGTGTTCCCCACCCTATTACTCCTACATCCCACCGGATCCCGAAGGCTTGATTAGGCGATGGTTTTTGTTTTTTTTTTTTTCTTGATTTCCGTATTTCAGGGATCCCTAAATTACACTAAAAAGGATATATTATACAAAAAAAAAAAAATAACTAGTATACTAAATCGACGGGTTAAGAAGTAAAGTGGAGCTAAGACAGGAACAGCCCCAAGTTCTTGAAGACAAAAATGAATGTTTCAATATCTTACAGGGTGAAATTAAAGTTACGGGCATCCTTTTAAGGACGCTATTACAAATGGGTAGTCAAATCATTACATTTTTACACAAAAGTATGTTTATTAAATAAAATGCTTTGCATTCTTAAAATGTTTTTTGGCCGAATTGTCGATAGATGTGCATGGTACAATTCTGAACCATAAATATAATTTTAGATAGGTACAGTTTGTCAATAAATGTACCGAACTGAAAATTTTTACTTACTTTTCTGTAAAAAAGTAATGATTTGACTACCATTTGTAACAGCGTCCTTAAGGTTAATTGAACTCATCATTATGAACAACTTTAACTATGCGGCCAAACCTGAAATCGAATTCATGCCAATTCTCGTACCTAAAAACGTTCAAATTCAAGTCGCTATCTCATGCCAGCGATAATCAAATGTCAAAAATAAACGAAGTTCAATTTTTGACAGATTGAGACTGATGTGTTTGCGAACGTGGTAAAAATGCGGGAATGGGGTCTACTTTTATATGGACCACTAGTTGGCGCCACTAGTGCGGAAGGTATCTGTCAAACATCAAACAAAAGTTTGTGGGTTAGATTAGATTACATAGATGCCTGCAATTCAAAAACCATATTATTTAGAAGCTTCCATAAAACAGGTTTTTTAAATAGCTTTTTTTTTGTCGTGGTGGCAAAAAAAAACAGAGAAATGCTCATACATACCTACTGCACTACCACGGGGAGATAGTGCAGTTATGTGGGACTATATAACCTACTAAAACTCCACGGTGTCCTCCTCTGCCGCTTACGGCGGGAACACGGGCACGCGTTAGCACTCATCCATGAACCCGCCGCGGCTGATCGTCACCGGACCCTCCTCTGGGGAGTACTCCCCATCACCGGCGCACGTGAATACATTGCACGCCGTGACCACCCCAGGGCCCAAACTAGCACATGGGCGCCTAACGACCCCGTGCCTGGGCACCCTTGGTCCCCCTGCGACGGGGCGGGTCATTGGCCCCGCCGCCTGCCAATTTTCGCCGCAGAGGATAGGGAGAGCGGCCAACGTCATACCGACACTCCCCCTCCCCTGCGGCCCCACCGCGTCTGCCATCAGACGGTGGCGACCCCGTCAAGGCCGCGGGATGTAGGGAGAACAGCGCATCGCAATACAAGCACTTCTCTCCCGCCGCGGCGTCCAACCCTCAGCCGCGATGCCTCCCATACGACATCGCGGCCCGCCTCAGTTGCGATGTCGCCCAAACGGCACCGCCACCTACCTGTTGGCCGCTACGTCGTCGGCTTACCGACAAAAGCCCTGACGAGCGGTCTCTCCGGGTTCCTGTTCACTTCACCGTGGGTGACCAAGCCACGGCTTCTAAGCTCCCCCACCTCGACAATGCGGGGACCCACCGGGGGGGTTTTTGAGATACTTTACCTTCGTTTGCACAAGTTTTTCTTTTGTTCCACTGGCTTTAGCCTCTCTTTTTTATTTTTAGGTTCTAATCACTTTCATTGCACTGTACCTCGAATCGTCCATAATAAAGTTAAACCAATGAGTTTATTTCGACAAAAATACAAATAACTAACAAAAAGCCATAAGTTTCGCGGTCATTTGACATTTCTCTATACCTAGCAGTCGGTCAGTGGCGCTACCTGTCGTCGATTTTTATTGTGGTAGCCCTCATTGCCCCTCTGATTACATGTTGCCATCTTTTAGGAGAGCCGTGGTCACATCAGCTACTTAGCTTATTATATGATGAACACGGCCTCGGACACAACATTTTCAAATACCTACGTTAGTAGGTTCTGTAACTATTATTGTACTACGGCTTGACGTGAATAGCGAGTAATTACGCGCTCTGTTTATTTTTTTTATTTGAAAATTGCTTTAGGTCATACGTTATTTAGCGCTATAAACTATAGTGATATAATACAGATTGGTATATAAATTCATATTTATTTATTTGCGTTCCAGGTAAAATAAGATGTTAACAAATGGCTTAGAGCTAAGAGCCGGTGTAGACCCTGTTAGGGCACAGCAACAATACACAAGCACACATACACATACATACATACATACATAGCTATAAGACTTTCTGCACCCCATGTGTGCATAAGGAAAAACCCCTTTACATTAAGATGTAAGCAAAAAATGAATTGTGAATTTTATATTATAAGTAATATAAAATTCTCGTGTCACAATGTTCGTTCCCGTACTCCTCCGAAACGGCTTGACCGATTCTCATGAAATTTTGTGAGCATACTGAGTAGGTCTGAGAATCGGCTAACATCTATTTTTCATACCGCTACTTTTTATCCCGGTCTACGCGGGTGAAACCGCGGGGCGCAGCTAGTAATAGGTATATAAGCTTATATATTATATATAACGTAAAAAAACATCATCCGATGGAAAAAAAATCATCCTACGTAGTTATGAACCTATGGAGTTCGCAACTAACCCCCCTCCCCCCACCCCCTGGGGGTTTTGGGTTTATAAATTAGTATATAACTGCACTTGAAGAGAGTTAAAAAATTGCCCGTCATGATCCAGCCTGCCCCGTCTGGCTGTCATATTATTATTAGCGACGCTCAGTCGACTAATAATTTACCTTAGTTTTAGGCCTGGCCGGGGGCTTTAAGTTCGCTTAAAGAACCCACAGGAAACGCCCGGTTGAGCAGTCTCGACCCTTAGTGGTCAACTGCGAGATGCCATATATAAATAACTAAATAACTAATAACTAATAACTAGTTAAAAAATCTAAATCGTAGAAACTAAATTAAAATAAAACTATACATGAAAACTGAATAATTTCGTTCGCATAAAAAGTTAATCGATGACATAAATATTTATATTATTGGTAAGTATCTAACTATTTTCTTAAAATACTATTATTACATTTAGCTAAAGTTATATTTACATAGGTATCAGGAGATCATATTTTAAAATATCAAATTATTAGTAGAGAGATCAGTTTTACGTTTAGACAATTTATAGGTTCAGTAGGCAACATTTTATAATTTACATAAAGGTAGTAGTCATGTAAATATACTCGTACACATGTTTATATTATATATATTGCAATTATAGTCTTTCATTTAAGTATTCGTTTATATTATAATAGCTTTTGTTTATTAGAAATAGTTTTAATTTATTAATAAAAATATTTTATTTATTTATATTTCTTATTTCTTCTGGTAACTTATTATATATTTGTATCGACATGACATAGGTACTTGAGGAGTGCATTTTTAATCGGGATGTAGGTATGTTTACTCTATTTTATGTCTTAAAATAAATTTAGTTTATATGTCTTCTCTTTTCGTGTAGAATCTACGTACAAATTTACAGAGATCAAAGATGTAAAGGCACGGAAGGGTTAAAATTTTAAGTTCCTGGAAGTGGGGCTTACAGCTATTCGTTTGCTCAGTATTGACTAGAATTCTAATAAGTTTTTTTTTGTAGGGTGAATAGTGTGGGTGCGTCTGTACTGTTACCCCATAATATGACACCTAACTACCCCATAATATGGTACCTATAGGTATGCCATTTAGAAGTACCTTAGCCACATTTACAAGTTATGTACTTACTGAGAATGGGTCCTGGTAAAATTAAATTATAACGTAGATATTAGGTATTGCGAAAATCTTATTACTCAGTAAGTAGCATTATTGGCTTAAGTATTTGGTTGATTCGCACGAATTTACTCGCCCGAAATGAGCGAATAGGCAGTTTTAAATACTTAATATATTTTTTTCTGTAGGCGATTCGCACACTTCGTGCGAATGGCCTACACAAAAAATAATATTAAAAAGTGTCGACTCACCCGACTGTCGACGAGCCGAATTTTTGCTTGTTTTTAAAGTAAAGTAGAAACAACGGGTGTGTGACTGTGTGCTTTGAATATGAAATATAGGTTTTTTTTTAAGATAGGCAGTATAAAATACAAAATTAACCTACCCGTCTACTTTACCTACGGATCGTCCATGCACACGTTTGTTTGTTTGGTAAAGAGACAAACATACAAACAGACTTATTTTTCGTAAAACCTAACCTACAGCACAGAGTAATAAAGTTACAGTGGTTTATCTGGGCAGTGACCTTGAATTAATTACCTACGGCCGCTCGGTAGATAAATACGCGTCCGTCCGTGCGTAACTGCCGCGCACTCGAACTGTTGCGTAACTGAGACTGACTGAGATTTCGAAGCACGTCGTTTCGGCGGTTTTCAATGAAGATAAGCTATTGTATCATTATCATACTGTGGCTACAGTTTGTGAGAAAATGTTTCAGAAACAAGAATAATAAACTACATAATAAAATATTTTTAGAAACTGGGAAAACCAACATTTCATGTCATGCTATGTTATTAGTACGTAATCAGATGAATTTTAATGAGTCTGAGGAAGTCAACGTTACTGTCATCCTTAGAAAAAAAGTTTAACTCAGATACTTACAGAATATAGATATCCCATTTAGAAGTAAGGTACAAAAGTGACCTACTCCTCTACCTACCTTAAAACCGCGCTTAAATGATATCCAAACACACGTTTATTTGTCTGGTAAACAGACAAACATACAAACAGACGTATTTTTCGGAAAACCTGACCTGCAGGTTGTGAGAAAACATTTAAAAAAATTAATAAACTAATAATTTTTTTTTGGAAACTGGAAAATCCCAAGTCATGCTATATTATTTATTCTGTGGTCATGCTACATTTTTACATACGTAATCAGATGAATTTTAATAAGTCTGAGGAAGACGCTACTCATCCTTATGAGAAAAAGTTTGGTCATACGCGTAGGTGACTCACTCTAATCTTATTAAAATAAATTTATGTCTGATCATGGTGTAGTTGAATGAGTAAACAAATAGTTCATGATATCCGTGGTCATGTTAATTCGTCATCAATTAGGTACATTAGTAACTTCTGTTGTGATTTCGTGAAGCATGCTTTTGTTCTTGATCCTAGAATCTGACAATATATTTTCAACTAGCTTTTGCCCGCAGCTTCGCTCCGAACGTACTACCGGGATAAAAAGTACCCTATGTCCTAACGGTCATGGTCTACACATGTGCCATATTATATTACCAGATACAGAAAGGTGACAGACAGACAAACAGAGTTACTTTCGAATTTATAAGTATGGATTACTACTTAAAAGGCACGATTTAAACAGGCGCGACACGCGACACAAAGCCACCGCGAGTCCCGCAATGATGTCGCGTGCGATTATATCGTGTGTCGCGCCTGTTTGTAGGAGCCTTTAGCTTTAAGTATCGTACGTATCGTAGGTTTGATTCCCACGCCTAACAAATTTAACATATGTTATTTGTACATGCTATGTTTTGTACCTGTAAATTCACCCAAGATACTGAAGAAAATCTGAGGGAAATTCATGTTTAAAAGAAACCTAATCTACCCAAGGTGCTACAATTTTCAAGCTCGCTTCGCTCGCTCTTCTATCCTAAGTTCTCCTAGAAAGTTCACCGCTCAATCACTACCAGCACTAGCTATGCGAAAAATTAATTATGTATGTTTTTTATAAAAGTACTATAATTAGTATTGTTTGAAGAAAGTAAGTTGGATTAAGTAACTTAAGTGATAAGGAATACGAGAAAAATAACGTTTAAGGAGGAGGAACATTTAACGCGATAGGGAATACGAGGAAGAGAACGTAATTAGTATTGTTTGAAGAAAGAAAGTTGGATTAAGTAACTTAAGTGATAAGGAATACGAGAAAAATAACGTTTAAGGAGGAGGAACGTTTAACGTGGTAGGGAATACGAGGAAGAGAACGTAATTAGAATTGTTTGAAGAAAGTAAGTTGGATTAAGTAACTTAAGTGTATGGAATATGAGAAAAATAACGTTTAAGGAGGAGGAACGTTTAACGTGGTAGGGAATAAGAGGAAGAGAACGTAACTAGAATTGTTTGAAGAAAGCAAGTTGGATTAAGTAACTTAAGTGGTAAGAAATACGAGGAAAAGAACGTATTTGTTTAGAAACGTCGATTAATGGCGACCGTTGGCGTAACTATGGTGACGTAACATAACATAGATTGCATTATTTCTGGGGTTAATATACATTAATCAACGTCGGATAAAATTTGAATTTTCTGTACTAATGCATTTTATTTACAAAATTTCCAAAAGAGCTTAGGGATGGGGGGGCTCAAATGCCAAGTGCCTAGAGGCCTTGGGCCTCTAATTCCGGGCCTGGTCACGTTGGGATGACACTCACATTTGTTTGAAATAAAAACCGAGTGACATATTTACAAGATGTTAACAAGGAAAGTTTTTATGAATATTCAAATAAAAATATGCAAATTATTCTTTTTCTATCGTGCCTAATGCGGGAAATCTTCTGTTATCATAAGTGGACTGAATGTATATGTAGCAAGGCTTGAGTTATGGGGGCTCGTAGAATCCAAGGCGCTGTTCTAAAGTGTGTTTCACAATGAAAATACCAATTGATTTTTCCTTCGGATTTTCCCCTGTTAGCTCGTGGCTACGCTTGTCATGGTCGGTTCATCGATGGGTGACCATCCTTTAAGCAAGTGAAGCCTTTGTCTATCATTAGTAGATCTTTGACAGTCGTAATGGGTAATAAAGAAGCCCAAAAGTATCGTAACCAGCCTTACCAAGGGGTATCGTGATACCCAGTAAACAGTAACTGTGTTGCGGAGCAACACAAGCAATCAGCAGCAGCAGTTGAAGCAGTCGCTTCATGTAAAACATTGGTAGTCAATTGCATCCGGTTAGACTGGAAGCCGACCCCAACAATATTGGGAAAAGGCTAGGCAGATTGATTTTGATTTTCTGCTTTTATTGCCCTGTAAGCGTCTTTGGATGTCCATGGGATGGTTTACTGTGCCTGAAAATAATATAATTGCATAGGTGTCTTATTGAAGTGAACTTCTTAGGCGCATTGAGCGATTTTTGGTAGGGGAAAATCTTACGGGTTCGCGTTACCGCGTCACCGCAACACCTCGTCACCACGAAATTTGCCATTTTTTTTTTAAATGTAGTTTGTGTGGATCTAAAGCCGGGTCTCCTGCGCGTGTCTTCGAAACTCACAAAAACATCGAAACAAAGAGGCGTGGCTTACATATTTATGAAAACAAATGAATATGTGTAAACTTAGGTAGACAAAAAAAAAAAAACGCTCTGACAGCTGAACATTCAAATGCACTAAAAAAATAAAGCACTTTCTTTCAGCATTACTTACTTACAAAATCCATTTTCTTTATAAACACCGGTTTATATCCTTATGTATCACCAGTGTGTATGAGCCCTCAGCCCAAACGGCTCTTCTCCATATAAACAAACCGTGCGCGGGCGCAGTGCGTGTTGTCAACCGCGCATCATCTCACGTGCGCGCATCTATAACCATCATTTATTTATATACTATTTTATTCGTGAATTTTGTGATAGTGTTCTTGTGATATAGTGATAGAAATATTTAAGGTGAATATTTAATATTTAAATAATAATTTTAAATTAATTAGGCAATTTTAAATCAATTATGACGATTTGGTAAAATTCGTTTGGTAGGTGGTTTGGGTCCCTACCGATTCTTTTAATCTCGTGATGATAGTAAATTAATATTTATAAAGTTATTTTGATCAATGGAAACGGAATGAAGGAACGAAAAAAAATAATATTTATAAAGATATTTTTATCAATGGAAACGGCGTTAAAACAATGGTTTAAGTTGAGTTAAATTATGGTCGGAGAAAAAACAAACTTTCTTGCGTTATGAATGTTTCCTTTTGCGTACAAAAAGAATGAAAACATGGAAGGAAAGTGTCACTTGAGTGGAATCGTAAAAGTCGAGTGGGTGAAAGTTACTATTGTTTCGGTACTTTAGTATTGCACATGGTCTGGCAACTTAACTTTTAGTCCAGTTTTAAATAATAACATTATGCCTCTGGTACTGGTTTTAAACCTAAAGCCTCCGGTGTTTTCCGAAGGAATAGGCACAAGTGTAATCGTACACCCACATTTGGCCTGTTTAGGGCGTTATAACCCGATATCCGACTTTTAATTATTTTAATCTAAAGATCACGTCTAAACGAGTAGTGTTTATTATTATATTTAGAAAAGAATATAATATGTTAAATTATGTTAAATTTAACATATATTTTTTTCTAAATAAAAAAATCAAAAAAAAAAATGATTTTTTTTAGATTATGTTTATATTTATACATAGTGTATTGTAATTAATTTGTAAAATTATGTCTAACGCGGATAAAAAAACTGCGAATCACGCAAAAACTATCAAGCGTATTTTTATGAAACCTTCACCATTTTAAAGATAATTTAATTATTTATCTTTTAGTATAGGTACCTACGTCGTGTTTTAATATGATACCTTTTGTATTATGTTTTGATTTAATAATGCATCTAATTTGGGACAGCGCTCCTTGATGGGCGAGTCCTATTATTGGGGGACGTACGACGCGTTGTGTGAGCTCAGCGCAGAACACGCAAGATAAGCTCAAGGCCGTTGTCATATATTTGCGTCCTCAGAGGGCAAAAAAAGAAAAAAGAAGAAAGTGAGGTAATAGAAAACCTCAATTGCCTACAATTAACCAATGGATTAGATAGACCCAGGACCCAGTTTTCCTCATCTAGGTATCGAATTCAGGACACAATGCTCAGCAATCAGCCACCATGTTGTACTTGCTATACCAAGATCAAGGAGGCATTCCAAATTTTTTGTAAAAACTTAAGCACGTCAATTACCTTCTCGCTACTGACACCTCTCTCTTTTGGTTGATATGATCATCATTCTCCTCTGCCCTTATCATTTTTTTTTTTGTAGTCGGCGCAACATGTCTCTTTTTTCCATACTTCTCTATTAGTCGTCATCTCGGTAGTTACCCCCTTTCTAGACATATTCTCTTTCACAGTCCAACCAATTATTGATAAATGCAACATCATGATATGGATGGAAAGATGAAGCGGGCCCCGAAAGGGAAATACCATAGAAATATAAAAAAAAAACATAGATACGAGTATAACTATGGGAAATACCCAAAATATTGATGTCACTCATTTTTACCCAATACATTCGAAATTTTTTTTGAAAAGTAAGAAAAACTGAATATATAATTTTTGAAAAGTCGCAATACGAAAGTAGTACATTTTGATACAAGTGGAGAATTTTTGTTATTGCATTCGAGGCGTAGGCGAGGTTGTTTTTGAGCCGAGAACTGCAATAACAAATGTCCACGTGTATCAAACGATGTTTTTCAATACACTTTTGAAGAAATAAAACAAAATTACGAAAAATATTTTTTCATGAATTATTAGGAAACTATGATTAAAATTTTATTTTTTTTTCCGCGCTGTGCTTTCGCCAGGTTGAAGGAGAAGCAAAGGTATAAAAGCCGATAAACAGCCTAATATGAAATATAAAAAAATCAAATATTTTTGAGTTTAGAACACAAATAAATGTTAATTTGTTCTTAACGTTTTTTTATTGTAGGTAATAATCATGGTTTCTGATGATATTCTATTTATAAACATTATTTAAATATTCAAAAAATAAACGCCGTAAAGACATCTCTTTGCCGAGATTAAAAAAAAAAAAAAAGCTCCGAATAGAGACGGTGTGAATAGAGTCATTGAACCGATTTGGACTAAGTATAGGTATAAGTTATCTGTGGCAATTATTATTCCCGCACACGGGTTGGAAAATGAAAAATCGCACGCGTGTGAAATATATTGCATTGTGAACCTAATCGTAGTGCGATATGAACCAGTTTTCGAGGAAGTATATTGAAAAAGAACATTCTGTCTTTTCTGGCAGCAAGCTGCCTTTGAACTCCAATATCTGCGAAACATATTTACTTACCCGACAGATCTGCTGATTTTGCACCAGGCAAGTGCCTGGACCTCGCGATACATTAGCAGATCTGTCCGCCAAGTAGGTACGTTTGACAGGCAGATTTGTCGGGTACTGTGCATGTATGGCTATAGCTTATGCCAATAATCATCATTAGTCTACAGAACTTTTTGCTGGACATAGGCCTCTCCAACTCCAACCGCGCCATTTATTCATCAACACAACATCCATCCATTCCATTCCATTTCATTCTCGGCAACTCTCATCCAGCTATTACCAGCCACCCTGCGAAGATCGTCGCTTCACCTTACCTGAGGGTTTCCTATCGTAAGATAGCAAAGCCTCAGGTTAGGTGCGAACCTCAGGTTAGTCTCCACTCAAGAACACGTCTACCCCAACGTTCAACGGTCATCGGTTATGCCATTCAAGTTTGGTTTTATCTAATTATTGCTACAGTTATCCACAGTAAATAAACATTTACCGTATTTTCTGATTCCGACAGAATATATAATAATATTGCAGTTCTCTCCATTATTAACAGCTGGTTTCTAAGCAATAATCTTAGACCTGTTTCCGTAATGTTACGTTGTCGAGAAGACATTGAACTTGACTTGTTCTGACATAAAACAACCCCATAATTTGTCGTTCTTATTTATAATTGGTTATTTGAAAATATCAAGTTATTCGTGGTTAAATGAAGACTTGATATGTTTACATAAATTTTTGAATATTATGTGCTTTATCTACATAAATGCGACGTGTCGTTTTGCATCCTCGTCAAATTTAAGGATGTGGTATAGACAATCAAACCGAACAACTTTTTCCATGGCACCAACATCGTAATCGCGAAAAAATAGTCAGCCGTCCCATACAAATGTATCCACCTGTGTGTACCTACTCTACCCAAATGGGTAGAGTAGGTTTGGTTTGGTTTGGGGTGAGTTTTTTGGGTGGGTTTGGGGGGGTTTGGGAAGTTTTTTGAGAGACAGTTGAAATTTTTTTCGCGATTACGATGTTGGTCTCATGGAGAAAGTAGTTCGGTTTGATGTTCTGTGTCACACCCTGAAATTTGACGAGGACGCAAAACGACACGTTGTATTATTCAGGGGACAATGAACCAAGGCATAAGTAATTATGTCAACATAGTCATAATATAAAAGGACTATTAGAAAAATTACATAATAAAATATACCGGTTGACTACCTCGTGACTAGTGACTCTACTGATCGCAAGCACGAGTGCTGAACGCCAGTCCCTGGGCTCGATTCTCGATTCGCTCAAAGTTTAATTGGATTTTACCATCACAAATTAACTTAAACATAAGTGTTGACGAGATTGGCAAAACCTGTATGAGGCTGGCACAGGAGCGTGGGGATTGGCACAAGAAAAGAGAGGCCTATTATGCCCAGCAGTGGGGGAAGACAGGCTGGGTGTTTCTCGTGGTCCTACTATTTTTAACCGACTTCAAAAAGGAGGAGGTTCTCAATTTCCCCGATTGCTCAAAGATGGCTGGACCGATTTGGATTTTTTTTTGTTTTATTCGAGAGGGTATACATCACAGTTGGTCTCATATAAAATTGATTAACTTTGCTTCAGTAGTTTTTGAGTTAGCTTCAATAATACGTATTTTTTCCCCACTTTTATATGGACGATGTTCTAGTTTGTTTTGCAGATAGTGGTATTAGAATTTGTGTGGGGTAGGTACACAACTAAAAAGTGAAAAATAAAAACTTTTTTACAAAAAAAAAACAACCGACTTCCAAAAACAACACTACAAAGTGAAAAATAACTTTAATTTCGGAAGTCGGTGGCAAAAAACGAAAATACATTTAACACCGACACCGACTTCCGAAATTAAAGTTATTTTTCACTTTGTAGTGTTGTTTTTTGAAGTCGGTGGTTTTTTTTTTGTAAAAAGGTTTTTTGTCCTACCAGTAGGTCCACGAGGGTATGTTACTGCTGTTGATCCTACTGAAGTTTTGAAACCAAAATATACCTCATGTATGAAGAAACTGACTAGGTGTAGGGCGTATGGGCTTTGGCAACTTGTTATACTCGTAAAAATGGAAGTTACTGTTTATAACAAATGACTTGATTGTTTTAGTTAATCTAAATTTGGGTATCACAATTTCATGTATTTATATTATGGATCTATGGTTGGATGTTATGGATGCTTCATATTTTACAAAACACCTAAATTTTTGCGAACATACAAAATGCTTTCTAAAATATAAAGAGAAGGACCCAGAACTTAGCTGTAAAATGTAGGTACTAATTTAAATGAATGTTAACCTTTTGTATAGGTACCTATAGAGTGTCATATTCGCATTTAGCGAATAAGCTTTTTAAATAAAGATTTAAAAAAAAAAGAGAAGGCATTAAGACGCCTGAAACTGAGATACTCCCACACCTAATCTAATTTCTTTATACAAGAGGTACATTTGAATTTCAAAACTTCAGTAGGATCAACAATGACATACCCCCGTGGACTTACTGGTAGGTCAAAATAGTAGGACCACGAGAAAACACCCGTCAGGCTGTGGATGATGATGATGATGAAATGTGGGAGGATGTAAATACTAAACACTTCTGGATACAGACAGAATTTATATTAAAGTAGGAATTTATATTAAATAACAGCTTAATTTGATACGTAAATACCAGTAATTTTGACAATGCTTGATGAAGTCATTCAGTCATCTTTGTTTGCACAAATCTTTAAATTGTAGTTCGTGACGTGCCTAACATTTAAACACTAAGTTATAAATTGAATTGACACTACCTATGTTTAAATATAGGAAGTACTTGACTTTATACTTTTATATTTACTTACATACTTCAGGCACGCGATAATATGGTATTTTGCTAATTTGTTTGATTTTGTTACATTAGGTACATCTACACTTATCATAGGAATGGCGTTTCGGATCATTGGCATTCTCAATGCTATTACAGTACGATGACAACTTAGATGTAGCATCGGCAAAGTTCGTAACGCCGATCACAATCCGAACGCATACGCAATAACATAAAGAGTCATATAATCAATTACATTCGTAAAGTTGAAATTAATGAATACAAATTTTCAAATACAACGTGTTGTTTTGCATCCTCGTCAAATTTAAGGATGTGGTATAGACAATTAAACTGAACAACTTTTTCCATGGCACCAACATCGTAATCGCGAAAAAATAATCAGTCGTCCCATACATTTGCGTCAAGTAGGTATTGAAGTTTTCAATGGGACAGTTGAAAATTTTTTCGCAATTACGATGTTGGTCCCATGGAGACAGTTGTTCGGTTTGATGTTCTGTATCACACTCTGAAATTTGACGAGGATGCAAAACGACACGTTGTAACGAGTTAGGTACCTATGCTACATCTAAGTTGCGTGCTGTAGTAATTGATTGCCGAACGCAAGTTCCTACTTCTCAGTAGAATATGTAGGTACCTACGTAGACATATTGTCGAAAGACCATTTCAGACACTAACTATATGTTCCTCACATGATCTGACCAAGATTATTTATGGTCTTTAAAAGGAGTTTGGTTCGGTCTTTCATCTCAGAGTAGTCAAACTCAAACTCTTTCAATTGAACCATTTACAGGCACTTTTGAATTGACAAGGAGGTCGGTCAGTCAAAAATATGAAGCTAGTGGCCCATTCCAAAGTGTATTAGGTAAGATACCTATGGAGAAGAACGGGCAAGAAACTCCATGGGCACTCTTTTAATTATATTGTTACAAAAATATTAGTTACATCATTAAGTTGAATTTATAATTAAATGTGAGAACGACGTAAAAAAGACGTACCTATACGTACGTTAAAAGGGTACAGATTAGCAAACAAAAACCAAAATAAAAACAATTCAAAAATAATATACCTAATTAAAAAAACTTTTTTACAAAAAAAAAAAAACAACCGACTTCCAAAAAAATACTACAACGTGAAAAATAACTTTAATTTCGGAAGCCGGTGTCTTTGGATATGTATTTTAGTTTTTTGCCACCGACTACCGAAATTAAAGTTATTTTTCACTTTGTAGTATTTTTTTGGAAGTCGATTGTTTTTTTTTTTTTGTAAAAAGGTTTTTTAGTTTTCACTTTTTAGTGGGTCAGTCTGTAATTCATCTAAGTTACAATAGCCTAATGTCAACTGCTCATCACCTTTTGCAAAATATTGCTTTTCCCGATACAAGGACGTTAATTGTTGAGGGGTTCTCCCAGTAAGGAACCAGGAGAACTGGAACTGATGGTGAAGTCACCATCAGCTCCATTTTAACATATGTATTGTGACGAGCATAAATTGCTTAGCTATAATCGAATCGCAACCCGTAAAATACGTATTATTGAGTAGTTCCGATGGCCATCTCTGGTCTTCCTCATCAGTTCCACTTCACTAAATGGTACTTTCCGGGAGCAAATGCTCGAGTTACTATAAAAAATACCCAAATCACCTAGGTGTGCCTATAAAATTGGAAGGTTCCCCTTGATTTCTCTGAGATATCATCATCAGATCCTGGTTTCCTTATCATGGTACCACCCTTGGGATATCTCCTTTCCAACAAAAAGAGAATCATAAAAATCGGTTCATAAACGACGAAGTTAAGTCAAACACACATAAAAAAATATATATATATATATATATACGGTCGAATTGAGAAACCCCCTTTTTTTGAAGTCGGTTTAAAATAAGTAGTGGCAGCTAAGAGATGATCAGTCCCAAATGACGGCGCCTGTTTACGAACATGACGTATGGAACAGCACCATACAATGATATTATCCTACTAATATTACAAATGTGAATGTTTGTATGTTTGGATGTTTAGATGTTTGTTACTCAATCACGCAAAAACGGCTGAACGGATTTGGATGAAATTTGGTATGCAGATAGTTTATAACCTGGATTAAGATAAGGGGATCCCGGTAGAAGGTTCCCGTGGGGTAATTTCCGACATACACGCGGGCGAAGCCGCTGGCAAAAGCTAGTATTAAATAATATCGTTCGTGGATCTTTGACAGTCGTTACGGGTCGTCAGAAGCCCGAAAGTCTGACAATCAGTCTTACCAAGGGGTATCGTATTACCCAGTTAACGGGTTGTGGAGGTCAGATAGGCAGTCGCTCCATGTAAAATGCTGGTATTCAGCTGCATTCGGTTAGACTGGAAGCCGAACCCAACATAGTTGGGAAAAGGCTAGGCAGATTGTATTGATTGATTGCAAGTTCCAAGTCAGTAATGTTGTATGTTGATCTAAATATGATTCGTGCCCGTAACTAATATGTATTTATAGAATTATAATAATAAAAATCATCACTTCGTTGTCTGTATGTCTGTCAGTCTGTCAAGATCCTTTTTCTAAGGAACGCGTGAAGGTATCTATTTGAAATATACATTTGGGTCGAGCACTGAGTACTAGATTGAAGTTTTATACGGGACAGCTGATAAATTTTTCTCGATCACGATGTTGGTCTCATGAAGAAAGTTTTTCAGTTCGATGGTCTGTACCACACCTTTCTGATACCTGTAAAGAAAGCGTTTAGTTATTATTAACGTAATTCTAATTATCTATAGTCCGGATATACAAAAAAACAATAACATCCGTTGGATCAATATGGCATCAAACAAAAATGTTGACACCAATTTCATAATAGTATGAGCTGCTGGTCAAACAATACCAAGGAATAGGAGGCATTATTCATTAAGAAAAATAAATAAAACTAAAAATATTTATTTGTGAACATCAGACCAGTAAATAGTCGCATAAATGACCATATTTTTTTATTGCGTTGACTTAGAAGCTTGATTTTTTAGAGCTCCATGGACCACAGACCAACGTATTTGTTATTAATTTCAACTTGATACCTTCACGCGTTCCTGAGAAAAAGAGTCTTGACCATGGATATAAGAAAGAAGGAGATGTGCCTAGTAGTTGAAAATGTCCGATACATTTTCAACTACGAGTACTAGACACATCTCCATCACACACTGTGTCTCCACTTTGTTTGTCTATTTTTTATATTTCTATGGACTTGACAGACTGACCGACAGACAGAGAGACAGACGGACAACGAAGTGGTCCTATAAGGGTTCCGTTTTTTCGTTTTGAGATACGGAACCCTAAAAAAAAAAAAAAATTAACTATACACTATTAAACACAACATCGCCTGTAATCCCCGAAGGGTGAGGCCAAGGTGTACCTACTCATATCACACCCACATTTCGCCATTTATGTTTGAGTTCCAAGTTGCCAGTTTGTTGTTCAATAGGGGGCGAGCACTAATAAAGGTTCACTTAAAAGAAAAGCTTGTCTGTAACTAAGATTATAGCAAATGAAAAGGCGTGTACGCACGAACGAATAAAACATGGTGAACACGAACATCGATCATTTGAAGAAACTCAGGACCCTTTTGTTTGAACATTTAAAGCCGTGTACGCACTAACGAACAGACACATGGTGAACACGAACATCAAACACTTTAAATGTTCAACAGGGTCCTGAGTTTCTTCAGATGATCCGTGTTTGATGTTCGTGTTCACCATGTTTTGTACGCTCGTGCGTACACGGCTATAGGCTAACACCCATAGATATAAGAAAGAAGGAGATATGGCATATCAGTTGAAAATGTATCGGAACCCGATGTGTCCACTTTGTCCCCACCACTCGCCACAACTACACATGCAGTTCAGTAAAAGAATTTTTTTATATTTGTACTAGCTAAGCCCCGCGTTTTTACCCGCGTAGACCGGGATAAAAAAGTAGATCTACATAACAAATTTCATCCAAATCGGTCCAGCCGTTTGAGCGTGAAGAAGTAACAAACACACAAACACACTTATACACTCACAAACTTTCGCCTTTATAATATTAGTGTGATGCTAACACCATATCTGAATAGATATATTGTGACTAACCGTATCGCAGCACCGTTATCGTTCGAAGAAAACATACACATCGTGGTCGACACGACACACCATTGTGGGCAGATCAAAAGTGATTTCGATACGCAATCCGTTAGTTTACACCTTTTCGGAAAATTGGTCACAAAAATGACAAAGCTGAGAGACTCTACAGCATTGTCGAGTCCTGGGGACCGCATAGTCTATCGCCTGACTTGGCCTGACTACTTAGTTTGGGACTCTGCTGGTGGTCTTTGTTAATTACCTGTTTCATTTTGTGACAAGCCGAGAGTCACTTGTTCTGCTGGTGAAATAGGTAAAAACAGCATGCATCATCATCTGCCTAGCCTTTTCCCAACTATGTTGGGGTCGGCTTCCAGTCTAACCGGATGCAGCTGAATGAAAACCAGTATTTTACATGGAGCGACTACCTATCTGACCTCCACAACCCAGTTACTGGGTAATACGATACCCCTTGGTAAGACTGATAGTTGTTAGACTTTCGGGCTTCTGAACACCCGTAACTAACGTAACGTTTCTGGTCACCCATCCACGAACCAACTGTGGCAAGCGTAGCTTAACCTGATATTAATACCAAAAACCAATATTACCTATATTTCTATAATCACCATAATAATTAATATGGTTCTCTGAAAAAATACAAACAAATAAGTATATTTGCCTTGTGATGTATGGTCAGTTCAATCACCGCTCACACGAGCGCGGTGTGAATCGGGTCCGTGGAGTTATTTTACCTAATATTGTACGTGGTATGAGTTCTATACCAAGAAAATATTTTTTTATTATTACTTAATAGTGATGGAACAACGTTAATAATAAAAAAAATATTTTCTTGGTATAGAACTCATACCACGTACAATATTAGGTAAAATGACTCCACGGACCCGATTCACACCGCGCTCGTGTGAGCGGATCATGTATGGATCTTAGTAATTCATGTTAATTTGTATTGTTACAGTGCACAACTTCATATAAGTCAGCAGCATGATTAGGAATCCAGAGGTGAGTTGAAAAATAGAGTATTTTTTTTTTATGTTATAAAAATATTACATTTCTTCAGTAAGTACTAGTTAAACTACGTAGGTAACTATTGGATCGATTAATTTATTTTATTAAGTACTATAGCTGCTGCCCGCGACTTCGTCCGCGTGCTTGTTCCCCCGACCCACCCCGTCGCATAGCATTGCCTGCCCGCGCTATTACTTCGTTTTCGCTTAGCGTTTTTTCTGACTTTTTTTTTTTTGTTCGCCACGTAAAGGTCCTAGAGTGATGTTAAATATGCCTACTTATAGCCTTCCTTTAGATTTGGGCTACAAAATGCAAAAAGATTTTTTTAAAGTCCGACTGGTAGTTCCAGAGATTAAGGATCTCTAAATTTTTTGAAAATAAATTATAGCCTATGTTACTTCCTGATAAATTAGCTTTCTACTGGCGAAAAAATGGTTACAATCGGTCCAGTAGTTTCGGAGCCTATTCGGTACAAACAAACAAATCTTACCTCTTTATAATATTAGCATAGATAAGAAGATAGGTCATCGTCATCATCCTTTTCCTGTCCTTGTCCCACGTTACGTGGGGTCGGCGCAACACGTTTACTTCTTCCATTCTCCCCTGACTACCGCCACTCAATCATTCACTCCCTTCTCTTTCATATCATTCCTCACACCATTCATCCATCTTTTCTTTAGCCTTGCTCTGCCTCTCCATCCATCAACATGTATATTCAACACTCTTTTAGTCACATGCGTTTCGTCTCTCCTCATCACATGCCCATACCAAGCCAAACGATTTCCTTTCAACTTTTCTGTCACTGGCACCACTTTCAAACTTCCTCATATAATATACTCTTTTCTTAATTTATCAATTCTCGTCACTCCACACATCCATCTCAACATTCTTATCTCCGCTGCATGCAATTTTTTTTCATCGGTCTTCTTCACGGTCCAGCATTAAACAGGGTGAAATATTTTTTTTTTATGAACAACTTTTACTATGTGGCCAACCCTGAAATCGCGAAAAAAAAATCAGCTAAGTATTCGCTACATTTGGACGAGTTAAATGCGAATAGAAATGAAATGAAATTTGTTTATTTCATGATATTATTAGGCCCATGTCATGTACTAGAAATATTTGCACGACTGCTAAGTCGAATATAGGGAGACTAAAATTATTTTACCATTTTATTATGTACCTATATTTTGGCGAATAAATTTTCATTTCATTTCAATTTAGAGAACAGCTGTATTTTTTTTTTGCGATTTCAGGTTAATGACCCTGTAGAAGCATAATATACATATCACCATGTCAGAAGATAGGTGCCTACCTATTTACTGTAGGTATAAAGTACAGTAAGTAGAATAAAGTATAGTAAAGTACAAATAAAGTACCATTTTTTTTTTTTTTTTGTTTTCGGGGGGAAACCTTCAAAAGGCGCCCGGGCTTTGGGGAAAAGACCGGGGAGTGTGGGATTTTTGCACATGGAAGGGGCACCCGTTACCTCTCAAAAGACCAATCCGGAACCCCCTCTGAGCAACGCCTGTTAGGGCACATCTCTGGGGAGACTGTAAGAATGAGCAAGGCAGCACGTGACCACTGTGCGCCGTCTTCCCTGAGGTCACTCAGTGGTCGGACAGAGTCCCCACTCTGAGCGCCCGTGACCCCAAATTCCCGCCTGCCTTAAAGGATGCAGGTGGGGTTTCGGCGTGTTAGGCATCGAGGCGGTTGCCTCCCCGACGCCTTCTCCTCCGAGCGGGATCAGCCCTCTCACGATCCCGCTCGGCAACCTCCTTCTGAACCATCACGGTACAAAGAAAGTACCTACTGTTACTATTTAGAACACATTTAGATAGTAGAAGTCTTTAGTATTGCCACAACACACTAACTAGGAATAAGTGAACTGAATTCAAGAGTTTATTTTATTCAAACTCGTCTAGTTGTCAGTTTCCTTGTGTAACAACTTTATTTTCTCACTAAACTATCTACTAGGAAAACCCTAGAATGCACATTTCTCACGGGTCAAATTAAATTAGCTAGCGAAACTGCGCAGACGTAATGGGTAGGTATAGATATTTAAACCCGAAAACAAAAATGATTTAATGATTTTTTTGACGACCTCGGTGGTGGTAGTTTTGTTCCTTGAAGTATGCGTTGAGAAATCATTTTTTTTTTTGTTTTATCGTGTGTATCGATATACCCATCACGTCTGTAAAGTAAACACAAAAAAAAACAGATCTTTCTGCGGTGGATGACCGCACAAAAAAAAATCAAATTTATTTATTTTTGCTTTATCATGATTAGATATATAATATATCCATGCTTGTGCATATGGAGGACGTTCCTTTTCTGTGTTGACGAAAAACAGTTTCTTGCAGAATAAGTTACCGGTTCAAGATTATTCCTTCACCTAACCACCTAACCCTACAATGGAGATGCCAATGTTTTTACTGTCATATGCAATCATTCAATAATTGGCTTCTTGTGTCAGTACCTACCTACTCGGTAATCTTCGTTTACTAGTCAATCAGTAGATGTCATTATAAACAATTAACTCTAACTTATCCCTTTGTTTTCATTGCGACAGTAAATTGTTCCGTTGCGTGTGTATCTGTTTCCTCATTTGTGGACACAGGTTTCCGTATTTTGTCCAGAGGTTAAGGTCATGTGCTTTATACATGAGACGTGGGAAATTGTAGGGATAAAGACCTTTTATAAAAGTTATGGTAACTACCCTTACCGCCTAATTTTCCAACTTTATAGCTCTATAATAACAGGCAGAACTAAATGAAATACACTTCTCATTAAAAAAATCGGAACACCTCTGAAGTTAGTTTTGTATGAGTTTTATGTATTTGTTTTTACATTAAACTTAATTTACACACTAAAAAAGTCGGGAGGTGTCGCGGGTCACCCGGTTGGAACGTAGTTCCTTTCGCTGTATGTATTAAAAAAGCCTTCTAAGTGGTATGGTCTAAGCTTTAGACAAAAACTTTAGACTCTAAAGTGTCATGTGTCAAAAGCTTTTGTTTTCGTGTTTAAAAACATGGGGGTCAACAGGGCATAACGCTTTCTCGTGACGTCACATTTTCTGCCAGTTTACTCCTACCACAAGCCACATTCAAGAACTTCGTTCCAATAAAGTTGATATTCGTCTAAATGGAAATAACATAAATTGGAAACAAGGATTTGTATAGACTTTAATTTCTTTTTTCTTTCGCAGGCATGCGGCTGCCCTATACGGGAAGTAGGTCCGTCCATGGTATCGGCCTGTCCGAACCAATTTCTGCTATTCATGACAATCCTGGAGGCGTACGTCAACGGCCGCTGTGACCTGGCCGACCCCTGCAACCGGGTCACTAGCCGGGACCAGCCTGATGAGAACTATGACTTCGTGGTGGTTGGTGGAGGGACGGCGGGGGCTGTCATGGCTGGGCGGCTGTCAGAGAACCCTCAGTGGAAGGTATGTAATTTTCCCTAAAAAAATCTTACAAAAATTAAACAAAGGGTACCAAGATTCTGTCAGTGCTGACAAAGTAGCGTTCAAGGAGGTGCATTATTTTTTCCATCCAAAGGTATAACCTAGGCTCAGATAGTAGTCTGAATTCATAATCTCCATACCACATTATTCACCAAAAAATAAAGCCTGCGCTATGAATATGATACGTTATTGTTTTATTGTATGATATTACCATACCTACTGACTTCTGTTCAACTGTGGGTAATACCTCAAAATAATTTAAATATATTATTATCATTTGCATCTCAATCTAATATTTTTATTCACTCATAATTGTACAATAATGTTGCATGCCTAGTATAAGGTAGATTGTACAAGGATCACCCGTATTTTAATTGTCACCTTATTTACTGTACCTACAATCTGTGCAAATAAATGCTTACTTACTTACTAATATGTGAATCATTCGTTGTCACCAAATCGAGTTTCTAATGCCTTTAGGATCAGAACAATGGGCAGACATTTGCGGCAATTTCACGCTGGCAGTGCTGGCACCCATGATTTTCCACCATTCATTGTTGTAAATACCGTGGACCACCAATCCAAGGTCACCGCCGATCTTTGTCTAAAACTGCATCTTCCTCGACTACCATGATTTGGGTAGAGACAAAATCCTTCGATTAGGATGTCCGAGTAATTGATTAAAGTAGGTACCTAATCGTTACCAACATCTTGTTAGTAGGTAGAGACAGGCGTACCTTCAGTTACGCCCTCTTCCAGCCCCCGCAAACAGGTCCAGAGGGATGGCGGACTCAGGGACTTCCGCCGTCCCACAACCAGCAGGACCCGAAGCGCGTGCTGTTCCACACGCGCCTCTATTGGATGTCGCGGGGGGAGTCTTACACCTCACTCCCCCCGCGCCAGCACCAGCCGGTGATTGTGGAAAGCGCACAAGTTCCCATGATCCCCGGTCCAAGTGTGGGGAAGGAACACCGGGGTGGTTTTTAGTCCGTAAGAGTCTGACAGACTCCTCCGCCTGCCCCAGGGCGGAGGACATCCATGAAGATTGTCCACCCCGGAACAAAAAAAAAGGCGAACAAGCACTGACCTAACTTATAACCTAACAGAATTTGGTAGATATATTTTACACGCGTACCGGAAGACGTAACGTTGGAAGGCCTCCACAAGGTGGACCGATGACCTTGTAAAGGCCGCAGGAATCCGCTGGATACGGGAAGCAGTTAACCGGTCGAAGTGGCGGTGCTTGGGGGAGGCCTATGTCCAGCAGTGGACGTCTTTCGGCTACAATGATAATGATGATTTTACACGCATTGACCAAAAGATAAAAGTGAGGTTTGGTATGCCTCTTATCTTACGTACCCAAAAAGGGCTCAGGAAAGAGCGATTCTATCCTGTATCTGAACCTAGTAGCTCGAAGTATTTCAATGGAGTCTCTTAAATATAGTTTAGTCCGATGAATGTATCCAAATGTACACGTTTTATAATCCGTATGTGGAAGATATTATCATATCTAAAACCATATTAAAACTGGAAATATCAACTGCCGGGTTTTTCACCATCATCAATGGTGATTCTTCAAAACCTGTTGAACACAACGGTGATGTTCAGAAAAAATGTAGCAAAAACCTTGATAAGGTTTTTAACTTTATAATGTGGGCGGCGGTACATAATAATTACATAAGACACATAGTAAATAAATACAGCAGAAGGATTAGGAACTGTTAACATACCTACAATTTATAATACCTACCTAGGTACCTTCTACCTCGTTGGTCTAGTACGTAGTATTATATTATCTGTGGTCTAGGGTAGTGTTGCAAGCGCTACTGCTGAGCATGAGGTCCTGAGTTCGATTCCCGGGTCGGACAAAGTGTTTTTGGGTTTTTAATTCAGGAATTTCTCAGTGGCAGCCCAAAGTTTGGATTTGTGCCAGGTTGATGGCAATAGGCTCGCCGTATTACGTACGTAACGTACGTTGTACGTCGTACGTCCAGCCAGTAATAGGATTCGCCCGACAAGGAGCGCTGCGCTATCCCAAATTAGACGCATTATCAATTTATTAAACCAGCCAAACTTATTCAAAAGAGAACTTAAGAAGTTACTTACCGATAAATGTTATTATTGCGTTAAAGATTTTTTAAATGATAGCTTCTAATCTATTGTATTAAATTTCAAGTTGCAATAATTCATTTTGTACGCCAATGGTGGCAAAACATGTTGAAACTCACAGATTTTCACTTTTACATCCACATTTGCATTTATGTATAATGAATGTCACACATGTTTACAAATAAATATATCTTTATCTTTATCTTATTATACATAGGTAAAACAGAAGGTATTAATATAATAAAATACGTATTATTAAATTAGACGATCCCTTTATATTTTATCCTTGCGTTCTGAACTTCTGAACCTATTTTTGTTTCTTTACACGATGAAACTTAACTCTGCGGCTACCAAAATGACGTCATTGTCTATTTTAAGAGAAACAAAAACTAATGATAATTATAATTTTTACATCTTTATTATAATTACTAACTTGTTTTACATACCTGCGTTAACGAAGATACCTACGTTACGTTAATTAATGTTTTTAATTTAGCATGAAATTATTAATTAAACTTGGGAATGTGGGAGGGAAGCTTTGGGCAATAAACCAAAGCAAAATGTACCAAATTAATAGGTCTTTACCTATGAAATTGCCATTCAAATTGCCATCCAAATTCTGGAAAAAGTAGTAGTCTGTAGGCGCAAGGTCTGGTGAGTAGGGCGGATGACGGAGAGCTTCCAACCCCAGTTCTTGCAACTTGGAGACCGTCTGCTGTGCAGTATGAGGTCGCGCGTTATCGTGCAGGAGCAGCGGAGACGAGCGATTGACCAATGCTGGTTGGAGATGTGCCAGCTTCTCCATCATTGTGTTCAGTTCTTCACAGTACACATCTGAAGTAATGCTCACCCCATTTGGTAAGAAGCTGTGATGAATCACACCGGTGCTAGACCACCAAACAGTGACCATCACTTTTCTAGGGGTAAGTTTCGTTTAGGGCATTGTTTAGGTGCTGAACCAGGATCCAACCAACTTGCTGAGCGCTTGCGGTTATCAAACAGAATCCATTTTTCATCGCAGGTAACAATGCGGTTCAAAATTCCTTCATTTGTGTGTCTGTTGAGCAGTGCAAGGCACGTCTCGACGCGTACTTCGCGCTGACGATCATTGAGTTCGTGGGGCACCCATTTGTCAAGCTTTTTTACCTTGCCAATTTTACGCAAATGGACCAATATTGTTTTGACGCTAACGTCGAAAGCTGCTGCTAATTCAGCCGTAGATTGTGTATCATCAGCTTCCACAATCACCTTTAATTCGTCATTGTCGACCAAAGTCTTCGGACGACCGCGAGGTTCATTTTTCAGGTCGAAATTTCCAGCACGGTAGCGAGCAAACCAATAACAAGTGGTGCGTTGGTTTGTAGTGTTAGCTCCGTAAACGTCGTTGATGTTGCGTGCCGCTTGTGCCGCGTTGCTGCCACGACGGTACTCATATTCCATAATTACTCGAATTTTTAACGCATCCATGATGACGAAAAAGATTGAAATGCGATGAAAATGTAACACTAATCAATAAACAAATGACTACTTTTTGAAAAAAAAATCCATGTTTTTAAAATTAAATTAATTTGAAATTAGAATTCTTAGCCAAACAATAATTATTTTGATTTGAAATGGCCAGTACTGCAGAACGGCAATTTCATAGGTAAAGACCTTACGTAAAGACCTAATATTTAAAAATGTATTTTATATATATAGAAAGTAATTAATAAATGAAATAATGGAAAATAATATTGATGGCATTGCTTACTGCTACAGGGGAGTGCTAAATAAAACTTAGGTATGCCTTGAGCAGTGTTTTTCGACTAAGGGAATATCTAAGTACCAGCAGTCAATGATATTATAAAGGAAAGATACGCTACGTTCATTAGTATGCCGCTTAGTAGCGGCGTTCGGATACTGTTGCGTTGTTATTACAAATGTACTTATAGGTACATATTATAGGTATATAGTAGTTTGCAACTACGACTGCGATAGATAATACGGAACGTATAATACAGAAAGAGATAGCTTGGCATTTTAGATATATTGTCACGCCACGGACACGCTTTGTTTCGCCCGCTGCTATTAGCTGACTAAATCAAATTACAACAATTGTCTGAACTTTTCTGCAACAACTTGCGCGTGCTAGTGCCATATGCACCTCACAGTACACTCTTGTACAGTCAGCAACAAAAGTCGATTAACAGTTGAGTTTTCTAAATCTTAATTATTGAGAAAAATAGTTCATTAAAATCGGAACAGATGTAAATTTTAAAGAATATTAACTCTTGTCTAATAAATGTAATGCTAAAAAGCAGGTTATCATATCATTTTGTGTTAATTTAGATGATGTCAAAACGTAGCAGTGTTAACCGACTTCTGTTGCTGATCGAACCCACCTTAAAAAGACAACACAAAAACAAATCACAACACAAATAAAATCGCGGCCGTGTCAACAGATGTACTTTTGTGTGATGTGCTTTCCGTTTGTTCTATTCCAAGCGCGCCTCTCGATTTTATCCCGCCGCGATTTTATAGCGCACTGGATTTTCAACTCTCGATGTTGAGCCGAGCGATGAAAATCCAGTGCGCTATAAAATCCCGCCGCGATTTTATTACGCCCGTGCGAACGGGGGCTTAGAGTCGAAAATTTGAGCATCCTGACAGGGATACTTGTTTAAGCTGTCATTGTGTTTTCACTAAGAGATTGCAAGAACTGGAACCGGACCCCGGAACTGGAATTGGACCGCGCCAATAGCATGACAGTCTTTGTAAGCCAACAAATTACGTTAATCATAATATTTTCATTGTCATTCACTCATTACGGGCCTGTTTTTAATTATTATTTAACATTACGGGCCTATTAATAAGAATGTTAGGTTTTCAATAATATTTTACGAATTTTTCCTTACACATCCCGCCGGGGGGCTCCAGTAGCTTGGGGGTCCGTGTCATTGATACGGCTGATACGGCAGTAGCCATGCCCCTGCTACCTATTAAACTTTGTTCTCAAAATCTAAGTATTGAATTTACAGTCAGCATAGGTACTTACCTAAAAATCGTTGCTACCTAGGTATGTACTAGTTTACATATTTGATAACAACTCCGTATCTTTCTCTCCAGGTGCTTCTGTTAGAAGCAGGTGGCGACGAACCGACGCAGTCAGGAGTGCCAGCCTGGGTGACAGCATACTGGGAGCGAGATGACACGGACTGGCAATACCACACTGAGAAGCAGGAGAAGGCCTGTCTGGATAGTAACGGGAAGTGCTACTGGCCTAGGGCGAAGATGTTGGGTAAGCTAGCTCTAATCGAACTAAACGTCAATCAGCCGTAATAGAAAAACTTTTTTCGACTTCAAAAAAAAAGCACTACAAAGTAAAAAATAACTTTAATTTCGGAAGTCACTTATGTATCTTCGTTTGCTGCCACCGACTTCCGAAAATAACGATAATTTTTGCTTTGTTGTGTTTTTTTTTTTTTGAATTTTTTTTTGTGAAAAGTTTTTATTTTTCACTTTTTAGCTGTGGTACTAGGTACCCCCACACAAATTCAAATACCACTACCTGTTAAAGAAATTAGAACATCATCCACATAAAAAGTGGCAAAAATACGAAGCTAACTCAAAACTGCCCAAGCAAAATTAATAAATATTACATGGGACCAACTTCGAGATATAACCTTCCGCAAGCAAGAATCTTTAAAATCGGACTACTCTGTAAAAAGTTAAGCGTGGTCATACATAAAAAAAAACATACGTGTCGACTTGAGAACCTCCTCCTTGTTTATTCGATTTCGGCTAGACGTTTTGTATTACTTATGGCTTATTATACAATTCGGCGGCGCGGCGACATATCTATGTACTGTCTTCTCTCATCTCATAGAATAGAAATAAGACTTGTTGGAAAGACGTGCGCACTGTTCGACCGACGCGATTTATAGTGATAGAAAACATTTTAATGACCAACATTTATCGAATGAGTGAATAAAGGATTCACAATCCTATATACACTCATTCGATAATTCGTAATCTCATAATCGAGTGATTGAATCGAGTACTTAATTATTGTAATCTGATGCAAAAACATTTCTCCGCATTCAAGGTTAGATTCACACCAGACATTGATTTCATCAAGATCGCGTTGGAGTAGACTGGTATCTGTCGGTGACTCTACCCTTTTATACAGGGTGTAATTTTAATCACCATTAACCTCTTAAGGGGACGTTGTACTCATCATTAGGAATAACTTTTACAATGGGACCAAACCTGAAGTCGCGAAAAAAAAAACAGCTGTTCCCTACATTTTGACTAGTTTTAAGCGAAATTAAATGTAGATAACAGCTGATTATTTTCGCGAATTCAGGTTTGCTCCCATAGTAAAAGCTGTTCATAATAATGAGTACAATGACCCCTTAAGAGGTTAACGGTGATTAAAATTACAACCTGTATATTTTGAGATCATCAGCATAAAAATAAAAGCCACAGCTAATTTGAGACGCAAGAATGTTGACAAGTATAATGAAAAGATGGGGACATAATGTGCCAACCCTGCGGTACTCCTGATTTGGAATAATACATAATAGACTCATAACCTCGACTGAAACAACTTCTTTCCTTGCGCTCAAATATGATTTAAACCAAGCAAGAAGGGAACAGTGAATACGATAAGATTGCAGCTTCTGCAATAATAGTTGATGGTTTACGTTATCAAAAGCACTGGAAAAGTCAGTGCACTTCGCATCAATTTGATATCCTTCATCTATGTCTTTCGATAAATCAGAGATAAAACAAGTTAAATTAGTCTGAATGGAACGACCACGTCTAAAACCGTGTTGATGAGTAGAGATACATTTTCTAACATGTCGATATAAAGCAGGATAAATTTTGTTTTATTATTGTCTTGCTCGCCTTTATATGGTTTCGTACCAAAATGGTAAAAAGAAACCCTTATGGTGGGACTCAGTCTGTCTGTCTGTATGTCTGTCACAGCTGGATATCTCAAGAACTACTAATGCTATCAACTTGAAATTTGGAACAGTTTTAGATGACGTTTTCCCAGCTATTTTGTAATAAGAGAGAAATAAAAATATATGGTTTTTTTTTTGCAACAGGGACTGAAAAATTCGAAGTGAGGCTACTAGGGTATGTGGGGTATCATATGCAAGAGCGCTGTTTGCACATACACAACTTTTTTTTTAATTTTTTTTTAGGCCGCATAGTTTTCGACTTTTAATGAAAAATGTAAAAAAAAATACCATTCCCCCCATATCTCCGAAGTTTGCATAGAGAAAAACCTGAAATTATTCTATGTAATAGAAGTTTATGTAAAGATTACAGGAAAAATAAAACGATGTTTCTAAATAGCACATTTTTCTGAAATCTGAACGGAACCCTCGGTGTGAGAGTCCGACACGCTCTTGACCGGTTTTTTATAAACGGGAATAATTCTAGACTTCTTCCACTCTTCTGGAAAAATTTCTTCGGCAAGAGAGCGGTTGTAAATTTTGGCTAAAGGTATAGCCAGTACATTGGCACACTGTTTTAGAAAATAATGATGTATTGAATAGCACTTTTGCTATTTTAGCTATAATTATAAAGCTTATTCAGCTTAACAAAATTTCTCTTGGTCTAATTGTATATTGCATATTATAAAGAGTCGTTGTTAATCTTCAAATCTGTGGTTTTATTGATGTTGTTGTTCTTATGGTATACAGAGGAGAAGTGAGAAGCAAATAAATTGGCAATATTGATACCATTTTCACCAAAAATTTCGTTAAGATTCATATGTTCAGGATTCAGGAGTTATTGTTTCGTTTTTCCTTAATATATTAAATAATTCCTTAATATATTATATTTAATAACTATATTAAATAATTCCATATAAAATTTCTATTGACTTAGACTTAAGTCTAAGCTGTTCTGTCTTTAATTAAAATTTTGTTTTTCATTAAAATTAATCATTTTAATTTGATATAATTTACGAAGGTTGCTTTGTTTTATGTGAATGTCGGTACACCTGTAATTGGTATTACACAAGAACCCATACCTGTTAACTTTTAGTATCTAATAGACAATGTATATGCTTTGGCGAAATCAATTGGCTAAACACAGTGATAGTTATAAACCCTTACTAAACAACAAGTGTCTCCCCAGGTGGATGCTCAGTGATCAACGGCATGATGTACATGCGAGGTCAGCCGGCTGACTACGACGGCTGGGCAGTCAACGGCGCCACGGGTTGGTCCTGGTACGAAGTGCTCCCTTACTTCCTGAAGAGCGAGGATAACAAGGAGATCGGGAACGGCGTGTCGGCGCAGTACCATAGTCGGGGCGGACCGCTGCCGGTGCAGAAGGTAAGAATTGCCATAATATAATAGTTTATAGGTATTTCAACACTTGGTTCGTAACCCTCTTACGAACCAAGTTCACAAAGTGTCGTGGCTTGGTCTTTCTCAGACGGAGGGTGTTCTACAGGAATAAACTATTGTTCTCGTATCAAAGCCTAGATTTGAAGCCTAAAGGATGTTCTCAGGTATCGTCTCTTCATGTACCTATTGTCGCGGACATTTTTACCTTATTACCAAAATAATAAGGTTGAAAAGTGGTTCACCGCAAATGTTCGCGATGGTACGTACATACCAGGGTAGGTAATGTATCTACTCATTCGTAATTTTGGTTTACTCGGAAGCGAAAGCGATGGAGGTTGACGTTAGATCTTCGATTATTATTTTTCGTTTTTTAATTATGTTTATTCAGACAACTTGGCCTTTCAAATCCAAAACTGGACTGAGGCCTCACCTAAATTTTTTTGTAAGTTTACAAATCATTTGAAAAGGGTGCCGCATACCATACTAAAAAAATCAGAGTAGCAAACGCCTAAACGTACAGTTTAAAGGTTACATAGATAGGGTAGGATTTTTATGAATTATTAAAATCTTATTTATACTTATGATTTTTTGTGTGCAGTTCCGGCACGCACCTCAGTTTGCTCACGACGTGGTGTCAGGCGCCATCGAGCTGGGATACCCACCGACCAGCGACTTGAACGGAGAGACCAACACCGGATTCACTATCGCTCAGACTCTCAATGAGTAAGTACTAAGTCTAAAGGTTGTCTGCAAAACGGATCCTATTAGGGTCAGACTCTACCAAACGGAAAAGCCCTCACGAAGGCTCGAGCAATTTTTAAATTTCACTGTCAAGTTTAAAACTCGACGCAGACGTCACGCTTTATAAACTCTTGATGTCTGCGTCGAATTCTGTACTCAGCCTCAAAGTCTATTTATTATACAGCTACATAGTAGCATCCGTGAGGATTTTTCCGTTTGGTGGAGACTGACTCTTTCATCGTGCAAGCGGGCAGAGAAATTATTCTGGTTGCATTCATTCATTACTCAAGCGAATTTAGAATCAGTTAAATTGTAAAAGAAGCATTTGTTTTTGAATAAAACATTTACAATTCAGTACCTAGGAATTGCTCGCGCATCAAATATATATGGCGTGAAAATGTGTAGCAGACGTTGAGTCGACGCCGGAGAAAAAAGCTAGAAACCCTCGGGCCGTGGGGTCCGATTGCTCATGGTTTGTTCAACGAAATATCCAATCGGCTGGTTGATACTTCCCGTACCTAACCCAAGGACTGGCTTTTACCTTGGCCAGACGTTAAGGATTGCCGTACAACGTGGCAATGGCAATGCCGCCAGTATCTTGGGTACATTTACCAGTCCATAGCGATGAAGAGGAATTTTTCGAAAATAGAAGACAACATCAGTGGTCTACACACAAACGCTTATTCTTAGGTACAAAACCTGTTTTCGAAGTCCAAGTAATGTATTTGCCAGAAATAAGTACTTAACTATATGTAAACAGTTTTCTAATTGTATACCATTTATGTTTAACGGTCTTTCCCTCTCCCTCCACAGTGGTGGCACTCGCTACACAACAGCCCGTGCCTATCTCCGGCCAGCTTCAAGTCGAGCCAACCTGCACGTAATGCTCAATACACTCGGATCGCGTGTCATTGTAGATCCTGTCACCATGAAGGTCACCGCAGTTGAATACATCAAGGATGGGGTTACGAAGACTGTGGGAGTCAATAAAGAGGTACTTAACTACTTGATCTCTATAACTGTATGAGGATCTTTTGGCGCGCGGCCAAAATCGGAACTAACGCCGCCATCTTGTTTTTTCAATACATTTCACAAAAGGTTTTCACAAATGTTTACTAACAGCGCCTCCCTGTCAACGTCATTCGTGCGCCAGAAGATCCTTGAAGGAACATGCTTTTGAAGTTTTATTACAAGTATTTATTTAGTTTCCCCTATCCCGGTGTCTGTCTGTCTGACATAATCTGCCTATTTGTTCCCACTGTTGGGACACAAGCCTCCTCTCGTCGAGAGGGAGTGGGTCGTAACGTAATCCACCACGAGGGCCCAGTGCGTGTTGGTAAATTTATTTATTTATTTATTTAACATCACATCCTATCTTTACAGGCTAACCTAAATTGATAGAGTGGTACATAACAAAAGAAAACTGAACAAAATATTAAAACTAGGTACTTAGTTACTAACTATATCAATACACAGGCAGATCTGGATAACATAGCAGTCTAGAGGTTACATGAGGTTACTATAGTAAAGTCGTTCAGTGTACAAGAGAAGAGGTCCAAGCTCATAGCTACCGTGTTGAGAGTGCACAACGCACGCGTTAGCGGAGCACGACGGAGAAGATTGGTGCGCGCTTTCGGCACTACCAGCATGTAAATGTACCACATATCTTCGAATTTTTGGTTCTAGGTTTTCCTCACGATGTTTCTCTTCGCCGTTTTGAGAGCAGTGGTGATGCTTGTCTCGGTTCGAATTTACGACCTACAATTCGTAAGTCGCGGCCGTTACCACTGAGCCACCACTGCTCTCTTATCTGTCTCTAATCTAATCTTGCAAGTTAAAGACCCACTTCCCGGTTTCCGATTTAGCTGATACATGCTTATGTAAATCGGATGACAATGCAATATTATTATGACATGGAGCTGATCTGATGATGGAGCCGGAAGGTGGCCATGGGAACTCAGTAATAAAACGACGCAATCCTATCGAGTTTTAGCTTGTTTGATGCGTCTTGACAAGGACTCTGTATATGATATCCAGACCAAAAAAACCTGGTTAAAAAAAAATTACCGCTCCGTTCCGATTTCTGAAAAAGTGTGCAATCTAGAGACATCATTTTATCTTTCCTGTAATCTTTACATAAACTTGTATCACATAGAATAATTTCAGATTTTTCTCTAAGCAAACTTCGGAGTAAAGGGAGGGGAACGGTATTTTTTTTCACATTTTTCATTAAAAGTCGAAAACTAAGCAGTCTAAAAAAAAAATGTTTGAGAATGTGTAAACAGCGCTCTTTCGTATGATACCCACATGCCCTAGTAGCCCCACTTCGAATTTTTAAGACCTCCTTTCAGTCCCTGTTACAAAAAAAAAGTAAGTATTTTTATTTCTTTTTTATTTGCAAAATAGTTGGGCAAACGTCATCTAAAACTGTTCCAAATGAGTCGCTAGCATTAGTAGTTCTTGAGATATCCAGCTGTGACAGACGGACAGACAGACAGACTGAGTGACTGAGTCTGACTAAGGTCTGATAAGGGTTCCTTTTACTATTTTGGTACGGAACCCTACAGGTACACATGTTTTTATTGTGGGTTGGTGAGCTGAGTAGTGGACCCATTAAGATACAAAAAGATTCGGGTTATCTTGTGAAGGTAGTTAGGCAAATAAACTGAATAATAATTATTACAGCCGTGAGAAGTAGAAAGAGTGGAGAGAGGCCCTCACCCAACAGTGGGACAGAGAAAGGGTTATTACAAAAAAAAAAAATATGATTAAATGCGATGGGATTGAAATGCTTTGCCGAGTTTTTTATCACCCATTTTACTCACTAAAATTCTTTTTTCCAGGCAATCCTTACAGCAGGTACTCTGAACACTCCTCAAATCCTGCTGCTCTCCGGCATCGGGCCCAAAGAGACCCTGGACAAGTTCAACATCCCCACTATCGCGAACCTGCCAGGCGTGGGCCAGAACCTTCAGAACCACGTGGGAGTGACCCTGGACTTCACTCTGACTAAGGAACCCATGGTCCCGGACTTGAATTGGGATGTGGCTACTGAGTACTTGTTGAGCAGAACCGGTCCTTTGTCGAGTACTGGGATGTCTCAGGTAACATAAAGCATAGGATCCTTTTCATTATTACTTGTGTGTAGATAGGTATTAGTTGCTTTCATTAATCTGTTAGTCTGTTGTTACCCATGGTAATAGCTGGATTATTGAAGGTCAAATAGGAAGCCGCTCCTTGTAAAATACCAGTATTAAGCTGCATTCGGTTAAATTGGAACCTGACCTCAAAGTAGTTGGGAAAAGTCTAAGCAGATTATGACTTTCATTAATTATGTCCAGTAGAGGCTTATCCTTGATTGAGTATGAGTTAAAGTGCATAACAAAATTATTAACAATGGATTCAACTCAGTCTTGCGACACCTTACAACGAAGTACAGTACGACACGACTTAGATGAAGCATAGATTTGAAAATGTACAGTAGGCTGCATCAATTGGGTACCCCAGTTGTATTAAAATTTTAATACAACTGGGGTACCCAATTGATGCAGCCCACTGTACATTCATTCATTTCAAGTTTACGAATGTATTTGACTACTTATATGAATTTACAAGATATTGCGTATGCGTAAATATCATTTTCGCCTAAAGCAGTAATAAAGATTGGTGATATTGAAGGCGCACTCAGTTCGGGTCGTGATCGGTTTTACAAACTTTGCCGATGCTATATACGTTCTGTTTTGGATGGTGGGTTAACAATAGATAGCGCATTTTTCATCTTCACGAAAACCTGTTTGGTCTTCCTTTTTGCTTCGGTTCAAGCTCAATGAATTATTTATTAATGGCAATTAGTTACTATCTCGGATATCCATCACCTAATATTTTCTTCCTACAGTTGACAGGCAAGGTGAACTCTCGAATGGCAGCAGCCGGAGGTCGTCAACCCGACGTGCAGTACTTCTTTGGAGGATACTACGCGTCATGCAGTAATGGAGCAATTGTCGAACCTCAGACATTAGACGTTAACGCAGAAAAGAGGCATATCACGTGAGTTCTAGTTTTTTTTTTTATGTAACTGGCTATTGGCCTAGCTTGGCTGAAGGGATAGGAAGTGCCTTTGTACTGCAACATCAGCAGAAACACGGATTAAATTTATGTGAAATGGTGTCATAAATACAAGGTGAGGGTACTACACAGCCCATCTTGTGGTAGTAGGTTCCCATGGAAAATATGGGCAAGTAACTCCATAGACATCTTTTAGATCAAAATATTGTACAAAATAAATATTGTTTCTTTGCCACCCAGGATCTCAGCGGTAGCGCTACAGCCGCGCAGTCGAGGCTACGTCTCCATCCGGTCGGTGGACCCGACGCAGCCTCCTGTGATGCAGCCGAACTACTTCTACGAGGAACATGAGCTCAACGTGATAGTTGACGCCGCGAGAATCGCTTATAGACTTGCTAACACTACCGTAAGTTTTTCCTTGGTTATTTTCTTTTGTTCAAAGAGTCACTTTTCCAAGAGTTGGTTACGCAGGAGTTGGCCAAAATAGAAATAGATATGATTTTTACTTTAAAATAAAATGAAATTGCTTGCAAGTTCAGACGTACCATCACGGACACTTGAGGTCAACAACATTTCAACCTTATTATATTGGCAATTATTTTTGGCCTCGCGGAGCCCTATTTTCAGCGTCAAACAAAAATTGTAAATAATGGAGATATGAGTTTCGGGTGTCGGGACTTTTTCTTTGGGAATTTCGTCTTCTTGGTTTTTTCAAAATTTCTTAAAAATTGATAGTGTATTGAGTACACTATCAATTTTTAATAAATTTTATTAACAAAAAACGAAATGCCATCTTTTTTCATCTAAATTTTTATTAATAACAATTGCATTTTTTATCTGCTAACACATCCTCGAGATACATTTTCTAGACGTCATTCCGAATCGAATGAGCTATCGCTCATATTTTTAGGAGCTTAACCAAGAATTGACACGTTTTTTTAACTTGTTAACTAGCCTATAAGTAGCCGAAATCAAAAGCAATTCTTTGCCAATTTTATCTAAAATTTGACTAAGTTAAATAATTTTATACTTACTCAAAAAATGTATATGAAAGTGGTAAAAAGTGATTCATACATTGTATAGACAACTTTCACAAATATACATTGTAATATTTCCATACCCTATAGACGTCAAAACGCTTTGTAAATATGTGATATTCTAAACCTCTTACAGCAAAAAATCACAAAACAGTCGCCGGTTTAGGTCGAAAAATCAAAATTAAATAAGTACCTAATAAAAATAAAAAAGTAGGTAAAAGTAGTATAATTCAAATGATGTTTCATGTTCAAATCGGAAAAATTTCGTGTAATCTACGGCCTCTTAATTCGCATGAAGTTTCCTTTGTATCAGCGAAATAACGCGAATTTTTCTACAAATTTATACGAAATCTAAAAATATTGCTTGTCTGCTATTTCAACTATCCCTCTCTTTTAACCAGAATAAGTAAGTACCTACTAGGTACCTACATAAGTAACAAACTTGTTTTAATTTCAGATCCTCCGAGAAAAATACGGCATGATGCCCACAGTGGGGCACGGCTATGAGTGTGAAGGCGGAGGCCAGGACCCCACAGACGAGTTCTTCAAATGCCTGGCGCAGCAGCACACGGCGCCCGAGAACCATCAGGTGGGGACGGCCAAGATGGGGCCCGAGTCCGACCCTATGGCGGTCGTGGACATGCAGCTTAAGGTTCACGGGATACAAGGTAGTTTTGCAGTTTTATTGTTAAGGTTTGAGGAAGTTATAACAAGATAAAAAGTTCTCATCATACAGTTTTTTGGATTTTGTCATAAAATTTAGGAAAATTTTCGGCAAAGATACTAACTACTATTGCCCTTTCTTTGTTAGAAACTTTGCACCAGATTCCTGATGTTCGTTGCTGATAGCAAATAATAAATAATAGTACTTACATATTAACATACTATTAGGTAGTCTCTTCTAAAATACTATCCAAGTTTTGTTTTATTAACATACCTACTTAATTATTCTGTTTTGCAGGTCTCCGTGTTGCAGACGGATCAATAATGCCAACATTGCCTTCTGGTAAGTGTCTTAAACTATTGGAAAGAAGTTCCTTAACACAGCTTGCGATAGAAGTAAACTGGTAGAAGTCGTCACGTAACAAAAAAAATGTTATGCCCGAAAAAGTCCATTCAAAACGACTACCACGACGAGTACTACGAGTACTTACAGAGAAAGGAACTTTGTTCCAACCTCCGACTTTTTTTTAAACCTATTTTATTTTATTTCGACAGTAAACTTACAGCTGAGGTACTAAAAACATTTGTGAAAGGAAGGTCAATTGGGTACCTACAAGTTTTCACTGATCGAAATTTTCTGATTTGCGAACGGCTAACCAAACAGTAACAAAACCTATTTTTCTTCCCACTTCAGGTAACACAATGGCCCCCATAATAATGATAGCAGAGCGCGGCGCAGAGTTCATAATAATTCGTCACCAGCTATCGAAGAAGTCTCCCCAACCGCTGGGCAACAGGTTCGGACAAAACTCGCAGCATGCAGAGGACGTTAGTGGAAACTATGCTAGTCATGAAGGACCTGACAGTCAGGAGAGTGGGCATAATGAGTAAGTGTTATTGCTGTGCGTTTCTTGCGTATTACGGTTACCACACGCGGTTGCCTCTAGTGGCCAGCGACTGCAATGAGTGGCCGACGATCGCTACTAGTGCCAGCTGTCACCACTGTTGGCCACTAGTGGCCAGCGTGCAACGACTGCCATGAGTGGTCGGCAATCGCCAATAGTGACTCCTGCAGCTGTCACCACTATTGGCCCGCGGAGCCCACTAGTGGCAAGCGTGCAGCGACTGTCATGAGTGGTCGGCGATCGCCAAAAGTGATCACCTGCAGCTGTCACCACTATTGGCCCGCGGAGCCCACTAGTGGCCAGCAACTGCCATGAGTGGTCGGCGATCGCCACTTGTGACCAGCTGTCAGCAATATTGGCCGCCAGCGGACCCCACCAGTGGCCAGCGGGCACCACTAGTGGCCTGCGACCGTAACGAGTGGTTACTGGTCACGTTAGCTTGAAGCTACGGTTTCCTAGAAGAGCCGGAAGAGCGGTGGCCGCCACTTATGGCTTTCATGAAAATGATGGCAGTGACAAAGATGTAAATTGTTAGATACTACTTACTTACGCGTTAAAAGATGTCGCATTTCTGATTCGTTTTGACACCTCTGACACACAATGACGAAGTGACTACACTTGATTGTCATGGAAACGCTATTTAATATCGGCGTTTTACCTGAAATAAAACGCTTATTAAACTACTTACCTTATTCGAAGCATAATTAAACTATTGAGATAGGCTGAACCATGTTTCCTGTGCCTTTTTTCCTTACGTTTCTAGCGATATAGCTCTGTCTCGCTCTCATGACGTCACCAGGTCAGAGAGGGGAGCGCATTTTTGAGCTCGCGCGCTCGGTCTTGTTCATTGGATGATTGACTATGTCACCTGGCAGAAATTAATATTATGCTTCGAATAAGGTAAGTAGTTTAATAAGCGTTTTATTTCAGGTAAAACGCCGATATTAAACCACCTGACCGTTATTCGAAGCATAATTAAACTATTGAGATATTGTCTGTTATCGCCTGGTGACGCTCATGACGAACGCCAATGTGTAGGGAAAGATCAAGAAAAAAGAAAAGATGTGTTTGAAAATATTCAACAAAATATCAATAAATCAACATAATTCACTATGAGACAGGTTTAAAAAGAGCAGTAATGCTGTCACTCCTAGAAGAACCCGAAACCTGTCGTTTATAAAATCGATTAAAAGTGTTTGAGGACCTCCAATTTCCCCGAGCCATAATATCTTCCATGGGGAAGTTGTCCAACCAATTCTTGGAAGCAACAGCGGAAGGGACACTTTCAGGAGTAGCAACAATACCTGCCTGACGCATCAGAGCTTTAATCCAGCCTGCAATAACAGTTCGTGAGGCCGCACGAGCTGTACCTCTCGTGGTGACAAACAAGTTAGGACATTTAGCTTCCTGACGTCTAGTGGAAAGCAGTGATACAGTTTGTTCAACCCAGTATACGGGGTCCAAATTATCGTTATCGGTCATAAGGAGTGTCAAGTCATGAATACGCCTACCAGAACAGAGTACTAAGAGGGCAGCGGCTTGACTCGAAACATCAAAAATGTAGTCATGATTTATTGTTCTAACGCCAAGAAAACATACAAAATCATCAATATTCCACACGGGTAACTTAGAAACAATTGGTTTTTGATTGAAATCGATTTCAAAATATGTTACACCAAAGCATGATTACTTAGAACACCTGAATCATTTAGATTATTGCAAAGGGTGGAGACCACAGACTTGTGTAACAATATTGTATTATAAGACAGTTTATGTTTTATATGCAGATCAGCCAGAAAACGAGCTAGGTCAGATCCTGAGGGATTCTTAGGGCTAATATGACTCTACACCACGAAACCCAGCGGTTCCATGCAGGTTTGCAAGTTCTTAGGGTAGAATCGCGCCAAGAACTTTTCAAAAGATCTATCTGAGAATTATTCCACTTACCTAAATGATGTGTCCACCCCCACATTTCCAAACTTCCAACACTAGATCCTGGACGCGAGGAGGTGGCAGTCCCGTTGTCACACCGATCAATACTTTGTTCAGGTTCTGTATTGTGAACGGTGGGGCCAGAGCCCGGGCTTTGAGACCTCCGCGCCAAAAGACTTTCTCCCCATCGCGGTGCTACTATCAAGTAAATTCCCGATGCCCGATTGAGGAAGCTCAAAAACCCTGGGAATCAGGAACGGGGGTGCGAACACCCATGCCAGATCGAATTTCCAAGCAATCGAGAATGCATCGTGGGCTACAGCTTGTTTGTCGGTTTGATCTTTCGACACGTAATGAGGGACTACGTGAGCGTTGCTGGAAGCAAACAGGTCCACTTGGGGAATTCCCCATTTTAAGAATATTATCTTGGTAATCTCGGGTATCAGATGCCATTCGGGGACCTGGCGAAACCGCGATAGGTGATCGGCATGGTTGTTGTACCTCCCCGGAATGTAGTACACATTGATATGAATTTGGTACCTGATCTATAAAACAAAACAGGTCGTATGTTATGTCCATCAATCGCGAGGATTTGCTTACCCCTGCGTGACGGAGATACGCTACTACCGTGCGATTGTCGCATTGTATGGTGACCGTAGATTGACTCAGATACACGGGATGACTTTGAACAACCTTCAATATTGCCAACATTTCTTTTACGTTGCAGTGACAATTCTTCTCGTTCTGGGACCACGTTCCCCATAGAGACTGGTTGTCCATCTGGGCCCCCCAGCCTAAGTCGGAGTATTCACCATTGTAGGTCGCCTATTGCATCTGCAGGTATAGTGTATACCTTAACAGAATTGTCCAATTGTAGTGTGTTTAGGAATTTCAATAGAGCTCGATAGTGCAATCTCCCTCTTTGGACAACAAAACTCGCAAAGTTTAGCGCTCCTATTACGCTTTGCAACTTCTTTAGGTTTGTCTTCCGCAAATATACGATTTCGCGAATCTTCGCTAGTAATGAGGGTACTTTTTCCTTTGGCAGACGTTTGAGGTTTAGCCAAGGATCCCACAGTACTCCTAGGTAAACCAGGGATTTCTTTGGTGTTAGGATAGATTTTTCGAAATTTATTTGCCAACCCAGATATTTTAATGTTTTTACGAGAAGACTTACATGGCCTGCGAGAACTACTGGGTCTTGGTGAGCCAAAAGAAAATCGTCGAGAAATACTAATATTCTCACACCTTGGCTTCTCATAATTTGGGCAATCCAATTTGTCAAACAACTGGCAAAACTTTTTGGAGAAAATCTGGTGCTTGCATTTCCTTCCAATGATCGACTAAATTCGATAACTGACCGGCTTGAAATATTTTCATGTCAATATTTACTTCTCTTGGCATTTAAGCCTGAAGGTGATGACCTTCACTTATTTCCGCCACGTTTATGAGCGTGGTATCTTTGGGTTTGTTTTGCCCCGCGGGAGCGAAAGGAACCTCTATCCATTACGCCACTACCCTGTTGAGGATAGTTGCAATACGCATGTGCTGGTCCTTGCGAAGGACACTGTATATTATGCTACAAAAAGCCACCCTGCAAGGGGACGTTACAGTTCTGACAGCCTTGTGAAGGCATGCTTGAGTTATAGTTCTTACCCTGCGAGGGTGGAACTGAATATTGCCCCTGCAAGGGACGTATATACGCATGTGCTGGTCCTTGCGAAGGACACTGTATATTATGCTGCAAAAAGCCACCCTGAAAGGGGACGTTACAGTTCTGACAGCCTTGTGAAGGCATGCTTGAGTTATAGTTCTTACCCTGCGAGGGTGGAACTAAATATTGCCCCTGCGAGGGACGTATATACGCATGTGCTGGTCCTTGCGAAGGACACTGTATATTATGCTGCAAAAAGCCACCCTGCGAGGGGACGTTACAGTTCTGACAGCCTTGTGAAGGCATGCTTGAGTTATAGTTCTTACCCTGCGAGGGTGGAACTGAATATTGCCCCTGCGAGGGACGTATATACGCATGTGCTGGTCCTTGCGAAGGACACTGTACATTATGCTGCAAAAAGCCACCCTGCGAGGGGACGTTACAGTTCTTACAGCCTTGTGAAGGCATTGCTCGAGTTATAGTTCTTACCCTGCGAGGGTGGAACTGAATATTGCCCGTGCGAGGGACGTATGAGCCATTTTCCAACTTGCGAAGTTGAGGTATTACCATAAGCCGATTTTGTAGATGTACCAGCCGATCTAGAAGCAGGCCAAAAGGCTTTTTTGATACCGCCAGCTTTTTCTAATGCAACAACTAACTGCTCAGAATTGAATAAGCTAACCTCAGATGGAGGTATTTTCTTTATTGCCGCTTTTATTAAGGGATCGCGAACTGCATTAGTTATGCTGACTCTACGCATCTGTATAGATTCAGCACTATGGCCGCAAATCATTTGCAATAGGTCTGCCGAAACCTTGCTGAACTCACCAGAAGTGAAGAATTCTCTCTGGTCTCGGACCCATGTCAGAAATGCACAAAGTTCCTTCTCCTTTTGTTTTAAAATACCGTAAGTTAACGAAGCATAGGCCCTCTCCGAGTAACTTAAGTGTTTTAGTGTGTCATAGGGTCTGATCTCCTCGTTTGCCTCGAGTTCGACGAAACCCGGGCTATGGTTATACGATTTAAAACTGAATTTCTCTTAAAATGTTCAAGTAACGCTCGTCTGTCTTTGGAACAGCCGGTTCCTTAAGCTTAGTTTCAACATCTAAATTATTTATAAGACTACTACCCTCCAGTTCTAAATCATCCTCCGTGAAAAGGGAAAGGGCGTCGTCGGGCAGCGGTATACTATCATTTATATTATGTTTCACTTTACGCTTCGAGCGGCGATGCTTGTGCTTGCCACCCCTTACGGTGACGGCGACGCGCATGTTTAGACTTATGGTCAGAAGAACTAGATGAACTGGAACTAGAATCGCTACTATCAGAGCTACTACTACTGCTGCTGCTCGGATGTGAACGCATCCGTTTGGCACTAGATTCTCTATTATTAGCGGTATTCGAAGGACCTGCGACCGGTTCATCTTGCGAAATCAACGTTATTTCTTTATCCATTACGTATTCGGTATTATACTGAAAACAATTGAATTACACACACTGGAAAAGAAAAAGAATAAACAATACGCGAACGGAAAACCGTTAAATTCTGAAAATATCAACGTTGATTCACTGTATTATCAATAATTATCATTCACTAGAAACAGTTTTAATAAAAATTGTAAATTGGTAAGTATGCCAACTTTCGTCGAAAGGAAAAATATAGACGGTTGTGAAAAAGAAATATAGATAACTCACCTGCTAAGCAGCAACCGTCTCCGGCAAGGAAAAGAACGCCAATGAACAAGACCGAGCGCGCGAGCTCAAAAATGCGCTCCCCTCTCTGACCTGGTGACGTCATGAGAGCGAGACAGAGCTATATCGCTAGAAACGTAAGGAAAAAAGGCACAGGAAACATGGTTCAGCCTATCTCAATAGTTTAATTATGCTTCGAATAACGGTCAGGTGGTTTAATAATGTGTGAGCTCACTCTTCTCAGTATGGACACTTTTTCTTATGACTAAGTAAGGTGAGGGACAATTTAGCGATTTAAATGGTACCTAGTGGTACTGCTGAAAATGAGAGACTTTCATGGCGGCCGTTATAATATGACGAAACCGCTTTCCTAGGCAACCAAAACTTTAGCAAAGACCATTATCCGCAAATCCGCACGACGGTACCCGCGGATCGTGGGTGGTCCATGTCCAGGGAGCCTACGGTGGAGTCACGTATACCTACGATTAACTGTGAATAAAATAATGATATTTTGTTAAACTAGGACTGCACTTACAAACGCGACTGTAAAAAACCTAAATTTATTAAAGGTGGAGCTACGCCAGATGCAGATGCAATGCGCAAGCATTACATACAGCGAGCAGGTCTTGTAATGTATGAAACGCTTTGTGAGATGACGCACCAAACCCACCGTAAAACATGCACTGTAATTGCACTGCATTTGGTGTAAGGTGTAACATTCATATCATATAGGTACCTAGTTTCATATAGTACAAATCGTTCTTCTCACTGCACGCACTGCAACCATATTCGGTGAAGCTCTGCCATTGCATATACCTACTAATAATAATAAAACTTACTCTTTCCCTTTTTCAGTTGGCACCAGGACGGCCACAACGGCTACTCCGGTTACCAAGGCCCCACTTCAAAGCAGCCAGAGAATCAAACAAACAAGAACTACCGCTGGGAACATCGGTGGAAGCCTTGGGACAGTAATTGGCAACCCGAGTTGCAGAACAAGAACCACGACTGGCATAAAAACTGGCAACAGAACGGCAAGTATCAATCGCGGTAGTTTTATATTTAGAAAATAAAGATTAAGTTTATATTAAGAAAATTGGTATTTTATTTGCTAATTTAATTATTAGTGCCTTGTTGGTCTAGCTAGTGGTCGTAAGCGCTACTGCTGAGCACGAGGCCCTGAGTTCGCTTCTGTTCGGTGGTTCTGGGTTATTTCTTTTTGCCGTTTCGTTTCGATAAGACAAAGAAACGCCTATTCAGCCTTTAGGCGGATAAAAGTTTAAGTACCACAAGGGAGTGCACTTGGTCGTGTGGCTGACACTGGCATGGCCATCATCACGGATCTTAATTTTGATAACACAAAAAAATTGTTGCTAATTAGTAAAAATTTGTCGCCAAATATCAGAATTTGCCGGTCACCGGTTCAAAAGATGTAAGGGTTTATAGGTGGCCCCGCTGGAGTCTCCCCAGCGTGACCCATTTTGAATCTCAAAACCTAGGACACCTAGCGAAGATCTGTTGTCTCACAAATTTAGTAGCTAATTGGTCGGAAGTTTTCGCCAAGTTACAGATATAATCGGGTCTTAGTTTAGAAGATATAATGAGTTAAATTTTTAAGGTACCTATAGTCCAAGAGCCAGATCGAAATGTTTACGAAAAATTGCCAAGAAAATAATATTTCTATTAATATGTGTAATCGACTTCTAGTTTTATCGGTCTAAAGTCCTTGGAAATGTCAGAGAGATAAATCCTTAATTAAATACATGTTTTTAATTATGCTATGTGCTTTTTATAGATAACATAATTATTTACCTTAATTACAATGTAGAGGTACAAGCTAACACTAAAATACTAAGACGAAACGCTTGTGACTAAAAGAGTGATGAATATACATGTTGATGGATGGAGAGGCAGAGGAAGGCCAATGAAAAGATGGATGGATTGTGTGAGGAATGATATGAAAGAGAAGGGAGTGAATGATAGCGTGACGGTTGACAGGGGAGAATGGAAGAAGAAAACGTGTTGCGCCGACCCCAAGTAATATGGGATAAGGGCAGGAAGATGATGATGAAGCTAACACTAAAATATATATATTATGTACAAGTATATAATAAAAAATAAAAAGGGGAAGAGCTCATAGGGCATCAAAAAATTCGTCCATATCGCTGTCAATGGGAAAAGTGCCCAAAAGGCTGGCAGCATTGCCACGTTGGATAGCAATGCTAATTCTTTGGGCTAAAAATAGGCCAGCCCCTGGCCCCGTGTGGAGTCGACCAACCGCTTGGCGAAGTCCCGAAAAACTCGATGAGCACTCGATCGGACCCAAGGCCCTAGTGTTTCAACCCCAAACGGCTCAAACATATAGTTCCCAAAAAGGTTGTTATTTTTGCGCCGTTTGAGGTGTTCTGCTCCTGCAGCAGCCGCCCCGGCACAGCCCACCGTACTAGGAAGATGGGATGGCGCGAGGGTGTCGCCACAGGTTGCATCCCACACCAAAGGCCTACCCAACTTCCAAGGCATTATGGTCATTCCGTCTGGTCTCTTCCCATCGTCCCGCGCCAAGCTATTGGGTTCTAAAATAGCTGGCACCCCGGCGGTGACAAGAGCCCGACGGATGATGTCGTTAATGCTGGCGTGCCGTGCCATCCGACCAGCACTTTTGCTGCAGGATAGGCCATGGTATCCGAGACAGTCGACTCCTTCACCGAATTGACAGCGATGTGGAGCCCCGCAAGGAGCACCTAGACGCAAACATGTAGCGAGCCGGAATATGGTGTCGCCCAGCATAGTGCCTATGTTGGGTGACGGTAGCGACTGAAGCCAGAGGCCCGATTCCCATTCACCCACAGCCACCAGGCGGGCACGCTCAGCAGTATTGGTGGACGTATTAATAAGTTTATTTCGTACCAACCTGCAGAGCGGCTCATCCCACTGTCTCTGGGAAGATGGGTTCTCGGGCTGAACCGTATCTCATAGGTACATGTTTTGATGTTTTAAATTACTAGGTTAGAGAGGCGCTTAAACTTCTTTGAAAATATTAAACCATGCTCTTGGTCTATTTGGTGTCAAGGTGTACAGTCGCATGCAACTGTTTTACGAAATTATAGCGTAAGGCTACAATAATAAAACTTCTGTTGCCGAAATAAGAATTATGATTTACCTAATACGTTCAAATTATCGTAGGTACCTTTAGTAAAATATTTAAACGTTGAAAACGTATTGTATCAACCTATTGCTTGAAATATGCTACAATAATTTACAAAAAAAAAAAAAAAAACACAATAAGTACATAGGTACCTAATAATCTTAAATCAAAGATGTATACAATGTGCCGCTGCAATGACGACATTAATTTGACAAGCGTATACGGTTCCGCGTTTTCGTTTTATAAAGATATTTTACGACACCCATTTCATTGAACGTTATTATTTATTGATTTAATTACTTACAATTTTCTAAAATACCATCTTGAAACAACCTGTAGTGCAGAGATGAAATTAAAACGAACGAGAAAAAAAAAGGTCACGCCACTCGAGTTTATATCTGGAGTTTTGCAAAAAATTAATTCGTGAAGCTACTCAAAGCTCGGTCAGAACAATAGACAAATGATGAACAAAAAAAAAGGTATTGGTCAATGACCTTTTAGCAGCTGACATAGAACAATAGCTCCATGAATGAGTCCTTTGCATAGAGTTATCCTAATTTTGGTTATTATTTAGTTAGTTTGATTTTTTTTTTTCAATTTATTAATTACTTTATCTTATCATAATTCTTATGATTACTGGCCCTATCTGCGTCTTTAATTAATGTCGCTATTGCGGCAGCACGTTGTATAGATGGATACCTAATATGAGCATATGGCTCTAATTACGGTTAGAATAATAAAACTTCTGTTGTCGAAATAAAAAATGATTTATTGCTTTTTTGCTGTAATATTTAAGTAAATTTCTACAAACCCTGACTATTTAAGATTTTAAACACAATAATTATTATATGAATTTCAAATCATTACCTACCTATAATTACAGTCATTTTTTTTACCCATTACCATTCCAACTGACAATTAAATGATTTAAACACAAGAACTCGATCTAAGTAGCTCGTCTGTAGGTCACGCGCATGTATCTCCTTCTTACTTATCGTAAGTGAAATGGAACGCAGCGATCTCTATCTGCCAGCGACTAAGTGCACATTTTGTTCGATAAATACTTACATATATTTATTGTAGATCTGTTTATAGGTAATGAATACAACAGGTAGTGTATTCCTTTGGTGGGTTCAAATTATAGAATAAATTTATATTTCGAAACAAACATTCCACCATATTTTATGACATCATAGATACTGTCTAGAAACTATTTAAGTATTTTGTACTTGCTTGTACCAATGTATGAAGAAATTTAATTCTTTATTATCTTTGTAATTACACACCGACAAAATCTGTAACTTGGCGAAAACTTGCGACTAAATTTGGGAGATAACAGATCTTAGCTAGATGCCCTAGTGTTTGAGGTATAAAATGGGTCACGCTGGGGAAATTCACTCCAGCTGGGCCACCTATAAACCCTTTTATCTTTAGAACCTGTGACCGGCAAATTCTGATATTTGGCGACTAATTAGCGACTAAATTTGTGAGGCAACAGATCTTCGCTAGGTGTCCTAGCTTTTGAGATTCAAAATGGGTCACTCTGGGGAACAAGTCTTAAAGCCTGTATGGGCCAACGGTATTCATCTGTGGAGGAGCTGCACGCGCCAAATGCTAGTTTTCAAAACAAAGTACAACCGCCCATTGTGTCACGCTATGTAAAATTTCAACATTTATATCTGTAATTTTTATCGTGTTCATAATAAGAGTATCTATCTACTAAGGAAGAACCAGCGACCTCCACTGGAACATCCAGATGGATGTTGTAAACATATAATACAAAAAAAAAAAAAGCTCATGAACACGAGACTTCAGCATCACGTGAATGTCGAGGCGATCCAACTCCTTGATAACACTGAACGAATACTAAAAAGAAAGTAAAACCTTCCGAGTTAGTTTAGTGCATAAAGTTAAACTGCAACTCGTGAATCATAAAGTGAATAGGAGACGTTATTGGATTAACTCTTAATTTTATAGTAACTTCGCAGATAAAGTTATATTTATTTTACTTATTATCAAAATAGTTTATATTGCAATGTGAATAAAGTATCACTAACTCATCATCTGCCTAGCCTTTTCCCAACTATGTTGGGGTCGGCTTCCAAACTAACCGGATGCAGCTGAATACCAGTATTTTACGACGGAGTTTTTTACGGAACGACTGCCTACCTGACCTCCACAACCCAGTTACTGGGTAATACGATACTCCTTGGTAAGACTGGTTGAGAGTTTCGGGCTTCCGACGACCAATAACTCAAACTCAAAGCATTTATTTCAAATAAACCAATTACAGGCACTTTTGAATTGTCAATGGGTCGGTCAGTCAGAAAGATGAAGCTAGTTGCCCATTCCAAAGCGTAGTAGATCCCTATGGAGAAGAACGGGCAAGAAACTCCACGGACACTCTTTTAAATCATAATATTTTTACAAAATATTGGTTACATCGTTCAAGTTGAAAATATACATGTGAGAACAATGTAGAAAGACGTGCACGTTAAAAAGCGTCCGTAATAAAAAGATAAAAACTAAAACAACTAAATTAAATATTAAAATTAAAAATAAGCCATGGCAGCTAAGAGACGACCAGTCCCAACTGACGGCGCCCGTTCACGAACATGACTGACTGTCAAACTAACGACTGTCAAAGCTCCACGAATGATAGCCGGGACCACGGCTTAACGTATTTTCCGAGGCACGGAGGGGTCTTGGGAATGGTGATACTTTATAAAGGAAAAAAAAAAGTTTGCATGGTTTATTTTATAATTTAATTTTTTTAACAACATTATAAAAAAAAAACAAGAGGAGGAAAGCAGGGGAGAGAGGCAAAGCCTCCCCTGCTTTGCCCTACAGAGTAACAGCACAGGCTTATAGTAAATAAATAAATGCTAGGTCATTTCTTTTTATTTTTGGCGTTTCGTTTGCCCTTTTTCGGTAATTCTAGTTCTGGTTCGGATCTGTAAGAAAGAGATAATGATAAGAAAACATATAGAAATTTTGTAGCTTGTACACACGGCTACATATCAAGCTATACATTTCCAGTAAAAGCTGACCTCTTATTGTACGTAAATCCTATACAATGTGAGATCAGCTTATACTGGGTATGTATAGCTTGATATGTAGCCGTGTGTACCTGTGTAGGTAGAAATAAATGCCGATCTAGCTGCGAGTGCTCTGCTATTCACAACCATTCAACATGTTATTACAGTCAATCTGCTTAGCCTTTTCCCAACTATGTTGGAGGTCGGCTTCCAGTCTTACCAGACGCAGCTGAATACCAGTATTATACATGGAACGACCGCCTCTCTGACCTCCATAACCCAGTAACTGGATAATACGATACCCCTTGGTCAGTCTTTCGGGCTTCTGACGACCCGTACCGACTGTCAAAGATCCCCGAATGACAGCCGGGACCAACGCGATACATTTTTTGTGTTTTTTGGCATTTCTACTAGCGTCATCGCTAATCGAATGTTACTTTGTCTAGGCCGGCAGTATCGCCCCCGAGCGCGACACCGATATCGCTTATATCTGAATAGGCCTCAATAGTATTAATTTGAACGCGTTCGAAACGCGTTTTCACTTGTATACAAAGTTTTATTTCTTTTTCTATGCCAGGGGAACACAGTGTTTAAAATTAGAAATAAATGACTTACTCTTCGCTAGCGTCAGGTGTCTCAGGAATGGTGACGTTCGCTTTAGAATCGCGCCTGGATTCCGCCAGCTCGGTCGAGTCGTTTAATACTGATTGTACCTGAAAAAAAAATATTTTAATAAAAATAACAGAAACTGAGAGCGGATTCTTTTTTGCCTGACGAAATAGTATTATACAAGGCTGTAATTGAAAAACCTAAAATGGGGTCCATTTTTTAGATTTATGTGTGAACACATTATTACATTTGTACTGAAAAGTTGCCTTTTTTTCCGATTTCCGGATTGGTCCCGGTGTGTAAAGTTATTCATACTTATGAGTTCAATGACTCCTTTTATAGTTTTCAGTTATTTAAATAGCACCTTGTATACTAGGCACGATAACCTATCTGACATTATAGCTATCGAAAAGAGTCGATTTAGTCAGGGACACACGTTAACAAAGCATTATTAATGTCGCTCAAAACGAGTCTGGTAAAACACGTATTCGGTACAGTATTTTTATGTCACGAAGCGACACGCGTTTCACTTATAGTTACCAAGTGTACAAACACGCTGCGTTGTGAATGTGTGTGTAAGCGCAGGAGCTCTTGTTATAGTTCGATTCAAACTTAATGGCGGCTCGGAAGTTAGCTGCGAGTGCAGACCGTGCAGGTACAGTCAAGTCGACAATAATTTAGGCTCCATTTAGTTAAACTCGATTAAGTTTTTTTTTTCATTTAAATTTTTTTTTTTTTTTTAAAGTTTAAGCTCTTTTAAGTTTGAATCGTACTTTAACAGTACTCGCAGCTAACTGCCGAGCCGCCATTAAGTTTAATCGAACTATACCAGGTGTATAAACATGACGTGAATGTGTGTATAAGCACAGGAGCTCTCGGTACCGTCCGTGGCAATGGTGAAGTCGGAAGTGCGTGTGTTATGTTGTGCTAACGCTACTCGTCTTCACTCACACATTCATAGCGTGTTTGTACACTTCGTAAACACAAGTAAAGCGCGTGTCACTTCGTGAGATTAAAATACTATACCATACAATATTGTTTCGCTACTCTGCGGAAAATGAATCAATCAATCTGCCTAGCCTTTTCCCAACTTTGTTGGGGTTGGCTTCCAGTCTTACCGAATGCAGCTAAATACCAGTATTTTACATGGAGCGACTGCCTATCTGACCTCCACAACCCAGTAACTGGGTAATACGATAGCCCTTGGTAAGACTTGTCAGACTTTCGGGCTTCTGACTACCCGTAACGATTGTCAAAGATCCACGAAAGACAGCCGAGACCAACGGCTTAACGTGCTTTCCGAGGCACGGAGGAGTCTCGGTATGTAAAGTAGGTCACCCATCCACGGACCAACTGCAGCAAGCGTAGCTTAACCTGATGGATCGACTCTTGCGGCTGTTATTACTTAGCCACGGGCTACACTGCGGAAAATGAGTGCGAAGGCGAAATCGAATTTAACGGGCGTTGACTCATTTTGGGCGACACAAAATTGTGTTTACCTGGTTCTTTCTTTCCGGAGACAATACCGAGATGCTACAAAATAAGACAGTCATGAAATTAAAGTAAGTATGCTCACAAATTCCTGATCATAGACGATAGTGTGCAGCATGGTGTCGTCTGAACCGTCGAGCATTGATTGTGATGACCCGGCGCTGCTGTGGCGAGAACTAGCTGACGAACGTGTAGAGCGTCTGTTACTGGGTGCTGAAAAACAATTGACCTTTATTTATACCTAAACAGCTGAGTCCCGCGGTTTCACCCGCGTAGACCGGGATGAAAAGTACCCTATGTCTTAATCCTGGTTCTAAACTATCTGTATACCAAATTTCATCCAAATCCGTTCTGCCGTTTTTGCGTGATTGAGTAACAAACATCCAACCATCCAAACTTTTACTTTTATAATATTAGTAGGATTAAGAAACGATGGATGGATTGTGTGAAAGATGACATGGCTAGAAAGGGGGTGACTACCGAGATGACGAATAATAGAGAAGTATGGAAAAAAGGACATGTTGCGCCGACCCCAAATAGATTGGGATAAGGGCAGGAGAATGATGAGTAGGATTAATAAATAAAAATAACAATATAATATCCTAACTAGAGGTGCATCCGATACGATACCGATGCCGATATACCAGCGATACTTCGACTTTGCCGATGTATCGGCATTGACGATATTTTTATTGCCGGTACAACGGTACTTTTCAAATTTCGCGCTTCACAAAAGTATGTGTGAAGCACGAACAGTGAAGTCTTCTACCCAAACTTGAAAAAAAATGGCACAGTAATGCCTTAGTTTCTAAATGAGTTCTATCGCATCTGAGAGACTATTTTCCAACGCAGGTCTCATTCAAACAGACTTGCGAAATCGCGATTGCGAATCTCCTTAAAACTTGAGAATACTTTGTTTTTATACTACTGCTCTCAAAACGGTGAAGGAAACCGGAATGTCCTAGAACCAAAAATTCGAAGACATGTGGCATCTACCAACCCGCACTGGGCCAGCGTAATGGATTACGGCCCACTCCCTCTCACCGAGAGGAGGCCTGTGCCCCAGCAGTGGCATTATGCATGCATTATGCAAACAAACAAAATCTCTTACCTGGCTTTTCCTTCTCCTGTGTTTTTTTACCCTTCCCCTTTCCTTTGGTAGACTCGTTAGAATCTGTACTGCCTGACAGCGGACCTTTCACAGACCTCCGAACGGTGACATTGGACACGTCCAGGTCTGAATGTGGGGATGAAGATTCAGCAGGGGATGCTGGTTTCTGTGGTGACTGGCTAGCTGGTTTCTTGGATTTAGCTGATGTGACTTTTTCTTTTGAGGATTTATCTTTGGCGGCCTTCTCTTCGGCATTGGCTTTTGCTGGTGAAAGATATAAGAATGATTAACAGCTGTTTTAATCTAGTAGTAGGGCTAGTAGGAGTAGGTGAGGTTTGGGGGGGGGGGGGGGGGAGTTATTTAGATCTCTCAAGCCCTGACGGTACTGTATGGTACCGCTCGCCGCCCGTACTATCACCGCTGGTACGGTACCGTACCACCAGTTTGCGCGGCAAAACCACTATTACTACACCTAGATAAGTGCTAATATTCTGTGGGAGCAGTTTCACTCTATGGTCAGATAGATATTAACATCAGAAGTGACCGGGGCTGGAGAAAAACAAAAGGATATCTCAGAAATATCACCGAATTACTGTAAACGGAATAATGAAACTGTATTTTAAAGCATAATACTTGTATGCATTTAAAAAGTAGTGTATTGTAAACACTCAAAAATTGACAACATGCCTTCTCAAAACCATAGTATACGCAATACACGCACACAACGCGAACGCACACGCACGCATTATACGTATATTATTTATTTCCTAACACCATTAATTCGTTTATCATGTGTCATGTTCGAAAAGGCTATCAATCCGACGCACTATTCCCATAGTGCGTCTGTCCCCAGAACCGTGCGTACCGTCTCAAAAATCATATAAATCTTACATATAAATAAATGACAAATATGATATAATAATCCACTCTAAAAATATATTTTACAATTAATGTACGTAATTACTTCTATTTAAATATCTAAGAGATTCTTAGCTTCGTCTAACAATTCCTTGGAAATAGTGACCGATTGTTTTCTGATACTTGATATATTAGGTCTTTACCTATGAAATTGCCGTTCTGCAGTACTGGCCATTTCAAATCAAAATAATTTTTGTTTGGCTAAGAATTCTAATTTCAAATTAATTTTATTTTAAAAACATGGATTTTTTTTTTCCAAAAATAGTCATTTGTTTATTGATTAGTGTTACATTTTCATCGCATTTCAATCTTTTTCGTCATCATGGATACGTTAAAAATTCGAGTAATTATGGAATATGAGTACCGTCGTGGCAGCAACGCGGCACAAGCGGCACGCAACATCAACGACGTTTACGGAGCTAACACTACAAACCAACGCACCACTTGTTATTGGTTTGCTCGCTTCCGTTCTGGAAATTTCGACCTGAAAAATGAACCTCGCGGTCGTCCGAAGACTTTGGTCGACAATGACGAATTAAAGGCGATTGTGGAAGCTGATGATACATAATCTACGGCTGAATTAGCAGCAGCTTTCGACGTTAGCGTCAAAACAATATTGGTCTATTTGCGTCAAATTGGCAAGGTAAAAAATCTTGACAAATGGGTGCCCCACGAACTCAATGATCGCCAGCGCGAAGTACGCGTCGAGACGTGCCTTGCACTGCTCAACAAACACACAAATGAAGGAATTTTGAACCGCATTGTTACCTGCGATGAAAAATGGATTCTGTTTGATAACCGCAAGCGCTCAGCAAGTTGGTTGGATCCTGGTTCAGCACCTAAACAATGCCCTAAACGAAAACTTACCCCTAGAAAAGTGATGGTCACTGTTTGGTGGTCTAGCGCCGGTGTGATTTATCACAGCTTCTTACCAAACGGGGTGAGCATTACTTCAGATGTGTACTGTGAAGAACTGAACACAATGATGGAGAAGCTGGCACATCTCCAACCAGCATTGGTCAATCGCTCGTCTCCGCTGCTCCTGCACGACAACGCGCGACCTCATACTGCACAGCAGACGGTCTCCAAGTTGCAAGAACTGGAGTTGGAAGCTCTCCGACATCCGCCCTACTCACCAGACCTTGCGCCTACAGACTACTACTTTTTCCAGAATTTGGATAACTTCTTGGCGGGAAAAAAATTCAATACCCGAGAGGCAGTACAAAATGCCTTTGAAGAATTTGTTGCCTCCCGTCCAGCCTTTAAGAAGGGCATCAATAAACTGCCACTGCGTTGGCAAAGATGCATTGATTGCATGAGTGATTACTTCGATTAATACAAATAAAAAATGCATGAAAAAAATTCATTTAAATTTTTTCATACAAAACGGCAATTTCATAGGTAAAGACCTATTATAAGGATCTGACGTAAATAGAAGACCATGAAATACGTTGCGAACCTAGAGCTTTTTCTAGCATGATGCAATCAGAATTTTTTGTAATCTTTATTACGAGATTCTTGGGCATCCTCAGATAAATTGCCAATGGGCAGAACAGCAAAATGTCTTATTATACTTTCCCCATGTATTAAGATTTTATGTACTGAAGGCATATTATACCACTTATATTTTGTTACGTACAGTTGTGCGGTTGCGCGAGTATATTCACCATTTTTTTTCTGGATTTACAGCAATACCGGATGCCAAAGTTTGAAGAATAACATAGAACCTTTTCATAGTTCCTCGTCAACTCCTGTAATTTCTGAAGCGCAACAATACTTCTCAAAAAAACGCCGAGCTGTATTGCCGTCGTTGCTGTTTCCACTTCCTTGTCGGGGCTTATCAACGTGCAATCCCATTCGGCTTCGAAACAAACTTTGTACAAGCTTTTTCTTGTCTTCTTTATTTTTTTATCTTCCGGAGTTCACTCATTTTGATTTTACTTATAACTACTACTTTTTTTTACCGAGGTTGGTGAAAACTATATTATGTCAAAACACACTAATGTACTGGTAAATGACAACGTAAATCAATAACTTTTATACTGAAATTTCGTGTGAAAAAATAATATTATCTAGTGTCATTATCACGTTCCTAACCACTACCTATGAAGGTGGTTAGTAGTACTGTTATAATGTACAATAACAATTTTAACTACCATTTCCTCCCTTTTCCTTCACCACGATAGAGAAATACATAAACTACATGAGAAACGTGTAATTCACAGTGACAACAAAACATTAACCACATCTGACCAAACGATATATTTTTTTTTTATAAAGATTACGTAAATAGATAATATTATTTAAGAAAAAAAGGTCAAAGTAGGTAATCTAAATATCCAAAAATCTCATTTCACCTAAAATAATTTTTGGTATATTTTGTATTTTCATTTTATTACATACATACAGGCATTTTTCGTTTCATTTCAAGGGGGGCAGATTCGGGCATTTTTTTCTTTTTGCCCTGACTTCTATATTAGCTGCTCTATGTGATGCTATCAAAATTACGACATGGGCAGACATTGGTAACTGTCAAAAGTCTATGTGAAGTAAAGGATAAGGATAGAATATTTGGTCCTGAAATAAAAAATCTATACCTCCCCAGTTTTTACATAATGGTCCACTTAATTAATTTTTATTAGAGTACTTCATAACCATTCTAACCATATATGAAACTTACAAATTTACTATGAAAATAATGAAAATATGACCGTGTAAACTGGTGGAATTGTGTTCTACATAATTGACATAATTTTGAGCGTCAACTTGCAAGCCTTAGTCTAATAGAAAAATGAGAAATAGTATATTCTAACTGCTATATAATATGCATTGGACATTCAGTTACACATGTGCATTAACAAAACATTCAATATAGAACATTACGAAAACGTATTTTTGAGACGGTACGCACGGTTCGGGCCCATAGTGCGACGCGTAATTATTACGTACGTCCACGCATATTTATTAATTTTTTTAAAGAGGACACTCGTGGCTAAGTAATAACAGCCGCACTGGTCGATCGATCAGGTTAAGCTACGCTTGCCGCGGTTGGTCCGTGGATGAGTGTTAAGCCGTTGGTCCCGGCTGTTGTGTGGATCATTGACAGTCGTTACGGGTCGTCAGAAACCCGAAAGTCTTACCAAGGGGTATCGTATTACCCAGTTACTGGGTTGTGGAGGTCAGATAGGCAGTTCTTCCATGTAAAATACTGCTATTCATCTGCATCCGGTAAACCTGTAAGCCGACTCCTACATAGTTGGGAAAGGCTAGGCAGATTATGAGGGGGTTTTAATTTTGGTTTCAGTTGCAAAAACTATTTACAGTCACATTAACAATGACTTGATGAACTTCCTTCTCTTCTCACCTATTACTAAGTTATGAATACTACAAGCCGTGTGCCTGATGGGATTTATCATCGGAAAAACAAGTGCAATATAAATAAATTAAATTATCTGGATATCGTCTAGGACAGAGTCCTTGTCAAGACAAATCAAACGAGCCCAAACTGGATAGGGTTGCATCATTTTATTACTGAGTTCCCATGGCCACCTTCCAGCTCCATCTCATAATAATATTGCATTGACATCAGATTTACATTTGCTTGTAAAATTTCAGCTCAATTAGAAACCGGGAAGTAGGTCAAATTCAAATTGCAAGATTCGATCACAGCCATACACTAGGACAGGTGAAACTAAATAAAAGCTTGTAATGATAAACTCCCACAAAGACTTTCATCCCCTATTTAACACTTTTAGGGGTGAATTTTCAAAATCCTTTGTTAGTGCTCATTTTCGCTATACGTGAAAGATCCGAGGGGCAATTCCCGTATTTTTAGTTCGCAATCTCATCTCAGTCTCAATCTGTCAAAAATTGTATAGCATTTACCAACATTTTTGACATTTGTTTGTCGCTGGCATGAGATTGCGACTTGAATTTGAACGTTTTTAGGTACGAGAATTGGCCTTGTGGTCAAATCTAAGGGTGTGGTACAGACCATCAAACTGAACAACTTTCTCCATGGGACCAACATCGTAATCGAGAAAAAATATCAGCTGTCCCGTAAAAAGCTTTTCCACACCTACTCGACTTAAACATATGGGACGGCTGATAATTTTTTGTCGATTATGATGTTGGTTCCATGGAGAAAGATGTTCAGTTTGACGATCTGTACCACACTCATTTGGACCATACCTTTCTGATACAGCCTGTATAAGGAACTCTTGTGCAAAATTTCATGTTTCTAGACACAAATGTTTAACCGAAACTGCTGGGTGAATGGATTCAAGATTTTTATTAAGTAGATCTCACCTGTCTCAACATCGACTAGGGAGCGCTGCGACCTGCTTCTCTTGACGCCCTTCTCATTATCTTCTTTAGCGTCCTTCTTGCTTCGCCCAGTCTTCTCAGTGGTAGACTTACTGGAGTCTGAACCGCTTGTTTGTCGAATTATTGATAGCTTTTTCTTTTTGCCTGAAAAAGCCGAAGTTGTTAATACTAAAAATAATATACCAGAGAAGATTGGACGTTGTGGGGAGGTCTATGTCCAGCAGAGAATGTCTTTCGGGTGATATGATGATAAGAAGAAGTGAAAAGCGAAGAACAAAAGAAAATAAAAATGAATTTTAAACATAATATTTTTTATTATTATTATTCTGTGACCCATTTGTACCTACTCATATATTACTCGTATATTTTAATTGCATTGACATTTATTCTATGCTGATGTATTCTGTTGCAATATTGTGAAATTGTATTTTATTTTATGTTTTGACAGAATTACGTTTATTTTTAAGCAATGAGCGAATTAAAGCGACAAATTGTTTTTTTCACACACAAATGAAATTGTATGAGAAATAACTAATTAATATTTTTTGTGATAAAGTAACTTTCAAGACGATCACGTCTTGAATGTTTTTTTGACAAAAAAAAAAAAAAACTGAAAAATACACACTACAAAAAAAGACATGAATTTTTGAAGCTCCACCGGCAGAAAACTCAAAATAATTACAAAAACATAAATAACTCGATAGCTACAAAAAATCGCGGAACAAACATGGCGTATTTTCGAATACTCCTGGGTATTCGAAAATCCGATTTTTCTTTAAGACGTCACTATTTGGACCAACCTGTATTTACGGCCGGGTAATCTAAGAATAATCTATCGGGTAATCTATCGTCCACTCTGAAATGACGCGCCCCACTACTAAAATTTGTATACGTAGACTACGGTAAATAGATAATGAAAGATTTATTTTCTCACCACAATATTACAAAATACACACTACACATGGTATTATTATTACATGGTATCAGAGTCAGACATTTTAATATTGTGGGAGTCTGGTGCCTAAACTATGCTCTAGGTCTGTATTTCAGGACACCAGGTCTCCGCCCTTTTACAAAATGATACATTTTATTTTGTTATGTACTTGTACACACGGCTACACATCAAGCTATACATTTCCAGTTTACACTGACCTCTCATTGTAAGGAAATCCTATATACAATGCGAGATCAGCTTATACTGGTAATGTATAGCTTGATCTGTAGCCGTGCGTACACTGACAACCTAAAAGATAAAAAATCAACATTATAAAAAGATTGGTGGTTCGAGTGAAAATTTAAAACAAAATAATAAAAATGGATAATATTAAATGCGGTAGTGGGGCGCGTCATTTCAAACTGGACAATCTATAGCAGATGTTATTAATACACATACCTTTCGTAACCTTAGATTTCTTGACGGGTGACACGCCACTGCTGGTGTCAGATGGAATATCAGATGGTTCTGCAGTCAGACCGGCGTCTGACTCTGACGAGCCGCGTACTGCTCTACTACTTCCTGCTCGAGGTTGTGCTATTCAAGAAAAGTTATGATTATTAGAGAGGAAGCGATAAGGTAGTCCGCGAAATTCAAATTTTATTACGATTTTTTGCAATTTGCATCTCAGTGTCTGGGTGTATGTAGGTTAAAGTATGATTCGCGACCGTAAAAAATATGTACAGTCAACAAAAGAGATATCTAGCCAGGGTATACTAACATATTTGTAAGTGAATTGCTTCATGTTCAATTTTATATATACGAGTATTACAATGTTTTTGCAATACTCCTACATTGTAACACACCAACACAAAATTGTATATTGTCACAAAATTGAACATGAAGTAATTCACATACAAATATGTTAGTATACCCTGCCTATATATTTCTTTTGTTGACTGTACATAAAATTACAAATTAACAATTTTCGGCCATGGTCGCTCACAATGGGCCTCATTCATAATCAGCCTACAATGTTCCCAATGGTGGGACACAGGTGTCCTCTCGGTGAAAGGGAGTGGGCTGTAATCTACCACGCGGGCCCAGTGCGGGTTGGTAGATGTCACATGTCTTCGAATTTTTGGTTCTAGGACATGCCGGTTTCTTCACGATATATTCCTTCACCGTTTCGAGAGCAGTGGTGATGAAATAATTTACACAAGGTAAAAAGCCTGCCTGGGTTCGAGCCCACGACCTACTACTTGTAAGTCGGGGCCATTACTACTGAACAACCACTGCTCTATATAAGTATAATATTTTGTAACAATATTTTGATTTAAAAGAGTGTCCGTAGAGTTTGCCCGTTATTTTCCATAGGCACCTACTACGCTTTGGAATGGGCAACTAGCTTCATCTTTCTGACTGACGGACCCCTTGACAATTCAAAAAAATACCTGTAATTGGTTTATGTAAAATAAATGCTTTGGGTTTGAGTTTGACCACGCGTTCAGGTTTACCAAACAAAAAAAGTGAGATATGCACGGGACGATCGCGTCATCGCTTTTAAATAGGGCGCGACCTTACGCATCTTCCTTCAGATGCGCGACCACCACCCTTAAGAATGCCAGCAGGGTTAGTCGACGTTCGCACGGACGTAGTCTTTATACCCGGTGGGATTAATAATTAACCAACTTATTTAAGCCACCAACCTTCAGAGATCCTTGATATAGCGTCTGCAGGGGAAGTCTCATCTATTTCCGGTTCCTCTTCAACTGTTTCATTAACGACCACATGTGTGCTTCGTCCTATTGGTTGAGCTGGAAAAGTATATAATAGTACTTAATTCATTTATTTTTCAGACATAGTCCATAACATTAAACTCGCTACAAAATAATACGTCCCTTTTGACAGCCCATATCGTTTAATACGCCAAAGAGAGCACATAGCGGGAAAAAGAAGGGCACTCTCATGTCAAATCGGATTTCTTAGATTGACCAAACTTTAACACTGATAAAGTTTATATAAACGTCACAAATGCACAATAAAATATAATTAAAATAAGGTTTAAATTGTGCAATTGCGTATTTACGTTCTAAATATAAGCTAACTAACTATATTCAATGTCAATTTAGGGCTGGTTGTTCAATATGCCACATGTCAGTGAAAATCTTCAATAAACTTCCCGTTGATATAAAATTATCACTTTACAAAAGGGACTTCAAAACTAAATTGAAGCGTTACCTACTGGAAGGCTGCTATTATTCTATTAATGACTTTTTTTTTTTTTAAATAAACAAAAGTAGTAGTAGTTTCTAGTATAATATTAAAAAAAAAAAAAAAAAACTCAATGTTTAGTAAACTAAACATTGAGATTTCTTTATTTTATTCAAGTGTAATGTTAATTTAATAGAAGCGTTTTACCTACCAATAAAACGCATATTAATTTACTTACCTTATTCGAAGCTTATTTAATTTGAGATAGGCACTACGTTTCCCGCCATCTATATCCGTCTCTTTCTTTCCGGTATCCTTCTCTTTCTAACCCCACCACCTGGCAGAGTGGAGGCGCACTGAGTGAGCCGCCATCTGTAAGCTTCATTGAGTCGAAAATCACCAGGCAGACTTTAAAAACATAAGCTTCGAATAAGGTAAGTAAATTAATATGCGTTTTATTGGTAGGTAAAACGCTTCTATTAATTTGACTTGACCGTTATTCGAAGCTTATTTAATTTGAGACCTGTTTGTTATCGCCTGGTGGTGGTAATACAGACGCCAATGTGAATGACTTTTTTAGTAAAATAACATATTACCAACGAAGATATTACTGGTTATATTGACCATTTGAATGAAACAAATGCATCTTGATTTTTCCTTTTTATTAAGAAAAATGAAAAACTAATTGTTTCAACTTGATTAATCACAATGTTTACAAAATTATATCGGCAACATCAATCAACAGGATTTTTCAACTTGATCACAATGTTAGAATCAACATTATAACGGCAACATCAATCAACAGGATTAAATAACATAGTTATAGAGGTACCTGAAGATGAGGGTAGAACTGTCCGCTTATAGAATTTACAAAAAGTATTTTGAGACTTCCAATTTCCTCTCGCCAGAATATCCTCTAGTGGGAAATTGTCTAGCCAGTTTTTTGAGGCAACAGCAGAGCGGAAACTCCCAGGCGTTGCAGTTATACACGCATCTTTAAGTAGTGTTTTAATCCACCCTGATATGATTGTCTTTGAAGCGGCTTTTGCTTCACCTCTTGTAGAAATAAACAGATTATGAATCTTAGCCGAATCTCTGCGAATTTTTAACAATTCAATTGTTCTATTAATCCAATAAACTGGATCCAAATTATTGCTATCTAGATTAGTAAACAATTTCCAACCCGATTGCCTGTGATCCGAAGAATCAGTCTTTGAACCAAAAACAGGCCACAAGGTGATAGAGTTATTACTTTGAATACAATGCTCAGAATCAGTTCTTAATAAAGTCAAATCGTGAATTCTTCGACCTGAGCATAAGAGTAATAATGTTGCAGTGTGTCTTTGCACTTGGAAAATATTGTCGTGTGTAAAATTATAACTATTTAGGTATGCAGCTAGGCTATCTATGTTCCAAATAGGTGGTTTAGATTTAACAGGTTTTTCTAACGCTATGGATTTTAAAACCTGTTTCACTAAAATATGAGAACTAATTTGGCCAGCAATGTCTGGATTGCAAAGAGTAGAAATTACAGATTTATGCAACAGAATCGTATTATATGATAAATTATTAATCAGATGAAGGTCCGACAGGAATTTGGCTACTTCTCTACCATTAGGATTATGAGGATTAATTTGGTGTTGCTCACACCAGTTTAGCCATTTTTTCCAAGCAACATCATAAGTCTTTAGCGTGGAAGGCCGCCAAGACTTCCTCAATAGTTTTATTTGGCTATCATTCCAATCTTTTAGGGTCTCGGCCCACCCCCACATTTCCATACCTCGAGAATCATGTTCTGTGTTCTCGGAGGTGGGAGTCCTGTCGACACGTCTATTAAGACTTGATCGAGATTCCGAAGTGTGAATGGGGCTGCCAACGCTCGGGCCTTCAGATCTGCCCGCCAATATACCCGATCCCAATGCGGGACTACTAGCAAGTATATCCCGTGAGCACTGTTCAAATGGGATAGCACTTTGGGAATCAAATACGGTGGCGGGAAAATCCACGCCAGTTGAAAATTCCATTGACGGGAGAACGCGTCGTGAAACAATGCTTGATGATCGTTCAGATCCAGGGAGGCATAATTCACTACGACATGTGCTCGACTGGAGGCAAAGAGGTCTATCTGGGGGATGCCCCATTTGGCAAACACTGTCTCTGTGGCTCTGGCCAAGAGATGCCACTCCGGATTGACCCGAAGTCTCGACAAATGGTCCGCATGACCGTTGTACATCCCGGGAATATGAAAAATATTCACGTGAATTTGGTATTCTTCCAGAATTTGAAAAACTTGGTATGTTAGATCCATCAGTGGTGTGGATCTCGTGCCCCCTTCGTGTCGGAGATATGCAATAACAGTTTTGTTGTCGCATTGAATTAGTACTGTACTCCGGCGCAGGAGCTGACAATGATCTTGTAAAACCTTTAGGATGGCGAGCATTTCTTTCTGGTTGCAGTGTAACTGTTTTTCGTGGTCTGTCCACAACCCTGTCAACGATAAATTGTCTAATCGAGCTCCCCATGCTATATCGGAGGCATCCGTTGTTAGGTAATGGGTTGGTGGAGGTACATGAATGGCTGAAGGGCGTTTGCAGTTCTGAAGCCACCATATTATGTTGTCCCTGGCTTCGATAGGAATTAAATGCCATTTCTGGTCTGATGTCAACATTTTGTTGAGGAGGTCCAATAAAGCCCGATAATTGAGTCGGCCTCTTGGGACCGTAAAACTCGCAAAATTCAGAAGTCCAACCAGACTCTGAACCTCCTTGAGCTTTGCATGTTCTTTGTCTAGCATTTGAGACAACTTGACAATCAGCGATGTCAGCTTCTCCTTGGGGAGTTGCTTCTGATTTGTCCAGGCGTTCCACTGTACGCCTAGATACGCCAATGTTTTTGACGGAGTCAACACAGATTTCTCGCAATTTATGACCCAGCCTAACGTCTCGAGAGTCTGAATGACAATATTTACGTGTTCCTTTAGGCTTTCCTCGTGTTGATGAGCAATCAGAAAGTCGTCCAAATACACCAGTATTCGTATTCCTCGCTTTCTGAGCATTTGGGCAACCCAATTCGTCACTGATGCGAAAGTCTTGGGTGCAGTACTTAGACCAAATGGTAAACATGTCATCTCCAATAGTTCCTTTCGATAGACTAGGCGTAGGAATCTTCTGTGGCTGCGAGCCACTCGAACGTGAAAGTACGCTTGTGAGAGATCTATTTTGCATAGCCAGTCTCTTTGCTGAAGGAAGTCTGGCACACGAAAAACATTCACTAATTTGAATTTTGTTGTTATTACGTATTGATTGAGGGCCCTCAGGTTGAAAATGGGCCGAGCAGAGCCGTCGCTCTTGAGAACCAAAAACATTGATGACAGGAAACTTGGAGACAGATGTGCTCGTTCGAGGACACCTTGATCCTTCATTTTGTCGATGACAGTGGTCATCTCTGCTGAGTAAGGAACTACCACACCCTTTTTTATGTTCCTTGAATGGATCATTGGAGGCCTTTGACGAAAGGGTATGCGATACCCCGATATCATCCTGAGAATGACATTTGGAGCTCCAAATTGTTCCCACCGAGTTAAAAAATTTGCTAGACGGCCTGCTTTGAACTGCATCATGTCAATATTTGCGACGTTTGACGTCTCTATTGTTGTTGGGCGGAGACGGTGCTCGTTTCTGCCCAGATTTGGACTGATTTCGATGCTTGGGTTGATTTCTCGATGAACCTCGTCCACGAAAAAACCCCCGATTATTCGGTGCGCCCGAATGAGAGCCATGCCCATGATAGTGCGAGTTATAACCACCCTGCGGGGGTGGTGCAGTTTGACAACCGCCTTGCACATAGCATGATCCATGTTGATAACCCTGCGAGGGTCTTTTTCGAGTTGCGTACTCCTGCGAGGAGACGCTAGTTTTTTGTGTCTCTACCTGCGAGATAGAGTTAGACTTCTTTAACGGCCAAAAACATTTTCGCACTCCACCTGCTTTTTCCAAAGCGGCTGAGAATTTTTCTGCATTAAACAAGTTTGTGTATGTAGGAGGAATCTTCTTAAGCGTAGATCTCACTAATGGCTCCTTTACCTGTTTGATTACACAGTCTCGGCGCATTTGCAATATCTCTGCGCGATGACCACACACAAGCTGTAGCAAATCTGAGGAGGTTGTTTGAAAATCACCGCAATTTATAAGTTCTGTTAACTTATTAATAATAACCTCATAATCTGGGGTTACTTCTTTAGACCACTGAGCAAACTCAAACAATACCTTCTGAAGCGACTCCTTCTGCTTTAAAATGCACATTGTTAAGGCAGCAAAGGCTTTATCAGCGTATATCAAATGGCGGGGAGACTGGAAGGCTGCAACTTCTTCATTTATCTCAATATCCGTAAAACCCGGTTTGTAGTTATACGCCTTTTGAGTTTCAGAATATCTGATTTCATTCCAATTACTAGTATCCCAATGTTGAAGATCACACAGCAGTTTCAAATGGATTTCAGAACTCTTGGGCATAGACGGTTCTTTTAATTTTGTTTGAATATTAAAAATAACTTCATTAGGCGTGTCGGTAATCGACGCATTATCACCTAATTCTTCGTAAAGGTTGCGACTAACACCAGAATTTATAGACATGGAATCGTTAAAGTAGTGATTACTAGATTGATCTTGACGCTCATTATCACAAGCATACAAAGATTTACGAAGATCACGTACCTCCTTTGATAATTTCCGATAATCCTGTTTCGAATGTCCCTTGTGTTTTCTTCCCCGCCTCCTTTTTTCATGACGACTCCGTCGACGCCTTGGGGAGCGTGATGAAGACGAAGATGAAGAACTGCTCTGGGAACTATTACTACTTGAACTTGAACTTCTAGACCGTAACTTACGCTGCATACCAGATGGTCCTGGTAATGCTTCAGTCACTTCATTTTGTACATAATTATTACCATTATCCATTCTAAAACGGGAAAGGGGCTTTAGAACAACACTAACGGTAAAAACCGTTAAAATAAAAGTTTAAATAAAAAGTATGTGACTATTAACGCACACAATTTAAGCAAATAAAAATGTCCGTTCTAGAAGCCGATGAAAATATTTAAAATTATATACGAACGGAAAAAACCGTTAATAAAAATCATGCTAGTACGCACTGAATACATACACAATTTATCTTGTATAAAACTACACAATATAAAATGTAGTACTTATTTGTAAACCAAAGTATCAGTGCGTTTTAATATCAATAAGAAATTACTCACCTGTAGTTTTGTGGGTATTTTTACCAGTAGGTTTCTTATCACCACACTAATAACACTGCTATGCACCACACGTAAAACTGAATTTCTAGAATATACTTGATAATTATTTTAAAATAAAATAAAAATGGATTGTGGTAACGTTATCGTTAACACAACCGTACGCGGCGGGAAACAAGACGCCAATGAAGCTTACAGATGGCGGCTCACTCAGTGCGCCTCCACTCTGCCAGGTGGTGGGGTTAGAAAGAGAAGGATACCGGAAAGAAAGAGACGGATATAGATGGCGGGAAACGTAGTGCCTATCTCAAATTAAATAAGCTTCGAATAACGGTCAAGTCAAATTAATTAATTTATTTATGTCGGACAACACTGAAGTCCATTCTGTTAGTAAACATCTTATAACTAGTGTTAGTAGTACACAAATAAGGAGAACATTAGGTGCAGAATGTGCAGAGAACGATAAAGCAGGGAATAAGCTACCGGACCATTCTCCCCACATAGTGCCTCAGAAAAGGGGAGTAAGGACTCTCCACCACTGTTTTCAGGATGCAATTGTCACTGACCCGCGTTCTACGCATCAGTGATGCTACTTTTTTGCGAATCACTGCATGGAAGCCGTCAGTTCGGTTCTGAGCAAACATCACCGATGCGCTACAGAAACGGGGCAGTTTCAACGGCATCCTAAAAACATTGTTATATTGGATACGTAAGACATCTAGCGATCTTTTGGTGTAGCTGACCCATAGACTCCCTGCGTACAGACCCTGACAAAACGCCTTGAACAGAGAGAATCTACGGGCCAACATGTTTCCTCGGACCGCTAGTGCCCTACGTTCTGTTATATCTTATAATACACGCGAATGCATATAAAATAATAGTGATGACCACGCTGTCCCTTACACGTGGAACCATCTTTGCTATGCCAGCCTTTTCGCCACTTTGCTACTTTTCTAGAGCCTTACGGCAGTGTGGATTTGAACGTCGTCGCGGATACATAATTTTATTGTATTTTCTCAAAATCAATTAAAGTTCTATTACAGTGTTTAATTAATTGTTTTTTTTTTAAACCCGATTTAAGCACCACCCCGTAACAGTTCCCTTTCGATGTCTACATTATCTTTAAGGTCGTCGGTAAGTATGTTAATGTATTATTAAGTAAGACGGTCACGCGATCAGATGACTGTAATATTTAAAATTCTTAGGGGGATTATTGATGTTCCTGATCTCCATAATGAAATCTGCAATCTATTTGTCCCAAACAATTATTGTCGCAGCAGAAAACGCCGCTTACTGGCTGTTCCAACTTGTCGTACTGTTGCACGCTCCAAGTCACCTATTCCTCGGACATTAGCCGCTGTTAACGCTCTCCTGAACTCAAACACAGATTTTGATGTGTTTGTGACTGAATGGAAGATGATTCTGTCAGAGTGCTTGAATTTTTGTGAGAAGAATGCATGACTGTGTTAAATAAATTATATATTATGTAGTGTAAGTAATTATATTTAAATAGTGTAATTGGTTTCGGCCGTTCTATTTAAAATAAATAAATACACTTCTGGACACATCTTTTGGCCCACCTTGTATTTTCAGTTTCGTTTGGTCCTAGCTAAAATTTTATATTAGGTCGAGCAAAAAGTTTTTATGCAGTTTTGAACCTGGCACATTCACAATTTCATTCAATAGTCTTTTTTTGAATTTCGAACACAGAATTTAAAGAAACAAAAGACAATTTGGAGCCTGTTTGTTGATATCAAACAATCGAATACTAAGAAAACTTGGTTTTATTGGTTTACTTGGATTTAATTCTTGAAAAAGTGATTGATATCTTTGGTTTTGCAACAAACATTACTTATTCTTAACATTAAGGTGAGGTTCTATCAATAATCTATGGATACTTCACCTGAAGTCGCCGCCCAAGCTGTGGCACTTATTCAGGCCGGACACAGCCAAAGAAACGTGAGTGCTCAACTTAATTTAAGTCGATCTGCGGTCCGAAATGTTTATCGGAGGTACCTAGAGACTGGCGGCTTTGTTCGTCGCCAAGGAAGGCCACGATCTCGGGTCACAACTGAAAGACAGGATCGATTCATCGTGACGACCAGCTTGAGAAATCGTCACCTTACCTCTATTGAGATACAAAACCAACTTCACGACTTCCACGGAGTATCTGTGAGCGCTCGAACTGTTCGAAGAAGGTTAAAAGAACGCGATATGGTACCACACAAGCCAGCTAATGGCCCCAAACTAACGCGAGCCCACCGAACAGCGCGCCTTCATTTCGCACGCAGTCATTTAAATTGGACACAGCAAGATTGGAGCCGTGTACTCTTTTCTGATGAGTCTAAAATTGTGTTACATGGCAATGATGGAAGGAAGAAAGTCTACCGACGTAAGGGAGAGCGTTTCGCACAATGCTGCTTTGATGAGAGGGTTGCTTATGGCGGTAGCTCATGGACTGTCTGGGGCGGCATATCCGCGAGCGGCAAAACTCAACTTGAGGTTGTTACAGGACCACGGCTGCCAACATTAAATGCTGAAAGGTACATTCGTGAGTGCTTAGAACCTCACGTGATACTGCGTGATACCATACGCGGACTATGTGGGCCCAAATTTCCTTTTTATGCATGATAATGCAAGAGCCCATGCGGCCGGCATCGTCAGGGAATATCTTCGGGATGTCAACATCACAGTTATGGACTGGCCAGCCAGAAGCCCAGACATGAACCCTATTGAGCACATGTGGGACGAGCTAAAAAGACGTGTTAGGGCTCGTCAGCCAGTTGCCCAGACGATGCAGGAGTTGAAAACTGCCATAGAAGAGGAATGGGAGATGATCCCTCAAAATTTCATAGAGCGGTTGACAAACTCTATGCCTAATCGTATGAGAGCTGTGGTAGATGCCCATGGAGGCAACACGCGTTATTAAATTAAACCTTTATTTGATAAAACATGTTTTTTATTCAAAAATCAATTGCCTTTAACAAGGCGCATATCCGACTTGTTAGGCGTAGCTCCATGTCGTATGGTATTCTGAATTCAAATTTAAAACAATACGATCGAAAAAGATGGTAAAATGTATCAGGTTTAAAACTGCATCAACAGTTTTTGTTCAATCTAGCAATCATATTTCGGTAGGGGCCATCGAAACCTAAACTCTAAGGTGGGCCAATAGATGTGTCCAGAAGTGTAAATTATTTTATAACCTAAACCTTCCGGAAAATATTCTCTAAATGACGTTGCAAACCGCATCAAAATCCGTTGTGTATTTTAGAAGAACAACAAGAAGGTATTTAATCGATACTGAATGACTAACTCATCAACGCCCAGCCCAAAGCTGAAATTTTGCACAGAGGTTCCCTTTATAATGTAGACAAGGAATAAGGAAGGATTTCCCGGTAATACGTTCCCGTGGGAAATTTACCGACATCAACGCGGGCGAAGCCGCTGGCAAAAGCTAGTTTATAATTTGTATAGAAGATGTTTCCCACATTCGTACTTATCGCACGAGTCTTACTGACTAACAGTAAGACTCCGTTAAAGTAAAACTCTTGGTTAAATATGATGCCATTTGTGCAATGATATGTGTGAGTGCACGGAAGCCGAAAAAAGAATTAAGAAAAAGTCTTTGGATCTGTATTTTAGTTTTTTGCTACCGACTTCCGTAATTAAAGTTATCTTTCACTTTGTAGTTTTTTTTTTTTGGGAATTTGGTTGATTTGTTTTTATAAGTTTTTTACTTTTCACTTTTTAGTTACCTATGGTACTTACCTACCCCACACTAATTCTTATACCACTAATTGCAACGAAAATAAACAGTGACAGGAAGTATTATAACATCAACAAGATTCACAAAGTGGATTAAATACGTATCATCGAAGCTAACTCAAAAACAACTCAAGCAAAGTTAATAAAATATATAAGACTACTGCGCAAGCTTCCTCTATCAAATTAAAAAATTATTTTCAAAATCGGTCCACAAATCACGAAAATATTGATAAACTGCATACACAAAAAAAAAAACAGACATAACCTCCTCCTTTTTTGAAGTCGGTTAAAAAATACTTACGCATAGACGACGTAGTTCTTCCAAGTGGGGCCAGTGAATCTTCTTGCATAGTCACGCCTTCAGTTACACCTGAACAAAAAAAAAAAAACATTAATTGACTCTAGTCTGACACATTCGGTTTCTGAATTGAGAATTTGAAGTTATGATATTGTGAAATTTTACTGTGTTATGGTACTATACTCAGGCCAACGATAATTACAACGAGATAAATACATAAAATTGCAACTTATAATAAACTTATACAAAGATCAACTTTAAACTCAAGAAATCTAAGTAGATTTTTGAAAGAAAAAACTATCGATAAACGTCATAAAATAATTTTTGTTCCAATCGAAACTGAACCATACGCAATTAAGTTAAAGTTTTGAATATCAAAGCTTTAAATTTATCTCGTCTCGTTGGCTTTACTTTAGAAGCTTTTCAAATAAAGCTGAACAGAAATCTTCAAACTTAACAATTACTCAATATTATTTTAATTGTTAAAGTTCTCGAAGCTTTGGGTGGGTTCATTCTGGTAATAAAGTTATAACTGTAATAGGAAATCAATGAAATAGGTACAGTCTGATTTTTAATTCGACGGAATTCTGACATTACATAAGTGTTGCCAATAATAAAACGGCCTTAATAAAAACGGAACGCATTTAATCGAAATAAAAAAAAAAATCTTACTTGAATTTAAGGTTTCAATTAGAAAAACTAAAGAATAATAATTGAATGATAATTTTAAAATGAATGAATCAGATTTTTTATTATCAAATTATTGAAGTTACAATAATTAGTAAGGTAATTATTTTTCTATCACAGGAATCCCTGTCCTAATTATGGATTAGGACAGGGATTCCTGTTACAAACCTTTTTTAGGAATCCCAACGATGATGATATTAGTGATAATGATACCTAAATAAATATTTAAATTTAAAAAATATGTTCTATTACTCTTTTTTTCCATTTAGCCATCAATCAATCTGCCTAGCCTTTTCCCAACTATGTTGGGGTCGGCTTCCATTTAGCCATATAAAATTAGTATTTTAGGTAGTGTGCATTAAATGCACAGAACAAACACTATTTACATTGTCATAGTTCATAGTTTACTTGATCTCATTCTCTTTCATATTTTTTGTTATTTTATATCCAAAAAATTCTAGTCATAAAATAACTTATAAAAAGGACAAGACAGAAAAGGTTTATGATATCTGAAGTGTCAAAAAATTATAGCTGTCAGAATTCCGTCGAATTAAAAATCAGACCCCGCCGGGGTCGCGGGTAGTTCGAAAGAGATACCGTGGCCCTGGCACGGGCAACTGAAGGAACATGGGTGGGTTTTAAAAAAAAAAAAGGTAACAAAATTATGTTATACCTGTATGTGACATTTTGTTGAGACTAGCTCGTTCGGCGGCTTCTAAAGCGCCTAAGTAACGCGTCAGGTTACGACATGACTGCTTGTCTGGCAATTTCTGAAAAACATTGTATATTGTTACTTAGCCGACCTACGTTCGCACGGACGTAAAAATATCGCGGCGGGATTTTATCGCGCAATGTATTTTCAACTCTCGGTGTTGAGCCGAGCTTCGAGAATCCAACAGAGTGCATCCCAGCGCTTCGAAAAAACACACTGTTGGATTTTCAACTCTCGGTGCTAAGTAGAGCGTTGAAAATACAGTGCGCGCGTGCGAAAATCGGCTTAATAAGGCGACGATAAGCGACTTTTAATGATTTTAAACTGAAGGTCACATCTAAAGTAAGTGTTTATGATTTAGAAAAAATATATTAAGTTAAATTAGAGCATTTTCTTAATAACTTAATATGTGAATATTTTAGATTATGTTTATATTACATAGTGTAATTAATTTGTAAAGTTATGTCCAACGCGGATAAAAAACTGAGAATAACGCAAAAACTATCAAGCATATTTTTGTGAAACCTTCACCGTTTTAAACTTAATTTAATTATTTATCTTTTAATATACGTGCTTTAATATAATACCTTTTGTTTTATGTGTAATAAATTAATAATGCGTCTAATTTGGGACAGCGCTCCTTAATGGGCGAGTCCTGTTACTGGCTGGACGTACGACGCGTTGGGTGAGAGCAGCACAGAACACGCAAGCTAACCACTGAAGGTCGCAGGCACTTATCTGCGTCTTAAAAAAACTAAATGGAGCCAAAATTATTGTCGACTTGACTGTACAGTCAGCAACAAAAGTCGATTAACACTTGCAGTTTTTTAATCTTAATTATTAAGCGAAATATTTAATTCATATCGGAACAGAAGTACTTAACATTTTAAGAACAGTAACTCTTAACAGTTAAAACGAAAAAAAAAGCAGTTTATCGAATCATTTTGTGTTAATTTAGATGATATCAAAAGTAGCAGTGTTAACCGACTACTGTTACTGACCGTACCTGCACGGTCAGCACTCGCAGCTAACTTCCGAGCCGTCATAAGTTTGAATCGAACGCACGTTCGTGCACGTTCTAGTTGGCATAAACCCTGATCTATGTAATGTTACTCACACAACGTACATAATGGTCGGTTCCAAAACTATCTACTGAAAATGTAAACATAAATTTTGGACACCAATTTTTAGTGCCACTTACAAATTAAATGCTTTGATTTGATTATTTCAACACTTAAACCCGACATTCAATTGAATATTTAATTTTAAATCACCTTAAATATGTTTTTCATTTGACAATTTATTGAGGTTCATTATAACCTCGATTTTCATCGTTGATTTTTCAATTGCAATTTAATAATGTTATTCCAACAATAATTGTTGGAAAAAGTTGTGAGATAAGTTGTAGGCTTAGAAATACAGATGAATGTGTAACTAATTCCCTTTAGTGAGTGATTGCATTAGAATTTTACCTGAACAGGGTTTGTTTACATTTTCATTAGATATTTTTGGAACAAACATTATATTATAATGTCTGTGATATTATACTCACTAGACACAGATTCCTCAGCATGTGCGCTAGCTCGTGCGCGAGGTGCGCATCGCGCGGGGTGGCCAGCAGCGCCAGCAGACGGCACGCCAGCGCCACCTCGGGCGCGCTCGGGTGCCGCACTATGTACTGGCACAGGACCAGAGCCATGCCGCCTTGACTGTCAGACAGCTGCGGATTGAATAAATGGAGATAAAAAGATGAGCAGCGTCTTGGCACGGGCGCTATATTGAATCCCGAGCGTAAAGAAGGATTCCAGTGCTCCCGAGAGCAGCGAGGGAGCTCAGAGATAATTCTCTAATTCTCTATTTTTCAGACCTGCGAGGTAATAAAAGCAAATACATTCATGTTTTTAGTTGAGGTTCCTAATATTCAAATCACGTTATTGACCAGCGGGTTATAATCAAATTCAGTACAATAATTTTATTGACCGGCTAAACCCCAGGGCTTATTATATATGGACTTTACTTTAGGTTATGTTTGCATGGCATACAGGGGTAACAAGGCCCTTCACCAAAACAATATTTTAATGGGACTTTAAAAATAAGGTCCCATTAAAATAGATGCACAAATTTTAACACAGCGTTCAGTACGTCTAACCAAAGATATCCAAGCAAAACAAAAAAACACTGCTTAAAGTGATTTTATTTTGACGTTAAATAATTACAAAAAAAAAAACGCGTCGGGCGCGAGCGGTGACATGGTCACGTGCGCCTGCACATTTCTAGTATCAGAATTATGAGATATCAAAGACATGGATGTGTTTATGCATTTGGTAACCAACATTTTTAGTGTACTTTTAGCGGATTTTTTTTCTTGTAAGTATCTAATGCGTTTTATTTATTTATTTTTTTTACCGTAGTCGTTATTTAGGTGACCTGAATGATTTCTAAAAGTTTGTCCATCTATTTTAATGGGACCGTTTTATTGTTTTTGGTTTTTTATATACGGAATCTGGGGTTTTAAGCGTACCTATGTCAACTGTTCATGCTAGGTCACTTTTAAACCTTATGAAAGCCATCTTTACGACCCAGTTTTCTTCGTTTTTACCCATAGAGTGTTCAATGCTATAAGCAAAACTTTTAATATACCAAACAACTACTCTCGAGGCCAAAACTAAACTAAATAAAATAAATTAATTTGAATTGTTGAAGGATTATTTTTAAGCATGAACATATCTTACCTCATGGTTGACTCTGGTGAGCGACACAATGAACTTGACGACTGCCTCTTGATCGATCTCTGCCAGCGGAGAACTGGACGGCGCGTTAGCGAGCGCGCGCAGAGTAGGTAACGTTGCTTTCTGTATACAAAAGATGTAGTTTACTACGATATTTAGGAATATATCGATATGTTTAAAGACAGGACTCTTTAATACACTTCTAGGAATACAGGGTGCATGGAAATTCGACCTATTCCTTGAAAGGGTTTATACTAGAGGTTATTCCCAACAAATTAAGAGGCTACCGCGCAGTGGCACCCTCATCGTTTGTTTGGTTATTTCTTTTATTTTAGAATGAAAATGCAGAAAATAAACCGGAAAATTTTCCGTTTTAACGATTATAATAAAACTTAACAATATAAAGCTACTATTTGTAATAATAATAACGTATAGTCTTGTGGAACACAATTATTCCGGCTTATTTTCTGCATTTTCATTCTAAATTAAAAGAAATAACCAAACAAACGATGAGGACGCCACTGCGCGCTCGGTAGCCTCTTATGCCCTTATCAACTAGGGGTCGAAAATTAATGCTTTCAGAGTTACGGAGGTTTTTAGATTATTGTTCTTTTCAGACTGGACCAAAAACAAATAATTTAAAAATAACTACTTCTCTCTCGACATTATTTGTTATTTTTCTGACTGATGCTGAATGAGAGATCATTTATAAAAAAAAAAACACATGCACATTTTTTTTTAACGGAAACCATTAATTTTCGACCCCTAGCTGATAGCTTAATTTGTTGAAAATGACCCTGGTATAATCCCTTTCAAAGAATAGGCCGCATTTACTGGCACCCTGTATACTTTGGCCGCGGCTTCGCTCGCGTGGGGGACGAAAATTATTCCGCGGGAACATACCGGGATCTGAGTTCTATGTTAAAAGGTTTGGTTTCCGCACTTAGTCCTTTAAGTGGACCATTGTGCGTGGGCCATGGCGGCCGTCGGTGGTTATTCCAACCAGCCCACCTCCCTCCAGAAATTGATCAGGTCTCCTGGTCTGTTAAGAACATCCGTGAAAGATCTGGATGTCCCGAGGGTTTCTGTCCTAATCTGGGTGTCTCGAGGGTTTCCATCCTAATCTGGGTGTCTCGAGGGTTTCCATCCTAATCTGGGTGACGCCTGTGCATTCAAAGGGCACATACGCACGTTTTCCTCAGCCTCCAAGCAAACCATGCACAGAGGACAATCCGTTATGCTTGTTGGCGCCTACTGCTATATTCTTAGCAACAAACAAGCTTCGTGCATATGAGACGCACGAAATAACAGTCTGGAGTTTAATTTTTTTTCCTTAGTTTTTTAAGTTACCCCACATTACTTTTTTATTATATACGTTTGGCAGAAAATTGATCACTCCACTAAAATTATTGTAAAAAACCTATTTGTGTCGAAATACAAGTATAAAACTATCCGGGGGTTTCATTTATGTCCAATACGAGACAATGCCTATTATGTGGAAGTGTTTGTTTAGTGAGCATTGTCCTGTGATGGTCCCCGTCATCAGACGCAGGCTGTTCCTGTCCAGGTATAATAAACGCCTGGTTAGCCTACCATCTAGAGATGGCATAGCCTCCCTGGACTGCCTGCAGCTCGGTGTCGAGGACCACCAACTCAAACTCAAAGCATTTATTTCAAATAAACCAATTACAGGCACTTTTGAACTGTCAATGGGTCGGTCAGTCAGAAAGATGAAGCTAGTTGCCCATTCCAAAGCGTAGTAGATCCCAATGGAGAAGAACGGGCAAGAAAATCCACGGACACTCTTTTAAATCAAAATATTTTTACAAAATATTGGTTACATCGTTCATGTTGAAAATATACATGTGAGAACAATGTAGAAAGACGTGCACGTTAAAAAAGCGTCCGTAATAAAAAGATATAAACTAAAACAACTAAATTAAAAATTTAAAATAAGCCATGGCAGCTAAGAGACGACCAGTCCCAACTGACGGCGCCCGTTCACGAACATGACGCATGGATCAGCACCAATGAGCTCAACCATTTTGAAGGGAACCTAATGATCCAACACACACGCCACCACCAGCGAGACATTTGAGTGAGCATGACATTCTCTCAACCGCCAGGGCACATTCAAGTCAGTGAAAGACGTACCCAGTAAAAGGTAGCTTAATAGTAGCTACATAGTGCTCACACATGTGCTATGCAATTATATAATACTAATGGCCTGTTTCACCACCTACGATTAAGTTCCTGTTAACTTACTTGGCAGATAATTTCATACAAATTCTGTTCCATTTTTTAATTTATTCGGTAAGTAGTGGCTACTCGGACATCGTGAAATAGGCCCTAAGAGATTGAATTTAACCAACTCTCCGCTTGTGTGTGGGTGAACTCCTGTAGCCACCTGCGTAGCTGGTTGAAGGGGATGGGGAACGTACCGGGATATAAATTATACTCTATGTTCAGGTCATGGTCTAGCTGTGTGCCAGATTTAATTGTAATCTGTTCAGCTGTTATGGCGTGAAAAAGTAGTTCCTATCGCATTAATAAAATTAGTATGGAAGTATAATAAAAAAGCAGAAAAAAAGAGCATAAAAACCAAAGAAAAACAAAAAGCATTATTAAAGTTAGAAACGTACCTGAATCTGTTCTTGTGCGCCATCCACTGATGTAGGAAACGTTTGAAAGAACACGCCGATAACTTGCCTCAGCATATCTTCATCAACTGTACAGACAATAAGCACTTATTCAAACACAAAGTATTATATTCGTTAGTTTATAATTTATCGGTTTTATTTCAGTTAGGTTGTAGGTAAACTGTCGGAAAATTGTGAACTGCAACAAACCATTTACAATTTAACGCATTATTTTTCGATAGTTTATAATCTATCCATGGGAAACCGACCAATTGTGAACAGGTATCAAACTAGCTTGCGACGTAACACACCTTGCGTTATTACTAAATAGCTTGCCTAGCTGCGAGCAACTTGGAAGTACCGCTCGCTCGGCTCGCGCGCACGCAGTATGTCACAGTTCTATCCTAATCTAATCCATTTAAAAAAAAAATCGACATTTTATAATCTAACGGAAATATAAACTAACAGTTCTCAATGATCTTTTGGTAAAATACATACAACAGTTCGATTCAACTTTAATGACTAAATCAGAAAGATCAATTTTGGAAAAAAATAAATTGCCCAGTATGTTACAGGCAATTTCAACTTTACTGTTCAATAGAGTTCAATTTAGCGTACCTGTGGCTGGATTGAACCAGAGAAGCAGTAGTCTACTGAGTATGGCGGGAGACTCGAGGTGTCCCAGGTGTAGAAGGCGACAAAGACATTCCACTATTATTAGTCTGTATGCTGCACACTAGAAACAATGCATACAAGAAAAAACGTCAACACACGTCAAACGCTAACGTCGGGAAACAAGTAGGTACCTGTTTACCTCGTAAAAAGGAATATCGCGAGAAGACCCGTTCTCAGTTTTGTTTATAATGTGTACAAATCGCGAAAGTTTAAAAAGTCTAATGCTTACTAGATCAATAAAGGTAGTATTTTTGAGGCAGACTCAATCAATCTGCCTAGCCTTTTCCCTTTGTAACTATTGTTGTGGTCGGCTTCCACTCTTACCGAATGTAGTTGAATACAACATTTTACAAGGAACGCCTGCCTATCTGACCTCCACCACCCAGTAACTGGGTAGCGCGATACCCCTTGGTAAGACTGGTTGTCAGACTTTCGACGGACTTCTGACGACCAGTAACGACTGTAAAGATCCACGAATGACAGCCGGGACCAACGGCTTAACGTGCTTTCCGAGGCACGGAGGAGTCTCGGTATGTAAAGATGGTCTCCCATCCACGGACCAAACCCTGCAAGCGTAGCTTAACCTGGTGGATCGACCCGTGCAGCTGTTATTGCTTAGCCACGAGGTACTCCCACGTCAGACTATAGTGGCTATAAGAGTAGGGGAAGACCAAAGAAACGATGGATGGACTGTGTGCAATATGATATGGCTAGAAAGGGGGGTGACTATCGAGATGACGACTACGAGAGAAGTATGGATAAAAGGGACATATTGCGCCGACTACAAACAAATTTTGTGATAAAAACTGGTCAAGTGCGTGTCGGACTTGGCCCATTTAGGGTTCCGTTCTGATTTATTAATACTTTGGTATTTGTTAGTAAAATATACGCAATAATAAACATTATCACCAAATTCCAAGTTCATAGGTCAATGGGAAGTTCAAAAAATTCTTCAGACCAAAATTTTGTAAAAAAAAAAAAAAGCTGCCTTTGGTGGCTTCTCATTTCTTTGTCTTCCAATATTTTTTAAAACAAAAATACAGTATTTACCTCACACAATATTGTGCTCTAAACAACGATACCCCACTTAATGGGTAGGTCAACATTCCCCCCCCTTTCATATGTATGAGAGTCCCCCTTAAAAACATTTAAAAATATTTTTTGACAATTTGTATGGCCTTGGGTTAACAATATGCTGATACTGTGAAAATTTGAACCCAACCGTTTGGCTGTAAAACCTGTGTGACAGACGGACACGTAAGTGACAGCAATAGGGCTCCGTTTGGACCCTTTGGATACGGAACCCTAAAAACTAGAGTACTATTAATTTCGATAATCGTTTGCAGTAAAAATACTTTGGTATACTTACAGGGTTATCCATTATTTTAAGAAGCACTTCGATGACCGTGCTGTGGGCTGGGGACATCGATATGGCCGACTCCGATATGCTGCCTGCAAAAAATTATCAAGACTTCAAAGATATCATGTGGTACTAATCTTAAAAATTATAGGCACACAAGACTCAAACTCAAAGCATTTATTTCAAATAAACCATTTACAGGCACTTTAGAATTGTCAAGGAGTTGGTCAGTCAGAAAGATGAAGCTAGGCGCCTATTCCAAAGCGTAATAGGTACCTATGAAGAAGAACGGGCAAGAAACACCACGGACACTCTTTTAAATCAAGATATGGTTACAAGGGATTGTACACAACATTTTTATATCAGGTTGACAAAGAATCTGAAACCCTTTGGTATTGCAGGTGTTAAACTCTATAATGTAATAAAGCTCAAGAGTTTTTTGTTTGTTTGAACGTGCTAATCTCTGGAACTGTCAGTCGTAATAGATTTTTTTTTTGCATTTGATAACCCAATTCTTGAGGAAGGTATAACATCACGCTAGGACCCTTATGAGCCGAACAAAAAGAAAAAAGTCACGCAAATTAGGTACGCTAAGCGAAAACGAAGTAATAGCGCGGGCGGGCGATGCGATTCGGCGCGGTGGGTGGGGGGAACAAGAAATTTCACGCGGACAAGTCGCGGGCAGAAGCTATGTTAGTTAAGTCTCTGTTAGATGGCCCTGTTTGCCGAAATAGTATATTTTTTTTGTTTAAATATGGGGAAATGCTGTCAAATTAGTTCCGCGTAGATGGCGCTAAGTGTTTGTTACTTTCATTCAACTGTCAATGGCTTTCATTCAAGTAACTTTGCCGCGAGATGGCGCTAAGTGTTTTTTCTCGTCGTCGATTGGTCGCTTTATCTTCAAGATGACTTTGACAAGTGACAAACACACAGCGCTCTCTTGCGGCCAAGCTTCCGGGAACAACCCCATTGTTATTGCTTACCATCATCATCAATAACGCTGTGGAGAGTGCTGTGTTTCGTTGTCGTGTTGACTGTGGTATTCTCCTGATTGCTCTCATCTTCAAAGAGACGCACGCCGTGCACGCATAGCAAGTCAGCGATACAGCGGAGCACCGTTGATACTATGCATTCGTTAGATGTGTCGATTAACTGGAAAAATAGGTAATTAATTAAACTCAAAGCATTTATTTCAATAAGGGTTTTTTGAAGTGACGTTCACTAGGTGGCAGCACTGAGACGTCAGGTCCATACCCCAGTCAAGTGTCAAAGTGCCTATATTCTCTTTAGTCGTGACTGAATGACGAACGATTGAATGAAACGAATAATGAACGTCATCATGTATTTTATATTCATTATCGAAATGGAAGACCTCTTGTCGAAGTGTCGCCAACTGGAAGCGTGAATTTTCATGAAAACCGTCAGCAAAGATAGAAAAGAAAGAAAGAAAAATATTTTATTTGGGATACGCACAGGAAATACAGTTAAAAAGGAGCATATAAAAGTAAATCAAATTACAGGCACATTTGTATTGTCAAGGGATCAGTCACTCAGAAAGATGAGGCTAGGTGCCCATTCCAAAGCGTAGTAGGTTCCTATGGAGAAGAACGGGCAAGAAACTCCATGGACACTTCATAATCTTATGATACTTTGAGTGTTGGTAGGACATTTATTAGCACTGGCAGTCAATCACGATAGAAACACAATGTAGCCTTTATAAAGTTTTTTATTTTTGAAAAAACAAGTGATTTTCAGAAGCTTAAGTACCATAAATATTAAGATGTTTTTAAAGAGAAAGGTTTTCTTGTATGTGACTTCATTAAATATTAAACAACTAAATACAATTCTTAAATTCATTCATTAATTAATTCACTGACACAACGACCCACTGGGTTTAGAAGCATGAAATTTTGAAAAAGAGTTCATTATACAGGGTGTAAGTACCAGAAAGGTGTAGTCTTTAAGGGTGTGGTAGAGACTACCAACTGAACAACATTCTCCATGGGACCAAAATCGTAATCGTAAAAAAATTATCAACTATCCCATAAGTACAAAACTTCAATACCTACTCGACCCAAATGTATGGGACTGCTGATTATTTTTTTCCTATTACGATGTTGGTCCCATGGAGAAAGTTGTTCAGTTTGACGGTCTGTACGATACCTTTAAATTTGATTACACCTTTCTGGTACACTCAGAATAACGAAGGTAGGTGTACAACTAAGGATTTTTTAAAATTCATCTCCTCTATTGCTTAAATCCGGGCACATGGCTTATAAGTAAATGAAAATGTTTAAAGTATCACATTTGCTGTGCATGTTTAGTATACTCACATTAGCAATGAAGAAGGCGTTGTTTTCTTTAGCGAACTCCTTGTCCAACATTCCATATAGAGCCACAGTTACCAGGGCTGTCTCAATTATTTCTGGGTTTTGGAATATTTCCACCTAAAATCAAATACGAGTTTGTAGTGCTAAAACACTTCATACTTAAAGTTCCATTCGCTTCTGCAGAAGTGTGCGGAGTATAACGTGCGATATGGAACTTCGTTCCAATAAACAACATAATCAGCATACAAAATCCTCATTACAAGGAATCGGCCTAATTTCTGAGAGAGTGAGCCGTAATCAATGGTTGGCGGATGTCTGGCATTCAAACTCTAAATTCCAGGACACCCGTTTTCTCGTCATTGCGACAGCAAATCACTCGTTGAAATAAATGAAAAATCAAATAAAAAATCAAGACAGCGCTGTCAACAGTGATGTGAGGCCGGTTTCATAAACATGTGTGCACATAATGCCCGATTTCTGAAGAATTCTTAAACGGAGTTTAAACTCTCAATAGCTATTGATTCGACAAAATTACCTATTTAAGCGAATTCCTTTGTTATGCTCGGTTTTTTTGAGGTCCTCGGTTATACCCTCGATAGTAATTCACTCGACTTTTAAGCTAAATTCTTCCTTAACGAAGTGTTCAGAAAAACGATATCGAACCAATAATCACTCAATCTGCCTAGCCTTTTCCCAACTATGTTGGGGTCGGCTTCCAGTCTAACCGGATGCAGCTGAATACCATTATTTTACATGGAGCGACTGCCTATCTGATCTCCACAACCCATTAACTGGGTAATACGATATCCCTTGGTAAGACTGATTGTCAGACTTTCGGGCTTCTGACGACCCGTAACGACTGTCAAAGATCCACGAATGACAGCCGGGACCAACGGCTTAACGTGCTTTCCGAGGCACGGAGGAGTCTCGGTATGTAAAGATGGTTACCCATCCACGGACCAACCCCGGCAAGCGTAGCTTAACCTGATGGATCGACCCGTGCGGCTGTTATTACTTAGCTACGAGCTCTTCCAATAATCACTATCGAATGGATAAAGTCCGTTTAAAAACCTCAGAAACCGGGCATTCAGGGCCGGGGATTTCGGGCGGGTGGAGTTTAGTTGTAGTTTGGTGTAAATGTGTGCGTGTGAGCGTGTATACAGAGAGCGAGGTGTAGTTTTGCGCATGCTTCACTTTATTGTTCGCAGCGCTATGTCTGGGTTCTTTATTTGGTCTGAGATATAGATAGAGATATTACTCTTCAATATGTACACCATATGAATTACAGATATAAATGTAGAAATTATACATAGAATGACACAATGGGCGGTCTTATCGCTAAAAGTGATCTTCAAAACAACAACGCAATAACTTGCCCTGCAGTGGGACAGCCCACTGCAGGGCAAAGGCCTCTTCTCATATAGAGAAGACACGATCATTGATCACCACGCTTGCTCAAGACAGATTGGCGATTTCAGACTTACATTAACTTTAAGTCCAGCACCCTAATTGCGTAACACATTATCAATCGGAATTTGAATCAATTTGAAACAAATTGCTAATCCATTGCTTCATATGTTCGAAAAATTTGTCTGCTCGACAACGTAAATAACGCAATGAATATTGTTGAAATGTCAAAATGAAACCAACTCCGATTGATAATAAATAAATAAACCATTTATTTTCAGGTAACAAAGACCCACAGATACATACCTTAGCCTAAGTATACAGAATAATATAGTACTCGTAACAATTTTTTAGTAAATAAAACTTAATAACTATGTTAGGGTTTACTAATATTTGCCATAATTTAAAAGGCTATAATTTTATATGCCATACTTTCATTTGCCATAATTTCATTAGACATCATAATGCTTCAATCATGAAATGACATAAAATCATTTTCACTAATTTCATTGGTCATAATCGATCAAGTGTCATAATAATTTTAATCCCTAAATTATTTACTATATTTTCCATTTTCAATAATCTCGTTTTCCATAACATTTATTCACCATAATATTAATTTGCCCATACTAGCACAACAATGCTAGTTCAGTACAAGCGCCTGCAATTTTGATGTTATGGTTATGTTAACCAACCCAAATGATTAACCAGCAACAGAGGTAATGGTCACTGTTCTAACCTAACCCAAATGATTCACCAACAATAGAGGGGATCTGACGCTCGGCGGCCGCTGCTTTAAATGTTTTCATACAAAACGGCAATTTCATAGGTAAAGACCTATTATAAACTAATGATTCTAACACATTTTATTATGGCAACTTATTTTATGGCAAATAAAAGTTATGACTAATAAGTTGATATGACAAGCGTTATTAGTATAAATGATAATAGTGCAAGTAAATATTATGACGGGGGACGATTATGGAAAACAATAATAGTAAGTATAAATGATTTTATGGAAAACAACACAGCCTATGTTAGTATCACTTAGTAGCACTAAGTCTGTACGTTCCGGTGGCACTAGTCCGCGAAAGCGGCGGAAAAAAGTTTTCTTCCATCACCAGGTGCAGGTAGCATGTTGGTATGCGCACCACAAACGCCTTTAAGGTTACAAAACAATAATGTGTTACGCAATTAGGTTGCAGGTTCCCTCACAATGTTTTCCTTCACTGATGTCAGTAAAGTCTAAGATAAACTCAGAAAGTACATCTGAATTGAAAAAGTCACATTGATACTTGCCCGGATTTGCCTCGTGTACGGCGAGGCCTTAACCACTGGGTCAGTTACGAAATTTGCGTATTCGTAATAATTGTCGTAATTGAATGACAATAATTATGATTACATCCAATACTATTAAATGAGCAATATTTGTAATCACCACGATTTAGATGAAAATTGCAATATAGGGGTTTACGGGTGCGGAAAATCGTTCTAGCTAGGTCTCATATCTGTGAAAATTCGTTTTCTCTATATTTTACTATTTATAAAATTTCATAAAAGATTAAAGGATGTCAGTAAACACAACATACCTCTAACTCGTTGAACATCATCTGCATTAATGGAGTTACGGTCTTTAGTTGTGGTGTATCCAATGCACAGTTTAGTATTGTCAAACATTTGGTGAGGGTTGCTGCATCCGAAAGCTTCTCTTTTATTGTCTGTAAAAGAGTTTTAAAACATGCAGGTTGTATAATAACCAGATGTCAGAATAAACAGAGTATATTTACCTAAACTGCGAGGTTTATTTCTTTATTTCATAATACACATAATTTACATTTTTAAATATTTTTAGAAAAGCAAAATAAAAAAAAACATTTAAAAATATAAAAAAGTAGTAGCTCATCGGTATCGGGATCAGGGATGGATGTCTAGAAGTACCGCTTTCTGAGTCAAGTCCTTGATCCAGCTGCCTAACGAGAGCCTCGTCAGATGTTGGTCGAAGCTCTTGGCTATTATGCCATTGGCCGTCACGACTATCGGCACAATGACTGCTGTATCCTCGAGGTTAATAATTATTAGTACAATGGGTAAGAAGTTGTGCGTTATTTAAGTTACATCTTGTTTAATCTACTTTACTCTGGTTCATTGTGTAGTGTTAACAAGTAAGTTTTTGTATTGTACGTAAATATATTATTATTATATATTGATTTTATTAACTAGATATTTTACTTTTTATTTTTAAAATTACCCTTTTTATCGCAATCTATTCAAGTAAATATTCACAATAACCGGCTAACTTTTCAAGAATTTATTTTCCTATATGTAAAGAAAAGTACTTTAGTTTAACAGTTTTAGTACGGAACCCTAAAAAAACGTAATAAGATTCTTCAAATAATAATTTGTTACAAATGTTCAAAGTGCAATAAATAATTCGCAATTTCTTAAATACCGGGACTCATCATCATCGAGATGATTCTGTCAGAATGCTTGATTTTTTGTGAGAAGAATGCATGCATGCTGTGCTAAATAAATTATATTTTATGTTTAAGGACGCTGTTACAAATGGGTAGTCAAATCAATAATTTTTTACACAAAAGTATGTTTATTAAATAAAATGCTTTACATTCTTAAAATGTTTTTGGCCAAACTGTTGATAGATGTGCATGGTACGCCTCTGAACTATAAATATAATTTTAGATAGGTACAGTTTCTCAATAAATGTACCGGAGTGCAAATTTTTACTTAGGTACATTTATTGAGAAAATGTACCTATTTAAAATTATATTTATAGTTCAGAATCGTACCATGCACATCTATCAATAATTTGGCCAAAAAACATTTTAAGAATGCAAAGCAGTTTATTTAATAAACATACTTTTGTGTAAAAAAGTAATGATTTGACTACCTATTTGTAACAGCGTCCTTAAATAGTGTAATTGGTTTCGGCCGTTCTATTTAAAATAAATAAATAATCATGTAGCTTTTGCTAGCGGCTTCGCCGGCGTACATGTCGGAAAATAACCCACGGGAATGTACTACCGGGAATACCTTCCTTATTCCTTGTCTACATTATAAAGGGAACATCTGTGCAAAATTTCAGCTATCTTGGTCCAAGGGTTTGGGCTGGGCGTTGATGAGTTAGTCAAACAGTCAGTCGGTCAGGACTTCTCTTTTTATTTATATAGATTTCAGGATTTTAGGGGAGATATTGTCCACTCTATGTTACTTACTTCCTCGAAGGTAAAGTATAACCTACACCACCCGGTATACTTTACCTATTCTGACCTCTGATAATAACAATGTATGTAGGTGAGTTTTCCTTCTCGGCGTTTCTACTTACATCAGTTTTACTAATAAAATCCTTTTGTTAATCGCCTTTCATTGATATTTTCAATGTGGCCACTATGGTGAAACTAACTGTTTTTAAAATAAAATAAATAAATAAAATAAATTTATTTCAGGTTGGAACCCATATCATACAACATCTTTAAATTATACAAAAATCAATGCACACAACAATAAACACAAACGAATAAATATAACATGAACACACAAATTGGATATATCAAATTCATAATCAATCAAAATTAACTTATAGCTACTCTCCTACGAGCGATACTATACAGGATGGCCGGAACATTGACGTCCAAAAATAAAATTTAGGTCCCTCGTATTGTGGGGTATCCGTATCACCCCCATGTATGTTCAGTGACTTTTCATAGTTCTCGAGTTATGATTTTTTTCTGATTTTTTGAGTATTTTCGACCTGACCAATTTAAAAAAAAATGTAAAAAAAAATTAAATCTAAAAATTTTAAAAATAATCTTTAAAAAAGTAGTAAAGTAAAGTAGAAATGTAGTTTTTTTGCAATTGAATCTTTATGAATAGTACTTTTATATGCATATGCATAAAATAATCATCAAAAGTGAAAAATTTACGTTCGGTAAATTAGGACTTAAATTTTCAACTTTAAATAAAAAATGTAAACGGGTGACCTCTTGGTTCCTAAGTACGTCTCAACACTGCGCCAAAATCTCAGTTTTCATAATCATTAAAAAAAAGTAGTCAGGTCGAAAATTCTCAAAAAAATCAGAAAAATATCATAACTCGAAAACTATGAAAAGTCGCGGAACATACATGGGGGTGATTCGGATACCCCACGATACGAGGGACCTAAATTTTATTTTTGGACGTCAATGTTCCGGCCACCCTGTATGTAACGTGCCTGTCACAGCAGTGTCGCACATAAGGGCAGTCCAACTTATTTGGTATCATAACCAGAACGGAATTGGAGCTGGCTCGCACTCTGCGCACAAGAGACGCACCGCGCTTCCGCATGGTCGCATGAAAACAGTCCGTATGCGCCCATGCGAACATACCTGAAGCGCTGCAGTAGCGAGGCAGACCTAAAACCGCTCTGAAAGCGTTGTTAAATTGAATGCGGAGGGTGTTGTAGCTTTTCTGTGTGTAATTAGCCCACAGGCTGCAGGTGTACATGGACGTGCATAATCATTAAAAAAAAGTAGTCAGGTCGAAAATTCTCAAAAAAATCAGAAAAATATCATAACTCGAAAACTATGAAAAGTCGCGGAACATACATGGGGGTGATTCGGATACCCCACGATACGAGGGACCTAAATTTTATTTTTGGACGTCAATGTTCCGGCCACCCTGTATGTAACGTGCCTGTCACAGCAGTGTCGCACATAAGGGCAGTCCAACTTATTTGGTATCATAACCAGAACGGAATTGGAGCTGGCTCGCACTCTGCGCACAAGAGACGCACCGCGCTTCCGCATGGTCGCATGAAAACAGTCCGTATGCGCCCATGCGAACATACCTGAAGCGCTGCAGTAGCGAGGCAGACCTAAAACCGCTCTGAAAGCGTTGTTAAATTGAATGCGGAGGGTGTTGTAGCTTTTCTGTGTGTAATTAGCCCACAGGCTGCAGGTGTACATGGACGTGCAATATGCTTGGAAAAGAGTTATTTTCACGCCATCCGAGCAATAAATTAATTAAACTTACCGGAACAGGTACCAGTGCAGGAGCAGGTGCTATTGGCTGTATGGACAACTCATCCAACTTCTTCTGAATGTCCTCCACCTAAATAAAACATAATTATTATTGTTACATTATTACATTAGCAATAGACTCGAGTTTTGCGTGAAAGAATTCGGCACCTGACAAGTTACTCTACAAAAATATATAAGTACTATTCAGAAAAAGCTCTTCTCAACTTCTCTGGTTTAGTATTATAAAAAAAAAAAAAAACTTTATTTCTGACTATTTAAATGTCCATATTTTGCTAGTATTATGTTTGCTACATAAAATTTGTTTCTTTCTTCACAATTAATTTATTTTGATGAGACAATTAACACGAATTTACACCCACCCTCCACAAACGTCACGTAAGGGCGCAATTAAGGCCAGGTTATTCGGGCCTGTAGGCCTTTGAAACGCTACCTCCGCCTCCCCCAAATGCAGCGCGACGTGTTTATTTACGACGCGCCGCCGACGATTTCACAGAAAATCCATGCCACAGTGTAAAATATTTGCAGTTGATCAACTTAATTAGTTTTTCTTAGGTCGATTTTTTTCCTTATGTTTACTTTTTATGGTGTCTACGGTGGAGTAAACTAAGATTATTACATAAAATGTCGTTTTGTTTTCACATTATCAGATAACGATACCAACACGATTCGATAGCGATAGGTACAATTATTACCGGCCCCATGATATTGGTGAATATCGATGACCATCGCGACGCGACAAACAAGCACACTAATAAGTATCGACGTCTCGAAGTCGGCAGTGAAAGAATGCCCGCTGCTCTCACCCCGCACTGTCTTCGCTGGTAGATATCGTGCCGATATCGGTGTCAGTGTGTGAATTATTCCATTACTTCATTGGGCTGAGTAAGAAATGCATATAGCAGATAGTTACAGATTTAACCTTTAAATGATTATCATCGCGCTAAATCTTTGAGTTAAGGCTTAGCGGAAGGATGTCAATCATGACATAATAATAACATAAGAACGTCTATTTTAGTCAACTTTCATCAAAGCAAACCACAAAAGTTCGATTCTAAACTGTTGATATTTTTTTTCGATTCTTTTTTTTCATTTTGATATACTGTTATTTGATAGCTCGTAGAACGTACACAGAATACATGAAATTTATTCCTCTTATATCATCTATGTTTATAATATACATAAATATCAATGGTTAGCTGACAGTATTAATGAGAAATCCCGTGTGTACAATTCACTGTTATATTTTTTAGCGATAGCCGGGTTCATCAGGAACAATCTGTAAGAATCACTCAGTGTATCAGTGTTGTGCCATTAGGTATTATATGCTGTTAAGGCTGCGGGTTTCGACCTCGGACAAGCTGCTCCTTAAACGGACGACTGTCTGTATATTTAGGCTGCTGATACCACAACTACTAACGTACTGTACAGGAAAGTTTTTTATAATGTGTCTGTTGTTTTAGTATATTGTGAACGAAGTCGCGGGCAGAAGCTAGTTAGAGAAACACATGATTTTGCGGTACTAAGGTGAAGTTTCAAAATTGCAACGGTTTTTTAAATTGCAATTTTAATAGAAATTTAATTACTTTCGTTACAAAAAGAACTCTTGCAAAATTTCATGCTTCTAGATCCAGCGGTTTAGGCTGTGCATTGTCTGTCAGTGAATATAAGAATTTTATCAAGTAGACAAGCCGTGTGCCCGATGGTATTCCATCGACATAAATGGTGAATTTCCATACCAACTTTCATCCCCTATTTAACCCGTTTAGTAACTGAATAAAAAAAACAATAATATTTTTATTAAGTATGGGCTAAAAATGGTCGTACTATATTGCTTATGCTGTAACCATATTCCTTTGTTTTTGATGTTGACCACTGCTCATGAAGATCAGTAAATATCGACAACTACATATGAAGGAAGAATTGCCGTACTTTATTATCAAGGGACGTACCTACTGCTACACCTATAATTTATCGAATCTAATTATAAGGGCAAATTTTTAAATCGCCAGATAAGTTTTATTTATGTTATTTATTGTTATTATTGTTTTTTATTTATTGTTATTTAGTTTTACCGACAACCGGACACATTGTATTTATATTATGTGTGATTATTGTAAAGAAAGAAAGAAAGAAAGAAAAATATTTTATTTGGGACACGCACAGGAAATACAGTTAAAAAAGAGCATATAAAAGTAACAAAATAAACATTAAAAAGCAAAAAAAACAAAAAAAAGAAATCAGAATAAAAAAAAAAGAGACCTGTGCGAGGCCAAAAAGGCTCCCATCTCAGCATAAAGCTGCGATATTTAAAAAATAAATACCGCAACGCTTCTTTCTTTCTTTCTTTATTTGATTTTTTTTGAACAACTGCAGGGAGAGCGAATTTTTAAAAATTTTGACACAGGTCCAACCTTGATGAAGTCCCGCAGGACTCTGAGCGCGAGCCGATTTAGCCCGATTTACTATTTTTGTGTTTATTTAGAAAAAATGTATTACACTTGAAAATCCAACCGTAGAATTCCCTCTGAAATACTATTACCTCATGGTACATGCAATTTTCATATAATTTTGTGCTATAACTAGGAAATGAAACAAAAAATAGTTTTGAAATCGACCCCATTTCGGATTTTTTCTTGATCGAGCAAATTACAATTTATCGTGTTTTGAACCGTAGATTTACCTAAAGCAAGGATGTATCTATGACATATATTTTTTTCAGGATCTAAATACCCTAATTTGACTATTTAAAATTGATTCTAAAAACAGGAATATTCAAATAGTGTGCCCTTAAATTATTGTTACCTTAGCTTTACATTCCGCCGCTAGAGCATAGTTTTGATCTCTGACAGCTTCCTCTTGTGCGTCAATGGCGACGTTCAGTGACACGCGTAGTCGGGCCCTCTGCGAAATAATAACACAACTGTTTAATTGAAATATTAAATTTTAGTCAAACCCGTCATGTTTTCTCTGCATCTCTTGCACAACCGACGGTCACCACCCCAGTAAAAAGGAGAATAAAACAAAAAAAAAACCGGCGAAGTGCGTGTCGGACCACGCACAATGAAGGGTTCCGTAGTTGGGATGAATTTATCTTAAGAACAAACTTAACATTGTAGTTGAAAAACATGTTCTCCCATACATTCCAACTGTAAATGTAAGTTTGTACTCACAATATTGATAGATTTACCATGTTATTTTAAGACCACAGACTTCTTATAGGTTTTCCTGTAATCTACAGGTAAAGATCCATTTTCTGTATTTTTTTCAAAATTTTAGGCTCAGTAGTTTCGGAGATATGGGGGGGTAATGGTCATTTTTCGTCTATTTTCTTAAATAACTTTAAAACAATTTATTTTAAAATTATAAAAAAAAAAAAAATATGAGACCCTCATAGTAAGCCTTTTCATTTGATATGCCATATGGTGTAGTTTGCAAAACTTTTTTTTTTAATTTTCTTATTTGCCCCCCAAAAGTGACCTCTATATTCAAATTTAATTTATTTACTTTACTCGTCCGTGTTTGGGTCACAGAAATTCATATGTGTACCAAATTTCAACTTAATCGGTCCATTAGATTCGGAGCAAACTGGCTGTGACAGACGGACAGACAGACACACGAGTGATCCTATAAGGGTTCCGTTTTTTTCTTTTGAGGTACGGAACCCTAAAAATCAAATTGGTCAAGCCGTTTTTGAGTTTTAGCGAGACTAACGGACAGATATTGATTTTCATTAGCAAAATAATACACATAAACCGATCTGTATAAATTCTGGTTGTTCGTCACCAGAATTTAGACGCGGTTATACATTAAAACAAAATGCAACCTTTTTATAACTAGGACTTCCTATCCGTGTGCCAAAGGAGAATGGGCATTTTGGTACTCGCTCCAATAGCAATCATTGTGGTGTCATTGGATAGGTCTTTTAATCAGGAAAAATATTTACTATGGCGACATGTCCCAAATCCTTGTCTGAAAACCACGGCAAACCCCCAAAAGTTCCAGTTTTAGTTAACATCATAATTGCAAGTACGATAATATTACATACCTATCATGGTTGAAATACGAAAAAAACAATGTAAAACAACATTATTTAAAACGAGAAATGTATTGTGTTACTCATAGACCATAGAAATATAAAAAACAGGAGAAGTGGCATGCGGGCGTGCCTGTGTCCACGCGTTATGCGCACGCTGTGCCTTTACTCGCCAAATGGCCGTCTCCGCGAACTAGTACGCTTTCGACCATGGTCACGATAAATTATAAAAATGCCGTGTTGTTCAGTGGTTTCCTGCAAAAACCGAAGTGATATTAAAAACTTCGTATCTCACGGGATCACTTACCATATGTAAGTAAAAGTATTTTACTGTATTTATCTTTAAAATCATAAAAAACAACAAATCGTAAAATATTTCTTGCTTTTACTACGTTATTTTTGTTTTCAAATATCGCAGCGGCTGTACTATTTTTGCAGCAAATACATTGCTACTTAACCACTACCTTAAGTATGTCGCTAAGCGACTGGACAAGCAATGTAAAAATAACAAAACGATACTTTATTTACGCGGAGCGTCGCATAGTACAGCCGCTGTGTCTTGCGGCGAGATAGTGATGAGGTTAAGATCCACTAAAGTAGGCTATCGATAATAATGTCGATTGCCCAACGAATATTATATTGCTATTATAGTTTATTTTTCAATTTGTCAACCGTTTTAGCCCGGTTGGAACACTTTAAAAGATGACGTTTAAGTACGGTTGGGAAACCTTTGAGAATGTAAAATAATCTTTTTTACTGTTTTTGATTATTTTACAGCGTACCTAGTAGAGAAATGCATAACCAACGGTCGTAAAGTAAGTTTATTAATGTTTAGGTGGAGTGTTGCATGTGACTAAAAGAGTGATGAATATAGATGTTGATGGATGGAGAGGCAGAGGAAGGCCAAAGAAAAGATGGATGGATTGTGTGAGGAATGATATGAAAGAGAAGGGAGTGAATGATAGCGTGACGGTTGACAGGGGAGAATGGAAGAAGAAAACGTGTTGCGCCGACCCCAAGTAATATGGGATAAGGGCAGGAAGATGATGATGTTTTTGGGTTTAAATTATCGCATCTTCGTGCTATTTCCTTACTTTTTTTTGGTTTTGGTATTTTACTTCCGCTAAAGTCTTTAACTATGCACCACAAGATTCAAATGCGTTGTAGTAATCGGTATGGTTCAGATAAAATATTAGTGATTTTAGCTTAAAATAAGTCAACATATTCATGCCATTTATTTGTTATGCATGAGTATGGTATGTGTTTGTTTTCATATATTTAACTATTTCTTAACTAAGGGTTTTTTTTTAACAACAAAAGCCTATTCGCCTGTTGCCTGCTACCTGCTTACTCATCGTGAGGTTAAGAAGTATAGACCACGCCTTAGGTATGTGAGCGGTGGGATGGAGGAGCAAGGGCGCATTACTCAGTACGTGCGTTGCGAACCGCCGCCTCACCCCTGTCTCAGCGGCCAACTAGTTCCTAGACTATAGACTATAGCTTAAGATACTTATTATGTAAATGATAAATAAGTTCATAAAGTACGTTTTTAGCTTCCCAAAAGATACAAATACAAAATAAGAATGGATTGATGCCACAGTAAGGCCACTTAACTGGTTCCCAACAAAATATAGCACCATATGCTCAATTCACTTTAAGGCAGAAATGTTCCAGCCTCTAAAGAAAACTCGCAGGCTTTTTGAATGGGCAATCCCAAAATTAAGAGTACGTCAAGTACTGAACAAATACCTCCACTTTACAGGTCAGTGAGTAAACACATCATAACAGGGTTCAACAATTCCTATGGTTTCACAGCCTAAACCAACTTAACCGGATTGTTTTAATTTATTGATTCGTGTTTTTTTTTTTAATATACATTTTTTTTAAATTTAAAATGTATAATACTTTCTGGACATATCATTTTTTATTTTATTTTCAGGACCCCAAATTTTTCTTGTACAGTAATAAATGGAAGTATCGATAACTTTCCGATTTAGTCAATCACTAGCGTATATGTAAAATAAATTGCTTTTTGCACAACACAATAATAGCGCCAGATGTTTTTGTGTGAGTAAGTTGTACGGTGCATGGTAAATGCACGCTGTGTGTGACGAGTTAAGGTTTATAATTGATTGTGTAGTATGTTCTGATTTATGAATTGCAAGTGTGTGCGCGACTTTGTATCTATTGCTTTTATTGAACTACATGTGTAGTAGTGGTGCGGTGGTGGGGCCTACCTAGCGACATCGGGTTCTGATACATTTTCAACTACCGGGCATATCTCCTTCTTTCATATATCTATGTCATAGACTCATAAAAAAAGGAGGACTCCGCGCCACGCATATCGAAAGTGAAGCACAGTAAGTATGCCAGGACCGTTTGTACAAACACGCCTCGCGCACACATTTACATCATGCCAACCGGACGCCATTACGTGACACAAGCGACGGCGTCTTTGCAGGTACTCATATCACGCACACATAGATCGGTACGGTGCTTCACTTTCGATATGCGTGGCGCGGAGTCCTTCTTTTTTTATACGTCTATTGTGTTACTATTCATGCATTATATCGTGATATGATATGATAATGGTGAAGACTTTTGAAAATATGTTTTTTTACATAAAAAAGTAGTATTATCTTTAACATTTCTGTTTTTTGTTACAACGGTGACTATAGACCTCGGGGATAGGGAACCAGCCGCGGGGTGGGGTAGGTGGTGCGCTGTGCCAGTGGACAGCCTTTTGTGCCGCGACATTCACTAGTCGTTGTATCGTTCTGTGCGTGAAACGACGTTCCGCAGCTGTTTATTCTACCTAGTACTTATACCGTTTTCTTCACTGACCCCGGCGCCCCTTTTGGACATTGTTACCCGCTACAAATGTTTATCTTGGCTAGGGTTGTGGACTATTGTAGTGCTTATCGATCTAGAACATCGTTATGGAAGAAAATCGCAACTGTGTGATGTGTCGGCGAGGCCTACATCATGCTAGATACCAACAGCATGTTTTAACTGATGATCTTACAAGAATGCACCCCGAGTTTGTGGCTTATATACGAGAACATGCCGTTTTGGAGGTTAGTACATACTTCATTAAACTATTTCGAACTTCACCAGCTTCAGTTTTTCTTTTTAGAAGCGGTTTGTTTATATTATTATTGTCTGTTATATTTTTATACCTGAGCCATTACAAACGTGCGAATTGAGCCCTAAATCATTTTAATCGGACCTCTTGCTCGCACTTACAGGTCTTATTGAACTACTCTAGTGTTGTGTGTAAAAGTGCGTTTCCGACCGAGCTGCAAACTACCAGCTGCACGTGTTTATTTTCTATGTAGCGCGGCTGTATGGTCCGTAGCTAAGGGTGTTCGCTTCATACAAAAAAAAAAAAACACGTGCAGTACTAGCTACCTGCTTCCGAGCGGCATCCCTTTATATCAGTAATGACTTGTGCAGCTTTCTCACAATCCTTTAATCCTTTTATGACTCAGTTCGCACGTTTATAGTTCTTCTTATTAAAAGACTTCTCTGACCACCTATTGTGTGTTTGCTATTGTTATCTATTCACTAAGCCGTCACATCGGCTATACATAAGATATATTTTTACTTGCATTACTTAAAATATGAAAACAATACAAGTATGCCATGACTTTAGACCTAAATACCTACATACCGCATTGTTTTAAATGTTTTCATAAAAATACAACATAACATCAGCAAGATCGTATTCTACCATTTTCAGGTAGAGTTCGACAACACACGACGTGTGTGACACCGATGTTGGCAGAGAATTGACAACGTTGTAGGAAGACCACCTGTCATACCAGAAGTAGAACAGAATGTACGAGAGCTTCAGGTTCCAGACTACACTCGAGCTCCAAACACTCCAGGGCATTGTATCTTTAACACTTGCCAAAACGCAACCCGCCATCGAATACCAGAGACGATCAAGATTCACATTTTCTGTGAATATAAGTTATATATTCCTGACGGTGCTAGAGTATGTGGACAACACCTTGAGAGCAATGCTTGGGAAGAGCTGCCTCAATTCTGCAATGTCACACATAACTTCAATGCGCAACAGTTTAGGGACGTTTGTGACATGTTGAGAATGGCTTTAAATCGTAGACCTAGGCTAGATTTCAACACAAGAGGTGCTTTAAGCAACGAGGATATGTACTTTTGGACAGGACGCAAATGCGAACAGTTTGATTCCATATTAGAACAAACACCCTCACTAAGTGGGAGGTGCAAGGAGCCTCGAACTGCGTTAGGCATATATCTGACGAAACTACGTACCGGAGACTCAGATGAAAGACTAGCGACGTTATTTAATATGTCACGAAGAAAGCTGGAACGTTTACTAACTATTGTGCGCGAATGCCTCATGAATGAATATGTAATATTACACTTGGGAGTGGACCATATGAATAGAAACGACGTTTTAGAAAAGAACCTCACTATACCAAGAGGGTTATTTGGCAATGAAGAAAACAATAAAGCTATCGTTATATGCGATGGGACTTATATATATATATCAATAAAAGATCGAACTTTTTGTTCCAGCGTCTATCTTATAGCCTGCATAAGTTCCAGAACTTGCTGAAGCCGTTTTTAATTGTGTGTTCCAATGGCTATATAATCGATGTTTTGGGACCATACGCTGCCACTAAGACTGATGCGAACATCATGAGTGATATAATGAATGATGGAGAAAACCCATTGCATTGCTTTCTTCAACCGAACGATGTCTTCATATTAGATCGCGGCTTCCGGGACAGTTTAGATGCTATCGAAGCATGGGGATATGAATCCTACGTTCCACCATCTAAAGACAGATGGGAGACACAGCTAACTACTGAGCAAGGTAATGAAGCTCGATCAGTTACACTATGCCGGTGGGTAGTGGAAGTGGTGAACGGGAGGTTCAAACGAGATTTCAGGCTTTTGCGGCAAAAATATTTTAATAAAACACTACCAAAAATGTTCATTGATTTTAAAATCGCCGCAGCTATGTTTAATAACTTCCACATACCCATCGATGACAACATTCACGCAGAGGCCTTCCTAAACATAATCAGGGAGAAAATTGATTCCCCGAATCTACTTTATGATTATGTTGAAAGAAAACATTTGAATCACCGAAGAGCGGATTTTCAAAGAATAGATAGTCACGAAATACAGAACTTCCCACTACTGACGGAAGAACAGATTATTTTACTTTCATTGGGCACCTATCAACTGAAGCTAGCCCGATCCTACTGCAGCGAGCATTTATCAAATGGACTATACATTCTACAAGTATATAGAGAAAGCGCACTCCAAGATTTAAATGAATATGGTATAAACGAAGATGCTTGGCTTTTACGCGGACGCATACAGTCGCGTCACGTACGGTCAAGAACTTATTATTGTTATGTATTAGTAAAAAACAATGTTAATGAAAACGAAACCAATATCCATAACATTTTATGCAATTATTACTGCACGTGTTTGACCGGACGACGAACAATCGGCACTTGTGCTCATATAGTTTCAATCGTGTGGTATCTAGGATATGCCAGACATGTAGGCTTCACTGCTCCTGCAGCGTTCCTCAACGATGTCATTATTGTTGATAATAATGTTTAAAAAAATAAATAACGTTTCTTACTTTTTCTATTTTTTTTTTTTATTCCTGAGTGTTTATTCATTTTAGTGTCTATTAATCAACAAACACAGGATTCTATAGAAGATAATTATATAATATCACCATTATCTTAACAAAATGAAACAAAAACAAAAAAAAAAAAAAAAAAAACTTAACACAAAATAACTCCGTTCCGACAGCAAATGGAGACAAGCGACTCGGTTATCATTAATCCTTGTAAAAAGACCTTTCCAATGATATATATATTATGGCTATTGGACCGAGTACCAGGCTTCATATATTTTTGCCCATGATCCTTTCACCCAAATCCGTTCAGCCGTTTTAGCGTGAAAGCGTAACAAACTCACCTTTCGCATTTTTAATTTTAATTAGGATTAGTATATAAATAGATATCAGATAAGAAATTGGGCTTATGGTGTACCTTTAACTTAGACTCAGTACATTCAAATAGCGGCACCGGCGGCGGCGGCGGCTGGTCAGGCTCAGGCGGGTCGCGCAGGGACTGGATGACGCCGTTGATCACTTCCATGCGACTCGACACCTCGGGCACGACTATTTCTAGAGCCGACACGAAGACACGAATCACGTCGGCGTTTAGGAGGCCGTAGTCACCTGGTGGATATATTAAAAGTATATTTTGGTTATTTATACGCAAACAAAATTCAGAGTAGTCCGATTTGAACAATTCCTGTTTAATACCCTCCCGGGGTGTATCTCGAAATATGTGGCTAATAAACTGGCTATATTAACGTTGCGTGGCGTGACGTATTCATAGTTTGTTTCCGGCCTTATTTGGTGTTACAGGCGCTATTCGCAGAAGTCTTATGTACGGCTTTTAGCTGCGTTTTTTTTTTTTATTCAACAGCCTGTTTGGTAACTAACATACATATCGTAAACGTAGCTTACCACTTACCCGTAAGAAGATCAGTAATCACTGCTTGCAGAGCCTCTCTCTCGGCGGGGTCTGACGCGTCGTACACTCGCAGCATAGTGCCCAGCTCGTGCAGTACATACTGACGGGTACTGCCGCCTATAGTACAGTATCACTACAGTAATACTCACCAGTAAGAACATCAGTGACAAGCGCGTGTAACGAGCTCATCCCGGCGGGGTCTGACGCGTCGTACACTCGCAGCATAGTGCCCAGCTCGTGCAGTACATACTGACGGGTACTGCCGCCTATAGTACAGTATCACTACAGTAATACTCACCAGTAAGAACATCAGTGACAAGCGCGTGTAACGAGCTCATCCCGGCGGGGTCTGACGCGTCGTACACTCGCAGCATAGTGCCCAGCTCGTGCAGTACATACTGACGGGTACTGCCGCCTATAGTACAGTATCACTACAGTAATACTCACCAGTAAGAACATCAGTGACAAGCGCGTGTAACGAGCTCCTCCCGGCGGGGTCAGACGCGTCGTACACTCGCAGCATAGTGCCCAGCTCGTGCAGTACATACTGTCGGGTACTGAAGCCTGCTGGGTCTTCAGTCTCTGATGGACAAGGGGATTCCACAATGCTGTTGAGAGAAAAAAATATTAATATTTTTGACAAAAAAGGGGGCACTTATTAAGTTTTTAACACCTTAAACACTAATAATAAAAAAGCTGTTTTTTGTTTGTTTGAACGCGCTAATCTCTGGAACTACGGGTTGGATTTAAAAAAATCTTTTTGCATTTGATAGCCCAATTCTTGAGGAAGGCTATTTAACATCACGCTATGACCTTTAGGAGCCGTGCAAAAAGAAAAAAGTCAGAAAGAACGCTAAGCGAAAACGAAGAAATAGCGCGGGCAGGCGATGCGATGCGACGGGGTTACGGGGACAAGAAATTTCACAGAACTATAAAGCCAAACTCACGCTCTAATATATCCGGTAAGCACAACCAAGTCCGGTAAAATAGTCTCCAACGTATCATCATCGTCGATCTTCTGCAAATGCTCCGCTAGATGGCGCCAGTACCACGCGGTCTCCTTGTTCAGCTTCTCAGCGGGTATGAGGCGCAGGGTCCTGTCGGTGGGCAGCCATTCTAGCAGCTCGGATATTGGGAGGCGTCTGAAAGAGAAAGGATAAACTTTTATCATTCAATAGAATAGATATAAAACTTTAGGGTTCCGTACCTCAAATGGAAAAAACGGAAACCTTATAGGATCAGTCGCGTATCTGTCTGCCACAGTATTTTTTTCTGAATCTAATGTACTGATTAACTTGAACGTTGGTACACCTAGGAATTTCTGTGACCCAAACAGGTAAATAAATGAATTTTGAATATGGGGGTCACTTTTAGGAGAAAAATTAGAAAATTAAAAAAGAAGTTTAGCAAACTGTACCATGTACACATCAAAAATGAAAGGGCATGCATGAGGATTTCAAATATATTTTTTTAATAATTTTAAAATAAATAGTTTTAAAGTTATCTTAATCCAACAGAAAGCATAATAATGTAGAAAATATTATTTTACAAACTCACTTAAACAGCGACTCCAGCAGTTTCCCGGCAACGTACTGCGAGTCCTTAGCATCTTGCGCGTTGTCCAATCGTATGGCCTTCAGTAGGTCCACGATATTACCCTGAAGCGTGCTCAGCCAACCAGGAATCAGGATTTCTTCGACCACGCGCCGGACGCGGAGACTACGCTCTGTAAGACCGACCTGGGGATTCAAAATAAATGAAACCGATGATTACTTTTTATTTATTTAACAGTCGTACAGGTCGATCCATCAGGTTAAGCTGCGCTTGTCGGGGTTGGTCCGTGGATGGGAGACCATCCTTACATATCGAGACTCCTCCGTGCCTCGGAAAGGACGTTAAGCCCCCCGGCTGTCATTCGTGGATCTTTGACAGTCATTACGGGTTGTCAGAAGCCCGAAAGTCTGACAACCAGTCTTACCAAGGGGTAACGTATTACCCAGTAATTGGGTTGTGGAGGTCAGACAGGCAGTCGCTCCATATAAAATACTGGTATTCAGCTGCATCCGGTTAGACTGGAAGCTGACCCCAATATAGTATGGAAAAGGCTAGGCAGATTGATTGATTACTTTTTATTTATTTACAAGTTATCTAACGACCGGTAATCAGTTTCGTTGTTTAGAGCTGGCTAGGTAGACAATGATTCGAAGAAAAAACTGCAATCTATTAGGTTGGGGAAAAAGTCTTTTCGCATTATAGTATGTATGAACTTAAAATAAAATCTCTTTGGCTATACTATTTGTATCTGGCTGGTTTTGGTATCATTAAAAGTTTAAATTTTAAAGAACATAATTCCAAATTCAAATTAGGAAAATGTGTGATAATCATTTGTTTTTCGTACTGTCAAGATGAGTGAATCTAATGAAGAAATTCGATACATTTTAAAATTTTACTACAAAAAAGGTAAAAATGCAACGCAAGCCGCGAAAAAAATTTGCGATGTTTATGAACCCAGTGCAGTGTCTGTGAGAGTAGCACAAATTTGGTTTAAGCGTTTTCAATCCGGAAATTTTGATGTCAAAGATGCACGTCGCTCTGGTCGCCCTATTACGGATAAAATGGATGCCATTTGTGAAAAAGTGGAGCAAGATCGGCATATCAGTAGTTACGACGTAGCTGAAGAACTGGGAATGGACCACAAAACAGTTTTGGCGCATTTGAAAAAAACTGGGTAAACAAATAAGCTCGATATTTGGGTACCTCACGAGCTCACTGAAAGAAACCTAATGAACCGTGTACTCATTTGTGATTCTTTATTACGACGTAATGAAACCGAACCATTTTTGAAGAAGCTGATAACTGGTGATGAAAAGTGGATCACGTACGACAAGAACGTGCGAAAAAAGTCGTAGTCAAAGGCCGGTCAGGCTTCACAGACTGTGGCGAAACCCGGGTTAACTCGCAACAAGGTGATGCTGTGTGTGTGGTGGTGGGATTGGAAGGGCATTATTCATTATGAGCTGTTACCACCAGGCAAGACCATCGATTCTGAACTCTACTGCGAACAACTGATGAGATTAAAGCAAGAAGTTGAGAGAAAGCGGCCGAAATTAATCAACAGAAGGGGTGTGGTTTTTCATCATGATAACGCTAGACCTCACACATCTTTAGCCACTCAGCAAAAATTAAGAGAGTTTGGCTGGGAGGTGTTAATGCATCCGCCGTATAGTCCTGACCTTGCACCTTCAGATTTCCACCTGTTTCGGTCTCTTCAGAATTCTTTAGGCAGTGTCAGGTTAACATCACGAGAGGACTGCCAAAACCATTTGTCGCAGTATTTTGATCAGAAGTCCCTAAATTTCTATAGCAATGGGATCATGTCCCTACCTACAAGATGGCAAAAAGTTATCGAACAAAATGGTACCTACATACTTTAGATAAATGTAAATAATTTATATTAAAAAATGTTTTGAATTTTCTTAAAAAATGCGAAGAAACTTTTTCCCCAACCTATTATATAGCTTTAAAACACAGATATTATGTCAATGGCCTTGAGTGATTAGCTTGAGTGTTCTGTGTTGAGATCACACAACGCGTCGTACGTCCAGCCAGTAATAGGACCGCTCATCGAGGAGCGCTGTCCCAAATTAGACGCATTATTAATTTATTATCCCTAAACCAAAAGGTATTATAATAAAACACGTATACTAAAAGATAAATAATGAAGTATTCTTTAAAATTGTGAAGGTTTCATAAAAATACGCTTGATAGTTTTTGCGTGATTCTCAGTTTTTTGTCCGCGTTAGATATAACTTTACAAATTAATTACACTATAGTAGTATATAATAGGGGTTAAAGTATGAAATTGCCGTTTATTGTATTAGGAACCTCGAATTGACATAGAACCTTCATGGTTTGAGATTTTTGAGTGAAACTTTTTTCACATGGTACCAATGAAGTTCTTCTTTTAAAAAATGTGCAACATTCGATTATCGACTTTCAGTTTTTTTTTTATTCAGCTCTTGTCTAAGGACAAGAAAGATGGATACTTCGAAAATTCGAGTTATTTTTGAATACGAGTTCCGACGCGGAACTAACGCGGCAGAAACAGCTCGCAATATCAATGTTGCGTTTGGAGAGGGGACTGCTAATGAACGCACCGTGCAATTTTGGTTTAAACGCTTTCGTGATGGAAACTTTGATTTGAAGAACGAACCACGTGGAAGACCGCCCACACAGGTGAATAACAATGAATTGAAAGAGATGGTAGAAGCCGATCCGAGCCAAACTACCCAGAAATTCATTCAGGATCAGGATTCAACGTTACCTTACCAACAATATTGATTCATTTGCGTCAAATCAATAAAATAAAAAAATATGAAAAATGGATGCCTCATGATTTGACTGATCAGCAGAAAGAAACGCGTGTTGAAACTTGTGTTGCCTTGTTAAATCGATACAGAAATGAAGGAATATTGGATCGAATTGTGACCTGTGATGAAAAGTGGATTCTTTACGATAACCGTAAGCGAAAAAAGCAATGGCTGCTCCCAGGTCAAACGCCGCAACAGTGTCCTAAAGCAAAGCTTACCAATAAAAAGGTAATGGTAATTGTTTGGTGGTCTCAGCGTGGTGTTATTCACTATAGCTTTCTCCGATCTGGAAAAGCAATAACGGCAGATGTCTACTGTGCCGAACTCCGAACAATGATAGCAAAACTAGCAGTGAAACAGCCCCGACTTATGAATCGATCTTCACCATTATTGCTCCATGATAACGCGAGACCTCATACAGCACGAGAAACCGTTTTAACTCTACAGGAACTGCAATTAGAAACCATTCGTCACCCTCCGTATTCGCCAGACCTTGCTCCAACGGACTACAATTTTTTTCGTGATTTGGACAATTTTCTACGTGATAAAAAGTTTTCTTCTCAGGAGGCAGTACAAAATGCTTTCACACAGTTTGTCGAATCTAGATCACGAGAGTTGTATCGCAAAGGCTTATATGACCTGCCTATTAGATGGCAGCAATGTATAGATAATAATGGTAATTATTTTGATTAAATAAATATGTTAAATTAAAAAAAAAATACGAATTTCAATTTTTCAGTACAAATCGGCAATTTCATAATTTAACCCCTAATATAAACATAATCTAAAATATTCACATTAAGTGAATATATTATGTTAAATTAGAATATGTTGTTGTTGTTATGTTGTTGTGTTGTTTATTTATGTTATTATATTTAACATATAAAGGCATTACGTAGTCTTTATCAGAAGAGGTCATAATATTGCGTGGGTTTGCGGGCGAGGAGATGGTAAGTAAATGAAAGTCAATGATATTCTGAATGTAAACGACATTCTCCCAAGTACGTAAGCGCGTGCGCATATCCTTTACTTCACTGCACTGCCAGGGTAATCACCACCATTAGTAACATCACAATCTCAATAAACAATCCAACCGGCTTTTCTTTAAATCTACCTCAATTAGTCTTGAGCCCAAAACTGTCAACGAGAGGCCGCCAACTTAGTACTTGGGATTACGTCAAGTTGACAGCTGTCATGATCGTTCTAAAATCAACTGCGTCGTAAAACCTTTAGACGCGCCGTCACATATATTTTTTTCAAATCATTAACACTGCTCATTTAGACGTGATCTTCAGTTTATAATAATTAAAAATCAGTTATCGTCGCCTGACACTAGACAGAACTAATCAAGCCTACCAAATCCAGTGATATGTATAATAATGTAAAGCATAACCTTCCTTTTTCGGTGTCCTAATTAAAAAAAAATAAAAAATAAGTAATGCATGTTGGGCTTACCTGGAAGAATTTATACACTAGTCTATAATTATATTGGATGTATCTCATATCTTTGTATCATCAGTGTATTCAATTGTTTGTGAGCCAAATAAATAAAACAAAATAATAAATAAAAGCGATGGTCGTGCGAATTTGCGATCGTCGCGTCCATATATCAAATTTTTGTTCGGTGAATCTGAACGTGTTGTCACGCCGACAGTGGCCCGTGGTTCCGGTTTTCCGAACAAAATGACATGGACACGACGATCGCGTATACGCGCGACCATCGCTTTAAAATAGGATGCGAGTTACCACATTCGAATTTACACGATTTTTGCTTTGAATACTAAATAATACACACGAGCGGAGCCGGGGGTACAGCTAGCAATAAAATATGGTATCTTGAGCGTGAGTACTCTATGCCTAACTCTGAGCTGAGTAACATTGATGGTAGCGATGTACAGGACGACGGCGCGACACACTGCCTTGTTCACGTCTCACAGTCGCTCTAAAACTAAAGGCACATTGCTATGTATTGTCACCACTATGGCTATGAGAATAAAGGACAGTTTACCTTGAGCGTGAGCACTCTCTGCCTAACTCTGAGCTGGGTAACATTGATAGCAGCGATGTATAGGAAGGCGGCGCGACGCACTGCCTCATCCACGTCACACAGTCGCTCCAGCACGAAAGGAACGTTGCGGATGGATTTAGCGATTGACATCACTATGGCTCTGCAAATAAAGATCATTTTTATTACATTTGAATGCACAAGATCAATTGACCAACTCAGATTTGATTTGAGCTCTCCCGAAAGTTCAAAGAATTCAGATAGGGTTTTAACATGGTTTATTGAACACACGGTCAGTTGTTAGTACGGCCGGCATGGCATTCATTCACTATGTGAAAAGTCTAAGAATTTAGTTTCTTCAAAAAGTTGGTCCTATCATATGAAAAGAACATGAGAATTAAATATTGATCATTAAAACTAACATGAAAAACTAAAGCAAGAACTATACTATACTAATTACAAAGTTGAAGAGTTTGTTTGTATGTTTGAACGCGCTAATCTCTGGAACTACCAGTCGGATTAGAAAAATTCATTTTGCATTTGATAGCCCAATTCTTGAGGAAGGCTATTTAAGATCACGCAAGAAGCCTTAGGAGCCGAGCAAAAAGAAAAAAAAAAGGCAAAAAGAACGCCAAGCAAAAACGAAGTAATAGCACGAGCAGACAATGCGATGCGACGAGATGAACAAGAAATTTCACGCGGACGAAGTCGCGGGCAAAAGCTAGTAATAATTTATAAGTCAATAGGTTTGAGGAGTTTGATAAAGTCAACTAACTTCTTTAAAAGACTCGGAATATCAAAGATTAAAGTAGGCAGCAGAAAGGTTCTATACATCTTCAAGACAAGGTAAATTGTTCTTACCTCCTAACAGACGAGCTAGGGTCACAGCTCATGTGAAAGCGGTAAGCTCGAGTGACTACGTCATCTTGTTCCATTGGGTTCTGCAGCCGCTGTAGAGCGAGGGCGGCGCGACAACGTACCGCTCCGCGCGTGTCTTGCAGTCTTTCCGTCTGGTTAAAGAAAGAATATAATGTGTATTTATATAAGAACTATTTCAATACTATTTGTAACCAGCCAGACCAGACCGAGTGTCATTATATAAATACTAGCTGTATACCGCGGTTTCATTCGAGTAGACTGGGATAAAATCCAGGGTATAAGCTATCTACATACCAAATTTCATCCAAATCGGTCCCGCCGTTTGAGCGTGAAGAAGTAACAATCATACAAGAACTCACACACACCACACACACACTCACAAACTTTCGCCTTTATAATATTATTGTGATAGTGTGATTAAGATTCAGACTATATTATATAAGATGACGTAATTATTATTGCGAGGTTTATAGCGTCTGGCGGAAAAAACAGCCGACGGGAAGTTCTAGCAGTATTGATTAATAATTACTAACAGTATTCTGTAAAACATACATAAAAATCGACAGTCAGATTATTAAAATATTTCTTTAGCAAAAGATCTGAAAATGCACTAACATAAAGTGTCTGAATATCTCACCGGTCTATCTCACCTTAAAAGGAAAGACATTGTGTAGTCCACCCACACCTGTGTGTACCTAAGCACGAGTATGGAGTAGATGGCTCGCTATAGTCACGCTCTTCCTACCCATGTTTACCTCTAACTCATCACTCACAGAAGAAAAAAAAAATCTTACCTGTGAAGCCAACAACTTGTCACAAAGATCATCATCTAATGAGGCATCATCTCCGAGAGCAGACAGTACAGCCGCCAGCAGTTGACTGGCTCGGTACCTCACTGACACACCGGATACACATTGGCACTGCAAATGAACATCATATTTAAAGGGAGTATTATAAAGACCTTTATTTGAGTACATTGTTACTGGTAATGAAAGGATTTTAATGTTGGTACATAAAAAGATTAGTAGATTAGAGGAGCTTGTGGCTAAGTAATAACAGCCGCACGGGTCGATCCATCAGGTTAAGCTACGCTTGCCGGGGTTGGTCAGTGGATGGGTGACCATTCTTTACATACCGAGACTCCTCCGTGCCTCGGAAAGCACGTTAAGCCGTTGGTCCCGGCTGTCATTCGTGGATCTTTGACAGTCGTTACGGGTCGTCAGAAGCCCGAAAGTCTGACAACCAGTCTTACCAAGGGGTATCGTATTACCCAGTTACTGGGTTGTGGAGGTCAGATAGGCAGTCGCTCCATGTAAAATACTGGTATTCAGCTGCATCCGGTTAGACTGGAAGCCGACCCCAACATAGTTGGGAAAAGGCTAAGCAGATGATGATGACGTAAAAAGATTAGTAAGTACTGTTTATCAAAAAAGGCTGAACAGTGTCTGTATTCTTACTGTTGTATATCCCTACATAATTCGTAGTGTATATGTTTGGGTTTATTAGGTTTTAAGTCTACCCTCAATCATAGTTATTGAGTCATAAAAGAAGTAAATAATGAAGAGGCAAATTTGGAAATGGAAAATTGTGAATTGGAAATGGGGGTACGGGCTCGAGTGAGGAAATAATTGAAGTACAGAGTTCGGACCAATGGGCAGAGATATTAGGTATACCCAGTGATTATGAGTCCGGCTATTCTGGGGGTAAGAATAAAAATAAACTTTTATCTCATACAAAAGGCCCGTATAAAAGGCCTGATTCAATGTATATTAAATAGACATAATGTTAATGTTAGATATTAAAATAAATACAAAATTGTTGACTTTAAGAGCGCTATCACAATTTCTAATGTATTTGAGTGTTTGACTCGAGTTTTGATATGTGATTGTGGTTTTGTTAGAGCCACAAAATTAAAAAAAAAACATATGCCCAAGAAAGCTTGATTATTTCTCTTGGGAGTGTTCTAAATAAATATTTCAATTTGTTTACAAAAATCAGTAAAAACCTTGTCTCTGCAAAGGATGTTTCATAAAATTTTACTTTTGGACATGTTTTGATGCTTTGTTACATCGAAGATACAATAATTTAATCATTTAAAAAAATGTCCTTGGAACAACTGTATCTTCAACTTTGGAGTGCTCAATTCAGTTTTTTATGTTTCATACAGTAATACACCAAAAATAATTCCGTAAACCAGAGAGTTACTGACAATTTTTCGTCCGAAATTATATTTTTTATCTACGAATGTATAATCCAAATTCATACAAAATGTATTTAATAAATAAGGTTACTATGTTACCTTGCTTGATAAAAAAAAAATTAGTCTATTTAAAAGTAAAATAATATGTTTAATTAATTATTGTATGCAGTGCTAAAAATCAATGTAAATCTCGGGACACGCGGTCTTTAGCTTTAGACGCCGACGCATCGCATTATGTAGCAATTTAGCAGTTGTGATTACGTTTATTTTGAGTCATATAATAATTATTTTTTTGTTTATAGTGTGCCATTTCAATTTATGAAAAAATCACGGTCAAAATGTAATAGCGCCCTTAAGTATAAGTTTAAATATATTTTGTATACTTGGGGGAAAGGTATGTTGTATATAAGTACCTACATAATCCGTAGTGTATATGTTTGGGTTTATTAGGTTTTAAGTCTACCCTCAATCATAGTTATTGTTCCTACCCTACCCTTATGATTTACTTACTTGTATGTCTAGGCTACTTAGCTCAATACACAAATAACGATATTTGGTGTTTTATTGAAGAAAATACTTACATTTAATTTGCTTATTACATGCTTATTTTTATAACACAAACAATTTGTTTTCGATACATTTTACACAGATTCTTTGTTCTGTGTAAATGTAAAAACGTACACAGCTCTGGCGTATATAGACAGTAATTTAAATTGTATAAAATCTTTTTTTACTAAATCTATGTGTACCTATTCCTTTCTTATATTTCTATCTTTCCTTATATTACTCAGAGTAGTTCATCTATGTTAGAATATTCTTTTTATTCCTTTTCTTATTATTGTACACCCTAGAGATAATAACATGTTCATAAATGAGGACTGTTCAAACAAAAGGTAACATTTCCACTTTTTGGCTTGTTGCTTTTATTACAGAATCATCATTATTCTAGTTGAATTTGGCATATCAAATAGTCACGATTCCCTCACCAAAATCGAGTCCAAATTTTAGTTTGCAAATAAAAAGGTACTTTTTCAATCAAATTTTAGTTTTGTTTAAACCCTCCTCAAATACTTTTTAAATTTTGATCAACTATAATTGGTAACCACCTGCAGCAACAATAAATTGCAAAAGCTTTAAAAACAAAATAATAATAATTAACCTGTCCCACTGCAGAGCAAAGGCCTCCCTTTCCTTTGCTCCACTCAACTAGATCCCGAGCCAATATCAACCAATCCATCCTATAAGCGTCAAGTTCTTCCCTGCATCTATTTATTTAAAAACATACTCATCATCATCATTTCAGTCAGACCACTGCTGGACATAGGCCTACCCCAAGCACCGCCACTTCGACCGGTTCTGTGCTTCCTGAATCCAGCAGATTCCTAAATACACACACATCAAAAACTCCTACATAAAACATACTTACATCAAAAATAATATCAAATATGAACTGCAAAAAGTCTTCTCCGTCATCAAGAGAGGTGCACAATGTTGCCACAAACTGCACAACACGGTCCACATTAGCACTGGTGTCTCCAAACGTGAACAAGTATAGTAGAGCATTCTTAAAGCTCTCACGAAAGCTGTCCTTTTCAAGCTGTGAAAGGTAATCAATATTTGAGATAAATGTGTAATCATCTGTATGATGAAACTAATATGGGTCAGTGGGTCGTCTTAGGGGCTGAGGCTTACAGGTCTGTTTTGCCTCAAAGGCAGGCTGCGTAATATTTATAGGTCAACATAGATTCAATTTCAACTCTTCATTAATGGCTTTTGTGGGAGAGAAACCACAATTTTGTTATATCACATAGGTACTATGATAGACCATCGAATGCTGGAGATTGATCAGTGAATACCTTTCCATAACAGTGAGTAATGAGGAAATTCAATCCATTATTCAGATAGGTACCCACTTTAAAAAACATCATTATAGTAGGTAGTGTTTGTTAAATCTATGTGCCTTACTTGAACTTAGCAATTACATTTACCATTTACTTATAAAAGTACTGCTAAGCTCTTTATATATGTAGTAAAAGTACACTACTATAATGTTTCCAATTTTAACTAATGTTATATCAACTTTTTTTATCATTTCTTTCGGGAAGGTAACCAAACTAACGTATTTTTTACTAATTATCTTGTGATTCAGTGGAATAAAGTTGGTAGACTTACCTTTTTATACAATTTAATCATTTCCTTAACATATTTCTTGTGTTGAACCACATTAAATTGTACGTTTTGAAATATTTTGAACATAGTTGGATTGTTCCGAGGGTTTGGTATTATCGCGGGTACTGCCTGCGGCACTTCAGCGTCCGTCACAGACATTTTAGCAACGAATACTTTGAGTCTTTGAGAACTATTGCTTTTATATTAATTTTAAAGAAATATTTAACCCGTCGCGCGCCAATTAGCAGACACAATTGAAATTCTATTGTTATCTGTACACATGGTGTACAATCGACATTTTAAGAGTTAATAACACAAAAACGTATTACAATTTGCGCTCACAACACAACCGTTTTCTTACAATCAGAATATTTCAAATAATTGACAGTCAGTCAGCCAGTGTTGCCGTTAGGACAATCTAGTTTGTGGCTACATGAAAGGAAAGAAGTTGCCAGTTTTGTAAATAAATCACTTTCGAAATTCCGCTAAAAGTGGCTCAAGTATTTATGGATGGGTTTTAACAATATTTAGTAGGTAGTGTGTGTAATGTTAGTTTTAAAAATTTATTAAAATCTGATTACATTAAAGAGAAAAAGCAATTTGAAAGTTTACAATGTCATCTGGAATTTCTGGAATCTCTTCGTCAATGGATGACGATGTGGATCTGTTTGTTTTGTTAGTTTGGCAGTTTTTGTGAGTTTGGTTAAAACCAAAGACTGCTACCTATAGTATACTGGCTAGTTAAAACTTTAGGTGGCAAAACATACAGTCCTACCAAATTATCTGTGAACTGAAAGAGGACGGCACCATCGATTCAGTGTTGCTAGATTTTTTTTTTATTATTATTAATTTAGAATTGTTTTAATTAATGTAAGGTGCCCAAAATTGAGTAACTTTTCAAAAAGGTTTCACATTAGACATAATCGTTTAATAAGAATTATAGTTTTTACAAATTAAAAACAAATTAAATAAATAATACAATAAATAAAAATAATTTGATTATTTACAGTTACAGTACGCTTACAGTTTAGTCTCTCAGCAATAAACAATGGCTATATCGAAAAAGTAATCCAATGAAGTGGAAATTCAGCAGATAAAATGTTCCACGGGGGGATACAACTTTCATTTAATGCGAAGTTAAATAGGTACCTACCCTGCAAGAGGTACCTGGGTGCATTTTAGTTATGACCGTACCTAACCTCTAACACCAGAATTGACTAATTATACACTTCTGGACACATCTATTGGCCCACCTTAGAGTTTAGGTTTCGATGGCCCCTACCGAAATATGATTGCTAGATTGAACAAAAACTGTTGATGCAGTTTTAAACCTGATACATTTTACCATCTTTTTCGATCGTATTGTTTTAAATTTGAATTCAGAATACCATACGACATGGAACTACGCCTAACAAGTCGGATATGCGCCTTGTTAAAGGCAATTGATTTTTGAATAAAAAACATGTTTTATCAAATAAAGGTTTAATTTAATAACGCGTGTTGCCTCCATGGGCATCTACCACAGCTCTCATACGATTAGGCATAGAGTTTATCAACCGCTCTATGAAATTTTGAGGGATCATCTCCCATTCCTCTTCTATGGCAGTTTTCAACTCCTGCATCGTCTGGGCAACTGGCTGACGAGCCCTAACACGTCTTTTTAGCTCGTCCCACATGTGCTCAATGGGGTTCATGTCTGGGCTTCTGGCTGGCCAGTCCATAACTGTGATGTTCACATCCCGAAGATATTCCCTGACGATGCCGGCCGCATGGGCTCTTGCATTATCATGCATAAAAAGGAAATTTGGGCCCACATAGTCCGCGTATGGTATCACGTGAGGTTCTAAGCACTCACGAATGTACCTTTCAGCATTTAATGTTGGCAGCCGTGGTCCTGTAACAACCTCAAGTTGAGTTTTGCCGCTCGCGGATATACCGCCCCAGACAGTCCATGAGCCACCGCCATAAGCAACCCTCTCTTCAAAGCAGCATTGTGCGAAACGCTCTCCCTTACGTCGGTAGACCTTCTTCCTTCCATCATTGCTATGTAACACAATTTTAGACTCATCAGAAAAGAGTACACGGCTCCAATCTTGCTGTGTCCAATTTAAATGACTGCGTGCGAAATGAAGGCGCGCTGTTCGGTGGGCTCGCGTTAGTTTGGGGCCATTAGCTGGCTTGTGTGGTACCATATCGCGTTCTTTTAACCTTCTCCGAACAGTTCGAGCGCTCACAGATACTCCGTGGAAGTCGCGAAGTTGGTTTTGTATCTCAATGGAGGTAAGGTGACGATTTCTCAAGCTGGTCGTCACGATGAATCGATCCTGCCTTTCAGTTGTGACCCGAGATCGTGGCCTTCCTTGGCGACGAACAAAGCCGCCAGTCTCTAGGTACCTCCGATAAACATTTCGGACTGCAGATCGACTTAAATTAAGTTGAGCACTCACGTTTCTTTGGCTGTGTCTGGCCTGAATAAGTGCCACAGCTTGGGCGGCGACTTCAGGTGAAGTATCCATAGATTATTGATAGTTCCTCACCTTAATGTTAAGAATAAGTAATGTTTGTTGCAAAACCAAAGATATCAATCACTTTTTCAAGAATTAAATCCAAGTAAACCAATAAAACCAAGTTTTCTTAGTATTCGATTGTTTGATATCAACAAACAGGCTCCAAATTGTCTTTTGTTTCTTTAAATTCTGTGTTCGAAATTCAAAAAAAGACTATTGAATGAAATTGTGAATGTGCCAGGTTCAAAACTGCATAAAAACTTTTTGCTCGACCTAAGATAAAATTTTAGCTAGGACCAAACGAAACTGAAAATACAAGGTGGGCCAAAAGATGTGTCCAGAAGTGTAATTAGCAGTGGTACCTAGTGGTAGTGCAGTGTAATAAAAAAAAAACAAATTGCTTTACAATGATTTATTGAAAACCAGGTTTACAGTAATTATGATCTTTAAATGAACCTGCATACACAACTTCATCCTGGTTGTGAGGCCATACTCCGCTTATTTCCGTACCACTATCATCATTATCACTATCGCTTTCGGTTTCAGTGTCAATTACCACGTCTATAATAAAAGGTTTATCTAAATACAAATCATGTTTTAAGTATTCTCCTTCTAACCTGCGAACGTGTTTGCAATGCTGTGCCCACTCATGAACTGTAATAGCGTCAAAAGCTTCTCTAACTAGGCGGGGAATTTCAGCATTTTTGTGCTCAATATTTACATCAGCAACTTTTCTTTTCATTGTGCTCCATATGAGTTCAATGGGATTGAGATCACAGTGATAAGGTGGTCAATATAAGCATTTGTGTCTATTGTCTTCTAAAATTTTTTCAATCTCATATACAGGTTCAGGCTTGTTTCTCTTAATTATTTCTAAAAGCTGAGGTTTAGTCAAATTCTCTCCGTAGTCAATTTTATTTTGGGTCAACCATAATTGCATAAATCTTTTTTTATTTGGGACTTTATTCACACAAACACGGTGATAAGGAGCATCATCCATCCATCCATATTATGGATGGCTCTCGTAAATTAGGCACTAGTTTTTCAATAACCCACTTTTTAACCTACTATTCATCTCGTCATGATAATCATCACTTTTTGTGTTTGATTTAAACACAAGTAGTGCATTTGTAACAAATCCAGTATCTACTCCCGCATGAACAATATCTTTGCCCTTTTGATACGTACGTACGGTACGTTATCGTTACGCTAACCTGCAGCAAGAATAGAAACGAATATTTCGTGGATTTAAGACATGGCATGACAGGATATGGCATATTCTACTATAGGAATAATAAGTAGTTAAACAAATATCTATCATATCGACACACACATGTCAAAAAGCGTTTTCTTCCACCGCCGTATCTCTACGTTGACGTCGTCGTGGTAGGGCTTGCGCGCTCCGAACTCTAGGTTTTGCCGGCAGAGTTTGCTTTGCCGGAACAGGTCTAGGATCAGGAGGCAGACCAAGAGACATCAGAAACCCGCAGGGCAGCATGTGGCGAGCTGTTGGGCAGTAGTGACCCCACGGGGCCATATCTCCAGGGAGAAGTCTTGTTCCTCATCTCTGGCTTGCCTTTGACCGGCTAGAGTCAACACTGACAAGGAACAGAGCTCCTACCTCGTACTTGCCTTTATTGGCCGGCTTGAGTGGAGATTCGCAAGAGCAAACGTGCTCGGAGAAAGGCAGTATTCCATTAAGTACTGGTAGGGTTCTTAACCATCTATCTTGTCGGACGGCTACGGCTAGACGACAGCAATCTTATAGGTCATCCTACTTATACAATAAAATAAATAAAATAATAAACATTCATCCTCTTACTGTTCGAGAAGCTAAAATGAAAATTAAGAACTGGCTACTTCAATTAAACTACGACCAAACAGAAATGTTATTCATTGATTAATATTCCCTACTACATATATCACATACCTCACCGACATCTAACATCCATCACACACACACACACCCTCACTCACTCACACACACATGTACACAATCACGTTATCTACATACATAAACTCAACATGTGTAAACCTAACCCATCACTTATTTGATTTATTAAAATTTCATCTTATTATTATTATTATTTTTTTTTACTTTTTTGTTCACAATTTGTATCAATTAGAAAGTGGGAGAGGGCACTGACTTCTGTAATACAGGTTTTTACCTAGCTCAGAAGTCAGGGTTTTCATAGGATTCTTGTAAAAGTTTGTGAATAAATTTATTATTATTATTATTTTCCTTTGGCTTATCTCGGGACCCTGGGGTCCCGGACCTTTGGAAGGCGTACGAGGGGCCGAAGCCAACTCGCAGAGGCCCCTTAGACAATTTTAAATGACGAGGAGGCACCAGCCGACGATTATCCCTGTATGCACTATGCAAGTGCACCCAAGGACAACCCCCGGTTGGTGCAGGACTATTGCAGAACATGGAAACAAAACACATTGGGCTTATGGGTTTGGGTGGCTACATGGATTGGGTACCTTGAACTATGGAAGAACTATGTCCCCTGCCTGACCAATGTTATATAATATACACAGATAAATTGGCAGGGGGTGACTTACACACTCAATAATGGGCCCCCGGAAATGGTCGCTAGCACATAGTGACGTAGCGACAAGGGGCAACATGTCCTGAGGAGCTTGAGGAGTGGAGAGGTATTCCACGGCTCTCAGAACAATCCCAGAGCCCGGAAGATGGTCAAGATCCCTACAAGCACTTACTGGAATACTTACTTCCTCCGAGCACGTTTGCTCTTGCGAATCTCCACTCAAGCCGGCCAATAAAGGCAAGAATGAGGTGGGAGCTCTGTTCCCGTCATTGTTCACTCCAGCCGGCCAATAAAGGCAAGCCAGAGGTGAAGAACAAGACTTCTTCCGGGAAATAGGGTCCGTGGGGTCGCTACTGCCCAACAGCTCGCCACATGCTGCCCTGCGGGTTCACGTATCTCTCTTGGTCTGGCTCCTCACCCTAGACCTGTTTCGGCAAAGTAAACTCCACCGGCACAGACCCAGAGTTCGGAGCGCGCAAGCCCCACCACGACGTCAACGTAGAGATACGGCGGTGGGGTTATTATTATTATTATTATAATTTATTATTATTATTATTATTTATCTATCGGGCTCTGGGATTGTCCTGGTAGCCGTGGAATACCTCTCCATTTCTCAAGCACCTCAGGATATGTTGCCCCTTGTCGCTACGTTAATAACGACGACAGTTTCCGGGGGCCCATTATTGAGTGTGCAAGTAAGCACCCTCTGCCATTTTTTCTGTATAAATAAAACATCGATCAGGCAGGGGCCAGTGCCTACTTTCCTAAGTAACCAGTCCACTTTAGCCATCTAAACACATACTCCAAATAAGTATCTTTGTTTCCATATCCTGCAATATTCCTACACCCTACGAATACTTATTCTTAGCCTACACATAAAAGACAATCAATCATGGCATGGCTGCTTTTTGGTGACCTCTTTGAGGAAACCGAAGGTTTTGTCTGTGCAATTATGGACGAAGTTATCATGACGAATGATTACTGGACATTTATTGTGAAAGATGGCACGGTTGACATCTGTCGGGCATGCCACCGTCGCGTCGCGTCCGGGGGAATCAATCCGACACAATTATGTCCGGGTGTTATTGTCTAATTAACGAAGAGTACTTGCATAGACACAACCTTGTAGCCAGGATTGTCGATCAGCCTTGTGGAATCGGTACTACAGGTATGCTATTCCCGACCCAGTTCTCGAAAATGGAAATATCACGTTGTACTGGGATCGATCCATCATCACTAACAGGACCTGTGTTTTTATGATCTGAGGATAGGACTGTTGTTGTCAGTAAGCCTGATATAGTGGTGGTGGATAGGATAGAGCAGCGCGCAATGATCGTTAACATACGGTCCCACATGATAAAATCAAGTCCATGGCACCACATCGTAATCGCGAAAAACTAATCAGCCGTCCCATACATTTGCGTCGAGTAGGTATCGATGTTTATGGGACAGTTGAATTTGAGAATTGAGAATACGATGTTGGTCCCATGGATAAAGTTATGTGGTTTGATGTTTTGTACCACACCCTGAAATTTGACGAGGATGCAAAACGACACGTTGTATATGTAGGTACCTTTATTAATTAAATAAAGGAAATTAATAATAAGGCAATCAACCTATCATTAATTGTCTGTAACTGATGTTGAGATAAATAAATAAATATTTATTATACAAAATCGGCAAAACCATAAAATAATGATCAGGTTCATTACCTACAACATAATAATAATAAAAAAAAACAAAATATTTATTATTGTGTAAAAGTTTATTGTGTCGTTTGGTAATACAATAGTATACTTTATAAATAATAATTAACTTAAAAATATTATGTACAAATCACATGATAGCAAAAATGAGTGAAGAAATAAGTGGATAGGTAGGCATCTTCATGTTTATCGTAATAAATTATAATTTAAATTAATTATATTAGGACGAGAGTATTTAGGAACAGGTTAAAAATTTTGATAAATTATAAATATGTTGGCAGAAAAAACATGAGCAGTCATTATTTTGCAGTTAATATTGGATGATTAAAAAGCCTCATTAAAATTATAAATAATGATAAGGAATCATCAGTAAAGATATTTAACTTCGACTATCTACATAAATAATAGGTAATATAAACGTTGTATTCTTTGAACTATCTAAGTAGGTAAGTAGTTTTAACTGTTGTAAAAGTAATAGGTACCTACATAACTAGGTAAGGTTTTCCTGTATTTAAATCAATAAAGTTATGAGATTTGAAACCAAGGTATTTATAAACCAAGTGTTTTCGGGTTAATCGACATTAACAAACGTTATTGAAAATTAACATATCGCAGGTACGACACGTGCCCGGTTTTTGAGGTTTTTAAACAGAGTTTATCCAATCGATAGTCATTATTGGTTCCAAGTCGAGTGAATTACTACCGAGGGTTTATCTGAGGACCTCAAAAACCGAGCATAAGGAAGGAATTCGCTTAAATAGATAATTTTGTCGAATGTCAATAACAGTTTAATCTCCGTTTAAGTATTCTTGAGAAACCGGGCATGTATTAATTAAACCTTTCGTATGCCTAATTACAGAAACAATTAAAAGCCATTGTTTCTCGCGTAGATCTACGGTCCGAAGGGTTAAATCTGACAATCTTATCATCAAATCAATTACTTAAGTACAAATTACCAAGATAATGTTAATTAATTACGTGAGGCGTTAAGGGGGGGAGGGGGTTGATCCGAATCTCACCCAATCTCAAGTGGGGGAGAGGGGGGTCTCAGCAAATATCACGTGATTTTTTTTCGCATGAAAACAAAACATTCGAGAAAACTGGGTACGGGCAAGTAAGTAATTAGTATAAAAAATAAGTACCTATTTACTTATTTGAAAATTATGTTTATTCAAATAAATCCAACGCAATCAAGCACAGATTAACGTACCTATTGACACAAAAAATACGGATTTTGAAAAATCTCATGTGAGATGAGGGGGGAGGGGGTGAGGGGGTCTAGCCAAATCTCACGAAACCTCAGCAAGGGGGTGGGGGGGTCGAAAAATCGCCAAAACCGCCTCACGTAGGTAATTAATGAACGCTCCCTGACCACTGCAGTCTGCATAGCTATTCACAACCAATAGCAGATTGTCAAACCGAAAATGACACATTTTTAATTAGGTACTATTTTATTTGCCTTGCCCCGACAGCAAATAGTTATTGGAAGAAGCCGGTCGTCTATTTAATTTAAACTGACAAAGTTTTAGGGTTTTGTTTAAAAGAACAGCCTTTAGAGGACTCTTTTGTTAACATTGATTGATGTTCGCTTCTGCACGGAAGCGTATCGAACGGTTATAAAATATAGCTATGCAGTTATCTTTGACCTAAGGCAATTTCTTGATTATTTTTTAAAGAAGTGAAGAAATACCAATCGTCTTTGATCGACAGATGGAAATTTTGAAGAGAAGTAAAATTACCCAACTTCAAATTTCACAAAATCGTGGTAATTTTACCCCTTCGTCAAATCCAGCTCTAAAAGATGATAGCTGAAGCATTTAATCCTATAACATACATATTTTATGTTTAACAGATTCAGTAAACCAAGGGATAAGAGTACGGTCACAGAAAACTTTATGACTCAATCAATCTGCGTAGCCTTTTCCCAACTAATATATTATATGTTGGGGTCGGCTTCCAGTCTAACCGGATGCAGCTGAATACCAGTATTTTACATGAGCGACCGCATATCTGATCTCCACAACCCAAATACTGGGCAATACGATACCCCTTGGTAAGACAGGTTGTCAGACATTCGGGCTTCTGAAAAAAAAAGAAAACTATGTCTGTGGACCATAATTTCCTATCCCTACAGAGTTTTTCCTGTACCTACTGTAAAAATGAAAGTTGTTTATTCAGCGGTACAAAACACTGGCATTAACTGCCCTATTGACAAAAAAAAAAAGAAGTTGAATAGCCTCATTACTATGTACAGAGGCCAGCACATCAAGCTACCACAATCTGTCAAATTTCTTTGATAGATTTTCAACTTTACCGCAAAGGAATAAGGTTCATATTCAATTGGGAAAATTTGACAGATTCGGGTAGCTTGATGTGCTGGCCTCTGTACCTATTGTTAGAAGTATAGGTAGCATGATGCTAGGGGGTGCGCTAAGGTAGCCAGCGAAATTACAATTTTCTTACGATTATGCTACTTGCAGGTCAGTGTCAGGTTGATGAAATTGTGATTCGCGACCATAAAAAAATATGTATTTACAGAATTCCAATCATTAGAATTCTCAACAAATTGGGATTGCCCTCAAATGTCATGATTTCTTGAAAAAGGCATTCAATAGGTTAATTTGAACTTGGAGAGTTATAAATGATTTTAATTCATGGAATGAACATTATTATGTATATATTTATTGTTTTATAATTTTACATTTTCTTTTCTGTGATATGTGTCTCTGCCTTTAATTATTGTAGGTAAGTAATTGGTTTTTCACCGTGTTAATTAAATTTAAATAAATAAATAATTATGTAATGAACACCTGTATGTAACCGATTTATCACAAATAAACCATTTGATTTGATTTTTAATACTTTATTAGTATTCTGCGAATACATAAGTGTTAGGGTCACGATTCATATTCTTCAGATCAACATACAACCTGATACTGACCTGCAAATTACAAAAAACGTAAGAAAACTTGAATTTCGCGGGTTACCTGTTTTCGCCTTGTGTATCAAGGCATTCGATCACTCAAGATCATCAATTAGAGAGTCGAGTTCTTTCTGCAATGCGACCGATTCTTCCCTCTGTTTTAATACATCGTCTTTCAAACGATCTACGTTAGCCATGAGGAGTGCGTTGCCCTTCTTAAGCGCGTGGACTCTGGTCTCGTGTCGCTTCATCCTCTTTGTGAGGTTCTCTTTCTTGTTCGGGAGAGGAGCATCCTGAAAATTAGATCAAGATAGTTGTTAATATAGTTATTTTGGTGTGAATTATAAGCACCTACAGCAAAATATGCATTCAATATCTTGACCTGGCAACTCAAAGGCCATTGGGGAGGCACTCCGATATTATAGGGTCTACTTCCACCGCCTAATTAGTCATATTTGTCTAACGGACAGAGCCATCATTTAAACTGGTGGAGAAGGATAGGGTTGGCGAGAGATGTCGTGCGTTATTCCACAGGGATCGGTTCTGGGGCCACTCCTGACGAAAAGTTTTAGAGAGGTTGTCACGACGCTTTCCAAAGCTAAATTTTTTCTATAACTTTGCCTCGTATTTTGGCTGACCTTACTAAGAGCCCGGTTTCTTCTCCATTCAAAATTAAATTAAATGAAATTCTTAAATGCTTTGTCATCAACTTCAAATACAACGAGTAAAGACAATGTTGGATGAGTGAAAACCTTTTGAGATTAGTTCCATCCAGTTGCCTTGGCGGTTATCTTTGCCTGTTTCTTTCCTGTATCAGGCGAGTCCGTTACCCTGCAGTAGGACATTCACCGGCCGGTAATACCTACTGTAGTGTTACAGACACTACATAATTTTTATTACATTAAAACCTCGTTACTTAAAAAAGTTTATGAACTTTTTTATGAACCAAATCTTGGCATGCTATTTTTCACATGTTTTCTTTTAGTTTTTGAATTCGGATGACGGATGTTTTTTTCTTGTTCCTGTCAAAGATTTTTCACATTGATTACCGAGTTTTATTTCTCTGAAGGAAGCTGTCCATATTTTTTGTCGAATTTAAATGTTAAAATTTTAAAATCTTCATCTTTGAGTCGGTGGCCCAAGTGAGATTTCTCGTTGTCCCTGGTATCTGGTTGGACTGAAGGCTGCACGTTCAGTTTTATTTGTTATATAAGATTTTTTTCCTATGGAGGGAGGTTCCTCAAGTTAAAGAGACGAAACCGATGTGATCGCGCATAGCGATATTGAGTACACCAAGCCAGATAGATAGCTCTGGTTTTCCCTTGGGGACTAGACCCTCAACTGAAGAATTCTGTATATTCCAAAAAACACATCCATCGCGTCCTTACGGCAGGTGAAGTTCCACCATCGTGCATCACGGATCTCCAGGACTGACAGTTAACAAAATTCGATTAAATTTCTAAAATTATTTTTTTTCGCGTTTCCTATTAACTTATGATAAATTAAACTTCACGAGCTTAAGTCTGTCCTACCAGGGAATTGAAATTCTTCCGGTCTAGGTCGACATTCTATTTTCGGTTTAAGTTACGTTCAAATTAAAATTTAAGTTTCTATCTCGTAAGACTTTAAAATATATTGTTCATTAAAACTCTGTATGTAATCCTTTTTATTTTTTAAATTGTTGTCTTTTATATTTTTTTTTTATATAAATTGTTTTTATTTCGATTAAAAAAAAATAAAAATACGTTTTATTGTGGCAGAAACATTGTTTCATTTTTTACGCTACACTACCTAAAGTTAGCCACACTTCAATGGTATAAAAATTATCTACTCTGAGAGCGCCTTTTTTAGCAGCATTATGGGCTGTTTTAACAGTTGACAGAATAACAGTACCTACGTAGGTACTTATTTTTTGTTTCAACTCACCTCAGGTTCACTTTCACTTTCTGTCTCACTCTCCGTGTCCTGTTCTGTCTCAGTCTCAGATTCTTCTTCCTCTGACTCTGACTTCTTTTCCTCCTCAGATTCCTCTTCTTCCTCGTCATCATCATCATCTGAGCCACATTCCTTCATCATGGCTGCCATCTTGTCGACCTCGCGTTTTAGCTCCTTGTATTTTCTTTTCGCCTCCCTGAAATTTATAATTTTAGAAAAGATTTACTTGTGTATTGCCATAGGAGTACCTATTTATGGATATCACGAAGCATTCTGTAGTTTATGTCTGTAGGAACAAAGGATGACTTTATGGCACTTTGAATCTGGAAAATCTATCTTTCTACTCCTATAGTAGTAAAAAAGCTGAAGAGTTTGTTTTTTTTGTTTGTATTTTTGAACGCGCTAATCTCTAGAACTACCAGTCGGATTTGAAAAGTTCTTTTTGCATTTGATAGCCCAATTCTTGAAGAAGGCATAAATTATTTAACATCACGCTAGGACACCTAGGAGTCGAGCAACAAGAAAAAAAAAGGCAGGAAGAACGCTAAGTAATAGCTCGGGCAGGCGATGCGATACGCGACGGGAAAATTCTTCGAAAATTATGCCCCTGACCGCTGTTCACTCGGAATTTTCACTCGGAAGAAGTCGTGGGCAGAAGCTAGTTTAATTTATAAAAGAAACAGTTCGGCCGGCGTATCCAGTGGATTCCCGCGATCTCCACCTCACCTTCAATAACAATCTGAAGGATTTAGAAAGAAATTCCTAATCTTGTTGGTCTTTCTGCTCACCAACGTAAATAACGCAATGTGTATTGTTGAATTGTCAAACAACGTTCAAAGGTTCATCGTATAATATACGGAAAACCGAAATATAATATTATATAAAAAGAAAAGTCCTGACTGACTCATCAACGCCCCGCCCAAACCCTTGGACCTAGAAAGCTGAAATTTTGCATAGAGGTTCGCTTTATAATGTAGACAAGGAATAAGGAAGGGAAAGCCGCGCCGGAAGTGCTACTATCGAATAAAATGTGACTGTCGACCAATAGAAATTGCTTTTAAATATATTCCCACCTAAACAAATTATTATACAGTGACGCAATAATTCCTTCACTCCCATATTGGACCAGTCAAATTTAATTCGGCGAAGTTCGGTTTATTCGAAAATAAACGATGGAACTTTTGAAAGTCTGAACGTTGTCGTTGTCGATGTCGTTGTTGTACGCAATTATGTTACGTTACGTTACGTTTACGGTGTTGCAATGCTTGGGTGCAGCCCATATCCAGCAGTGGACTTCTTCCCGCTGAATGATGATGATGTATTGATGGGAATAAATAAAGTAGTGATAGCTATTACGGCCGCTAAGAACCTACCTAGACATTGAAAATAAATCAAAGAACAAAAAACAACTAATTAGCAGCAGGACCTATCTATCATTTGTTATAAAAGTGATTGATGATTAGGAGATAATCGTGATTGCGGTAATTAAACACGCTGATATAGTAGTATTATCGAGATTCGAGGCATTTCGGAAAAAATATTTATACTACTTATATGGTGTTGATAATATTAGGTCTTTACCTATGAAATTGCCGTTCTGCAGTACTGGCCATTTCAAATCAAAATAATTTTTGTTTGGCTAAGAATTCTAATTTCAAATTAATTTTATTTTAATAACATGGATTTTTTTTTCCAAAAGTAGTCATTTGTTTATTGATTAGTGTTACATTTTCATCGCATTTCAATCTTTTTCGTCATCATGTATACGTTAAAAATTCGAGTAATTATGGAATATGAGTACCGTCGTGGCAGCAACGCGGCACAAGCGGCACGCAACATCAACGACGTTTACAGAGCTAACACTACAAACCAACGCACCACTTGTTATTGGTTTGCTCGCTTCCGTTCTGGAAATTTCGACCTGAAAAATGAACCTCGCGGTCGTCCGAAGACTTTGGTCGACAATGACGAATTAAAGGCGATTGTGGAAGCTGATGATACACAATCTACGGCTGAATTAGCAGCAGCTTTCGACATTAGCGTCAAAACAATATTGGTCCATTTGCGTCAAATTGGCAAGGTAAAAAAGCTTGACAAATGGGTGCCCCACGAACTCAATGATCGCCAGCGCGAAGTACGAGTCGAGACGTGCCTTGCACTGCTCAACAGACACACAAATGAAGGAATTTTGAACCGCATTGTTACCTGCGATGAAAAATGGATTCTGTTTGATAACCGCAAGCGCTCAGCAAGTTGGTTGGATCCTGGTTCAGCACCTAAACAATGCCCTAAACGAAAACTTACCCCTAGAAAAGTGATGGTCACTGTTTGGTGGTCTAGCGCCGGTGTGATTCATCACAGCTTCTTACCAAACGGGGTGAGCATTACTTCAGATGTGTACTGTGAAGAACTGAACACAATGATGGAGAAGCTGGCATATCTCCAACCAGAATTGGTCAATCGCTCGTCTCCGCTGCTCCTGCACGACAACGCGCGACCTCATACTGCACAGCAGACGGTCTCCAAGTTGCAAGAACTGGGGTTGGAAGCTCTCCGTCATCCGCCCTACTCACCAGACCTTGCGCCTACAGACTACTACTTTTTCCAGAATTTGGATAACTTATTGGCGGGAAAAAAATTCAATACCCGAGAGGCAGTACAAAATGCCTTTGAAGAATTTGTTGCCTCCCGTCCAGCTGATTTCTTTAAGAAGGGCATCAATAAACTGCCACTGCGTTGGCAAAGATGCATTGATTGCATGGGTGATTACTTCGATTAATACAAATAAAAAATGCATGAAAAAAATTCGTTTAAATTTTTTCATACAAAACGGCAATTTCATAGGTAAAGACCTATTATGAATGACTAGCTTTTGCCCGCGGATTCGCCCGCGTGGAGGTCGAAAATTATCCCACAGGAACTTACTACTGAGATAAAAAAGTATCCTATGCGTTATCAAGGTATCTGCTGGTGTAGCTATCTGTGTGCTAAATTTCATCCAAATTCGTTCAGTCGTTTTTGCGTGATTGAGTACCAAACAATCAAACATACAACCTTCTATCCTATAGATATTTTTTAACGTAATAGGCTTTTACGATAGCCATGAATAAAATAAACGACTGCCTTGTTGGTCATAGCCACTATTGCTGAGCGTGAGCACCTAGGTTCAATCCGAAGGTATCACATGATTACAGTTAGTAATAATTAAAACTAACTTGAGCGCTGCCTGTTGGTTCTTCAGCGACATCTTGAAGGCCATGCGCTCCCTTTTCATTTGGTCTTGCTTCTCCTTCAAGTATCGGATCTTGTTCCTCATGTTGCGCACCTCCTTCTCCATTCGCTTCTGCTTCTTCTCTTCGCTTTCCTCCTGAAAGATTAGGTAGAGAGTTGTTAAAAATATTTAAGAACTTTTGTTTACGATTGGAAGTCTCTTTCTTTAGAATCTAATGAACATTATATATTCATTAGAGTCTAGTAAATATGATTTAGTAGATGATTTGTTTGGCAATAATCGTAGTATTTTTCGAAAAGAGCGACCACTTCACTTCACTTGCATCAAAATAAATTATTGCCACACATATTTGGCTCCACATTTGAAGCCAACAGCCACAAAATATAAACACTGAGAGAGACGAGAGGGGTCTCGTCTCTTTTAATGTTTATGTTTTGTCCATCCTAAAATTGTCTGGCCATGATCGCTGACTGCCAATAGACCACCCATTTCAATACATAAATGTAACTTTTCCTTTCTTTGGTATATTGAGTATTCTATCTATACAAGGTGGAGCAGGTCGATTGACATTTCTTTAAACCACGTAAAGAGTATCATGTTCTTTACCCGTATACAAAAAATCAATCAAATCCAATCAATACTTTAGCCACAGGAAATTATTTTTAATTTTCTTATGTTTCAACATGATGTAGATCTGAGTCCGTAATAATAGGTAAACATTGTGAGGTCAAGAACCTGTGCAAAACGTACGATTCTATTATCTACGTCTCAATATGCTTGAAAGACAGAGAAAGGTGTCATACTATTCCATTCTGTTCTGACGCGTCCCACCCATTCCCACAAAAAACTACAATGAAAGAAAAAGAAATATTTACTTACGCAAATTATGCATTAGTGGTGCATAGAAAATTTCGAATGTGTGTGTGAGCGGAATTTTTTCGGCAAAAAGTCCCGAACTCTGTATTACTCGGTAACTATGTCAGTCAGTGCATAGCGGTGCCCTTTGAGGAGAGCACAAATCTACTGTTTTTATCCCAAGACGAGCCGCGCGCGCATTGTCGTGATTTTATGAAACAGTTTTACCTAGTTGTTATTGTGACTAAAGACGATTTATGATAGTTGGATTAGTGCATAGGTTATTGTGAATTATTGTTAAGTGTTAGAGTAATATTAGTTAGTTAATTAGGCATTATAAGTTTTGTAGTTTAATTTTGCCTCAAATAAGGTACACAGCTGCCGAGTACACCGATATGGTACTTACGTACGGAGATTGTAACCAAAATGCGGCTTTAGCATTGCGTACATATCGAGAGAGAGATTTCATTTTGTGGGGGGCCGTAAAAAACGAGGTGTATGCACGAGAAGTGAATACTGTGGACGATTTAAAAAATAAAATAATTAATGCCTTCGACAAACTTAAAAGAATGGCAGATGGGGACTTGTTAAGACGAGTCCGTAAAAATTTAATAAGACGATATCGCTTGTGCATAATGCACAACGGTGGACACTTTGAAAATTTGACTATTGATGATGTAAATTCTGATTGTGATGTGATATTATGTGATTAATTATTCAATCAGTGATCTTTTAACTAACAACGTGCAATTTAGAGAGTTTATGCCGCTGATTTGTTGTTCTCCGACTTTAGGGCCCCCACACATTTCCAGTTCGCCGGCAGGCGGTCCCTCATAAAAACAGTTTTTGACAGTTTTTATGAATGACCGCCTGCCGGTGGACTGTCATGTGGGACCCTTTTACTACCTACCTACGCCCCCCCCAGACCCCCCCCCCCCCCCCCCCCCCCCTCCTGCGTCCGGCAACGCGCCGCGCAACAGGTCAGTGACGTTTCGTAGATAAAGCGTGTTTACTTTTTATGCAGTTGATTCTGCTATTTATTTTGTTTGAAAATTGCAATTTTTGAATTTTCCATTAACTACTAATCTTCGTGTTTTAAAATGTTTCGATGGACTAGTACTGTGCTCGTTTTAATTTAATGTCGTAGTTCCAGTTCCACTTTGTATTCTAACTCATAAAAAAAACTTATAACAATCATTTCAGTACCTCTTCATCATCAGAGTCCTCCTCCTCTTCAAAGCTATCATCCTTGGTGACGGAGAGCTGCTTGATGGCGTGGCTCGAGCGCCGCGAACCCATGCTCGTTGGCATGATGCCCTGCAATGTTTACATAAAGTGTTATATTGGTAACAAAGTATTGTTTGAGTCATAGGTAAAAATATGGCACGGAACAATGAATGTAATCGATTGGAATGCTAGAGCGGACATGTGTTATTTAGTCAACAGTAATAGATAATTTCAAACTGGATAGTGGTGGTGGAGTGAAATAAGTGGAGGAATGAATTTGAGTGAGTAGTTGAAAAAAGCATTGGTATGAGAAAGAATGAGAGGCATAAAGTTGGAAATAAGGAAAGAATAAGATGAAGAAAACAGATAATCAGGATCATGATCACGTTTGCAAAATTTTTATGTTTACAGCAAAGATGAAATAAGAAGCATTGTAAAGAAACACACATCATCATCTGCCTAGCCTTTTCCCTAACTATGTTGAGGTCGGCTTCCAGTCTGACCGGATGCAGCTGAATACCAGTATTTTACATTGAACGGTTGCCTATCTGAAGAAACACACATGGAAAGCTGCAGCATGGAAATGAATTTTGAAGTTAGAGTCCTATCTGTAAGAAGAAGGGCTGTAATCCACCCAAGCGAGCTTGCTCAGTGCGAGTCTTCGAAATCATTAATGAATGTACGAAAAGGTGTGTATTGTTAGTAAATATTTTCCTAAATGTGATTGTGATTAAATGATAAAGCCATACCTCATCAGCAGGTTCATTAGTATTACAAGCGTCATTCGTTTTAGCGTCATTAGTTTTAACGTCATTAATTTTAGCGTCATTAGTTTTAGCCTCTTTAGCATTTGCTTCATTAGCTCTAGCAAGATCACTGTTAGCGTCAATCTTCTGTTTCTTCAACATATCGGCTTCAGGCGAGTTTACTTCAATATTCAACAACCTGCACTCCTTAGCGAAATCAAGTTGACGCTTTTGGTAAAATGACAAAGGTTCCTGAGATTCTTCGTCCTGCAAATTGTTAGTGAAGCAGTTTATCAAGCAAAGCTTTGCTAAGTTAAAAATAGTTTTTTTTTTTAATTTTAAAGCCAGCCTTGTTCATCATACACAGAAGTCAACAGGTTCTAGTACCCTGTTTGTATATTGATCAACTTGAAACTTGTTAATTGATTTCAATGATCATTACTCACCGACATAGCCTGTTCCAATTTCTTCTCTAACTCTGCATTCCTTCTCTTTACTTCTTCCAGCTCTGTGAGTGCCGTGTCCCTATCTTCTGCAGCATCTAGGTACTGTTTCTCCAAATGGTCAGCGTTTTGCTTAGTCTTCTCTACCTCACTCTTAAGACTGTTCACTAGTCTTTCGTCGTAAGCGTCAGTGACGGATATAACAGTCTTGTGCTGTTCTTGTTTGATGAAAGCTCTCTCTCTTGCTAACTCGGCTTCTAAATTCGCTATCCTTGTCAGAAGTCGTTTATTTTCTCGCTCCTGAGCTTCTTTGTTTCTGTGAAATTGTGTTAAGATAAGTATCTAATTATTTTAGGTTATTATTGTCTGACGTACAATGGATTAATTTATTTTAAAAGAGAGTGGGTATTGCGTTATTTGTCGGTTATTTTCCAAAGAATACGACATATTGGAACTATGCTCCTAAATTCCAAGTTTTCATATCCCCTGATCTGCCGCGGCCATTTTGTAATTTTTTTAGGATACGTTGAATAGAATAGAATATATTTATTTGCTACGTTTTGTACGTTTGTTTTTTTGTAACGTGGTACATTAAGGTCTTATAATAATAGAATTATGATCTTACATGTTCAGGTATTGTACCATAAGCATTACATGTTTTTTTTAACGTTGTTATTAGGTGATTGTCCTTAATTGCTTTATTAATTTGAGGAAAATATATTATTAATTATTAAGTTCTGAATTATAAAATTTGCAATCAACTTTCTTGATACTTGGATTGCTATTGCATAAGTAGGTATAATTACTTAAGTCCGATCATGACCATGTAAATCTTATCTACGTAGACAAGGTGAATTATCTGTAATTAATCGGTTATAAGCCCCAATGTGGTTTGTGATAAAAGTCTGATTAGATTCTTAAAATTATTTAATATCTTCCAATCTGGTCCCAAACTAGAATTCTCCAATCCAATCTAATATATAATAGTAGTGCACTAGGCAACCAAGAATTGGCTCAATATTTTGGCTGCAGCCTTTTCGCTGCCTAGTGCGCGGGGAGCACTTTAAAAATTATTGAAGTACCTACCTATATAAAAATCAGAGAAGGTGTATTTGCTCAATGAAAGTGTACAAAAATAGCCTTAAAGTTAGCTTTGTCCCTTTTCATTGTACCCGTGTACCGGTACCCAAATTTACCTAACATTATCATTACCTACATTACCATTACCTACGTTATCATTTTTTTCAGTAGATGACGGGATTAATGGTCAATAATGTGTAATCCAGATCATCTCAACCTTTTTATTTTATTCAGTTACCTCGGTTACCTTAACCCAGTGACTGTCTTGCACGGACTACACCTATTATCTTCTTAATCAACGGCAGTACTTCACACAGCAGCAGCAGTCGCAGTCGGCCGTAGTCTAATTTATACTGATTCTGATATTAGAGTTTTAAATGTTTACCTTAGTTCAATAGCCAGTAACTGCTTAGTAGATTGCAGATCATCTCTGACCTTGTCAATGTCGTCCATTTCATCGATTTCTTCTTCTTCGGGTGGTATGGCACCAGGTATCTGCAACATTTCAGATGTTTTTTTTTTACGTAGGGATCATTTATGTGCGCTTTTTGGGTTTCGGTGTAAAAGTTTTGGGGTGATTTTTTAATTTTGAGATAGATTGGGAGCACTAATCTTTCTTTTTTTGAGTGTTCGAGCCTCAATTAGAATTGCCGTATTTTAGCCAGAGGTTAACAGAGCAACTGCGATCTGTGTTGGTACGAGGACAAAAATAATCTGTCTGATCATAGAAAATATCATTCAGTCTGTTAACATAAAATATAATCTGAATTTTGTATTAAAAGGGTCCAATAATTCTTCTATTTTAAATGTCAGTACAAAATTGTGTGCAGTTTTATACATACATGTGAACTACTAGCCTCTGACGAGGCCAGACCGACTCCTGAGGGCGACGCCGCGAGGTTCGCCTGGGACATACTCTTCTGCACCTGCTCCTCGATCGTCATCTGTCTCCTGAACTTCCTCAAACCTTCCAGATTCGGTTTACTCCTATCATTAGTCTTCGTCTTCTTTAGTCTAATTCCCTTGTTGATCTCTTTTAGCAACGCGTTGTGGGAGTTCGGCTTTTCTGACTCAAAGATGAACTGACCCTTGTTCTTTACTACTGCTGATGTTGTAATAATTGGGCTTGATCTGAAATTCCATAATTTTATGTTTTATTATTTGTCTAAAAAAATATGATACAATACTTCTTTAGCCGTTGAAGTAATTGTTTGAGTTATTTTAGATTATGTTGAGTTTTTGAATCTTAATTAACATTTTTTTTTTATGGAACAAGGTGAACACTAGAAAAAGAATCATGAATCTCGGTTTTAAATTTTGTTGCTGTACTAATAGCAAATCACTTTATTCTTCACCAATAGCGAATTTAATAGTATCGTCCTATCCACCAAATAGGTCACATACCTGTCATTACAAACAACGTGTTTCAGCTTCTTTCCTTCTTCCACCTCCTTCATCATGTCAGTCCAGTCTGGTCTCCTCCTGGGCCTGCTGCGAAGCGTTTCCAGCCTCTTCAGCTTTGCAGGGTCTACTGGGGCCTTCTTGAACTCAGGGGGAGGGGGCATCTTTGGTGGTAGAGGCGGTGGCATTGGCGGTGGTGTGGGCTTCAGCAAACCTGAGTTTAGAAGATATTTAAGAATCTGCCATCATCATCAGCTTAATGCTGTTCACTGATAATTTATTGTTTATCTATAATTATTTTTCCAATTTTGGGTACACTTCGGAAAATTTCATTTAGATCCTATCACTTTGATCGATTAATTAGTATCGGTCTTAAACCCTAATAAAGTTGTAAGCAATCATTCTTTGTGATTTTTTTGTACAATTTACAATAGTTTGACGCATTCATCGTCCAAGTTGGGAGAAACCTAGTCCAGCAGTGGACTGCGATAGGCTGGTTGATTAATTGAGTCATCGATCGACAAAAAAATAATAAATCATTATTTTGTATATATTGTGCATTACTAGTTCAAAGAGTCACGGATTTTCAACTGAACAAAATAATTAATATTATTTTGATAGATCGTAAACAAAATGGACGCAATCTCTGATGACCTTAATTGGATTATCTAGTAATCAATCAATTTCTAGATAATAAATTAGAATAACTACAGATAACAGTGACTAAACAATTTAAAATCTAGTCAACACAGTCATGAATATAATCTACTTGAGCTACGCAGCGCGTCATTCAAAATCAAAATAGGCATCAAATTCGAGTGCAACTAATCAGTAAGTACCTTGCGGATCGTCTTCTGAGTCAGCCATTATTATCAATGAAATCACTAGGTAATCACTAATTAGAAAAAAAAAAACACTAGGCAGAATCGCCTCACAAATGTCACAATTTTCCTCAACACAGTTCACAATTTGTCAGGATAGTTCGAAATAGACTAGTGTTGCAGTAAGTGTGCATGTTAACTGAGGTATGGGTGCATTTACACCTGATCTGCGCAGGCGACGCATGCGGAACTGGTTCGGTACTATTTTGGGTCGCATTTAGACCACAAACTAGTCTAGCGCAGAAGAGATCAAAAGGTAACGATGTTGTTAGAAGCAACACTTGAAAGAGACATGAATGTGTGTATTAATAAAAGAGGAGATTGAGATCATTAAAGGTTGTAATACTTAATTAAATAGACGATAAGGAAGATGAACAAGAAAATACTGTAATACAAATTAAAGGAATTCAACTCTGAAACGTATGTGGCGCTGATTGTTTCGAGAGGTTTCATAAAAGTCGAAATAGTGAGAATGTAAGAAATTTGGAAAAGCAAAGTTTTGAAAGCTAGGCATATAAAAGCGAAAAATAAAACAGAAAGAGGCTGCTCTATATTGCAAGACCGTGCTTGGGAACGTCTTATCTATACGACTTTAGGTTTTGTTTCAGTCAAGAACATTATATTCGGCAGGTAAATATAAAATTGATCGGAATATTTAGGGGATATGGATATTGGTAACTTATGTATCTACTGCTTAGTGAATTTAGTAAAGATTAGAGAAAAAGCGAATTGAAAACTAACCTAGATACTTTATCGGATGAAGAAAGAATTTACATTATTATGAATGACACAAATGGTGGGATTATCGCTACAGCCAATTTTATTTTAATGCGGTGTTCCAGACAACCATTGATTTCATAGAAATATCAGCAAAGAAAATATGAATGGTAATTTACGTGCTTTGTTGTTGTTTGATCAAAGAAAAAAAGGGACATAATAAAATAATCCTTAAGACTATTAAAACGATATCTGGAAACAATAATCTCATCAGTATCAGACAATGTGCAGTGCCAAAATCGATATAGATTGATGTCACCGCTTGCGATCAAATGCGATCCAACTCTCTATTAATACGCAAGAAAGTGCCACTGTGTCAATGTTGATGTCACAACTAAGCAAATAGAAAACTATTTGTATATTCTATTTTTGATATAATTGACTCATGAACACTTATCATCTACTTTTAATAGAATGGAGGAAGTCTCTATTAATTACTATATCGTCACTGAGGCAAGAATATGGGCGGAAAATCGGAAAATACGTGGTCTACGCTTGACGGATAAGGTTGTGTGCTAGCCTAATTAAGAGTAGTTTTTCGATAAGATAATATTAGTATTTATGAACATTTATTTCATGATCTTCTATTGTTTGTTATCAGTAGCACATTCGTTGTTTTTTTCCCGCAGTGCTATCAATTATTCCTAGACTCAAATTGAAACGTTACTGAAACTCATGGACGCTACTCATGGCGCCAAACTCGTAGCCCAATTCTCGACTCCATTTAGATTGCCATCGACATTTGTTCGAAAATTGTTGTAAATTCTACGTCCGCAGTAGCTTTAGTCCTACTGACTACAAGATTGTGTTAATATAACTGTAGTGCAGTACTCACTTCTCAAGCTCTCATTTTTAGTCAGCGTGTGACCCTTAGGTACTTCATTCAGGGTCTTGTCGATGTTCTCCTTGACACGCTCATGCAAGGGGTCCCGCCATTTCTTAACAGGCACGTCATCCTTTGACGGTTGCTTTTGAATCGGTGGTTTGCGCGGTGGGAGCTGGAAACAAGATCATGAATAGAATAGAATAGAATAGAATACTCTTTATTATGCACACCATTTAAATTACAGGTTACAATGTTGAGAGTTAAAAGAAATTCTATAGGAAATGGAATGAGTTCAACACTAAGAATAGCTGTATTAGATAAGGTAAGTTAGTTAGATTAATTAGAATCTGTATTATAAGCTGTACCTTTGAAGGAGGTGGTTTCGTAGCCATTTCTGTGCTTTCTGATTTTTCTAATACTTTTTCAGTTACAGTGGTTTTAGATTCAGCTTTTGCAGCAGCTGAAGGCTTTGTTTCTGCTTTCTTTGATGCAGGTTTAGTTTCAACCTTTTCAATAGGCTTTATTACTACCTTTTCAGGAGTTTTTGGCGCCGGTTTCTCGGCTGCAGTCTTAGACGCAGGTTTCTCGTTAAGTACTTTTGTCGCGGGCTTAGTATCTTTACTTGAAACTGTATTCTTATTGTCAGATTTGTCATTCACCGTGCTATTTGCTTTAGTAGGACCATTTTTCTCTGGTCTTTTGTCTACTATAGTCACAGATTTTTCCTTGACTTTGTCGTCGATAGTTCTGACACTCCTTAGTGGAGGTTTGTCTACTTTGTCATTGCCTTTATCTTCAGATTTTAAGGCACTTTTTAGTGCAGATTTGGTAAATCTTGGTTTTTCTTCTGCTGATTTTGTGGCTTGATCGGCCTGTTTTGCTGCTGAGGGCTTGACCAGCTTTTCTTCTACAGGCGCTGAAACTCCGTTTTCTGCTTTGTCTTTGATGGTAGACTGTTTCTTCAGTGCGGCTGAAATTTTAAGAAATACGTGCGTGATTATTTATTCATCAATTAATGTTAAAGTTTAATAAGTAGTTTCTTCCGCAATGATTTATTTCTCTTTTGAAATAATAAATGTTTTTAGAGAGGTTCTCTTGCACGGGACTACTCTGAATGTTACCCGCAGAACGCTTTCTAATTATAATAATTAAGAATAAATAGGTATCTTCACTCCCTTGACACTTAAATGACTTAACAGCAGTTATTCAAGATAAGTTTTCATTATTCAAGGTTTCATTAGTCATCAGGGCGTGATTGTCATAGATAAACACCCACGACATTAAGAGCTAAGACTGAAAACAAAATGTTTAAAGGCTAAAAAACTAAAACATGAAGTTAGAACAGTGAAATTGACTGTAGCACGTGTTTCGGCCCCGACGCGCTGCAGTTTGATGGCATTCGCGGACGTAAATAAACACGGCGTTTGCCAAGATGGCCGGCCTTCGCTATTTTAGCGTGATTACATGTCAAATTCCCCTATTAGATGGCCAAGCGAATACGGAAAATTTATCGTAGGCATAACATTTAACTAAATACTCTTAAATCCACAGGATATAGCACCCGTTTCATTGTTTATCACAGCTGCCAACGTTGCGTTGGCGCCAACAAGGTAACCAAGATCGTGCTAATTGTTTATAGTAACATTTATCTACAAACTTGCAGATTCGTCTTTTTTAGAGGTACCAACGTTGTATCTAATATTTGCTGCCAAGCTATTATTTGAGGGGAACGTAACAGAAGCGCAAAATCATCACGATTTAGAGCTTTTTAATCTTCTGTAGGTACTCGATGCACTGTTGGTTCATTTCCCATAGCGTCATTACAAAATGAGAACTCCCATAAGGTTTTAAATTACGCTCTTATAAACGTATTCTTATAAATCAGCCGCTAACCCCAACATCTCCGTTTATTTTGTAAAAAGTCTCTCGTCTCTAAAAATATCGTGGATGGCGGCGCGTGCGCTCGAAATATCTCCTAAACATCGTCGACGAACACGTCACGACAAACGACCGCGCAAGCTTTTTCAATTCCATTTTTATTTAAAGTTTTGTGATTAATCGTTGTTTTTTAAATACATTTCTTTTTTTTTTTAGTAAAAAGTTAAAGCTTTCTTCTTCTGCTTTGAAAAGCTTTTCAGTTTTATCATCATCACCAAATGCATCCGCAAATGTTTAGATTGTATTCTATTTGTATTATTAACAATAAGCAGATCATACAAAAGCTCTATTTCAAATAAAATCGATTGTTTATATGACGTTGTCTAGTCACGTTTCTTTAACTCGAAGCTTGGCAGGAAATACTCGGAACATTAAAACGTAATACCCGATTTAATAGCTCTGTCCAATACTGAAACTTTTTTATTTTCAATGGCACGATCATTATTGCACGGTCATGTAAACATGTGAAAAGTTTGCATACGAGAAGCTAAATGCAGATTTTGATTTACCATTTTAACAGCACTGGACACTATAGAAACTGTAGGAACGAAAGATCACTTTTCAAGCACAGTTTTCACTAGTCATACACTAGTAATATTCGGGCGAAATTCGGAATTATACTGTTGTGAAGCGCGTGGATCTTTTCGAACGATCACGTCATTCGGTTCCGAACTCCAGACTAACAAACTTGTGAACGGTTTCGGAGAGTCAATTATTCAGAACCCGTGTCTCCTGCCAAAGTTTCGGTCAGGTGGCTGACGTCATCATATACTTACACATATGTAGCCTACCCACAAATAAACAGTCACAAATATTATGCACTGTGAAATATTGCTTTCTTGTGTAGCGTCGGTAAAAACGTTTTGGCGGAAATGGGAGATTCTTTTAAAAAGATTGGAGCTTATTCGTGTGATGATTAAAGTTGACGATGCTCATCGGAGCTTCCTGTCGGGAAGTTCAAGTGTACACGGATAATGTCATCCTGGAGCAGTTATTTAAAGATGCGTGCAATGATTGTGCTGTGCACCTCACATTATTGAGTTTTGTGGTCGAAGCATGCAGATGATGTGTGACTGTTATCTCTGAACATTTTGAAGAGTTTTCAACAAAGTCAGCTGTTCCATCATGCCTGGTTGAATAAGCCTATTTTTGTCTATCCATAACCTACATAACTGTTACACCTTGAAAGTAAAATAAACAGAATCAGCTGCTAACATCCAGAAGCAGAAACAAAATAAATACAAATCTTCTAACCCACATTACTTATATCGTTTGCAGACGCTACCACACCCACACATGCACACACGGGATGTGACGCGATGTAAGGCGCCAAATACAGATTCTGTCAGAATAGAACGGAAGAGATTTTCCATGTTTTGCAGACGTGCCGACAAGAAAATACAGTAATTTTTTTTATATAAATTTATAATTGTTTACCTAATTTATTAATTTTTTACGTAAGATTCTGGAAAAAACGAGGAAAATATTGATGCTTATCATGCTTGTTTAAAGTCAAATGAAGGTTTTGTGTCACTAAATATAGCTCGAAAAACACAGATATAGTCCTATCTGATGTACTTACATCATTCTTGTATTTAGATACTTTCCTTCGTTCGAGGACTTTATATCATCAGTACCTATTATATTCCATTCTATTTTTCTCTATGGCAACGGTGCCGATGTCGACCATTCTGCCAATGTGTTGTCAGAAAACGTGTGAAGAAAAAAAAAAAAACAAGGAACCTAAATCCAATACAGGTTGATTGATTAATAATCGAATTTAGAAACAGCTCTGAAAAATCTGAAGTAAGCTGTCATTCCACCTGATGCTAGGGATTGACATTATTGACAGCGCTCTTCAAGCTCACTTCACCTAATGGCTAGTTTACACAGTGCGAGCTAGCGTGTGGCCTACCGAGCAGCTGCAGTGCAGCAACTCGCACTGTGTGGACGTACCATACAAGTTACTCATTAGCTTCCAATTTCAATTTTTTTTTTGTTTTCGTGCGAGCTAACGGGCAGCTCAATGCAGCAGCTTGCACTGTGTAAATAGCCAAGGCAAGCCGTTCTACTGACATACGAGTACACCGTGTGAGCAGCTGTCTACTGTCTAGTCAGCAGCTCGCACTGGTAAACCAGCCTTAGGTTTTGAAGTTGAGATTTTTATAGAATAGATCGGCAGAATACACAAAAACAAATGACGTTAGGGACATCGTATAATGTTTGTCTGGGCAAGAAGTCGTACGTTCAAAGTCTCGACCCTGACTGCGATTTGTAGGTTGTGACGGCTGTAATACGTCTCTATTATATCCGAGAGCAAAGCTAAGGAGATGTTCAGACGGACGACATGTCACGATTTGCGACATCTCTTTAACTGTAATTTTGCTGAATTTGGGTGTCATCATGATCATTCCTCAAATATCGCCAGAAGCGACCGGTCCTGCGCTGACCACGTCCAGGTTGCTAGAATTACCGAAGTTTTGACAAAAGTGGAGATAAGCACTCAAATTTCACAAATACCCCATCAGCCATTATTTTGGTGTCTAACTAAAATAATGGCCGGATGGCAGGAATCATCAACTGCATCAACAGGAAGAGGAGCTCGTGGCTAAGTAATAACAGCCGCACGGGTCGATCCATCAGGTTAAGCTACGCTTGCCGGGGTTGGTCCGTGGATGGGTGACCATCTTTATATACCGAGACTCCTCCGTGCCTCGGAAAGCACGTTAAGCCGTTGGTCCCGGCTGTCATTCGTGGATCTTTGACAGTCGTTACGGGTCGTCAGAAGCCCGAAAGTCTGACAATCAGTCTTACCAAGGGGTATCATATTACCCAGTTAATGGGTTGTGGAGGTTAGATAGGCAGTCGCTCCATGTAAAATAATGGTATTCAGCTACATCCGGTTAGACTGGAAGCCGACCCCAAAATAGTTGGGAAAAGGCTAGGCAGACTGATTGATTGGCAGGAATCATCAACACCAACATAATATCCTTGGTTAGTGACAAAGATTGCCTTGCAGGTAGTATTTATATCCAGTGTACAAAACCTTTCTGGGTATGAATATGCCACACTGAGACTGTCACACTGGTATGAGAGTGACAGTGATCTCAATCCGATTTTTATAAAACACGTAGTGTAGTTAACCAATTATATCGCTGTCATGGAACCTAGGGTATATAGTGGTAATGTAACACGATTCGCGCGATTGCTCCATCTGAACAAGCTCTTAGTCTCAATTTGTTCCGCTGCTGGTACCAAGTGTAGTGTGTCCACACATCACGTCCAATCTGTTTGGAACTTTGCCTACACGACTACGGCGAGCTTTTGATACAAATATATGATTTTTTTTTCCGAAGTAGTTTTCAGAGTTTGTTTATATTTTAGGTTTTCAACGTTATCTCTAAATACATTTGTAAATTAAAGAGGATGACTCAAAGAAATATTGGACTTTTGGCAATCATCATGTACCTACCTAAGTGTCTTTAGAAAACATTATGAGTTAAAGTGAGTTCATAATTAGGTATTAGATTAATTTTGTTAAGAAGATATGGCAGTTGTGAGTGGAAACGCTGGGTAGGCGACGCCCTAGGAGGACATATAATGACCTTATTGGTGATGTTCTTGAGAAAGGTCAGTTGCGTAGTACTCGCAACCGGCGGCGTGCTGTATGACCAGATCTATGAACGTGAACGAGGCAAAATGACATAAATAATCGTAGGATGGCGTTCCGTAGTTTCTGCCTACCCCCATGGGAAGAAGACGTGAGTTTATGTTGATGTATGTATCAATAAGATGAGTAGTGTCAGTGGCGAATGGATTAAAATTCCCTTATAAAAGCTTTTAGCTTTTGCCAGCAGCTACGCCCACGTGGATGTCGGAAATTATCCCACGGGAACGTCCTACCGGGAATTCCTTCATTATTCCTTGTCTGTAGACAAGGAAAGTTCTGTGCAAAATTTCAACTTTCTAGGTCCAAGGGTTTGGGCTGGACGTTGATGAGTCAGTCAATCAGTCAGTCAGGACTTCTCTTTTTATTTATATAGATTCCCTTTGGAAGATGCAGCGTGGGAAGGCTGGGCGAACCGACAACCTGGTGAAGGTCATGGGGATCCGATGAATGCGGGATTGAAGCACGGGACCGTTCTTTGTGGCGATGCTCGAAGGAGGCCCATGTCCAGCAGTGGACGTCTTTTAAGGCGCTGATAATCGACTTTTAATGATTTTAAACTGAAGATCACGTCTAAACGAGTAGTGTTAATGATTTGGAAAAAATACATGTTATATAAGAGCATTTTTTAAATAACTTAATATGTGAATATTTTCGATTATGTTTATATAACTTAGTGTTATTAATTTGTAAAATTTATGTCTAACGTGGATAAAAACTGAGGATCACGCAAAAACTATATTCAACTAAACCTAATAACCTAAGTCTTCACCATTTTAAAGATAATTTAATTATTTATCTTTTAGTTTTAGTACGTGTTTTAATATAATATCTTCTTTTGTTTTATTTATTTATATATACTTTATTGTACACCACAAAAATACATAACAAAAAAATAGACACAAACTACAAAATATACAATGGGCGGCTTTATCGCTTTCTGCAATCTCTTCCAGGCAACCATAGAATGGACAGTGATTTGCCTGGATATGAAATGGGGCTGTCTTTGGTGCAAATAATAAGTGCCTACTTACAATATTATACTAAAATAGATACATACATAACCTAAATAATAGATACATAAATACATACAATACTAAATATAAGCAACGAAAACAAATGAAGACTAAAGATATTTACAGTTACGTGAACACGATCACAACGGTTTTATGTATGTTTTATGTATGCATCTAGACCATAGGTAGGTATAATTTCTATGGTCTGGACCTGTGGTCTGGACATACGATGCGTTGCGTGAGCTCAGCACAGAACACTCAAGCTATGCCGGCCGCCGCCGCCGCACAGTGGATCGTCCCCATACAAGAGGTCGGACATAGAATTAAAAATTGAAAAAGTATTTAATTGAAAAAAATGAAATATGCAGTTGCATTACTCTATTAAGGAACTACAAAAAATGTTACTACAATTTTTTTATTTGACCAGTACTTTATGAGCAATTCGATGAAAAGTGTTATTTTTCTATGGAAATGGTCACAAAAATGTCTGTATCTCATGATTCCCTCCTTGTTTCGATTTGCGGTTTTCACTACTGTTATCTACCCATTTTATGCCACATTTTCTTCAAGGACACATGGTGCCCCCAGCGACCCCCTTCCGAGATATTTTGCTTTTAGTAACTTTACTTTTTATTGTATAACTGATGATATGGAGGTACATTAAGTATATTCATTACTGAGAATAAGTCATCCCTAAGTAGTTCCTTAAATAACAGGTGCATTTACGATTACTTTAATGACTTATGAACGCTTCTGTTGCCATACAACAAACGCGTTAATGAGTCCTTAAGTGAAGATTCCCAGTACTTGCTTAATCTAATTAGTTATTGTAATTACTATGTTAACAGCCCTTAATCTCTGCATTGTGATTGTCTAATGTCATCATTAGCTTAGTAATGACTGAGTCGCATTTACAATAACACATCGAAAAGAAATAGAGTTTTATGATCAATAAGAAAATATGTAGGTATAAATATATTTTTTATTTATATAATATAACACTGTAAAAATAATTTAAAAATAAAATAACTATGTACCCTAAAACAAACTAAAAAAATAAACAACTACTAAAAACTAAATTATAATAGGAAATTAATTAATTAACACGACCATGTAGTTACTAACAACAATAGAAAAGAAAGAAAAAAACCATTTATTGGCTGATGGGTGGCATAACACAAAACAAAAAAAGAATAAAATTAAAAAAAAATCACAAAAACTAGAATAGAAAAAAAAAATAGAATAAAAAAAATACACAAAAACTAGAAATTAACAAAGAAACTGCTTGTAAAATAATAATATTAGGTACTATAAGACTTAAACTATATTTTCTTCATCTTCATCAATAACGACATCATGATCATTATCATCGTCATCATCTTCTTCAACGTCACTACATGCAGCAAGTGTATCAGTTGAAACGTCCGCGTCAATGAACTCCAATTCACTCTGATCACGTATGAGTAAATCGTCTAGTTCTCTAAATGAAGACTTTTTGGCTTTATTTGTCATCTTCGGTCGTAAGCTGGCGAGAAGAGGATCGGAAGATAATAGCAGATTATGAAGAATGTCTTCATTAGTGGCGATGCTACTATGCTTTCGTGTATGACATTCTCTAAATTTGCGAAAGTCCTTGTTTCTTGCTTCAGATGCTTCTTCAGACAAAAAACCTATAGGCACTACTGATAAGTGGTCCACTATCTGTGATCCATGAATCAGCAATTTGTGTAAACTTGCTGGCATGTTATACCATGGATATAATTCCACGAATAAATTTGCTGTTTCATCACAATATGATTTGAATTTTTGGACTTGAATTTTTTCGCCTGAGGAAATGCATTGCAAAATAACGGCGAGTCTTCTAATTAAATTAACATCTAATTTAGTAATTTCGGCAGTCGTTTCAGGGTTTGCAAAAAATCTTCTTGCAGCATTTCCAGTGTTTGTGTTGCCACTACCCTGCTTAACAACGTCTAGAAGTAAGCCTGTTCTTCTTCGGAAAGCTTCTTGAATGGCTTCTTTCTTATCTTTAACTTTTTTTTATTTTCGTCACCTTTTGCTTGCCATGATTTTATGTCCATTCTGTAAGAAATGTGTAATAAACATTCCATGGACCGAATCCAAGCATGCAATGAACTAAATCCATGCTTGTATAAATCTGTATTCACGGGTTTAGCTCTCACTTCTTCCAAGTTATTCATTTCGCTTGGGCGAGCTTTGCACAAATCACACACTGCTGCCGATGTACCAGATATGATTGAATGTACCTTACCATCAATCATGGTTAGCCATAGATTGTGAGTAACAGTAGCATTGTCGCAATCAGTCGGGTTCCGTTCACGAATCTCGGTCTCAAATATTTCCATTTCAGCCTTAACATTCGCTTCCGTTTCTTTCATAAATGTAAATGAAATCGGGCGACAATATGTGGTTGACGATGGCCGATCATTCTGCCACACTATACTTCCACTAGAAGTCACTAACTTAAGTGGTACAAGACTTGCCATAAATACACTGGATAAGTCTTGTTCACTTGTTGTTGTCGTTTGATGGTAAATGCTTTGACTTGAAGCTCCATCAAAACCCCATTTACTGTGAAGCACAAGTTGTTCACCAGCATCAAAATTTGATTCAAGTGAATCGATCAGCCTCCTAACGGTGAGATCAAGGAGGGCTTGGATACGTATCTTTGCGGAAGTTTCAGTCACAGTTATGTCTTCTTTTGCCGGGTAGCATTTAAGCTTTTCTTTAACTAACAAGTAGTAGCTTGGGTATTTCGCATGACCTTCTTTTAAACTAAAGTCCCGAAGTGTGATGTAACGCCACTTGGATAACTGCAAGTAAACGTAAAGAGCAAGTGCTTTGTGAGTAGGAACTTCACGAAGCGGAGGATTCTGCTTAGTTTCCAGGACATTTATAACTGTTGAGACGTGTTCAGGATTTTCCAGCAAATTTTTCATTATTCTGGCTATATCATTTTTTCCGGCAGACTTAAGTATACTTTCAACAGTATGCAAAAGCTCATCCGGACGACTGCAACTAGTAACATTTTCATTAACACGTCTTCTTTTGTGTCTAGTTGATAAATCTTCAAAGCGTTTGCGAGGAGATGTATATGTTGAAGTAGATGCATCTGATTTTGATGGACTGACTACCTCTTCTGCCTCATTTTCATTTGCTTCTTCAGTGTCAACAACATTTTCTTTAAAGCAATCTGGCCAAACGATATCGGAATTTAACCACTCTTCGTTCTTGTTAATGAACCTGTCAACTGTCCTTCTTGATTGCACCCATTTGGTGTAAACCCTATAGCAAAATCGTCGACACCAGTTCTTGAGATCCGTCACATCACTTTCACTTAACTGGACGTTAGTATTCGACTTCAATGTGTTAAATAAATGGTCATAGTCACGAAGATCTTTATGATTACGAAGAGCAACGTAAAGATCTAGGTAAGTAGAAAACCCACGGAAAGCCATAATGACAACACTTGGTAGAAGTTATAATTACAACTGAATTACATTTGCTAAACACACTCAAATATATAGGGCAGCAAGTAGGCAACTAGCAATGAATTTGATAAGCTAATGATGACATTAGACAATAACAATGCAGAGATTAAGGGCTGTTAACATAGTAATTACAATAACTAATTAGATTAAGCAAGTACTGGGAATCTTCACTTAAGGACTCATTAAAGCGTTTGTTGTATGGCAACAGAAGCGTTCATAAGTCATTAAAGTAATCGTAAATGCACCTGTTATTTAAGGAACTACTTAGGGATGACTTATTCTCAGTAATGAATATACTTAATGTACCTCCATATCATCAGTTATACAATAAAAAGTAAAGTTACTAAAAGCAAAATATCTCGGAAGGGGGTCGCTGGGGGCACCATGTGTCCTTGAAGAAAATGTGGCATAAAATGGGTAGATAACAGTAGTGAAAACCGCAAATCGAAACAAGGAGGGAATCATGAGATACAGACATTTTTGTGACCATTTCCATAGAAAAATAACACTTTTCATCGAATTGCTCATAAAGTACTGGTCAAATAAAAAAATTGTAGTAACATTTTTTGTAGTTCCTTAATAGAGTAATGCAACTGCATATTTCATTTTTTTCAATTAAATACTTTTTCAATTTTTAATTCTATGTCCGACCTCTTGTATGGGGACGATCCACTGTGCGCCGCCCGCAACCATTCAAGGCCATTGGCGTATATCTGCGTCTTAACTGAATGATGATGAATATAGTGATATAAAGACTACTCAGTACTTCTCATAAAATCTATTCTGCGTCCTTACAACACGCAATAAATCAAGAAACTGTAGCTTTCAAGAAAAATATGATATAGTCACGGGATGTAAGCTATTATTACTGACAATAACTTCATCACGACGTGGGTTGAGAACATTTACGTAGTCTTCTGCGTATGTTGTTGTGTTTTTCACTCGGAAACGTCATCCATGGAAGGAACTGGAGTATTATTACGATCTCTATAATGTTTGGAGGTCATATACGTAAGGTCTGACACAAACATGAATTAGTTAAATTCGGTGCGTTTGTAATTGGGTGGGTACAGTCCCTGACGCATATCTAGTGTAAGAAATCTGAACTTGTTGGTCGGCTGGTGCATTCATATGAGTGCTTTGATTATTAATTATTAATTTGTTCTAAGTATATGAAAACCTGAACAAAATGGTGTTCCCGTGAATTCTTCAGTTATGCTACTACAAAGTAAAATGATTGAGAGATGAGATGAAGAGAACGTCGCGCGAACATGCGATCGTCGCCTTCATTTTGTTCGGCGAACCTTTCGGGTTATCTACCCCAAAAAATCCACCCTAAGGTGTATATAGAATTTTCATCTCACGCAGTGAACACGCCCTTTACTTGTGTTAACCAAGTGAAAAAAACACCAAAACATGCTGCGAATGTGTGCGTGTAGACGAGTAGCGTCAACACATATGACACACACGCACACACACATCTGACTTCGCCATTTATCGGACGGTACCAAGAGCTCCTGCGCTTACACACATTCACAGTATTTATACACTTGGTAACCACATGCAAAGAGCGTGTCACATCGTGAGATAAAAATACTGTACGCGGAAACGTATATCCGAGAATTCACCAAAAGCCTAGTTGGAAAACGGAATTTGTTGGCTTTCGAGTGAATTCTTGGACATGCGTTTATACCTTAGGGTGGATTTTTTAGGATGGATAAACGGAATCACTTGTCGCGCCGACATGCGACAGAGCGCCTTATGGTTTTTCGCTATGATTAGGACGCGGGGTACAACAGTTACAAAAACTTCCATAAATTAATAATGAGGCCGGCTCTAGGTACCTTTAAGCACATACAATAAATTATCATGCCTAAAGCCGATAAACAGCCTAATATGAAAAATAGAAAATTCATATATTTTTGAGTTTAGAACACAAATAAATGTTAATTTGTTCATTTGTTGTTGTGGTTTTTGATGATATTCTATTTATAAACATTATTCAAATATTCAAAAAATATTAACGCCGTAAAAACGCATATCACTTTGCCGAGATTAAATAAAAACATTCACCTCCGAATAGAAACCGTGTGAATAGAGGCATTGAACCAATTTGGACTATGTATAGGTATAAGTTATCTGTGGAAATTTTTACTCCACACGTGTTGGAAAATGAAAAATCGCACGCGTGTGAAATATATTGCATTGTGAACCTAACCGTAGCGCGATATGAACCAGTTTTCGAGGAAGTGTATTGAAAAGATCATTTCCACCTAAAGCAGTAATAAAGATTGGTGATATTGAAGGCGCGCTCAGTTCGGATCGTGATCGGTTTTACGAATTTTGCCGATGCTACATCTAAGTTGTGTCGTAGTTTACCTACCCTCTTTAATGATGAAACTTCCATGAAGATTACTTTACTGGTAGTAATTTTATATTAGGTTTTAAAGGGAACCTGCAGAAAATGGTCTTCCTAGAATTCTTCAGCCACATTTCCGGCCAGGACATACTTCAACTGGCTAAGATTAATTAGACTAAAACGTTATAAAACTCCGAAATTGCATAAAATAAATGAGACAGCACATAACATAACATAACATCACGCCTATAATCCTCGAAGGGTAAGGCAGAGGTGCACCAGTTATGTTTAAGCCCCAGGTAATAAGGGGCGAGCCTTTTGCTATCAACTGGGCACAAATCCAGATACCGGGTTGCTACTGAGAAATTCCCGATACAAAAACCAATAACACTTTGCCCGACCTTGGAATCGAACCCAGGACCTCATGCTCAGCAGGAGCGCTTGCGAGCACTAGACCAACACGGTTTTGGATATTAACATAAGAATAAAAGTTCCCTCATTTGCAATTGGCTTTTACTGCGTTATGCTCGTTCTGCAGTTGACTTGGCATGAACAAGAAGTTAACGCCTCATAAATCGATAATGAGAGATGTAAACATAATATAATCGTAAAGCCATACTAATACAGGGTGGACCAAAAGTCCGGTAACATTTCAAATGGTTATAAAAAAAAAAAAAGAGTTATGAGAGAAAATATGTTTATTTATTATAAAAGTACAAAAATCAGGGTTTTATTTTTTAAAAATAACGTCGTCCAAATGTGTCCCTTGTTTAGTTTGGCACTCCTGTAACCTAGAGCGGAAATTTTCCATCACCGCCCGACAAGTGTTTGGAGAAATGTTCTGAATTTCCTCGCGTATATTTTCTTTTAATTCTTCAATGGACTGAGGGTTGTTATTAAAAACTTTACTTTTGAGGTATCCCCAAAGGAAAAAGTCCATTGGTGACAAATCCGGGCTGCGGGGTGACCAGTTAATGTCACCTCTTTTGGATATGACCTTTTGCCCAAAAATTTCACGAACCGCTGCCATTGAGTCGTTGGAGGTGTGACCTGTGGCCCCATCTTGTTGAAACCATGTTCGTTGATTAAAACCAGAGTAGTCCTGTAATGCTGGAGCAAAAAAGTTCTGTAGCATGGCAATATATCGCTGTGTGTTGACGGTAACGGGACGGCTTCTCTGATCCTCATAAAAATACGGACCAATAATTCCACTGGCTGATAAAGCTGCCCATACAGTAACTTTGGGCGAGTGTAAGGGCTTTTGGTGCTTCGATTGCGGGTTAGCATCACTCCAGTATCTGCAATTTTGCCTGTTCACATGCCCAGTTAAGTGAAAATGTGCCTCGTCTGAGAAAAAGATGTTATTGAAGCTCGTAAACCTCGCAAGCATTTCGTTGGCAAACTGCAGTCTCTGAGTGTAGTCATATGACCTTAATTGCTGTACAATTTGAATTTTATACGGGTGTAAATGTAAATCCTTGTGAAGAATACGATTTAAAGATGTCCTGGACACATTTAAAACACTAGACCGCTTTCGAGTAGAGAGGCCAGGTTGTTCTCTAACAGATGCTCGTACGCGCTCTATGTTTACTGGCTCTCTCGACGTCTTAGGTCGGCCGGATCGTGGTTGATTTAATGTTGAACCCGTCTCCTCAAACTTCTGTACCCAATTTTTAATTGCACGAGTTGATGGAGCTTGATTTTTATTTCGTATGTTGTACTGTGTACAAAATTTTCGTTGCGCTTCAGTCGCAGAATCGTTGTTGCGATAGTACTCGCGTACGCAAAACGCGCGTTGTGCTCCGCTGAACGACGCCATTGCACTGAATTCCAACTAGCCGCTCTCGCGTTAGGTAACGCCCCGCACCCCCCTATCCCCCGCAATTGGAAGCAGCCCTCGATTCAAATGTTACCGGACTTTTGGTCCACCCTGTATTATAAAGAGGTTTAAAAGTTTGTATGTAGGGGGTAATCTCTGGAGCTACCAGTCGGATTTGAAAAATTCTCTTTGCATTTCATAGCCCAATTCTTGAGGAAGGTTAGGTTATTTAACATCACGTTATGACCTTTAGTTGCCAAACAAAAAGAAAAAAGCGGTAAACGAAGTAATAACACGGGTAGGTGATGCGATGCGGCTCGGTGGGTCGAGCGAAGCCGCGGAAAGAAGCTATTATATTATAATTATGTATTTTAGGACAAAGTTTATTAGCATAGAATACAATTTGTGGTCATAGAGCGACATTCAAATACAAACGACCGAATTCGCTGCAACCACATATTATTTTGTGGATTGTGACAACAAAATTCCAGGTAGTTGCAATTACACGACCACCACCTGGCGACACTTTTGGCGGTGTGGTTGGTGTGGTGTGTCTGTTTGCCTTTAAATCAAATATAGCATAACCAACTCACGCTTCAACGGCTTCGCAGGCGTCACAGCAGCGGCCGGCTCGGCATCCACAGACATCGTCTTAGTAGTACTTTCCACTGGTTTGAGTTTCTTCTGCATCCAAGAAGGTGGTGCCTCGACATCCTTTTCCTTCACCCAGGGAGGCCTGAAGGATTCCCTCCGAGGCCCGCTGTCTTTACTGACGTTACCGATCGGCATTGTGAGCTGAAAAAGATGGGTTTTAGATTAGATATAATTTTTTTTTTTGCTGTGAGTGTGTGTCTTGTGTATTTGTTTTTTTTTTGTACCTAATCGTATTTTGATTTGCTATTTTTTTGGTAGGTACCAGCTAGGGCTTAATCAATATGCGGTTGATAGTAACAAGTTACCTCCTACGATTGATTATTAAGGTCGTTAATTAGTAAATCATTATTTTGGATTGGTGAAGTGTTTGTTCTTCGTCTTATTTGATAAAATCCTTGTTTGTTATAAGACGCAAATTCTTTAGTATTTATAGAATTTGTGTGCAAATTCTCTAAGGTCTATATAGAGTCTAGTCCGTCTGTCTGTCTGTAGGTAGTACCTACATGTAAGTAGAGAACCACTTGTCAGTAAACGTAATTTTAGATTCTATCTATGAAGCTTTCTGGGTAGGTTTCAGTAGGTACATAGTCCATGGTCTATCCAGGTAATCCTAGTTCTAAATTAAAGCCCCTAATGCTCACCAAAGACCTTTACCATAACAAGTACGACTTCATTTCAACAGCAATCTCTCTAGACCCTAAAGCAGCAAGCAGTGGAATCTAAAAACGAAAATAGTTATATAAAAAAAGCTAAATAAAGCTCTGTTGGATATTGGATTGTGGAGATGTAAAGTACATCCATGTGTTTATTATTTATATAAATAAAATGAGAAGTCCTGACTGTCTGACTGACTGACTCAAATCCATGAATCTAGAAAGCTGAAATTTTGCACCAAGTTTTATAATATAGACAAGGAATAAGGATGGGTTTCCCAGTAGTAGGTACGTTTCCGTGGTATATTTTCTGATATCCACGCGGACGAAGCCGCGGGCAAAAACTAGTTCTTTATACAATGAATCCGAATATGTGAAATAGTAGGTAAATGACAAACACTTTTACTATTGTTAATATTTTTTAAACAAGCTTTTATTAGTTTGGATATCATCTAGGACCAGAGTCCTTGTCAAGACGAATCAAACGAGCCCAAACTCGATAGGGTTGCGTCGTTTAATTACTGAGTTCCTGTGGCCACCTTCCGGCTCCATCATCAGATCAGCTCCATGTCTTAATAACATTGCATTGTCATCCGATTTACTTATGTAAGTTAAATTTCAGCTCAATCGGAAACCGGGTAGTGGGTCAAATTATACTTGCAAAATTAGATTACAGACAGACAGACACCGGGACAGGTGAAACTAAATAAAAGCTTGTAATAAAAACACTAGTTTCAATTATTTACATAATCAGCCCATAATGTTCCCACTGCTGGGACACAGGTCTCGTCTCTTCGAGAGGGTGTGGGCTGTAACTACCACGCGGGCCCTGTGCGGGTTGGTACGAGGGGGGATCAAAAAGTAGTGAGAATGAGATAGATAATAATGACTATTGATAACTTAATAATTTATTTTTCTATATAGTCTCCGAGTCTCTCTACACATCGAGTCCAGCGCTTTTCCAAGACTTCAATCCCATTCAAAAAAAAGTTTTGTCTTGGTCCCGCAAAAAGCTCTCCACGGCATCCATCACCTCGTTATCGTCTTCGTACCTGTTTCCCCTTAAGTATTCATTCAATTTGGGGAACAGATAAAAATCGCTAGGCGCCAGATCTGGTGAATAAGGGGGGTGGTCAACCAATTCGAAGCCAGTTTGCTGAATGGCAGCCATCGCAACTGCCGACCTGTGCGCGGGTGCGTTGTCGTGTTGAAACAGCACGCCCCTTCGAAGTTTCCCTCTCCTTTTCTCTTTGATGGCATTCCTCAACTTAGGAATTAAAGCTGCATAATATTGGCCTGTAATAGTGGTTCCACGCTCCAGGTAATCAATCAACAATATCCCTTCCGAGTCCCAAAATATTGAGGCCATAACCTTGCCAGCCGATGCCACGGCACGAAACTTCTTCGGGGTCGGTGATGATGGCCGTTTCCATTGCGAAGATTGCTGTTTTGTCTCGGGATCAAAATGATGGACCCATGTTTCGTCCATTGTAACGAAACGAGACAAAAAGTTTTCAGAATCTTCTTGAAACTTGTCCAACAATATCTTCGAAATGTCAAGTCGATTTTGTTTCTGACTGTCGGTTAACATTCTCGACACCCATCTTGCGGAGATTTTTCTTATACTCAAAGATTGTTTCAATATGGATTGAATACTTCCATATGAAATGCCCGTTTCTTGAATTAAGTATCGGATGGTAACTCTTCGATCGCTCAATACAATTTTCTCGACTTTCGCAACATTTTCTTGGGTGACTGACGTCGATGGACGGCCGCAACGATGTTCGTCTTTCGTGCTCGTTCTCCCTACTCGAAATTGTGAAGCCCACCTTGCGACAGTGGAATAAGGCGAAGCAGACTCTCCTAATGTTGCCTCCAAATCGCAATGAATCTCTTGCGTCGTTAACTTTTTTAAACAGAGGTATTTAATAACGGCTCGCACTTCGTTTTTCTCGATTTTCGAGAACACACTCCGACACGAAGCAAACAAATGACTACATTCAGAAAAAAACAAAAGAGAATCGAATATTTTTTTCTTTATTAATATTACAAATATGTATCTGACCTATGCCTGCCAGTATTTATTTTTTTCTTACCAAGGAGTATGTCGTTCTCACTACTTTTTGATCCCCCCTCGTAGATGTCACATGTCCTTCGAATTTTTAGTTCTACGACATGCCGGTATCCTCACGATGCTTTCCTTCACCATTTTAAGAGCAGTGGTGATGAAATTATTTACACAAAGTAAAGTGGTTCAATTATTTAGGTACCTAAAGTAATAATTACACCTACCAGAAGATAAAATTATAAAGCACCAATAACAGAATGAAGCACAGATTTGAAATCGAGATTCATGATGTAATTACCTAGTTGTAATTACTTCATTAATCAATATTGACGTTAGTATGGGAGATAAGGGACTTCACATTAGCCAGCTTGTTGAAACATGTACCTATGATTCTGTTAAGCGTCATTCTCGAAATGATTTCTATCTGAATTATTAGATAAAATCGCGCTTGTATTCAGCGGTACCGAGACCGATGTGATATTAATTTATTTTTACATATATACGTACTCCAATGACTTGTTCACTAATACATATTATCTATAAGAACTTATAAGTATATATATATTAGTATGGTGAATTTGTCACATAAAGAAGTACCTACACAGCTTAAACATAATTATAAAATATACACAAATTAAAAAAAAAAACAAACTTATTTTTTGTTACAATGGAGCTACTTTAATATAGGAAGACAATATAAAACAAAAATACAACATCAGATTTAAGTAGGTACTTAATTATTTAATAAATAATAGATTCCCAGTCCAACCCCGGCGCGACTATTATCCGTAACTAACGTAGGTACAATAATCATACCAAAAACAAAACGGAGAATCCATATAACATAAGACGACTGCAATAATCGTGATCAAATGTAATGTAATGTAATGGACATAGTAAAACATTGGTAAAACCAGAAACTCTGAAGGGGTCATTGTACCTACTCATCATTACGAACAACTTTTACTATGGGACCAAACATGAAATGGCGAAAAAAAAGTACATTTTGAGGAGTTATGCGAACGTAAGGAACAGCAGATTTTTGACGTGAAAACGTCTTTTCGCTCTGTGTACTGTAGTGCTATTCTGTAAAAATCTCACCGTGATAACTCAGGTGAAGTGAGCGTGAAGTGAGCCGTCATTCCACCTGATGCTAGGGGTTGACACTATTGACAGTTCACTTTAAGATCACTTCACTTATGTTTTTACGGTGAGATATTTACAGAATAGCACTACTGGTGGTAAGTTCAATGGATAGATAGATAATAATAGATAGATAGATAGATTTCAACCGCTAAAATAATGTCAGATGTCGAGTCATAAGTATCGGCTGTAAATCTGCTCAGAATTGAAAAAAAAACGCAATCGAAGAAAGCTTGCATCAAAAGGAATGCATTGAGCCTAAAAAATCTAGTGCCGAGCAAATACAACAGCTACAGCATCGGCAGTGTCAGAAACCGTAAGAAAATCTGTTGCAAATAGCAAAAAAGTTTAAGTAGAACCGTAAATCTGCTGAGAACTGAAAAATATCATAATCGATGAAAGCTTACTTCATAAATTACTAGGACCTTCGCCCGCGTGGATGTCGGAAACTATTCCGCAGGAACAAAAATCCTTCTAACATCAACATAAACCTCCTCCTTGTCTTTCCTTGATATTATAAAGGGAACCTCTATGCAAGTTTTCAGCTTTCTAGGTCCAAGGGTTTGGGCGGGTGTTGATGAGTCAGTCAGTGAGGACTTCTCTTTTTTTATTTATACGGAATGCAATGAGCCTACTAAATCTAGTATTAAGCAAATACAATGGCTACGTATCGGGAACCGTAGTAAAGTGCGAGATTTTTAACCGACGATAAAAAGGAGGAGGTTTTCAATCTGACACGTATATTTTTTTTGTTTTTTTTTTAAGTATGACCACGCATAACTTTTTACAGAGAAGTCCGATTTGAAAAATTTTTGTTTTGATCAAGAGGGTATACCTCAAAGTTGGTCCCATATAAAATTTATTAACTTTGCTTGGGCAGTTTTTGAGTTATGTAGCTTCAATAATACGTATTTTTCCCCACTTTTTATGTGGATGATGTTCTAGTTCGTTTTCTAGTGGTATTAGAATTTGTGTGGGGTAGGAACCACAACTAAAGAGTGCAAAATAAAAACTTTTTTACAAAAAAATACAAACGACTTCCAAAAACAGCACTACAAAGTGCAAAATAACTTTAATTTCGGAAGTCGGTGCCAAAAAAAGAAAAATACATTTGACCAGACACTGACTCCCGAAGTTAAAGTTATTTTTCACTTTTTAATGTTGTTTTTGGAAGTCGGTGGTATTTTTTTGTAAAGAAGTTTTTTATACTTACTCGATTGCTTTTACGTTAACGTTAACATACGTCAATAGGAATAATTGTGTTTCCCATTATCACCAGACGGTGCTAATTGAGTTTCAGTACAAATTGAAGTTTACGTTAACGAGTCTAAAAACTCTCACTAAGGCCTCTGTTTTCACGAAAACAAACGGCGCAGACTCGAACTGCGCCTACAATATTTTTTTCGCGATTTCAAGTTCTGTTTAACAGAAAAATAAAAAAACAAATGATAGACAGTTTATGAATAATACGGTATCTGAACACGTGACCCTAGCAACATACGCTAATGACGTAGCCTACCTCGCTAGTGATGAAGTCCCAGCAGAGACTAGTAATAAACTCCAACATCTAGTAGGCGAGACCCATGCATGGATGAGAAAGTGGCACATCCGGCCAAGTGCTCAATCGAACCACATCACATTCGTTTTAAGAAGGGGAAATTGCCCTCCTGTCAAACTTGGCACTGATGTTCTGCCAGATACTGAGAATGTAAAACACCTGGGCTTTAACTTAGACAGAAGGCTCACCTGGACTATCACATAAAAAGAAAATAAGTTTCGAAACCAGTACTGACTTATTCGCAGAAACTCTGTCCTGTCTACCGACAACAAGCTACTGATCTACAACACCGTGTTGAACCCACCTGGACCTACGGAATCCCACTGTGGGGCTCTGCCAGCAAGAGCAACGTCGTGTACATCCAACGTGTTCAAAACAACATTCTGCGTACCATCACAAGTACCCCACGGTTCTCCAGAAATGACGAGATCCACTAATACGAGTATCTTGATGTGCCCACTATTCAGACTGAAATTGACAAATTCAAAAGGAAATAATATGCTGACCGGCTCTCGGTTCATCCAAATACCCGGCCAATGATCTATTAAAACCTTCTGTAACGGAAAAAAAGCTGAATATGAGGGATGTGCTCTAAAAAGACAGTCGAGACACTGGTCTCTTCGCCTAATTGCCATATTCACTTTACCCATCTGCTTATAGTCTTGCAACTGATTGCAGATTAAACAGGAAAAAAAAAACAAAAAAAGAAGTTTATGAATAAAGAAAGTGCAAATGAATTCTCATTCTGACCTTCTTTGTTCATAAAAGTGTTATCTTTCTACGTGCAAATTTTCAATGATATTAGAAATCGTATAGATTACGTATACTTTTGTTTTAGATTTAAACAAAGCTACTCGATTTAACTAACAGAGTCCTTAGTGCGAGTTTTTATACTTACTCGATCACGTTAACGTAAACGTCAATTTGTACTGAAACTGAATAAGCGCCGTCTGGTGACTAATAATGGGAATCACAATTATTGCATACAAATTGACGTAAGGTAACGTTAACGTAAACGCGATCGAGTAAGTATAAAAACTCGCACTAAGGCCACAGACGGAGACGGTGGGGAATAACTAAGTAAAGAACGTCTTTCATTGATAGAGATTAGATATTTAAAATCTAAACATCATATGTTGTTATGTAGGATGGTCACCCGTGCGGCTGATGAAATCTTTCAATTTATCGTGAAATATTTAAGTATAACACAACGTCTCCTTAGTAATAAGTGCGGTCACCCATTATGACCATATGATTATAATATATGATATGATTATGTTTATTTTGATTATGATTATAATTGATGATGGTAGATATGGCAGTACATAGTGATACGATACGATGTTCAAGACATGGCTCTGATAAAATAATATAATTTCCCGTTCCCATTTCCCACTTCAACGGAGCATGACGAAATAATGATAGACTTATCTTATATAATTAAGATACATGTCCTTTACCTTCAAGTGCACTTATTATAGGGAGAATCCACGATTCTTATCCTAATATTTCCTAGACATATAGTGTGCGTCACGGATGGCACGCGACATAAAATTCTGGGTACATTATTAATTGGAGCATTAGATTGAAATAGGTACAGTCAGCAACAAAAGTCGATTATCACTTGCAGTTTTTTAATCATATTCATTAAGCAAAATGTTTAATTCACATCGGAACAGAATTACTTACAATTTTAAGAACATTAACTCTTAACAGTTAAACGAAAAAAGAAAGTTTATCGAATAATTTTGTGTTAATTTAGATGTTGTCAAAAAGTAGCAGTGTTAACCGACTTCTGTTGCTGACCGCACAATCCGATTTTCATTTATTTTTGATGATACAGATCTACAGTGCATTGCACATTAAATCCATCTGTGTACCTTTTATTTTTGCATAGTAATAAATAGATAATGACGTTCTCTACCTTTCAACCCGGGGTTGTGTCGAAACAACATCATCATTAATTCTATATGAAATACTTATTTGTGTGAGAAGTTATTAGTCATCATTATTAGTTTTATGTGTGTTATTTTTCGTTTAATGTTGTCTAAATTTGTCTAATGGCACATCATCAGAATCTGCCTAGCCTTTTCCCAACTATATTGGGGTCGGCTTCCAGTTTAACCGGACGCAGCTGAATACCAGTATTTTACATGGAGCGACTGCCTATCTGACTTCCACAACAGTTACTGGTGTATTACGATACCCCTTGCTAAGACTGGTTGTCAGACTTTCGGTCTTCCGACGACCCGTAACGACTGCTAAAGATTCATGAATGGCAGCCGGGACCAACGGCGTAATATACTTTCCGTCTTGGTATGTAAAGATGGTTACCCATCCACTGACCAAACACGGCGGCAAGTGTAGCTTCACTTGATCGACCGACCCGTGCGGCTGTTATTACTTAGCCACGAGCCCCTCAATAAACATGGCCATAAACATTTTTAACGTAAAATGGTTCGCCAAAAAGATTCCATAAATTACGTCCCTATCCATTTGGTGTACAAATCATAACATACTGTTTTTAGAGTTATGTCATCTTAGAAGTCACATTCCATAAACGATCACTGGGTACATTGCCAAGGATAAACATCCCTATGGAAAGATCTACTTATACTCAGCAATTTAATTATAGGAATAAGAAGAATTCATAGTTGAAATAGAAGGGTGATTAGATGCTTTGATAGCCTGCCAGAGAACTCATTTAGAATACTAGAAAGCATGCGAAAATTCTTGACTGCGTACACTAAATTATTTATTAAGAACGTAATTGGAATAGCTGTATCTTACTGCCCCAATTAATAACTGGCTATTGACCAACATTATTAAATTGTATTCTAAAGTAATATTATTTAAAATATATTTGTTCTACCATGCATATTATTTTGCTATAGTAATCTTAAGTGGTAGGTGAAATGAATGTTGGATATTTTGACCGATATGTCTGTCGTGGTCTTTCTTTTGGCAAAGAGCATCAACAAATAGAGACATCGAGAATAATACAGCTTGGGAGGGCCGCATTTAGAAAACTGGACGACATTCTGAGGTCTGCTAAAGTTCTGAAGTCCTGCCTTTATAACCAGTGTCTTCTACCCACGATGATGTACGGTGCTGAGACGTGGACGCTCACGCATTAGGCTGTTTACAGCCTGAGAGTAGCACAGAGAGCCATGGAACGTTACATGCTTGGCATCAGGCTATAGACCGAGTTCCAAACGTTGAGATCTGAAGACGTACGAAGGTCTTCGATATTGGAAAGCGTATTATAGAACACAAATGGATTTGAGCAGGACACCCGGCACGGCGTAGGTAGAGATGCCATGTGAAGTAAGGCTGTGACAGAGTGGCGTCCATGGACTGAAAGTCGGGATGTCGATCGTCCGGCGGCGAGATGGGTGGACAACATTGCTGCCATCGCGGGCAAAACATGGAAGAGGCTGGCACAGGAGCGTTTGGATTGGCACAAGAAAAGAGAGGCCTACGCCCAGCAGTGGGTGAAGTCGGGCTGTGGGTGATGATGATGATGATCATGAAATGGTAGGTATACCTACACCTACTAAATTTTTAAACATCTTAGACCATGACTTTTTAAAGCACCATAAATGTATTCAATTGACATACAATTCGGCTTTTGGAAAGCAATCAGCAAGGTAAATAGGTAATCTCTATGCCATGAAGTGCATTTTAAATTAAATCATTATCCATCGGTCCCTTTCTCAAATGCCAACCCAGTTCTTCTCAAGAGCCTGCTCCACAAACCCTAGTCATGTACAACCTACCTATTGTTTAATAAATAATTTAATTGGCATTATTTTTATTATTCTCAATCTTGCAAAATGTTTAGCTGTAAGTTTTACAAAAACTGTAAAATAAATAAATAAAATAAATTGCACTTATAATACATTGCTGAGAGTTAATAACACACGTTAGCAGCTGCTGAAACGAGCCAAACATCGCATCGATTCATTCAACAAGACTAGATATTTTTAACGCGCCCGTCACAAGCTCTAGTAGACTTAGGGCCTGTGTAGACGAACCACTTTAGGCTTCACCAGAGTAGAACCTAAATAAAACGTATTTTATTTTAATTGCGACCAACTTATGTTTTACGGTGATAAGTAATAAGTTTTTTTGTGTATATTATTGATTCCTACGAGTTGTAAGTCGTAAGTTTGAACCCAGGCAAGCGCTTAATTTATTTCATCACTGCTGCTCTCAAATCTGTGAATGGAAACATCGTGAGGAAACCGGCATCTCCTAGAAAAAATAATTTGAAGACATGTGACACCTACCAACCTGCACTGGGCCCGCGTGGTGGATTACGGCCCACTCCCTCTCTTATCATAGAGGATACCGGTGTCCCAGCAGAAGGAACATTATAGGCTAATTAGCGTAATTACGCTGGTCATGCGAATGGCTTCTCGCTCAAGTGCCCTTATAATATATTGCTGTATTATTAACATTGTAGTATTATTAATACGTACCCGGATGTCTAATGAACGAGTAGCCGAACCATCAGACATGCAGAAAGATGCTAGTGATTTTTTGGTCGAAACCATAAGACCTCTGCCAAAAGCTCCACACGAGCAAAGTCAATCCTTCGTCCGCAATCACAAGGCAATATCTATCTCAAAATAAAGTAAATATCCAGTTTAGGAACTTGGTGTTCCGATTTAACAGGGTGTGACAAACTGCGGTATGCGAAGATGTGTATCTACACAGTCACCTATCTCAATCACCAATAACAACACTTCACACCTTGAGAAAGCCATCCTAGTTGATAAAAATGACCCGTTTATATGATATCATGCAAAATTATCTGACAATTCTAATTAATTGATTTAAATCAATAAAATCGTGCACCTCCACGAGTATCCTATCTGAGGTGCACCTTGAACAGCCACTCCCCTCGCTAATCTTACTAAATGTTATGACCGTCATTTCTGGTTGATATTATACGGTCAATCACGTTAATCAGTCAATCAATCTGCCTAGCCTTTTTCCAACTATGTTGGGGTCGGCTTCCAGTCTACCCGGATGCAGCTGAATATCAGTATTTTACATGGAGCTCCTGCCTATCTCCACAACCTGGTAACTGGGTAATACGATACCCCTTGGTAAGACTGGTTATCAGACTTTCGTACTTCTGAAGACCCGTAACGACTGTCAAAGATCCACGAATGACAACTGGGACCATCGGCTAAACATAGCCAAGGCACGGAGGAGTACTCTCGGTATGTAATGATGGCCACCCAACCACAGACCAACCCGGCAAGAGTAGCTTAACCTGAGGGATTGACCCATGCAGCTGTTATTACTTAGCCACGAGCTAGTCATGTTAATCATAAGAACATAATTAATGTACGAAAACAATAACCAATTGGATAAAGACACTTACATATGTGATGACACGGAGGCACTTTTGGAGCACATAAATTAGCAGATACACTCTCACTTACCCTCTCATACATACATACTTCGCACAGATATTCACACTCGAATCATATTCTCTCAAACATCCTTATTTATTTGACATTTTAGGTACATTTTTGTTGGTTTTAAATTAAGCAGATGTTGTACTATGGAAGAGTGGAGACCCTTACACAGGCAATATTATTTTATTTATCTATTTAAATGTCGTTTTTACAGAAAATATAATGCCTATTTAATAAAACCGGCCAAGTGCGTGTATTACTCGTTAACTTTTAAAGTCTACTTAGCTGGCAGGGGCGGGGGCCCCATTAATTCTAACAAAAATTTGCACTTTAAAGGTTAATATTACTCAAACGGATCCCTTTAGAGAAAAATGGTTTTTACAGACCCGAAATAATTTTGAACGGCGGGCCTATCCAATGATACCCCACACCATGGGATCGACGAGAAAAAATATCATCCCCACTTTACGTGCTAGGGAGGTACTTACCCTACAAATATTTTTTTCATGAGTTTATTTTACCACTTTGTTGGCGTGCTTAATATGTATACCCATGCCAAATTACAGCTTGCTTTCAACAAATTACAGCATAGACGAGAAAAAAAAATATCATCCCCACTTTATGCGCAAGGGAGCACCTACTTACCTACAAATTTTGTTTTCATGATTTGATTTTACCACTTTCAATCAATCTGCCTAGCCTTTTCCCAACTATATTGGGGTCGGCGTCCAGTCTAACCGGATGCAGCTGAATACCCATTATTTTACATGGAGCGACTGCCTATCTGACCTCCACAACCCAGTAACTGATTTTACCACTTTGTCGGCGTGATTAATATTTGTATACCTACCCATGATAAATTACAGCTTTCTAGTCCTAAGACTCTCTGAGCTAAGCCGCGGACACAGACAGACGGACATGTCAAAAGTGAGGGTTCCTTGTTGACTACGGAATCCTAAAAAAAACTGACACCTGCACCAAAACTCGCGGATAATGTTTGCTCTCTTTGTATTTTCTCTGGAATTAAAAGTGGTTCGTCTAAACATGCCCTTAAGGAAACACTTGTTAATATTGAATCTACATTATTATTTTATCTGTTATTATTTTATACGTTGTTTTGTGTGAATGCCAGGACTGTTGAGTCATTGGGCTCTATTTCGGGTAATTGTTTAGAGAATTAGCTATACAGAAGCTGGTTGAGTGATATCTAGCATTTAGCGAACATTGATATTTATGAGGGTTCCACTTTTGTATGAATTAAAATTGTGAGTTAGGTATTATGAACATAAACGAATCAAACACATAATCCAAGTGAGGATCGTAGCATGTGGCGTTCTGTTTTTTACCCCCATGGGAAAAAGACGTTAGTTTATGCATGTGTAGGGTTAAATTGTATAGGTACCTAGTACAAGAATTTGAAATGTTCAGAATATGTTGTTTTTTTGAAGCTCAGAAAGTGTCAACAGAAGAAAATAAATTATACTCAACTATCAACGCTGCTCATTTCCAAAAAAATCCACAGCTGTGTAAAAAATAAATACATAACTTTTCTACCTAAGTCAATTTTATTACATCCTTCCTTCCTTGCTGCCTCCTAGAAAGCCATGCAGGCCCACTATAAACATTCATACTGACTGCCTTATGACCTTTCAAAGGTCTATTTGGTTATTTTTTCTAGAGATTTCAAAATAATCTTAGATTTCTAAATGATAAATGATTTTATTTTTGTAATTAGGTTTGTACAAATACTTTTATACGTTAATCATATTTTTAAAAACTAAATGAGTCGTTAATATAAATAAGAAACAAGAAAGGACCAAGAATTGAGCCCTGTAGGACTCCCTTGTTACTTTAAATTCGGTTGATATTTTTCCATTAACGACAACGCTCTAAATCCTATTACTCAAGTAAAGTGAAGTAAGAACATCCAGAGCGGTGTTCCGGATCCCGAAGTGGTGGAGTTTGCCGATTATCGTGAAGGTAAATAGTGAAATAGTATGCTGCTGAAAATGCAACAGTGAAACAAAAAACCGGGCAATTTTTCAAAGGTCTGTCATCGTGCCACTTGCTTGACCTAGATTTTTGACAAGCGTCTGACTAGGTTTTTTTTTTAAAACAGCTTTTAAACAGCTGATTGTTGCAAACCCTGACTGCTTGCCAAGCTGTCTGTGTCTTCAATAGTAAATTATATGTGCTTATATATAACAGTACTGTTTTGCGACATTTTCTTGGATGGTTTGGAACTAGTGCAGAACAGTGGTGATCCAATGCTCTCAAAACGGTGAAGCAAAACATCGTGAGGAAACCAAAACTTCGAAGACATGTAACATCTACCAACCCGCACTATGGTAGATACAGCCCACTGCCTCTCACAGAGAGGAGGCCTGTGTCCCAGCTGTGGGAACATTATAGGCTGATTATGCTTATGCTAAGAACAAGTGTGTACTGTGAACCTATAAGTAGGTAGGTACACACATAAACTCATGACTCATTAGCTTGTTTTTATTCTTAAATTTGTTACTAATCCTAGTGTATAAGTTGTAATATCTAAGGTGTGTACTAACAAAAAACTTTTTTACAAAAAAAATACAACCGACTTCCAAAAACAACACTACAAAGTAAAAAATAACCTTACTTTCGGAAGTCGGTGTCTGGTTAAATGTATTTTCGTTTTTTGCCACCGACTTCCGAAATTAAAGTAATTTTTTACTTTGTAGTGTTGTTTTTGGAAGTCGGTTGTATTTTTTTGTAAAAAAGTTTTTATTTTCCACGTTTTAGTTGTGGTATCTACCCCACACAAATTCTAATACCACTACCTGCAAAACAAACTAGAACATCATCCATATATTATAAAAGTGAGGAAAAATTACGTATTATTGAAGCTAACTCAAAAACTACCCAAGCAAAGTTAATCAATTTTATATGGGACCAACTTTGATGAATAAAACAATTTTTTTTTCAAATCGGACGACTCTGTAAAAAGTTATGCGTGGTCATACATAAAAAAAAATACATACGTGTCGAATTGAGACCCTCCTCCTTTTTTTTCGTCGGTTAAAAAAAAACATACGTGTCGAATTGAGAACCTCCTCCTTTTTTTTTCGTCGGTTAAAAATGGTTTCTATGTTGTCCCAAATATAACAATTTGTATTTGTATTTTTTGTATAAACATCGCCGTTAGATTCTAGCAACAGAAATGTAATAAGAAGCTTGACTTGCTAATAAGCAGTCGCTCCATGTAAAATACTGGTATTCAGCTGCATGCGGTTAGACTGGAAGCTGACCCTAACATAGTTGGGGAAATGGCTAGGCAGATGATGAATGCTTGACTTGCTAATCATTATCATATAATACATGGTGTAAAAAACCCATCACGAAGCCGTCGTCTACGCAGTCTGTACATCTAATTAAGTAACTTTGTGCAAAAATAATAGAGGTGGGAAACGACTTTTATTTTTGGTGTGAAAATTCGCTGTTTATGGTATATAATGCGCAATGTAACGCACTTAAAGAATGTGCTTACCGTTGCATACAAACGTTGCAGAGATCGTGGAAGAATTTGGTTTTTCGTAAAAAACGTCAAAACAACTTGGAACTTTTACCTTCAATATCTCTGTAAATAACAAAATTATATACTAACATAACTAAAACTATTAAAAAACTAAAATATGGCGTCGAAAAATTCCTCCGCATCGCTGTCGACTGGTAAAGTACCCAAGAGACTGGCGGCATTGCCACGTTGTATGGCAATGCTAAGCCGCTGGCCAAGATAAAAGCCAGCCCTTGGTCACGGTCACTTAGTTATAATTATGTTAGTATATAATTTTGTTATTTTTAGGTTATGTTTACAGTTAAATAAATATTTTTTCATAGTATATCTCTGTAACCAAAAGATTTGGTCCAGTACAAAATATGATCTTATTAACGACAAGAACAAGTGAATCTCGGCTTCTTTACACCCGTTTAGGTAAACAACAGCTAAAGTTTTGCATCGAACATTAAAGTTATATAAAATAACTGAAATGTTGTGTTCATTAATTTATTTTACATTTAATTGAAGCATGACGCCTGTATTCCGCGATGTGTTGGGCAGAGGCTGTAGTACACCTACATTTCGCTAGTTATGTTTAAGTTTCATGGAATAGGGGGCGAGCCTATTGCCATCAACCGGGCACAAATCCAGACTCCGGCCTGTTAAACCCAAAAACACTTTGCCCGACCCGGGAATCGAACCCATGACCTCATGCTCAGCAGTAGCGCTTGCAACCACCAGACCAACCGCAACGAGGCAGTCTAATTAAAATATGTTCTAGATCTAATCCCGTTTTTATTTCAACGCAATATTTGAAATTTATACATTTAGTGGGTGTCTTGGCATACAGTCGTAACCTTTTAGTAGTGATAAATTAGAGTCACATTCACGAAACGAGGTGACTTCTTGTTTAGTTTACGTATTTATGAACGCACTTTATGTAATATTTCAACAAATTTTCGACTTATTATTAATTCAAAATGTCACGTTTTGATACGAGTAGTCGAGGATGTACTATTAACGTACGCTGCACGTGATGATGTCAAATCATGCAAATTTTTTTTTACGCAAATGTTTAGGGATTTTGCACTTTCTCTCATTTTTAGCATGTGTCACGATTGGGTAATTTAAAATGAGAAGGTTACATGAAAATATTTGAAAGTGTCAGTTTATCGTTAGTGAAATCATAAAATGCCAAATGACAACAAGTGGGACTTTCAGTCTCCCTAGAGTATCCGTGCTTTCAGTCCTTTACTAACCCTACAAGATCTACATTATGTTACACAGTATCAATCAAAGAATTTAATTTGTTTATAACTTTTATTATTATTTTATTCTCATGCACATTTATTTTTCTAGCTCACTTTAGACATTGGCAGAATAGTCGACATCAGCTTTGCTTGCGATTTATTAAAAATGGAATACAACAAGAGGGATACCACTAGTGAAAACTTTAGATTCAGATTCAGATTAAGTGCCCATGTACTAATCGATGATAGAAACGATAAATATGGAAAACAATCTATTTAGGTAATCCTGCTTATCAGTTATGTAGGTACCTATTATTCCGTTCATTATGTTGTTCAATTGTTTTAGATCAAACCTTTTGTGTAGGCACACAATGACATTAATGAGTTTGAATCAGTCAAACATTACGACAACTGCTTATCAAACTTGACCGTCAGTACTTAAATGTGAATTCCCTGATTTGACGTCATTAGTAACATTCCTTCATTGAAGTATTTAGTTTTCATTCAAAAGTAAATCGAGATAACTTAGTTATCTATAAATTAAAGTCGCTTTTCGCGTCTATTGTGTGGCCGCGTTGTTCTTCTAAACTACGTAACGGATTTTGAAGCAGTTTTCACCATCATATTATAGAGAATTTATTCCAAAAGGTTTATAATATGTCTATTACATTAATAATAAACTTACATAATATAGTAAAAGAATATCAATGTTTTGACAAACCGTAAAAACCGCGCGAAGCATAGGGTGGGTCGCTAGTGTACTATGATAAAACTGTGTGAGAAGGAAACCTAGAAAGTTCATGACAAAAGCATATGAAGATTCGAACTTTCAATTGACAATCTTATAACAGTTGAAGGCATTGATCAAATTATTTTAGGTACCTATTAGAATAGCTTCCCATCTCGGAATAAGTTTGAAAACTTTGAAAAGAAAACTTAAAAGCACGACTTCACTTAAAATTTTCAAAACATCGAGCCCAAACAATCCAACAGAGCTTTACCACTTCTATTCTAGGTATCTACGCAAAACCCTATTTCTATCTGTTCTTCAAATAGAATAGATTAATAATACTTTCACCAAAGTCATGATTTTGTCTTACATTATAAAATAAACTCCGTGTGAATGTGTAATGTTACTCTAATCACAAATATACGCACTTTAAAATTCGAACACCGAACACTCACAACTGATCATATTTTTTTTAATTAATACAGTGTGCCTCGGATATTTCGAGGACGCGAAACCGGGAGCGCGTATAGCCCGCGACTAGCATCGGAATTTCATCTGTGAACAATTCCTCTGGAACTTATAAATAGGTGCGTCGAAGCTGCGTGTACCACGAGTTTTAGTTAACGTACACACTGTGTTAGATGTGAGGTGCACGCGGATTTTGATGCGCTCCATTGATTAGCGGGAAAATCAATCGTCCATACTATTTTGAAGTCGTTCTTTTTTTCAAATATTGTCGTCAGTGGCCAGAGGCGGATGTTCTTTTTTTGAATAGGACGGTGGCCTAATGAGGTTTGTTTTTTTTTTTGTCGTATCGTTGGCGGGCTCTGAATTTTCTTGGCAGCATGAGGGGTCATTATGGAGTGGAAAGCGAGAAACAATATTGATTTGTAAGTATAATACAATGGTAATAGGTACATTGACTCTGAACATTTTTATATTATAAAAAAATATAATAAACCAAGAGTCTGTTGTGTGACTGCTTGGTTCTTCTAAATTGCACATTGGATTTAGATGCGGTCTCCATAATAATTTAGAGAATTTATTCCGGACGGCTTATTGTGTAAAATACATTAATATTTCAGTTAGATATAGGTACCTACTTAGCAAATCTCGATGTTTTGACATGTCGCCACATTAGTAGATTTGCGCCCGTGCGAAGCAAGAGCAGGTCACTAGTGGAACACCCCAATTAGAATATCTATATCTACTGTACTTATTATAAAATAAATTTCATGTCTGTCTGTGCGACCACGTTGACTGTCTTCATGTTTTGTCAAAACCGTGCGTAGCAGGGCCGTATACACTCAATTTTTACTATCCTAACTAATACGAGTATTATAAAACGAAAGTGAGATTGTCTGTTTGTTTGTAAAGCTTTCACGCTAAAACGGCTGAACGGATTTGGATGAAATTTGGTACACGGGTAGACCATGACCTGAAAAAGGACATAGGCTACTTTTTAACCGACGAATAAAAAGGAGGAGGTTCTCAATTAGACACGTATATTTATATTTTTTTTTTTATGTATGACCACGCATAACTTTTTACAGAGTCGTCCGATTTGAAAAAAATTGTTTCATTCGAGAGAGTATACATCAAAGTTGGTTCCTTATAAAATTGATTAACTTTGCTAGGGTAGTTTTTGAGTTAGCTTCAATAATACGTATTTTTTCCCCACTTTTATGTGGATGATGTTCTAGTTTGTTTTGCAGAATGTTTTGTATTAGAATTTGTGTGGGGTAGAAAAATATTTTTTTTTACAAAAAAATACAACCGACTTCCAAAAACAACACTACAACGTGAAAAATAACTTTAATTTCGGAAGTGGGTGCATAAAACGAAAATACATTTAACTATAAGACACCGACTTCCGAAATTAAAGTTATTTTTCACTTTGTAGTGTTGTTTTTGGAAGTTGGTTGTATTTTTTTGTCAAAAAGTTTTTTATCGACATACTCGATAAGTACTAGTTATGTATAAAACATTATATATTTGTTAAATCAGTTATATATACCTATATACACCTACTGATGATGATTGTGAGAGAAAATTGTGGTCACATTACAAATCTACGCACGCACACAATCGCACACGCATAAAAAGTTCTAGCGGTAGTTGGGTCAGCAACAAAAGTCGATAGACACTTGCAGTTTTTTAATCTAGCGAAAAATTTAATTCAAATCGGAACAGAAGTATTTAAAATTTTAAGAACATTGAATTGACTCTTAACAGTTAAATGAAGAAAAAGCAGTTTTCGAATCATTTTGTGTTAATTTAGATGATGTCAAAAAGTAGCAGTGTTAATCGACTTCTGTTGCTGACCGTACTTCGTCCATTATGGTTTGATATTGTTTTGACTGTACAGCAGAAGACCACTACATGAACTGATTACTATACTCAAGTTCTTTTAGTCTAATCTTAGGCCATTGGATGAAGGCAAACAAGCCGGGCGGCGACCCTGAAAGAGTTGCCATGGTTGCATAAGGTTTCATACAATATTAGAACAATAACAGAATAACACTAGTTATCTGAAATAAGTCGATCTGCCAAGTTAAGCAACGCTTGCCAAAGTCAGTCCGTAGATGGGTGACGAGACTCCTCCGTGCCTCGGCGGCTGTCATTCGTGGATCTTTGAAGAAGCCCGAAAGTCTGACAACCAGTCTTACTTAAGGGGTAGGGGGGGGGGGGGGGGTATTACCCAATTGGGTAAAGGGTAGGCAGATGATGATATGAAATGTCTTAAGGTGATGCGAAAATAAATTGGAGACTTTTTCGTAATCAATTATTTCACTATAATAAAGCATTTAAGGATTAAATTTTTGGATATATTATGTTTAATTATTTATTGACTAGTTATTTTATTAATACTCTGACTGAAGGAAAACGCAATTGGGTTAAACCTCGATAGAATTTAATTCCGAAAAGACCTCTACTTTTTTTTTTTTTTTTTCTAAAATCCTGTATACCAATCAACCAATCACCAACCAATCATACAACAACCACTAAACAATCATACCATACATGTTTATAAATCAATAAACTTTTTTTTTTCTGTTTTTTAATTTCGAAATTGTATTCAAAATGTGCGTATTAGTTAATTGAAAACTCTGGCTGAAAACAGTTTTGATAGATAGCTTAATTATTAAAAAAAAAAAAAAAAAAATTGGTTTGGCGCTTTTATTTTGGTTTCAGCGCATTGTTGCGCTCTCTTTTTTCGCATGCGGACGTAATTGACTCTGTCACTTTGTTATTCCCGCCCAGTTCGCCTTTACTTATCATCTTATGTAGGTATGTCTCAGTTAAGCTACGGTTTCCTAGAAGAGCGGTGACGTCATAAAAATGAGCTGGGTTGAATTTATGGTGTCAAAAATCACGCTATCTACGAAAACACACCAAATTCTTTCATAAATTACGTTTCAGTGACGTCATTCGACGGTAAATAGCGGACGTTATTATGGCGGCCACCGTAGTCTTAGCAAACCCTAGCTTTACAATAACACCGGCACCCATATCCTTGAAACCAGAATACTTAGGGTTCCGTACCCAAAAGGTAAAACGGGACCCTATTAGAAGTCTTAGACTTCGCTGTCCGTCCGTGCGTCTGTCACCAGGCGTATCTAGGGAATGCAGTCTCGTACGAGATCTTGCAAATTACGGGATCTCGCGAGATTGGGAGAATCGCAATTAAAACATATGCAAATGCTTGTTTTAAGAACTAGTAATTGACATGATATGTAATTAAATAGAAACTGCGTTGCTTAGTTATAAAAATAATGTAAGTTTTATTTTAAAAATCAACAGAGTACTTATTATTTTGTCTCTAACTCTAATAACATTTGTTTATGTCTATAATTATTATACCTACTGTAGCTAATCGGTTCAAATTCTTACAATATTGGTAACAAAACAATAATTAATATATATTTAGTCTTTTGTAAATTATTACTTTAGTTTCAATAATTAAGAGTAGGAACATTACTTATGGTAAATAAATACAACAAAACAAAAACTTAACTTCACAAGTTCTTAAATAAATGTTGTGAGATCGTATTAATCAAATAAAAGAAGTTTAAAGTAGAAGTCAGATGAAGTTATCAAGGTACGGAACGGCAAGTTAGTTTGTCTGAAAATGGCTTCTCAAAAAACACATCATGTCGAGAGTATCATCTGACAGACGACTTCTGATTTTGCATGCCAAATACCCTGCTGCTGAAAAAGCTCGTCACGCTGCATTTGTAGATCTCGTTATCTCGCGAGATCTCGTACGAAATTTGACGAGATACAATCTCGTAAAATATGGCCGGGATCTCGCGAGATCGGGATCTCGGCGAGACGAGATTGCATTCCCTAGCTGTATCTCATGAACTGTGATAGTTAGACAGTAGAAATTTTCACAGATGATGTATTTCTGTTGCCGCTATAAAAAACAGAATAAAATAAATATTTAAGGGGGCTCCCAAACGACAAACTTGCGTTTTTATAGATAATGGTACGGAACCATTCGTGCGAGAGTCTGACTCGCACTTGTCCGGTTTTCTTTCTTTCTTTCTTGGAGACAAAAATGCGTAAGTTAAGTATGGTGGTAGTAGGTACTTCTCCGGACGAGCCTCAAGCCCCTTAGATTTCAATTAGATATGAAAGGTAGTACTAACAATCTCAGTGACGTGAAAAAAGATCATGTATCCATCATGATTCCAGTGTGAGAGAGAGACGAAGCTATATATGACCTATAGCACCATCCTTTTTTCACAACGGAACCATGATGGATCCATTATCTTTTTTCACGTCATAGTACGGACCCTGGTTCTTTTATTGTATACGTAATCTCAGGCCATTGGTATCCCCCTAAGATAATCAAGCATAATTGCTAGATTATTATCAACGTCACATCAATCTTATGTAAGATTGTATCGCAACTCGGCGCCGTTATAAAGTCATTCACAAATGTACCTAGATAATGAATCATTTAAGCAGTAAACACATTATGAATGGTTGGCTTAGTGACCACTATTTTCGGTGTGCTCCCTGATCTTTGTTAACTGTGGCCTTAGTGCGAGTTTTTATATCAACTCGATCTTATGTCAATTTGATGGAATAATTGTGTTCCCCATTATAGTCACCAGACGGCGCTTATTCAGTTTCAGAGAACTTAGTGCGAGTTTTTATACTTACTCGATCACGTTAACGTAAACTTCAATTTGTACTGATACTGAATAAGCGCCGTCTGGTGACTATAATGGGAAACACAATTATTCCTTACAAAATGACGTATGTAAATGTTAACGTAAACGCGATCGAGTAAGTATAAAAACTCGAACTAAGGTCACGGTACTAATAAAAGTTTACGTTAAGGTGATCGAGTAAGTATAAAAACTTGAACTAAGGTCATAGTACTAATAGAAGTTTACGTTAAGGTGATCGAGTAAGTATAAAAACTCGAACTAAGGTCACGGTACTAATAGAAGTTTACGTTAAGGTGATCGAGTAAGTATAAAAACTCGAACTAAGGTCACGGTACAAATAGAAGTTTACGTTAACGTGATCGAGTAGGTAAAAACTCGAACTAAGGTTACTGTTGCATAGGAAGCGTACAGAGGTAAGAACAGAAAGACGGATTGATTCGCGCTGATGTATTTGACAGCTGTCCTTAATATGCAGCGTAGCCACATCTATTCTACATCTTGAGTATATTTATAGGTACATAACAATAACAAAAACCACTTAATAATGCTAATTTCTGTGATAAGGTAGGTAAGTAGATATAGGTTACCTATTCCTGCTAGAAGCGGATACTGCAGTCTTTCCACGACTGAGGAATTCGTGTTCAATTCGCGTTCAATAAAATCAGAAGTGGAGTAACTAATAATACCTCCATATTTTTGGCGCCTACTGATATATTATATGAAGTAGATAGAATTATTCTGAATTTAAAAAGTTCGTCAATAGACCGATACAAGGCAACGTTAATCACATACATAAGGCACTCAATCTTGGAGCCTTTTCCGCACATTTGCAATCTGAGCATCTCAACACGAGTTTTCCGGACAAGTGGAAAACTGCCTTGGTGTCTCTAATCTACAAGGCTGGGCCGAAAGGAGCTCCTGATAACTACAGGCCAATACACTTGCTCAGCATTTTCTCTAAAATACTCAAGAAAGTAATCAACAAACGTATCGTGAAGTTTGCCGAAGAAAACATCTTAATGTCGGTCCGCCAGTTTGGCTTTAGACAGGGAAGATGCACGGAAAACGCCGTCGAACTCCTAACCGATATTGATTCTGGGCACGATGACCGAAGTCGTCGAAGCCTAAGCGTATTCATGGATCTCGCGAAGACATTCGACATAGTTTCGAGTGAGATACTATTTAAGAAATTGGAGTCGCTTGGTATAAGAAGAGTGGTCCTAAACTGGTTTTGCAGCTATCTATCCGATTGCTGGCAATGTGTTAGAGTCGAAAATCAGATGAGCGATGAACTAAGTGTTTCTTTTGGTGTGCCGCAGGGTAGTCTACCGGGCCCGACATTATTTACATGGATGCCATTTTAAGAAATGAAATTCCTAAAGCTGACTTGATTTGTTACGCTGACGATACAGTGCCGACTGTAAAGAAGTTGAAGGGTTTTGAACAAAATAAGCCATGATTGAAGTGTTTATTGCAGATATATTTATGAGTATAGACAGTGTAACTTTTACAGTGGTAAGAAGTATAAGACGACCATGGCAGATAGTTATCATAAAACGCCTCTAGTGGCATATTGCTAAACTAACACGACACTTTTAAACTGTTCGGCTTATACATTCGTTCCAACAGAAGTACATGAGAAAACCGAGTCTAGAATGAGTAAGTTGGCTAATTTACTAAGCTAAGTAGGCTAAGTAATTACAGTCGTACGGATCGATCCATCAGGTTAAGCTACGCTTGCCGGCGTTGTTCCGTGGATGCGTGACCATCTTTACATACCGAGACTCCTCCGTGCCTCGGAAAGGACGTTAAGCCGTTGGTCCCGGCTGTCATTCGTGGATCTTTGACAGTCGTTACGGGTCGTCAGAAGCCCGAAAGACTGAGAACCAGTCTTACCAAGGGGTATCGTATTACCTAGTTAATGGGTTGTGGAGGTCAGATAAGCAGTCGCTCCATGTAAAATACTGGTATCCAGCTGCATCCGGTTAGACTGGAAGCCGACCCTAACATAATTGGGAAAAGGCTAGGCAGATTGAGTCTCGAAGAGGCTAACTAGTTTGAACAGACACCGATTTCAACTTTTAAGTATGTAAAAATAACCCACTTACATGTTTTTATGGTGCCCAAGATACAAGCTGTGCCTGGTTTGGGACCAACGCTATCTCTATATTGTTATTAAAATAAACGTTTTTACTTCCACACTAATTATTTGTTTAGGAATAAGAACAGGCTACATCTATTAGTCCCTACCGTAGAATTTTACTCCCAATCGGATTGCTTAGTTCAAATACCGAATCCAGTAACTACCAGACTCTACAAAAGCACAGAAAGTCACAATCAACGTTCGACCTACCCAAAACAACTCATTCAGCTGTACCTAATCCCGAACGATATTAATCAAACCTCAAACAATGTACCAAAGCCAATAACTAAAAAAGAAAAACAGCCAAATTGTTTATAATTTATTGCTCTACATTTGAATATGAGCATAAATTAATGCGCAAGAGTGTATTCCTGACAATGGCGGCGCCTGCCTTCCGGATGACGGCGACGCGCCTTGGTTGCGTAAGCGCCGCTCCCAGATGTTAGGTCAAGTGTGAAATTATTATATGTATGGTACAAGGGCATCAGTGGACCGGGAAGGAGGCGCCGAGCTGACTCCAAGACGATATCATTTAAAAAAAAAAAATAAAAAAAAATAAGCAAAATGAGTCTGTGACATTCTATCAGTGACAATGATGACAGAAAATTAAAAATATATTTGCTCGACAGCTACCAAAATACTCAGGTATATAAGTATCTCATTAAGACGATGTCTGGGTAAAAAAAAAGAAATTTTAATTAGTCCGTCGCGCCAGTCAGATTATAATACAATATTAGACACGTATTTTTTGCTCTATCAAATCAATCTGCCTAACCTTTTCTCAACTATGTTGGGGTCAGCTGCCAATCTAACCGGATGCAGCTGAGTACCAGTACTTTACATGGAGCGACTGCCTATCTGACCTCCACAACCCAGTAACTGGGTAATACGATACCCCTTGGTAAGACTGGTTTTCAGACTTTCGGGCTTCTGACGACTCGTAACGACTGTCAAAATTCTACGAATGGCTTAACGTGCTTTCCGAGGCACGGAGGAGTCTCGATATGTAAAGATGGTCACTCATCCACAGACCAACCCCGGCAAGCGTACCTTAACCTGATGGATCGATCAGTGCGGCTGTTATAACTTAGCCACGAGCTCCTCGATTATTTTTTGCTCTATCATCCTATATATTTGTAATCACGTTCTCGATAACGGCTGTAATGATTTCGATGAAAAGTGCAATGTATGTTTACGAGGGCAAAAAATCGATCTAGCTCTAGTCTCATTTCTGGGAAAATTCGGTTTCTCTATTTTCACCCGAGCAGAGCTTGGTCGCCCAGTGCCTACTTATTATAAAACTATATAGCACTTCCCGCGCGGCTTCGCCCGCGTGGATATCCATGTCGGAAAATATCCCACGGGATCAAAAATCCTTCCTTATTCCTTGTTTACATTGTTAAGGGAACCTCAGTGCCAAATTTCAGTTTTCTAGGTTCAAGGGTTCGGGCTGGGCGTTGATGAGACAGCCAGAACTTCTCTTTTTATTTATTTATAAGATTATAAGACTTAGATAATACGCATTAAAGTTGGGGAGTGGTGCTCACTACATCACAACTACGTATAAAATCTAGCAAGGCGTGACGTCATGCCACATTTTAACTCAATGTGTCGCCGTAATCTTTTGATAACTTACCTACGTAAAAAAAGAAAAAATACGTGTCTAATATTTTTTTTAAATCAAGATGACGGACAAAAAAAATTTAGTGATCATCCCTATTCTGTTGAAAATCTTTTATGAAATACGAAACGCTTACGCCAGCGATTGCCACTTGTCTAGCCCTCAGGACGTATCAAAATCTAAATGAATGAAAGAATGAAAAATATTTTATTCGGGACACGCACAGGAAATACAAAAAGTAAAAAAGGAGTATTTAAAATTAACATAAATTAATATATTGTTTCGAATAAGTAAACAAAACAAAAAATAATAATAAAGACATGTGCGAGAACACAAAGGCTCTTAACTCAGCATAAAGCTGTGATATTTTAAAATAAATACCATAGTGGTATTCTGATAAGCCTCGCTGTGATGCCACGTATTGAAGCTCAGGCACTCACCCGAAAGCTTTGCAGTAAGGGAAAACAAAGCAAAAGCAAAGCAAGCTAGGAATGTCAAGGGAGCTGCACGAAGTCCAGTAGTGAGAGAGTTAATATTTCATCAGAATAAAGCATAAAATTAAATTGCCTTTCGAAAGGGGACTTATTTGGATAACTTCTTCTTTCTTATTATCTGAAATAGTAGGGACTTTACAAAATCAAGACTGGCATCTTAAAAACAATAAATCAAAGATCAAAGATAATAGGTATAGTCAGCAACAAAAGTTGATTAAAATTTGTGTTTTCTAAATCTTAATAACTGACAAAAATACTGCATTAAAATCGGGACACATGTAAATTTTAAAGAAAATTACCTCTTATCTAATAAATGAAATACTAAAAAGCAGGTTATCATATAATTTTGTGTTCATTTAGATGATGTCAAAAAGTACTAGCAGTGTTAACCAACTTCTGTTGCTGACCATACTTTTTTGAAGGAAAAGTTTTATTGTGGCGTCATCGATAAAAACATGTTCCTAAACATAGCAAGAGACAACGAAAATTCATTATTTAACGATTTTGAATGGATGAGCTTATCTTTTTCTTTTGTAGATAGTATCAACTAAAATGTAAACATGCAAAGTACTAATTATGTTAATTTCACAATGCAATACACACATTCAACGTACAACAAAGAATAATTAAATACGTAAAACTGTGTTATCAATCTGCGATTTATCTCAGGCAAACACTACTCGATGAACTGACATTTTAAGGACGAGGCAAGGAGGCGCTTACATTAAATAAACAGGTTTTTAGAATTTCGTACCTCAAAAGGAAAAACGGAACCCTTATAGCAGGGTAGGCGAACCAATGGCACGCGTGCCATTGATGGCACGCGACACAATATTTTGGGCACGTCGCCGATCTCAAAACATGTGTAAAAAATGTGTTAAGTAGGTATTTTATGATTTGAAATGGAGTTGATTGATTTCCAATCTAGTTCAATATGGATTCAAAAATTTATTGAAACAAGGAAAGAGTTGGAATTAATTGAAACTGAAAGATTGACAAATAATTTAAGTAAAAATGCTAATAACAAAATTCTGGAATCATGGAATGCGTTTCCAGACACATTTAACTGTTTGAAGAAGCTGGCTCATGCTATTTTAACAATGTTTTCATCTACCTATGCCTGTGAGTCATTATTTACAGAGATGAATAACATTAAAAACTCGGTTAGAAACCATTTGACAAATGAATCCAGTTCAGCATGCATTTTGCTAAAAGTAACATCTTACAAGCCTAACATTAATTATTTGTCATCTAACCTGCAGCAACAGAAGTCACACTAATTTTACAGTAATTTAATTTATGCGTGTAATAAAAACATTCCAAAATGTACCTCTTTTGTTTAATTTATTTAATGAAGAGTTTTGATAGTATTTATTATTATTATTATATTCCAAATAATCAGAAAGTCAAAATTATTTGATGGCACGTCAATGACCCCATGAAACATATTTTAGAAAAAATGGCACGTTGATGCATAAAGGTTCGCCTACCCTGCCTTATAGGATCACTCGTGTGTGTCTGTCTGTCCGTCTGTCACAGCCAATTTCCTCCGAATCTAATAGACCGATTAAGTTGAAATTTGGTACAAATATCAATTTCTGTGACCAGAGGGGCAATTCCCGTATTTTTAACAACGTTCGTAATCTCGTCTCAGTCTCAATCTGTTAAAAATTGTATAGCGTTTACCTACATTTTTGACATTTGACTGTCGCTGACATGAGATTGCAACTTGAATTTAAACGTTTTTAGGTACGAGAATTGGCCTTCAGAACACGGACGTGTAACGTAAATAAATGAATTTTGAATATGAGGGTCACTTATGGGGGGAAATAAGAAAATTAAAAAAAATGTTTTGCAAACTACCGTGTGACATATCAAATGAAAGAGCTTACTGTGAGGGTCTCAAATAGTTTTTTTTTTATACTTAATTTTAAAATAAATTGTTTTAAATTATTTAAGAAAAAAATTTATCAATCTGCCTAGCCTTTTCCCAACTATGTTAGGGTCGGCTTCCAGTCTAACCGGATGCTGCTGAATACCAGTATTTTACTTGGGGCGACTGCCTATCTGACCTCCACAACCCATTAACTGGGTAATATGATACCCCTTGGTAAGACTGGTTGTCAGACTTTCGGGCTTCTAACGACCCGTAACGACTGTCAAAGATCCACGAATGACAGCTGGGACCAACGGCTTAACGTGCTTTCCGAGGCACGAAAATAAGTCAAAGTCAAAGATTTATTTACAATCAATAAAAAAATAAACAAGAAAATAGACTAAAATTATTATTATTCTGTATTTTTTTCAAAATTGAGATATGTCTTATAGATTACAGGAAAACCTATAAGAAGTCAAAAACATGGTAAATCTCAAAGTTACAATTGCAGTTGAAATGAATGGAAGAACATGTTTTTCAACTAAAATGTTTAGTTTGTTCTTGGGATAAATTCATACCAACTACGGAACCCTTCATTGTGCGTGGTCTGACCGGTTTTTTTTCTATCGGGAATTTCTCAGTAGCAGCCCAGAGTCTGTGTTTGTGCCCAGTTGATGGCAATAGGCGCGCCCCCTATTACATGGGACTTAAACATAACTGGCGAAATGTGGGATATACTACTATAGACACCCCCCCCAACCCCAACCCAACCCCCCCCCAACCCCCCAACACAACCCCCCCCAACCCAACCCCCCACCCCTAACCCCCCCCAAAACCCCCCCCCCCCCCCAACCCCCAACCCTTCGGGGCTTACAGGCATGATGTTATGTTATTTTCATTTATCTTGAGCAAAATCCAACTATTCAAACAAAATGTTTGTTGTCAATTCAGCCTAAAGACATCCACTGCTAGATATAGGTCTCCCGGGTCTCCCTTGTTTTACCAAAAGGAATTTGACAAATTTTCACTTCCCAAAAAATTTTTCGCATAATTTCATTTGCCAAATTATTACTTAGCAAAAAATCTATTCACAAAAAGTTGTAACGCAAACCTAATGTTTGGCAAATGAACGTTTAAACTATAACTTGTTTACCAACTAGTACTTCTAACATTTTTTATTTAGTCAAATATTTCATTTGGAATAACAGTTTTTATGCCAAATCAAATAAGCCAAATACTTATTTAGTATCGTCAGTTTTCAATTCACCCTTTCCTATTCAGTCAAACTTCAATGGCAAAAATGTGAACTACTAAGTGGGTAGGAGGTAAATCATAAATGGCGCTCAATGTGTGCTCTTTTTTTTCTATATAATGTAGTCGTTCCTGGCACAGTAGGTAGTAGGTCACAGTTTTAACCTAACCTAACCTAACCATTTTTTTAAAATAAGTAATTAACCTAATCTAAATAATTCAGTTCCGGGTAACCTACTAAAAACAATCTCTTTTTTCTATTAATGCAAGTCGTTTCTGGCACTCGCCGGCCGCTACCGCGGCACCGCTCGCTTCGCTCGCTCGGCTCGTGCGTAGGAGGTCACAGTTTTAACCTAACCTAACCTAACCATTTTTTTTTAAATAATTAACCTACTCTAACTACTTCCATAAATAAACTAATATCAAGTAACCATAAATTTGACTTGTTTCAGACAAATTCAAGCACAAAAACTTACAAAGAAGTACGCAAAAGACATCAAATTTAACCAGCAAGTCAAATGTCTAAAAATCTTATTTTTGCCTTAATATTTTTTGTCTTAACAAATCATTTCCCCAAACGTTTATTGTCTGAAGATTGTTTGCTGTAATAAATCATTTGATTAAAGACCAAATTCCATAATGACATTATGCTTAGTAATATTTTGCCAAGTAAAAATTTGACCAAATGAAAATATGCGTACTAAAATCATTCGAAATATTGCAATGGTATAAAAAAAGGTTGCTAAAATTTGTTTGGGTAATGAAATTTTGTCAAAATCTTTTTGGCAAAACGGCAGGCACCCAGGTCTCCCTAATACTTCGCCACAACGAGCAGTCCTGCGCTACCCGGATTCAACGGTTTCCTAGACCTTCACCAGGGGCCCAGTTCTATCTATCTATATAAATAAAAAGAGAAACACTGACTGCTTGACTGACTCATCAACGCCAAGCCCGAACGCTTAAAAAAAAAATTTATTGTCGCCAGTTAATACATTCATCTTAGGGCTGATTGTTCAATAGTCAGATAATTTTTATTAGAGGAATAAATATGGCGGTTTGACAGCTTTTGTGTAGAAAATATGTCAAACTGTCACATTTATTCTTCAGGTAAAAGTTATCAACCTATTGAACAATCAGCCCTTAGAGTAATCTAACATATTCATCGTATTTATGTATTCCACAAAAGGTACTGTTACTGATTCCCAAACTAAGCTTAAGCTTGTATTTTGGAAAACAGTGAACCTAGCAAGTTGAAATTTTGCACAGAGGTGCCCTTTATAATGTAGACAAGGAACAAGGAAGGCTTTCCCGGTAGGACGTTCCCGTGGGATATTTTCCGACATCCACGCGGGCGAAGCCGCGGGCAAAAGCCGCGGGCTACTAAAGCCAATCCGACAATCTGAAAATTTTGTAAGCTTTTTCATAGATTTCTGCTTTATTAAACAGCATGCATCTGACGTGAAAATGTGACAATAGGTATGATGACTAAAAATTTATTTTTTATCCGTCATGAAGATTATTAAAAAATATTGGACACGCATTTCTTCTTTTTTAACCGACTTCAAAAAGGAGGAGGTTCTCAATTCGTCGAAACCTTTTTTATTTTATTTTATTTTTTTTATGTATGTTCCCCGATTACTCGAAGATGGCTGGACCGATTTGGATTTTTTTTGTTTTGTTCGAGAGTGTATACCTCACAGTTGGTCCCATATAAAATTGATTAACTTTGCTTCGGTAGTTTTTGAGTTAGCTTCAATAATACGTATTTTTTCCCCACTTTTATATGGATGATGTTCTAGTTTGTTTTGCAGGTAGTGGTATTTGAATTTGTGTGGGGTAGGTACACAACTAAAAAGTGAAAAATAAAAACTTTTTTACAAAAAAAATACAACCGACTTCCAAAAACAACACTACAAAGTGAAAAATAACTTTAATTTCGGAAGTCGGTGGCAAAAAACGAACATACATTTAACTAGACACCGACTTCCGAAATTAAAGTTATTTTTCACTTTGTAGTGTTGTTTTTGGAAGTCGGTTGTATTTTTTTTTTTTTTTGTAAAAATGTTTTTTACGTAATCAAAAAGTTACGGCAATACATTGAGTTAAAATATGGCATGACGTCACGCCTAGCCTAGATTTTATACGCAGAAGTGACCTAGCAAGCCCCCACTTCCCAATTTTAATGCGTGTTATCTAAGTCATTTTTATTAATACGTTACAGCAAAAAATACTTGTCTAATATTTTTTTATTATCTGACTGACGAACTAAATAGAATTTCTTTTATTTTACCCAGGCATCATCCCTATTACCCATCTCATTTCTTGTCAAATATGTCGCATTGTCAGTTATATTAAATAGGGCTACCTTTAAATGCCGATGGCCTTGAGTGGTTGGAGCGGCCATAGCTTGGATGTTCTGTGCTGATCTCACGCAACACATCGTACGTCCACCCAGTAATAGGACTCGCCCATCAAGGAGCGCTGTCCCAAATTAGACACATTATTAATTTATTATACATAAAACAAAAGGTATTATATTAAATCACGTATACTAAAAGATAAATAATTAAATTATCTTTATAATGGTGAAGGTTTTATATTTTATTTATTTATTTCCAATACACGTATTAATTAAGTACAATTGGTTTTAGCCACACAACGAAAACATCTCAGGGCTTATCTGTGTGCTGGCAAGCCGCTCATTTAAATTTACAAAAATGTTTATTACTGCAATGATACATAAAATATTTATATAATGATGATAACAATTTATTGGTGCATTAAGAGAAATGTTGTGTAAAAAAACGTTTGGATTTGTACTTATAACTTTTCGAACTCATTCTGTATAACATTTGCAAGTCCTCTGGAAGTTTATTAAGGAAAAATGGTACCAAATATTCTGCAATCCTCATGCCGTACACGTTATTGAACTTTGGTAGGATGTATTTACTTTTAATTGCTATCGTTCTCAAAAAGTCAGGTCTTGTTTTTTCGGTTAGCAGCTCAGCAGGCTTAGCCATGTTGACAATCTACAATCGATAACGCTAATAGAAAACTAATCAAATGTATAGGAATGACATCATCTCAACGTTATGTCACGTGGTCAGAACAAACGAATAGAAAATTCGTAGCCAAGTTTACAACTTAACCGATCGTTCAAAATGATAGAATGAAATGTAATCGTTTCTACAACGTTGATCGCTACATCCCATAGAAATGGTAGCCAAGTTACAGTTTTGACAAGCGCTAACGAAACGATGTCGAAGTTTTTGAACGATAGCTAAGCGATCACCGAGACCCAAGAGTAAACATTAAAAAAATGGCGTCTATTATGATACAGCTGTGAAGAGTTTTGTTTATTTACCATAATTTTGGATTGTTAGTTACCATTTAACATTTAAAATGCATACTTTAAATATGTTGTGGTGCGCTCATAATGAAGAAGTGTGGCAACAGCCGCGCCCTCGCGCCCCTAGCCGCCGTAGGAGACGCCCTGGGTGGCGGGAATCGATTGCCGATTCCCGGCCACCGTAGGCGCGGGCTTGCGGACGACGAGTAATGGGCAGCTCGCCGTCCGGTAAGGACCAGGCCCGGGTCGACGGCGCGTTGTGTTCCACGCGCGCCTCAAAGAGATGTCAGCAGTGACGGGGTCAATTGGGCCGATGCCGCCGGGGTCGCGGGTAGTTCGAAAGAGATACCGTGGCCCTGGCACGGGCAGCTAAAGGAACATGGGTGGGTTTTAGTCAGTAAAAGTCTGACACGCCCTCCCGCTCTGCCCAGAGCGGGAGAAGTCATTTGATGATTTCCCATCCACAAAAAAAAAAAAAAAAAAAGAGACTTAGATCGTCAGTGCATGGAGACAATACGCGAAATGCCGGAAACGTTATTTGTGCAGCAATTTCGGCTAGGCAAAGCGACTTTCCAAGCCCTTTGTGAAGAACTCCGGCAAAAAACTTCGTTGAAAGGAACCAACGAGATTCCCCTAAAAGTTAAGGTTAGTGCTTAATAAGCAGACTGACATAAAGTACCTATTAGCAATTTTTTTATTAAGTACTTATCTATCATTTTATTTCCTCAATGTTTGTCTTTTTGTAGGTGTTGTGCGCTCTTAGTTTCCTAGCCACAGGATCCTATCAGCGAATTGTTGGCGTCACTCAGCATCTTGCGCAACGCACAGCTAGTCGGTGCATCAGACAAGTTGTTGATGCTTTGAACCACCCTGCTGTCATGGCAAAATGGATTGTGTTTCCGAAAACACAACAAGACAGAGCATTTATAAAACAAGAGTGAGTACATAACAAACAATTTAAAATATTTAAATTATTAAGTGCATGTTATGTAATTTAAATTAACAATTATTGCTTCAGGTTCCAAAGAAGATTTGGCCTGCCTGGTGTAATTGGGTGCATAGATTGTACCCATGTAGCTTTGGTAAAGCCCAATGATGAAGAGCATCTTTTTTATAATAGAAAAGGGTATCATTCATTAAATGTTCAAATGGTAATTATTATAATTATTTAAACTATAAGGCATGTTAAAGCTAGATAAATCACTTCTTAATAGTAGTTTTATTTTCAGATTTGTGATAGTAATCTGCTAATTTTAAATGTGAATGCAAAGTTTGGTGGAGCTACACATGATTCACATATATGGTCTTCTAGTAGAGTTGAGTCATATATGCGTGAACTTCATCAAAATAATGAACAAGTATGGCTATTAGGTAGGTATTTATAATAGTAAAAAGATCTAATCTATAGTTTTCCTATGTTTTGCTAAAGAAACTAATTTTCAGGTGATTCTGGATATCCACAACGCCCTTGGCTTATGATACCTATCCTCAATGCAGTTCAAGATTCTGTTGAAGAACGATACACTCAAAAGCATGTGCAAGCCCGTAACTGCATTGAGCGCTGTTTTGGATTACTCAAAGCACGGTGGAGATGTTTGCTTAGACACACAGGGTTCTTCACTATCATCCTCATGTATCTAGCAATATAACAACGGCATGTTGTGTGTTACACAACATTGCTTTGAAAGCTGGCTTGCCACCACCACAACCGCTTCCTGCTGCACATGAAGTTGGGGATGATATAACCATGCAAGATCCCACACCCACTGCGACTGTGGGTAACCAAAGTGAATTAATCCAAGGAAGAGCCATGCTGAGATGTTTATTGAATAGGTTATAAGTAGTAAGGTTATTTTAAGCTTTAATACAAAAACTAACTACTTGAACACTAAAAACAAAAAAAAAAAGTGAAAATAATATTTTAACAACAATAGTGTGTAACAATAAAAGGCTATAATAGTATTACAAATAAGTTTATTATTGTTTTTATTAAAACACTGACATTCATAATAATTTGGGATTGGCGTGCACGGTAGGTAAGAAGGAAAGATTTTTCAAGCTATCTATGAATAAACAAATAATACCTAAAATGTAGGTATTGAGTGGATTACAATTCACTCTAATACCTACATTTTAGGTATTATTTGTTACTTTACATAAAAACCAATTACCTACAGTAACTGTAAGTACATAAATATTGATTTCATTCTTATATTTCAAGTCTAAGTTACTACTAAGGGGGATGCGCTGTGGTAGCCCGCGAAATTCAATTTTTTTGGGATTTTTGCAATTCGTAGGTCCGTGTCAGGTTATATCTTGATCAAAATATGATACGCGGTAATAAAACATATGTATTTATATAACTTTAACCATGAAAATCATAAATACATCTCTCCAAGTTATATTTCGTGCAGATTCGTCGAACGAACAAAATCTAACTTAGAGAGATGTATTGATGAATATAACCGCGCCTTTACAACTTTGACGTTAGTTTGACGTTTATATGAACGCTCACCATAGACTAAAGTATAGGTTTTTTCTAAAGACGTTGAAGAATGAGCGATCGACTCAGTCGTGTCAACTTGGCTACCAACTTATCGTTTTCTAAAATCGCTTACGCTGAGGCGTTAACGTTTGTAGAAAGAGATTAGATATGAAACGTTAGTAACTTGGCTAGGCCTGCTGGTCTATTGACTTCCGCAAGAGTAAAAAATTCATCTTTATTGAACACATTCATAACATTACAATATTTATAGAGGTCGTCGTCACTGTTTTTGAATTTCTTGTTTATATGTTTTGGCGTAATTACTTTTAATATTCGTAGTTGTAGCTTATAGATATCTGTTAGGTATGTATGATAAGTTCTCCCATAACTGCTTAGTCCATAGTTGATAACCGATTCTGCTAGGGCCATATATAACATTCTAAGCGTTTTGTAAGGCAATTTATATTTAAGTATAATAAGCTTACCTAGAATGGACCTTAGTTTGTTGCAAACGTAATCTTTGTGCGGTCCCCAACAGAATCGGCTATCAACTATTAAACCAACATACATGTGCTTATCGACTACTTCTAATAGCGGACATATATATACGCTTGATAGGTTTTGTGTGTTTCTTAGTTTTTATTTTACAACAAATTAATTACAGTATAAACATAATCTAAAATACCAAGTTATTAAAAGAAAATGCTGTAATTTAACACGTTTTTTTTTCCAAATATTTAACACTACTCGTTTAGACGTGATCTTCAGTTTAAAATCATTAAGCGGGCGTTCGCACGGACGTAAAAATATCGCGGCGGGATTTTTATCGCACACTGTATTTTCAACTATCGGTGTTGAGCCAAGCTTCGAGAATCCAACCTAACAACAACAGAGTGCATCCTAGCGCAGCGCGACGAAAAAACACACTGTTGGATTTTCAGCTTTCGGCGTCTAAGCAGAGCGTTGAAAATCCAGTGCGCGAAAAAAAATCGCCGCGATATTTTTACGTCCGTGCGAACGTCGGCTTAGAGTCATTTATCAGCGCCTTACCCTCAAGAAACACATCCTGCAAGCAAGTTGTATGTAGGTTGTAGGCAAAATACATGTAATTCACCTATAAATTGATTGGAATGACATATCATAACCTATTTCATTGAATAATTATTATTTGTCACAAGTAATTCCCTTGTTCAATGAACCAATTAGTGTCAGGTCGTGACACTTCTGTGAGTCCCCTAACAAACCATTGTTTACTGTTGATTGACTATTACAATAACATGTGATATTCTAAGAAATAGGTTATCGGTAGGTGTTGTAGGTGCTGATGTAAGGATGTTGAGTATTATAGGGTAAAGTTCACTTCGAACACCACCATACCATCGTGTACGAGGATGTTAACGGCTCTAGCATGTACTAAGGCAGGACAGTAAGCTGAAAACGATATTATTGTCGCGCGACGAGCAGTGCCTTTGTGTCGCGCGCGATTCACGTCGCGTGTCGCGCCAGTTTGAAGGAGCCTTTAGACGTTTCACATCAAAAAGTACTCAATTCCTACATACCTACATCTAGAAACCTCTCTAACTCACAATCTTGAAAAACCTAATCAAAACTCAAAGCATTTATTTTAATAGGTAAACCATTTACAGCCACTTTTGAATTGTTAAAGAGTCGGCCAGTTAGGCAGAAAGTTGAAGCACAGTCTGTACATCATACAGTCATCCGACGAGTGCCCGAGCTCCTTACGTAGTTCGCCGAACTGTAGTTGAAGCCAGTTGCCCGTTCCAAAATGTAGATCTGTATGGAGAACTACGGGCAAGAAACGCCAACCCTCTTTTAAATCAAGAAATTACAAAATCCTGGGTACATTATTCTTGTTGCTTCAACAGAATGTATCAGAAAGGTGTGGTCAATATTAAGTGTGCGGTACAGACCATCAACTGAACAACATTCTCCATGGGACCAACATCGTAATCGGGAAAAAATAATCAGTCGTCCCATACATTTGGTCGAGTAGGTATTGAAGTTTTTTTTTTTATTTGTTTACTGAAATTAGAATACAGCGGTGTTTCTTAAATCTAAACTCGCCATACTTTTACGTTTGATGGCGAGAGGCGTTCTTTTACATTAAAAAAAAAAAAACAATGAACCACCGTACACACAGCAGCAGGTCAAGCTACTAATAACTCTCAAATTTTCTAACCATCAATATTTTAAGGTTTAAAGTCATTTGGAGAAATTCGACAGCTCGGCACAACCCGATGTGCTGCTGTCTGTACATACCTACTACTTATATAATTATCCTGTTATAGTTTAACTCTTCAAGTGCAATTATATACTAATTAACCGACTTCAAAAAGGAGGAGGTTCTCAATTCGTCGGTACCTTTTTTTTTTATGTATGTTCCCCGATTACTCGCAGATGGCTGGACCGATTTTGATTTTTTTTTTGTTTTGTTCGAGAGTGTATACATCACAGTTGGTCCCATATAAAATTGATTAACTTTGCTTCGGTAGTTTTTGAGTTAGCTTCAATAATACGTATTTTTTCTCCACTTTTATATGGATGATGTTCTAGTTTGTTTTGCAGATAGTGGTATAAGAATTTGTGTGGGGTAGGTACACAACTAAAAAGTGAAAAATAAAAACTTTTTTACAAAAAAATACAACCGACTTCCAAAAACAACACTACAAAGTGAAAAATAACTTTAATTTCGGAAGTCGGTGGCAAAAAACGAAAATACATTTAACACCGACACCGACACCGACTTCCGAAATTAAAGTTATTTTTCACTTTGTAGTGTTGTTTTTGGAAGTCGATTGTATTTTTTTGTAAAAAAGTTTTTATTTATAAACCCAAAACCCCCAGGGGGAGGGGGGAGGGGGGTTAGTTGCGAACCCCATAGGTTCACAACTACGTAGGATGATTTTTTTCCATCGGATGATGTTTTTTTTCGTTTATATATATAATATATAAGCTTTTAAACCTATTATGTAAAGGGGTTTTTCCTTATGCACACATGGGGTGCAGAAAGCCTTTGAGGGGTTTATACAATGTTTTAGTTCTGTTTACTATCCTGTATAAATGTTTTAAATTTTGTTTTGAGTGATCCTTTACTAATTTTTACTTTTTCTCTTAATAAATCTATTTTGTTAAACACTTTAGGTACCAAATACTTAGATATTCTCTTAGCATAATAATTTGTTATCTGTGGTTGAACCAGTTTGTTCTCCCCCTACGTGTGCTGTACTTGTTTTTAACATTAACTTTATATTCATCATTGTAATAATGTTCCAGACCTACCAAATAATCAAATTTTTTATCTATGGGTATGATTTTACGGGATTTTTTGTACGGGACAGTCGATTATAATTTCGCTATTACGATGTTGGTCCTACGAAGAAAATTATGCAGTTTGATCGTCTACCTACACCTTTAATTTTGACCAATGCACAGTGTTAAAAATATAAAGCAATTCATTCATAAAGGTTATTACCCGGCCGAAGTCGCATTTAATAATAAACAACAAATATTATTACGTGACAAATCACAGCTGATATGGTTATCACCGAATTAGGTATGCTTGATGATTCCGATTATCAACAATGCATTAATATTATATAGATCTTTAAACATGTACTTACCTACTACTGTTCATATAAATACTACAGTGTTTCATTGATATATCACAGTCGTTTCGTGTTTTGTTAAAATTAATTTTGTGATTTTTTAAACTAAATTTTAATTGTTTTTATACGGTAAGTCTGTTTGTTTGTTTGAAACTGCTTGCTTTATGTTTTTTTTTTAAATCGGGTTTCAGTATTTTATGATAAGTTTACAATAGTGATTGAAAAACTTTATTTATAAAATGTGTATAACGAAAGTTGCTACGTAGGTAAGTATTGGGTAATATTTAAAAAAATAAATATTTTTGGCAATTTGTTCTGAATTTTCAGTTTTTGTTGTTGTTACAATTGATTTTCTCTGAATAAATGAACTGAAAGTACTGATTTGCGGCACTTTTTTTTCTGCCACGGCCGTAAAAAAATTTTTTTTCCGCCGAAAACAAAAATTGCCGAAAATGGATATTTCGCTTGAATACTGCCGAAAACCGAAAATGAAAACGATATTCGGTCTGACTCCTTTAAATATACGAGTATAAAAGTAAGTAGTTAAAGAGAACTGCTCCTGTGCTTTTAAGATGGAGGACGTGCGCACTCTGTTGTCTAATATCGTCTAAAAAGGATACCTACTTAGATATTTCAAGGCAAGTTTTGCTATAGTACCTAGATTTTGCACAAGACTAACTAAGTGCCACTTTTGTGGCGTTTTCATATAGCATCAGCCGACGCTCGCACGAACGTAAAAATATCGCGGCGATTTTGTTTCGCGCACTGGATTTCCAACGCTCTGCTTAGCCCCGAGAGTTGAAATTCCAACAGTGTGTTTTTGCGACGCGCTGGGATGCAGTCTGTTGGATTCTCGAAGCTCGGCTCAACACCGAGAGTTGAAATCCAGTGCGCGATAAAATCCCGCCGCGATATTTTTACGTCTCCGTGCGAACGTCGGCTAAGTTTGTCTAATACCAACACAGTCTGTACAGAGCCTAAATTATACTTCTTCTGTAACCGCAAAGATAACTGACTTTGGACACTTAGGTATTAGGTACATTAATAACTTTAAACTTATGACAGTGCAAATACTGAAGTATGTTCAATAGTGAGTTTTTACTGAAAACCACAAGCGCAAAATTCAATTAAAAACACGAAAAGTTTACACATAATCAGCCTATAGCATTCCCACTGCTAGGACAGAGGCCTCATCTCGTGGGAGTGGGCCGTAATCAACCACGCGGGCTCATCGCGGGTCGGTGGAATGATTTATGTCTTCGAATTTTTGGTTCTTGGACATGCCGGTTTCATCACGATGTTTTCCTTCACCGTTTTGAGAGCAGTGGTTATGAAATCATTTACACAAAGTAAAGAGCCTGTCTGGGTTCGAACTTACGACCTACAACAACTCGTAAGTCACAGCTGTTACCACTGGACCACCATTGCTCTACAAAACGCTAACACGCAAATTAATACCCTAAGCCCCCGTTCCCACGGGCGTAATGAAATCGCGGCAGGATTTTATCGCGCACGGGATTTTCAACTCTCGTTGTTGAGCCGAGCGTTTTAATCCAACTTAACAATAACAGAGTACATTCTGGCGCGTCGAAAAAACACTGTTGGATTTTGCACTCTCGGCGCTAAGCAGAGTGTTGAAAACCCAGTGTGCGAAAAAAAATCGCCGCGATATTTTTACGTCCGTGCGTACGTCGACTTATTCGTTATTGCAAACCAGTTAAAAAAAAAAACTTAAGTATCTATGCAGTGTGTATCAGAAACGGTTGGACATATTTTAGGGTGTGGTGTAGACCATCAAACTTGAACAACTTTCTCCGAAGGACCAACATCATAATCGAGAAAAAAATATTAACCGTCTCTTAAAAAAATTCAATACCTAAGTAGGTACTCGACCCACGATGGAACGACTGATTATTTTTTCGCATTATTACAATGTTGGTCCCATGCAGAAAGTTGTTTAGTATGATGATTTGTACCACACCCTTAACGCTTTGAAGGACACTATACGGCCATAGCAGTAATAACAATAAAACTTCTATTGCGTCTCGTTCTCGTCAGTTTCCTTCAAAGCAATAAAAACTTACCACGCACCACCACACATTTCTGATACACGCTGTATAAATACAAACAAGTAAAAAAAAAAGTTTAAATAAGTATAAAAACTGGTTTTTTGGTTCTTAGTTTGAAATCCATTTAAAATGTAAATTGTTTGTTTGTCCAGAAGTTAATTTATTGGATTTGCACCTTTGTTAACTAACCCGGTTTTTTATTAAGTACCTAACTAAATAACTTCTACATTTTTCTTTCATTCATCATCTTCCTGTCCTTGTCCCACGATACGTGGGGTCGGCGCAACATGTTTTCTTCTTCCATTCTCCCCTGTCACCGGTCACGCTATCATTCACTCCCTTCTCTTTCATATCATTCCTTACACAATCTTTTCATTGGCCTTCCTCTGCCTCTCCATCCATCAACATGTATATTCATCACTCTCATATTTCTTTCTTTATAATTTTTTTTTTTTTTATTTGGTGGTAAACTTAATTCTGGAGTTTTGGCTCGTCTCCATAGGAAACGACCAATTATTGGAACCGTGCACCTAGCTTCAGACGTTTCACAGGTTTGAATTTGAATGAACTATTTAAAATCTTAGGTAGGGACGGAGGCCAGCACATCAAGCTACCCCAATCTGTCAAATTTCTTTGATAGATTTTCAACTTTATCACAAAGAAATAAGGTTCATATTCAATTAGGAAAATTTGACAGATTAGGGTAGCTTGATGTGCTGCTCTGTACATAAAAATGCCGTATAACAATAAATTATAACTTATCATTGTCGATAATGCAACTTATATGGGTACAAAGATATTAGATAAAATGTAGGTACGAAAGGCAAAAGCTCTAAGAGTTAAAACTTATTGATTTAAATAAAGTCAGGAAATAAATTGTTTTGCAAATTGCCTACCCAACTTAAATCGTCCGTATATTCAATATCACAACTGTCATTCTTTGACAGAAGTATGAAATGGCTATAACACGACAAATTTGAGAGTACCTAGTACCTATTTGGTAAAACATTAATTTTCTTGACTGAATTTACTTTGCTTCACATAACATTAAGATTCCGTTCCACCCACAGATTAGTCATAGCGAGCCAAACAACCGGCTAAAAGTCAACGAATTCCATTTATACTATCCAATATTCATAAACCATTTTGTAACGTAACATATTGGAAAAATACCCGAAACCCGTAATAAAGGGGAATGGTCACTTTTCTTTATGCAATCACGTATTTGACTTATCTTGCCGGTCTATTCTGTAAAAATCTCAGCGTGAAAACTTAGGTGAAGTGAGCTAGTGATCTGGCATTCCATCTGATGCTAGGTATTGAAACTTTTGATAGCTCACTTCACCTAATGGCTAGTTTACACAGTGCGTGTACTTGCATGTCAGTAGCTCGGCTTGCTTTAGCTGTTTACACAGTAAGAGTTGCTGCACTGCAGCTACTCGGTAGGCCGACTCGCACGCTAGCTCGCACTGTGTAAACTAGCCATAAGTTTTTACTTAGTACTACGCAGGCCAAGTAGATTTTCCATGTCCCTCTTCAATTGTACAAATTTTCTACTAAGTATTAGGTTAGATAGCTGGCTAGGTACTTGTGAATATTCCTATTAGAGATAGGAGTACGTTATCTGCCTATCCTTGATTGCGTGTTAAGGTTACAACAAATTGCACGTGGTCATAAGTGTGCTTGATTCAATGGCAATCACAACAGTCAGAATTATACCTATACATATATGTCTATGCCTCGGAGGAGCTCGTGGCTAAGTAATAACAGCCGCACGGGTCGATCCATCAGGTTAAGCTACGCTTGCCGGGGTCGGTCAGTGGATGGGTGACCATCTTTACATAGGTACCGAGACCCCTCCATGCCTCGGAAAGCACGTTAAGCCGTTGGTCCCGGCTGTCATTCGTGGATCTTTGACAGTCGTTACGGGTCGTCAGAAGCCCGAAAGTCTGACAACCAGTCTTGCCAAGGGGTATCGTATTACGCAGTTACTGGGTTGTGGAGGTCAGATAGGCAGTCGCTCCATGTAAAATAATGGTATTCAGCTGCATCCGGTTAGACTGGAAGCCGACCCCAACATAGTTGGGAAAAGGCTAGGCAGATTGATTGTTATATGTCTATGCCTATACATTTCCTATTTCATAACATTAACGTTAATCATCTGCGGATTTAACTTTTATTAGTAGTAACATGTTTATTCTAGATAATTATGGCACTCATTACTTACAACCAAAAACATTCTCAATCCACGTTACTATAATCATTAATTTATTGGCACATGCGACTCTGCTATGCATTAGGGTTTGGCGGAAGGCAGTTCTAACCAGAGATTGTTTGTTAGCGACCTCCTTTTATAATCTTTTGCATAGAATTTCCAACTAAAGTTAAGTTTACAAAATTATAAACTAACTTAACTAAAACTATAAAAAAAACTAAACTATGGCATCGAAAAATTCCTCCGCATCACTGTCGACTGGTAAAGTACCCAAGAGACTGGCGGCATTGTCACGTTGTATGGCCATGCTAAGCCTCTGGCCAAGGTAAAAGCCAAAAATCAAACTTATTCTTTACTTAAAAGATTATTATTTTGATTTTTCAGTAATTTCTGTTATATAAATTGTCATTAAAAAGGGTTTTAACCTGAGCTTAAATGATTTCATACAATCTTATGCCATAAGTCCTTACCTAGTAGTCATTAATAATAATTTAAGTTCGGGGATTTTGTGAGTTTTACTGCCTATATAAACTTGAACTTACAATCGTAGCTTCATTGAACTGTTTGAATTCCGACCGACATCAATACAAGTTTTGGCGCGAATCCGTGTACAACTTGTGAGGACTATAAGTTCGTAATTCAAATTAATTATGCGAAAAACCAGATTATAAAAAAAGTAGGTTTATTTTAATCTATTAGGTAGTACAGTAATTTGTATTTAGAAGGTTAACCGACCAGACGCAATTTAGACGACACGGTACCTAAATTTTTTTTTAAGAATTTTCATAAATTATTACTTAATAATTTTAAGGTATACAAATTAACAGTTTTGTTTGCATGATTGCGTCTTTATTTTTTTTTTTTATATTAGTTGTCTTATGGATATTATTTTCTAACCTATTCCTATGTTTATTTGTAGAAATCATGACCAGTTTCGTCTACATTGTCTTCGCCTGCTTGCTTGCCAGTGTTGCGGCTCTTCCATCATCCCGAAAAATACGGAGTTCTTACAGTAAGTTTGCACCTTTATCTTTGAAAAACCGCAACCTTTAAAGACTGCAACAGGCAGCTCATGTCATCCCTATCATCTATCTGGTAATATCGTATCAATAACCTGATAAATGCTTATTGTAAAGCTGTCAAAATTTCTCATTCTCCAATCCATCCAATCTCTGATAGCGATTTGCGGCCGAGTCTCATCTGAAGGCCTGTTTCCCCGGTGTAAGGCTTAGGCCTAGCGTGCACTGCCGTGCGTTTTTTTACCGCAAAATCTGTGAAGTATGGAATGTCGTTGCGACGCTTCGCTGCAAATTTGCGGTGAGTCCACCGCACGTACTTATTTTGTAACTGAAGAGATAATAATAAGAAGTACCGCGCACTGCAGTCCTTTTGTGTTTTGGATACGCCCGTAAATCTTTATATGTTACGAAAAAGAACACCTTAATTAGGCCTTAAGGCCGTCAAGAGGTACACCTAAAACTGTTATCGTAAAAAACGTGCATTCTTTTCACCGCCAGTGTGCGGACTAGTGATGTGTTTGGTAGTCGACGTTCGCACGGACGTAAAAATATCGCGCAACGAGAGTTGAAAATCCAGTGAGCGATAAAATCCCGCCGTGATATCCGTGCGTAGGTACGTCGGCTTTATACCGTAGGGCAGAAACAACGCACCGCATTTCACTGCACCGCAGTGCGCGCTAGCTCCTCATTTATAAAATGTACGCGAACTCTGTCACAATATTCGCTCACATCGGGGAACTCTTGAGCACGCACTCATTGAATTCTTCAAGAGTTACCTCTTGAGAAGTCTGTTACACACGTGAATGTTATCACTTAGGTTCGTTTGTGCACTCATTCTCGCTTCCGCTATCAAAGTGAAAACATTTCAACGCGCAATTTTGTCCTCGATTTTATCATGGAGTGGAAAGCCAGACGGAAGTTCCAACAAACTGAAGGTGAATATAATGTTCGTGTCTTAAGTCCACAGACTACATAGTATCTTAAGTCTTACTAATTGTGCGTCACTGTTGGCTTGACAGAAGTTATGCGCAACAAATCACCTCCCCCCTAACCCTCACTCCCCCAATCCTAAGTTCTTATTGCACAGTGCGGTGTGGCTTGAACTGTGCACGTAAAAATGGCCCTAAAATCCATTACCTTTTCGTCCCTAGCATCTGTACATTACTTAAAAATCAATCTTTCTTCAGATTACCCCTTCAACTTTGTGGCTCGCGAAACGTGGGGCGCACGCCCCCCGAATGGAATCTCAAGCCTGAACCTGCCAGTACCCTACGTCATCGTGCACCACAGCTATATACCTCCAGACTGCGAGACCCAGGACGCCTGCAAGAGAAGTATGAGGCTTATGCAGGATATGCACCAAATCCACAACGGGTGGCAAGATATTGGATATAAGTGAGTTAAAATGCAGTTTTAAATGTTCTTGGTTAAAACAGATTCATTCGAATCCGGGAAGCAGGACAGCATGTCTTGAGAGGCACTTCAGTATTTCATTTATTTTCATCACCTTATTTGGATGTTTGTAGTTTGTTAACTTTTTATATGACAGCTTGTTTTGAATTTGATAAACTACATTATACATAGTTTACACAAATAAAAAACCAGCGTTGACTTAGAATGTTTTTTAGAACCCCAACCAAGGGACCAAGACCTACATATTTGATATTAATTTCAACTTGATGCCTCTACGCGTTCCTGAGAAAAAGGGTCTTGACAGACAGACAGACGGACAACGAAGTGATCCTATAAGGGTTCCGTTTTTTTATTAACACGCTTTTATTAGCTTCACCTGTATGTATGTTTGTATGTAACGGAATCTTTGAACTCGATTTTTACCCACTTTAAATGGTCAGATTAATTCGAAATTTTGCACACTTATCAGGGCCCGATGACAATACAATAATTTAAAAATTTTGTCCCATTATCCTGATCATCAAGATTAACGATTTATCTAAAAAAAAATGAAAAATAATTATAGTTTAAAAAACTAAAAAACACGATTTAATACCATATAACTGAACTAAAAAATAAAAAATGATTTTTTTAATTTATGAATAAAGTGATTAAAGAGAAAATTAATGTCATTGTAAAAAAGCGTGGGATGATTTCGAATTACAAAGTTAATTAATGTAAGAATGTCGTACAAAGCACCACGCTTTTTTTACAATGACATTAATTTTCTCGTTAGTCACTTTATTCTTATATTGAAAAAATATTTTTTTACTTTTTAGTTCAGTTAAATGGTATTAAAGTGTTCTTTTTGGTTTTTTAAACTATAATTTATTTCCTTTTGAGTTATGGAACCCTAAAAATCAATAGCCGAATGATAAGCGCATCACTTCAGAATGATTAACATTCTATAATATAAGGATCGCACCTATTAGGCTAATAATTTTTTTGTTGCGTTTGCAAGGTTTGTATGACAGTTTTTTTTTTTTGGAAAATTCATCGGAGAAGTCGGAAATTTGGTTGGTATTTTTGTATGAAAACAGTAACACAGCCTAAACCACTGGAGATAGAGACATGAAATTCACCCGGGCGACGCCGGGCACGAACAACTAGTTGGAAACTGTCAGTTTCTCGTACACAGTGTACATTGCATTACCCCTAACTCAATGTACACTGTGTACCAACTTGTATTTTGTTTTCTTTACAGTTTCGCAGTAGGCGGGGAAGGCTCAGTGTACGAGGGCCGCGGTTGGGACGTGATCGGCGCACACGCAGTGTCATATAACGTGAAGAGTATCGGCATTTGTATGATTGGTGACTTTGTAGGTAAGTCTCATTCGTCCGTCTCAAATTTCTAAAGAGAAAAGAACTAAAAAAAAATTACTACCACTTAGATACTTAGTCCGTATATATTCAGATCACAACTGTCATTCTTTGACAGTTGTATGAAATGGCCATACACAGAAAGTTGACGGAGAGTGTCGATTTGCTAACCAATTTTTCTGACTGTACAATACCTCGGCCACCACGGGGGAGGGTGCGATTGACGAGACTGGCACACTGAGTTAGCTTGGCCTTTGTCTACCTCCCCCGTCTTACTGCTCACATACCTCAGGCGGTAACTAGCACTTGCGCGCACAATTAGAATAAAACCCCAATAAATTGGCACATGGCTACCAAAAGATCTAAAGGCAACATACGAAACACACATAAAACGAACATAAATAAAAAAAACCCCTAAAAATAAGTCCCCGGCCGCTAGATAAGACACATTAAGCTTAAAGCGGAGAACTCGCTTACGGACTTACCCGCGGGAATGCCTGAAAGGCATCGCTACTTTAGGTTTGTCCTATTATCTGATAAGTGTGTCGGCAAGCATGTCCGCGGGTAAGTCAGTAAGTGAATTCTCCGCTTTAACAAAAACACAGACTGTCACTGTGTGACATGCACATACGACGCGCGACGCTCTAAAAAGCCAAATCTCCAAATTCTAAAATATCTCTCCACTTTGTTCCAGAAAACCTTCCCCCAGACACTCAAATAAAGTCCCTCAAGGATCTGATAGCTGCTGGAGTGGAACTAGGCTACATCAGTCCAAACTACAAGCTGATCGGCCATCGCCAAGTCTCGGCGACAGAATGTCCGGGCCAAGCGCTCTTCAATGAAATCTCCACCTGGGATCATTTTGAACTCTTATAAAGATTGAGGATTAAGGCCCACTTGCATCACAAATCACTAAAGCTACAGTTTCCTAGAAGAGCGGTGGCCGCCACATAACGGCCGCAGTGACGGCTGTCATGAAAATGACGGCACCGGGATTTGCTTTTACGATGTCAAAAAACGCTCTAACACACCAACTTCTTTCATAAATAACGTTTCAGTGACGTCATTGGACGGTAAATTGCGGACGCTATGTGGCGGTCACCACAGCCTTAGGAAACCCTAGCTTCAATGTGTTTAGCCCTAAACGTAGGTATTTAAAACATCGTTCTGTTTCTGTCAATCGTTTGAGAATGACTGAGACATAACGTAAACTCGTAAATGTGTTTAGTGATTTATGGTGCACGCGGACCTAATTCGCACCAAAACTGCGATCGAGACCTACATCTGTACAAGCGACCTCGATATTGATTTATTTACCACTTTTGACATCAATGGGGTTGTTTCCCGGAAACTTTGCCACAAAAGAGCGCTGTGTGTTTGTCACTGTCTTGGCAAAATCATCTTGAAGACAAAACGACCCATCATTGGCGACAAGAAAACACTTAACACCATCTCGCGGCAAAGTTTTCAGCAAGAAACTCCATTGACAGTTGAATTAAAGTAACAAACGCAAGTAGCGCCATCTACGCGGAACTAATTTGACAGTTTTCTTCCCTATTCCCAGTAAATTAAAACATCAATAAGGTTGAAAATAAATAACTGTCACATAGACAAATATTAACCTTGTCGTTTTATCCGTGCAAGTGAAATTCAACCTTAGGGTGCTAAAGCCATTACGAGATCAACTACTTAAACCGATAAATTATGTTTGAGGACCACCAACCAATTTGTAAATATTAATTTCGGACCACAATACGTACAAAATACTGTGATTTTTATTGTTATAATAAATTAATGTTGTTGTTATATTTTGTGTTGTTTTTATTACATACCTTTATTTTTTCGATGTTTGGCTGTTCCTTTGGGTTTTTCCTAAATTTATTTTTTGCTAAACCACCTCAGTATTGACGCGAAAAAACAAGAAACAAAAATTCAATTAGGTCGAGCCATTTTCGAGTTTTTGTGAGACTAATGCACGGCAATGGCAGGATATTATGACACAAAAAGTATTTGACAGGTCAACATCTACAACAGCGCCCCCAAGCGGGATAAATTATGAGAATCGAAAAAAAATGTTTAAAAATTAATGAACGGAAATTGTATACCCATCTCTTTTAATCAACATTGCGACACGTAATATACTTTCTTGGCTTTGCATTTTATAACATGACAATTCATTTTAAGTAATCGTTTTGTACTGGTTTCCATGGAGATTAGTTTATCGATTGACGATAATTGATTGATAATTAATTAATTAATTGATTGATAATTAATTAATTAATTGATTGATTGATTGTTTTTTTTTAATATTTATTATTGAAATTGCTGCCATTGATTTTTTTAAGTAAAGACATAGATAAGAATTTTTATAAGAATCTATGTCTTTACTTAAAAAAATCAATGGCAGCAATTCTCGCAATTTATCCCGCTTGAGGGCGCTGTTGTAGATGTAGACCTGTCAAATACTTTTCGTGTCAAATTATCCTGCCATTATCGTCAATATTAAAAATTCTTACCTAGGGGTATCGTATTACTCAGTTACTGGGATGTGGAGGACAGATAGGCAATCGCTCCATGTAAAATACTGGTGCATCTGGTATGACTGGAAGCCAACCCCAGCATAGTTGGGAATAGGCTAGGTAGATAATGATGAGACATATACGCCTAGTTATACAATATCTCTTTGAATTTGACAGTTCTTCAAAGTTTTTGGAGAAGACCGATCACTCAAAATGAATTTATTTTTTTATATGTTTGGACATATCACACAAAGCCATCTAGCCCCAAGCTAAGCAACCTAATGCTTGTGTTATGGTAACGAGATGGCTGATAAACTACTTATATACTTTTTTTTTTTTTTTTTTGTAAATACATACATAGAAAAACACCCAGACTCGGAACAAATACTTGTAGGTCGTACAAATATTTGTTCCGTGCGGGAATCGAACCCGCGACATGCTGCGCAGCAGTCAATCGCTCAACCACTGCGCCAACCGTGTCGTCAAAATGAATGTGTCCAAAATGTGTCACACAATAATGGCTGTTGGTTTGACGCATTGCGGAGGCATAATTAGGTAGATAGGTACCTAATATAATGGAAGTGTAAACAAATTATATCATGACTTATTCATTATAGATAGGTATCTAATTATTTTCATAATTATAGAAACAGTCGCAAGTGCTACTGCTGAGCATAAGGACCTCGGTTCAATTCCCGGATTGGGCAAAGTATCATTGGGTTTATCTACGAGTAAGTATCAGGAATTTCTCAGTAGCAGCCCGGAGTCTGGATTTGTGTCCGATTGATGGCAATAGGTTCAATAAGGGGCGAGTTCATTCCCATGAACCGGACACAAATCGTGGGACTTAAGGCAAACGCAAAACCATGAATCGATCAATTCTACAATCGAAAAAATTAAATGCAGTAATGTCAAACTGTCAGTAAGGCAAAGGACATATGATGCATACAGCCTACGATACGTTTTCTATTTTGAAAATAATTTGATTTTAATTAATATTGACATGCATATATTATTTTAATTAGACTTACGGTATAAATAGGTCGAATTATATTAAATGAATGATAACTGTGCAATAATTCTATATAATAATTCGTTAAAGATTATTTGACGATTCCTGTTTGGCTGAATGTCGATTACTCATGTCAAATAAACACTGACCTCCATGATAAAATAAGAATGAATTAGACGGATATCAAGTTAAATATTTTAGTGTTCGTTAGGTATACAAACTTGAGAATTATTTCATTATATTATATATACCTAATTTATTCTAAATAGAATTAAGAACTATTAGTAGTTTTTGTCTATTTCAAGCATTTTTCAGGCATTCCTCTTTCCTATGCTCACATTTTTAGTCAGATGAGGTAGGTCAAGGTGAGGTCAAAAATTTCTATCTCATCTGACTAAAAAGTGAGCATAGGAAATTTCAAAATGTTTCATATCTCCAGACTTAAGATTTTTTCTCAGTGGTGGCGCTAGTTGGCAGCACTACTCGCCTTAAACATAATTGGCGAAATGTGGGTGTCCTATATTATAGGTATCACCTCTGCCAAGTGCTCTTCGGGGAATACGGCCGTGATGATATGTGACGTCATGTTAGAAAAGCGTAAACAATATAATATCGTGATGGATTGATTCATCATAGTTGTTAGATAAGTACCTATAAGTATACTAGAAAAAGCACTCGTAATAAGATAGTGGTGCCGATTCTCTTGTCACAAATGCCTCTAAACTAGACTAAAAATCACTAAAATTTAGTTTATTCCTGTCAAACGACGATTTCCTATTCTGAAATTGACTAAAGTGACACAACTTAACTATATTTTAGTTTGACAGGACTAAGATTGTACGGAGTTATTAGTTTAGTGAAAATGGCAATTTTGCTATTCTGAATTTGACTGTTTTCACCTAAAATTTTAAATGTCAATCAGACTATGTTTAATCGCGATTAAAAAGGTGTGGAATAAAATTAGTTGACATGAACTAAAATTCACACCGATACCTTGACTTCGGATGCAAAAACAGTAGTGTATTTTTTTCTTTTCTTTTGCATATATCTCGAAAACGGTGTGTCCTATCGCAAAAATAATGAAAATTTGGCTCCCCCTTTAACAAGCCCATAAACCCCTATGACTCAAGATGTCGGTACCAAAAAAAAAAAGGTACCAAAAAAAAAAGGCACCAAAAAAAAAAGGTACCTACATTCCATATAAAACACGTTGAAGCTGCCCCCTCCCTGCGCCCCTCCAGCCCTAAAAGATATTTGACCCGGTAACGACAGCGATGTCGGTGAACAAAATATGACAAGCCTGTCACTTCATAGTGATTTCGTTAGTTCCAATTAAAGCCCTTAAGATCTTGTTATTATATATGTAAAGTCTCAATAAATAATATTCATAAACAGCAAAGTTATTAGCGTTTGTTTATATCCCAAAATGTCACTCAGTTTGTGGAAATATTGTACAGACTACATAGTAGTATTCATTAATCATGGAAAAGCACTGCGCGTAGTATTTTCTAGTTGCAATTGTTATGAATGATTGATTCAATTATGAAATTTATGAATTTACCAATTATAACAAATTTTCGTGGACAATTTTGGGATTTCATTTTTTTGATTTTTGACTACACAAATATGATCAGTAACGGATACGGATAGAGCCCCATTTTTATTTGTACTAATTAAACAATAGTAGTGTATATAACCAAATACATTCGTAAAATTGAAATGAATTAATGCATATTTTCAAATCAATGCAACATCTACGTTGTGTCGTACTTGGTACTGGTACTTGATTTTAAGTAGGTAGGTATGTACTTACCTACTAAAGGTAGGTAAACAAAACCACTTCCACGATGTACCGATTTCCTCTTCTCATGTCTGGTTGCCAGCTCGAGCCATGCTTGTGGGGAAAACAGAATATTTCTAAACGAAGCTTAGTTTCGATAGGACTTTACTAAGGGCCTGTTTCACCACCTACGATTAAGGTCCTTTTAACTTACTTGGCAGATAATTTCATACAAATTCTGTTCCATTTTTGAATTTATTCGGTAAGGTGGCTGTTCGGACATCGTGAAATAGGCCCTTAGTGAAACAATTAACGGTCCCGGCATACTTACTGTGCTTCACTTTCGATACGCGTGGCGCGGAGTCCTTCTTTTTTTCTAGTCCGTGGTTCCACAGTTCAATGTCGGTTAAAATCAACTATGTGTTAATTGTAGTAGTTAATTTTAACCGACATTGAACTGTGGAACAAATAAAAATCACAATTTATCATCTCTGACTAAGCACTATGGAGTTATTAAACTGTTGTGTATTTATTTACATGTACAGTTATATTGTGTATTCACGTGTATAAATTAGCACCTCTATTAAATAGTGTGTACACAAACGAGACTGTGTAAATTATTTCATCACCACTGCTCTCAAAACGGTGAAGGAAAACATCGTGGGGATGTCCTAAAACAATTATATTGTATTTGTATTTGTATTCGAAGACATGTAATATCCATCAACTGTAGTAGGCCCGCGTGGTGGATTACGGCACGCTTCCTCTCATAGAGAGGCCTGTGTCCCAGCAGTGGGAACATTAGAGACTGATTATGCTTTTTCTTTAAGAGACTGCCAGTTGTTCAAATAGTTAGTACTTGCATGAAGCATTGAGAGCTGTACTACAGCACACTATAGCAGCAGACTATAGTCTGTTCGAAAAATGTCTGATAAAAGTGTAAATAAACCCTGTTCAGGTTAAATTCTTACGCAATCACTTATTAAAACGTAATAATAAGACATTCATCTGAACATAATTATTTAGGTATCAACTTTTATCTCACCACTTTTTCCACCAAATCATTGACGAAAATTGAGGTTATAAAATTAACCACAGTTTTGACAAATGAGAAACATCTTGGTGATTTAAAATTAGAATTTCTGATTTAAAAGTATTAAAATAATCACATCTAGATAGATAAAATTACATTATTCAAGGCTTACTGCCAAATATTTTACAGCAGCAGTCTTTGGGCTAATCATACCCTAAAAGCAAACAATGCCCTTTTTTTTTTTTTTTTTTTTGTGGATGGGAAATCATCAAATGACTTCTCCCGCTCTGGGCAGAGCGGGAGGGCGTGTCAGACTTTTACTGACTAAAACCCACCCATGTTCCTTCAGCTGCCCGTGCCAGGGCCACGGTATCTCTTTCGAACTACCCGCGACCCCGGCGGCATCGGCCCAATTGACCCCGTCACTGCTGACATCTCTTTGAGGCGCGCGTGGAACACAACGCGCCGTCGACCCGGGCCTGGTCCTTACCGGACGGCGAGCTGCCCATTACTCGTCGTCCGCAAGCCCGCGCCTACGGTGGCCGGGAATCGGCAATCGATTCCCGCCGCCCAGGGCGTCTCCTACGGCGGCTAGGGGCGCGAGGGCGCGGCTGTTGCCTCTCCCTCACGCGTTCCGCTTCCTCCTTCGCGAACATTACTGCTTCGCAGAAGGAGGTGACGGCTTCCCATGCCTTCTTCATGGCCTGGACCAGGTTTGGACGCGAGAGATCGCCGCCGCCGAGCGCCTCCGTGAGAACACGGCGGTGCTCCGCCCAAGCCGGGCAGACCTCCACTGTATGCTCCACCGTGTCCTCCGGGCGATCCACACAATGGTGACACCCGGGCGTTTCCTCCCGCCTGATCCGAAACAGGAACCTCCCGAAACAACCGTGTCCGGTGAGGACCTGCGTCAGGCGGAAGGTGAGGACGCCGTGGCGCCTCTCCAACCACTCCTCAAAGAGGGGACTTATCGCCGCAATTGTGGCGTGCCCAGCGCTGGGTTGCGACAATCGCACTCTCCATGTCGCCATGAGATCCCGCCGGAGCTCTATCCGCTGTACCGTGATTTCTCGCGGCAGCGGAGTTACGCCCCGGCGTTTCACCTCCTCGCGCCACTCCCACACGTGCGCGAGGACTTTGCCTCCAGATCCCATGGCGGTAATCCGGCAAGGAGGCACGCCGCCTCACAGGAGACCGTGCGGTATCCCCGGACTAGCCGGATGGCCATGACCTTCTGGGACGCGTTCAACCGGCGGGCTGGTCGCAGCCTCAGGGAACGCGCCCACACCGGTGCCCCGTAAAGGGCCATGGACCGCACGACCCCCGCGTAAAGCCTCCGGCAGGAGGCGTTTGGACCCCCCAGATTGGGCAGGAGCCGCTTCAAGGCAGCCCCGGCCCGCTCCAGTCTGGGAGCCAAACGTCGGAAATGCTCCACGAAGTTCCACCGGCTGTCGAGGACGAGTCCCAGGTACTTCATCGTCGACTCGACTCCGATGTGAACCCCTCCTACCGTTATTTGGGAACCCGACGGTGGCGCGTTCCGAGGACCATGAAAACACATGACCTCGGACTTGTGCAGGGCCACCTCGAGTCCCAACTGCCGGATCCTCTCTACGATTGTCGCAACCCCGCGTGTCGCTAGTTCAGCCGCCGCCTGGTGCGACCTCCCCTGCGCCAGGACCAGCGTGTCGTCAGCGTAACATACAACGCTGACGCCGCTAGGGAGGTCGGCGCGCAGCACCCAGTCGTACCCGATGTCCCACAGATGTGGCCCCAGGACGGATCCCTGTGGGACACCGCACGACATCTCTCGCCGGTTCCACTCTCCCTGATGACCGGGGTAGATGACGGCCCTGTCCGTCAAATAGGCCTCGACCACTCGACGGAGGGAGGTTGGCACCCGGTGATACCGGAGTGCCTCCCTGATGCAACTCCAGGGCAGGGTATTAAAGGCGTTGGCGATGTCTAGAGACACCGCCAAGACGACCCCACCCCGGGCGCAAACAATGCCCTGAGGGTTTGTATATTGTTATAATAATACCTTTAGGGTGCTGTTGAGGCTTCCGCCCTATTGTAGTGCGTCAGGTATGTTCGCCGATGCACACACTGACGACTATTGTGCAATAATGCGTAAGAAGGTGGCGTCGATGACGCGCAGAGTGGGGGGAAGCACCAACAGTATCTAGAGGGTGTTTGCTGAAAGACTGGATGGTACCATGGATAGGTTTATCAAGCTTCATGTATTACATGGGGTTTAATGAAAATATCTGTGGTCGATATATTATGAATTTGTGTTCAAATTATATACCTACTAACATAGTTTATAAGATAATTTAGACACTAACACAAGTGGGCTTATGTAGTCTGTAAATAAAAGTTTTTTTTTTTATAAGCACTCAGTTTGTAAGTGGCACTACAAATTAGCACTCACAGGTACGTTTTTGATCCGTTAGTTTACATTTTCAACAGTTATTTTTGGAACAGACTATAGGTAGGTACGTTGTACGAGTGGTACAGTCATGTGTGGATATAAATCTCGGCCTCAACTGTAATTGCCATGTAGGTTAGGTACTTCCCCAGAGGATTGCGTTGAACTTTTTGTGCCAGTACACTTGAGTTGCAGAAAATGTGGTTTACCGGCTCACAAATTCTCTGCGGTGCAATTATAACATTATTCTCAGTACAAAATTAAATACTATGATGAATAGTAAAATAATACCTTATGTGGTGAAAATTCGCTGGAAGCAGGAAGTACTGGGCCAGTCGTTGCAGCGATACTAAGGGTAGGTACGCCTACTTATGTCCAGTAGTGGACGTCTTTCGACTAATAATAGGGTAACACCAGCGTTGAACCCAGAATAAATAGTACTAACGTAGTTGAACATCTAACGTACACACGGCTACACATCAAGCTACAAATTTCCAGTTTACACTGATCTCTCATTGTAAGGAAATCCTATACAATGCGAGATCAGCTTATACTGGAAATGTGTAGCTTGATTTGTAGGCGAACATACTTAAATATTTTTTTTTGCTGCACAATCTGTCGGAAAAATAACTTAGGTCTTCTCAGCAAAAACTAAAGGGATGTAAGAAGGCTATTGCCTGAAGGAGCATACAAGTAGCTACAGTACGACACAACTTAGACAGCATAAATTTGAAAATTTGCATTCACTCATTTCAATTTTACGAAGGTATTTGATTATATGACTAGACAAGTTAGGTACTGCGTTAGCGTAAAGATCATTTTCACCTAAAGCAGTACTAAAGATTGGTAATTTTGAAGGCGCACTCGGTTCGAATGGTGGTCGATTTTGCAAATTTTGCCGATGCTACATCTAAGTTGTGTCGAACTGTAGATACCTACAGTTTACCAAAAAAAAAATTGTTACACGATATAATGTCCTTGGGTGAAAAATCGATAAGTACTGTGAGGCTCAAACCTAAACAGTAGGAGATTTACTAAATAAATAATGAAACTAGAGGGACTCTATTTAAATGGGGCTGAAGCCCTCTATTATTTTAAGCTTCATATAAATTCACACTCCTACTAAATTAGTACTATGCCGAGCCCTCGCCAGATACAATATGTCATCCTATCCAAGATAGAAGATATTCCATATTTGAATGATTGAATGTCAGCCAGTATCATATTAACGAGGCTTGATCACAGCATCAATCCTTTACAGTACTTAATAGGTATATTTTGTAGACTCATTTTAAAGTAATATTTTTCGATCAAAACAGAGGAAGACTCAACTTTGCAGATGCTTATTTAGCCGCAAACTGTACACTTGATAGCTTTGTGAAGCCTTTACTTATGTCACCACTTTATGTGCAAGAACACCTGCACTAAACACTAAAGGAGATAAAAGTGTCGATGAATAATTGTCGTACACACGGCTACACATCAAGCTACATATTTCCAGTTTACACTGACCTCTCATTGTAAGGAATTCCTATTTCAATGCGAGATCAGCTTATACTGGAAATGGATACCTTGATCTGTAGCTAATTAGATTTATAAAATCACTAGCGATTTGACAAAACATTGAGATTTCTTCATTACATGAAAGTTTACACGTAACCCTTACGAAATCAATTCTATAAATTATGCTGAAAATTGCGTCAGAATCCGTTGCGTAGTTTAGAAGTCAGTAGACACGAAAAGAGACTGTAATTTACATTAATCTTCACAGTAGACACGAGAAGAGACTTTAATTTACATTAATCTTCACATAAAAAAATCAATTGCTATGTTCGTTAGTCTTGCTAAAACTCAAAAACGGCTGGACCAATTTGATTTTTTTTGTTTTGTTTGCTCTTGAGGTGTATGTAATATGTATGTGATGGTAAAAAAGAAACATAGCTCGTGGCTAAGTAATAACAGCCGCACGGGTCGATCCATCAGGTTAAGCTACGCTTGCCGGGGTTGGTCCGTGGATGTGTGACCATCTTTACATACCGAGACTCCTCCGTGCCTCGGAAAGCACGTTAAGCCGTTGGTCCCGGCTGTCATTCGTGGATCTTTGACAGTCGTTACGGGTCGTCAGAAGCCCGAAAGTCTGACAATCAGTCTTACCAAGGGGTATCGTATTACCCAGTTAATGGGTTGTGGAGGTCAGATAGGCAGTCGCTCCATGTAAAATAATGGTATTCAGCTACATCCGGTTAGACTGGAAGCCGACCCCAACATAGTTGGGAAAAGGCTAGGCAGATTGATTGGTAAAAAAGAAACATGTAGCCGGTCGGTTACATTTTCATACATTTCATACATAATCCATACATCTCGCTCTGATAAAGGGGTAGATAGTTAAAAACAAAAAAAAAAAAATAGGAAAAAAGAAATTGAAATGTTGTCGGACAACGTGTGTGTATGTTTGTTTGTTTGTATGTTTGTTACTTCTTCACGCTCAAAAGGCTGGACCGATTTGAATTAAATTTGGTATGTAGATAGCTTATATTTATATGCCCTGGATTAACACAGGCTACTTTTTATCGGTCTACGCGGGTGAAACCGCGGGGCACAGCTAGTAACTAATATTCCCCATCGCCTCATTCCATGACTGCAGTATGAACGTACACACGATTACATATCGAGCTATACATTTCCAGTACATGCTGGCCTCTCATTATACGGAAATCCTATGCAATGCGAGATCAGTTTATACTGGAAATGCTTATTATGTAGCCGTGTGTACAAAAGCGAAATGCTGTATAAAGACTTCGCTTGGCGGATAAAATCACAAATTATTATGCAAGTTGTGCAACACTCATCATTACAACCGTTATAATTCCATATTTAATTTTCCTTGTTTGTAACTCTTTACAAATCTGACAATAAAATCACAGAAGAGGTATAACTCAAATTCTAATTAACATTTTCCTCAATCAACCAATACCTTGCCCCCTGAGTCTTTCTACGAAAACCGATTCACTGTGTTGACAAATAAACATTTCTGCCTAGCCTTTTCCCAACTATGTTGGGGTCGGCTTCCAGTCTAACCGGATGCAGCTGAATACCATTATTTTACATGGAGCGACTGCCTATCTGACCTCCACAACCCATTAACTGGGTAATACGATACCTCTTGGTAAGACTGGTTGTCAGACTTTCGGGCTTCTGACGACCCGTAACGACTGTCAAAGATCCACGAATGACAGCCGGGGCCAACGGCTTAACGTGCTTTCCGAGGCACGGAGGAGTCTCGATATGTAAAGATGGTCACCCATCCACGGACCAACCCCGGCAAGCGTAGCTTAACCTGATGGATGGACCCGTGCGGCTGTTATTACTTAGCCACGAGCTCCTCGACGTTGACAAATAAACATTTGTAGTCCCTAATTCCTAAAAATGTCAAGTGCGTTACCAGTAGCATACGTACAATAATACAATATTATGAGTCCTCGTATGATCAAGCTCTTATCGATGAACCGTTGGGAAAGTACCGCGGGATCGAGACGTATCTTAATATAAAGAACGGGGTGCGCAAACGCAGCTCACTGGTCAACCAGCCTAGCTCGCTAATAACACATCGTAAAGATTTATTGATTAATTCAATTGGCACAAAATGACGTCATTCAAAGTGTTAGTGACTTTTGTTTTAATGAGCATGTTATCTGCGTACGCGTCACCGAGATTTGGGTTGAAAAGTGAGTTTTTTTTATTGTTTATTTATACGGTTGAGGTATTGTTTGATAGGCTTTTTAAAACAGGTTTCAAGTGCATAATTGTTGATTTTTATAGCTGTTCAATTATATTTTTTAAACAATATTTTTGAATAATCATTCTGAAACCTATATATTCTGAAAGTTTTAGAATGATGGTAGAATGTTTTTGTATTCTGAGGGTTTGGACTCGTAATCAAATTCTGGTAGACACTAGTTAGATGAGAAAGAAGGTCTTTCTAAATCAGGTTTTTTTTTAGTTTCAATTTAATTTAATGTTTTTTTTGTTTTGTAATGTTTATTTTGTTACTTTTATTTATGCTCTTTCTTAACTATATTTCCTGTGCATGTCCCAAATAAAATATTTTTCTTTCTTTCTTTCTTTTCTAAATGAAAAGACATTTCCATCTTCAAATTCACTATTAATTAATTATTATCTGTAGTAGTATAGTATAGGTTTTTTGTTTGATTGAACGCGCTAATCTCTGGAACTACCAGTCGGATTTGAAAATCTTATTGCATTTGATAGCCCAATTCTTGAAGAAGGTTACTAACACCACGGTGCGACCCCTAGAAGCCGAGCAAAAGGAAAAAAAATCAGAAAGAACGCTACGCGAAAACGAAGTAATAGCGCGGGCGTAGGATGCGACCCGGCGGGTCAAGGGCACCGAGAGTGTGAGTGACTAAATGAGTTGTTGCCGGTCGGCATCAAAGCACGGAGCAAAAATCTGGTTTGCGGTGTCGGTTCTATACGCTAGTACTAATAGTTCTATGGTCAAGGGTCAAATTTTCTCGCGGGCGAAGTCGCGGACAGAAGCCATTATAAATAAATTAACTAATTTAAAAGTAACGCCTGTCCTCCTACCTACCTTTGAATGGTGTGCATAATAAAGAGTATTCTATTCTACTATACTTTATTTCAGATCCACAGTCTTTCCCGTTCTACAGCAAATCCGATTGGCATGGCCTGCCAATCGCTGAAGCTCAACCTCTCAAGTTACCAGTACCTTACGTGGTCATCCACCATACATACATCCCAGCTGCTTGCTATACGGTGGAAGACTGTTCAGCCAAGATGCGGTCCATGCAGAGATACCATAACAGTTTGGGCTGGGGCGATATTGGCTACCAGTAAGTTTATTTCAAGGCTTTATATGATAAGCTAGAACCTCATCGGTTCCTAACAATGCCCGCGCTCGCCATTGGATGATGGTATTTTACGTTTATAATATGTGATATACGTTTATTTACATATTATGTAAGTGTATCATGGCGTTCAAAGGTTTTCATTACTTTATATTTACAAGAGTCGACCGAGGCAGGTTCTTCTTTCTCGGCCGAGACCGAGAACGAGAATACCTAGATAAAATGTGAAAAAAGAAGAAAATGCGCTAATTTTACATAATTATGTTTAATTAAGAGCGTAATAATTTTAATATTCAAAACTGAACAACATGATGTTGTAGCAAAAAAAAAGCAATTTTTCGGCGTTTTCACCCTTCAGCCTCTCGTCGTATGACCAGCTCTGCTAAAGAGCTGTTCACTTCTACACTAGTAGACGGCGCTGATAAAAACTTTTTTACTGCAGACCAAAGTAAGTACCTTTATAAAGTGACGAATACCAGTACTTACTCAATCTCGGCCATTTTTAGCTGAAAACCGAGACCGAGGTCTCAGTTGGATTTATAGCCGGGGCTGACCTGAAGGCACATGTAACCTTAGGAGGTTACACGTGCCTTCATGACGAAATACGCCAAGAGATGATAAGGCTTATCAAAGAAATAACTAACCCTATCGCAGTTCACATCACTCGGACCTTGCTCGTTCCGCATCATGCGTTTTGTGTTTTTTTTTTTTTGTTTAATCAATCGGTTTCATCTCTTCGACTGTGCAGAATTATGATATTGTGACTGTACCTCGATTACCCTACCTGATAAAAATTTAGTTTTTGCTAATTTATGTTAATATTATTAGTGTTTGGGTCGGTTTACCCTATGGGGAAAAGGTAGTGCTCCACCCCGCACTACCCTGTAGAGCTCGTCTCCAGACGGGACACTCCTCCACCGATTATAATGAATGAAGGAACTCATAGTTATGAAAATACATTGGATGTAATTTTATAAAGGTATTATACAATAGAGGGATGCAAAGTGTATTGTTATATAAACTTGTGAGTAACCCTTACGCTGGCGTAACAGGCAATTGATCAGTCATTACTCACACGATACCTCACATCTGCGCTCGGAGCACTCAGAGCAAAACTTCCATAAAGTGACCCAAGCGGCTATTCAGCGGCATTGAGTCGACACATGCTCTTTTGGAGACATGTTCCCTAGCAGTTCTTGCGAACTGTTAATCGTGACGAAGCGGCCTTCCCTGCGGTAACCGTGCGACCGTCCTTGTCTAGCAACGGGGCGGCCAGTTCCAGCGGCATTGCGTCAACATCATGCTCTGAAGGAGACATGGTCCCTATCAGTCCTTGGACTGGATATAAGATAGTTGTGGTCACCCAACCCCTGGAAGTTCACCCCTTGCACAACAAGTATATCTGCAAGACACCGTGTTCATGTCAGTCTGACCGAATTATTGGTCTAGATAAAGAATACAACTTATCAAGAATTACTTGATAATTGAGATGAGAATCGAATCTCAAGAATCATTATTTAATATAGTTTGGATAGACTCTATTAAAAGCCTACTATTGGCCGGAGGTAAAGAATACACAATTCAAGAATTAAGTATTAGATAATATAGTTACAGAGAACCAAACCTCAATGGTCAATATGTAATAGAGTTGTGGATCAACTCTTAAAGGTTTATAGACAGTCCAAAACGCCCCACCCTTCACCACCTCCTAGTGTTTGGGCTGGGGAGAAGAAGTGATGCAACAAACTCCCCAGCAACACGTCTCTGTCTTATATAATTATGTTTAGTATTATTAATATTGTAACGCCAACGTCTCCCATCTCGCAGGTGGGAGCTGATATCTGCAATTCAGTCCTGAAGATGTGAAGGAGAAAAAGGATCGTTACGCTAGCACTTAAATCCATTATTTATAACTACGTTAATTTATCTGATTACAATGTACCCAATTCAGAGAGACCGGGAACCGTTTTACAACGTCAATTTGTCTCAAGTACGTGTTCTGTTAGACCTAACGCATAGAACCTCTGAGGACACTAATACGATTCTAACAGAATACGTTTCCAGAGTACTACGAAGTCCTACAGCCATTGAGGAAGACAAGTAGTATATCGTCACTTCACATTTCCTTAATCTTCCCCATTTAGAGGATGCAGTCCGGGCGTGAACCGTCCTGCTTCCAATACGTGTCTCGATAAATAATGACGAATTAGGTAAAGTCCTACAGAACGGACGGGTTTCTCGAGACAGGTTTAGCGTTGCTAAAACGGCTACCAATTCAGTTTGAGGTACTTGGTGATGCCTAACCCCTCTCCCTGGAAATGAACGTTACCAGGCGTCACGCAACATGCTCTTTAGCGAGGCCTTTTTGGAAGTAGGTATTATCACTAACGTTTGGTTGCGCTGTAATTGTAACCAATTACAGATCGGCTTTATAGCCTAGTTTGTTTTAAATGAACTGAGTATTTTCGGTTCTGCCTTCCATGATTTGATTTGTTAAATGGCGCGTCAGTTAGAGATCAGTAATCGTCATCAGTTGTCATAAGTCTAATGTCTTAGAAAGGCCTTCCCCGATTCCCTATAACCAACTGCAAGTGACAGAAATCTACTGAGGTATGGATTAGGAGGTGGACACATAATACGAGAGAACATAGAATTAATTATAAATTACGATAGTAAGTAAGAGTAATTAACGCCATGCTGCAATAAATGCTGCTGCTGTATGCTGGAATAAATGATCATTAATCGCTCGTCAGCGATATCACTTATCTATCAAGCCTCAATACAAATCAACCTGCAAGGACTATTACAACATTATAATAGTATAGTCCGTAACTACTATGTATACACACTATTAATAAAGATTAAGTTAACTTAAGTAAAGATGACACTTACCGAATAACTCCTTGAAGGGAATTAGATTGCAACTCACTTACTAAATACTGTAGGTATTACCAATTACGCCACCGGCTTCCCCCTGCATTCTTCCATGCCTTGGCCCTCACTCACACACATATACTACATTAAGTACTAAATTAGTCTAATCTGGGCTTTAACCCAACTATATTCAACTTAGTAACTAATACTCGCTGTCTTGCGACAGCCCACTCTGGCATGGCCTCTTGGTATTCACTATGTCTCCTAACTTAACTTTATAGATCGGACGTCCGACTCTAGAAGCGGTCTAAAACCAACTGCTTAACATTTCTCTTAATTATCCTAAATTCACCACATTTCGCTCCGCGAACCCTTCGCCAACCTTCTCGCCATACCATATCCCAAACATTCCTTTGTCTCATTCGTTAATTGTTTCCAAGGACCACTTGGACCCACTTAGTCAACAGATGCGACGTTGTATTGTTCTTAAAATCATAAATAGGATATTTTTACAAATACTTTAGAAATTAGTTGAATTATTGCATCCGACCTGTCAGCCGCCACTCTTAGGACTTTCGCTCTTAATTTATGTCTCACAAGTGATTCGACAGATGCGCTGGCTTTAAAACAATATCATAATACTTTGTTGTTAAGTTGGGGTAACCGACAGACTGTCACAATATCACATTAACGCAAAAAATCATCAAACAATTTTAATAATAACTTTACTCAGTTGCATAATCATACCTATTCAGCCTATAATATTCCCACTGCCGACACAGGCCTCCTCTCGGTAGAGGGAGTGATTGGTGGGTGTCACATATCTTTGCATTTTTTGGTTCTAGGACATGCCGGTTTCCTCACGATGTTTTTTTTTTCTTCACCGTTTTGAGAGCGGTGGTGGTGAAATAAATTACACAAAGTAAAGCGCCTGCCGGGTTCGAACCTACGACCTACAACTCGTAAGTCGCGGCCGTTACCACTGGGCCACCACTGCTCTTTACTCAGTTACTTTACTCCTTTTAAGTATTAAAGGTACGCGTGCCGTGTGACATAATTTGTATCCCACTTTTGTAGGTAAAGGGAAAAATCACACTAAACGTTATTTTAACTCATCATTAACGTAGTTTAGAAATTTAATTTCAACGCGCTTTAGGGACTCTGCCGATAATTTGATCGCTCACGGTACTCACTATATAAAGCTTTATAACTCATCATCATTCATCATTCTCCTGCCTTTATCCCAATTTATTCGGTGTTGGCACAACATGTCCCTTTCTTCCATACTTCTCTATTAGTCGTCATCTCGGTAGTCACTCCCTTTTTTTTTTTTTTTTTGTGGATGGGAAATCATCAAATGACTTCTCCCGCTCCGGGCAGAGCGGGAGGGCGTGTCAGGCTTTTATTGACTAAAACCCACCCATGTTCCTTCAGTTGCCCGTGCCAGGGCCACGGTATCTCTTTCGAACTACCCGCGACCCCGGCGGCTTTGGCCCTATTGGACCCCGTCACTGCTGACACCTCTTTGAGGCGCGCGTGGAATACAACGCGCCGTCGACCCGGGCCTGGTCCTTACCGGACGGCGAGCTGCCCATTACTCGTCGTCCGCAAGCCCGCGCCTTCGGTGGCCGGGAATCGGCGATAGATTCCCGCCGCCCAGGGCGTCTCCTGCGGCGGCTAGGGGCGCGAGGGCGCGGCTGTTGCCTCTCCCTCACGCGTTCCGCCTCCTCCTTCGCGAGCATTACTGCTTCGCAGAAGGAGGTGACGGCCTCCCATGCACTCTCGCTCCGCACCATGGCCTGGACCAGGTTTGGACGCGAGAGATCGCCGCCGCCAATCGCCTCCGTGAGAACACGGCGGTGCTCCACCCAAGCCGGGCAGACCTCCACTGTATGCTCCACCGTGTCCTCCGGGCGATCCACACAATGGTGACACCCGGGCGTTTCCTCCTGCCTTATCCAAAACAAGAACTTCCCGAAACAACCGTGTCCGGTGAGGACCTGCGTCAGGCGGAAGGTGAGGACGCCGTGGCGCCTCTCCAACCACTCCTCAAAGAGGGGACTTATCGCCGCAATTGTGGCGTGCCCAGCGCTGGGTTACGACAATCGCACTCTCCATGTCGCCATGAGATCCCCTCTCCTCTCCTCTCCTCTCGTCTCCGCTTTGGTGGAGTCCGGGCCTGATTGTTTTATTTCTGTCCACCACTTAAAATTTATAATGACGAATAATAGACCGGTACGTCCCCGTAGTGATTTATATCAACGAGAAGTACCTTTAATATGAAACGACATATCAATTATTTTATATTGTTTACCTTTCACTCTGAGTTATGTACGTATGTAGTGTGACTGATGGGCACTTTGCCATGTCTTGTTAATAGACAATTTATCAACTGCATAGCATAGTGTTCAGACAACAGTACATCAAATTATACCAAACTGTCAAATTTCTCCAAATGATTTTAAACCTTAAAATGTTGTTTGTTAAGTTCAAAATCGAATAAGAGAATTTGACAGTTTCTAGTACTTGCCCTGCTGGTCCAATGGTAGTTAAAAAATTGTAATGAATTGTCATCATCATAACTTCACCCGTATGGTTTGGCAGGGGTATCTATCACAGTAAGATAGTTACAACTGTGATATAGTTATATGGAAGCGCTTCATAACTGTTGGAGTGACCTAATTTTGTTACTGCGAGAAATTTCGACGTAGCGCTCAACGGCCGCTCCCGCGTCACCACTTAGCGTTGCAAAACTTCGGAAGTATTCGCAATAATTCGCAAATATTCAAAAGAATACTTCGATTTGAAGGAATACTACTAGTAAAAACTTATTACGTAAGTACCTTATCTAAGTAGATGAAAAGAAATATTCGGAAGTTTTCAAATCGAATAATACTTAGATTTATGAATGAACGCGTAGTCCCTGTAGTCCGTTCATTCATAAATCATATTAATATTTTTGTTTTGATAACTACATTTTGATGTTTAGGGGTTTATAGGTTTTATAAAGGGGGGCCAAATATTCATTATTTTTGCGATAGGACACACCGGTTTCAAATAAGCAAAAGAAAAAAAAAAGTATTTTATAAACTCATTAATCTACCTATGTATTTACCTCTCTATCACTTTCACACTTAGACCACATACAAAAACGTATTACGTAAGTACTAATCTAAGTAGATGAAAAGAAATTTTCGGAAGTATTCAGAAGTTTTCAAATCGAATAATGCTCAGATTTTTGAATTAATGCGTAGTAACATAGTCTCTGGCATTAACGCCATCTAGTGGTGAATATCAAACTTTAATAGATAAGTACTCTATGCGTGACCGAACATGTACATAGCTCGGCGAATAATTGCGAATACTACTCAAAACTTCCGAATGCTTCCGCGAATAATACGACGGGAATACTTCGGAATATACGTATTATTGAAGCTAACTCAAAAACTAGCCAAGGAAAGTTAATAAATTTTATATGGGACCAACTTTGATGTCCTCTCGAATAAAACAATTTTTTTTCAAATCGGATGACTGTAAATAGTTATGCGTGGTCATACATGAAAAAATATAAAAAAAGAAATAAAAAAAAACATACGTGTCGAATTGAGAACCTCCTTTTTTTTTCGTCGGTTAATAAGATGAGACCATTACTCTCCGGCAACGCTAGCACCACTCGCTTCGCTCGCTCGACTCGCGCGTAGTTGGTCACAGTTCTAACCTTTTTTTTTTTTTTTTTTGACGCTGAGAAATGCTTTATGCATCCCCGCTCGTGGGGGACGAGACGGGGTATGTGGGACTCCTGTCGGAATGACAGTATACCCACTAAAACTCAGCAGTGTTCCCACATCGCCGTGATGGGAGGGCCATGGGAAACCGGCTCAGCCTTTACGTCCACAACCCTCCCGGCGCATGCCCGCCTAGCTGGCGGGCCCCGCGTGCCCCCCCAGATGGGGGGCTACGGGAATGACCGGGAACACCTGGCCATTCCCGTCCGACACTGGTGGGGGCCTGTGCAATACAGGCAAGGATGCCCCCACACCCGTTGCCTGCTGGCCCCCACCTGGGAGGAGTCGTCTGCTCCGACCCCTCCTCCGCCTTCGGAGCGGCGCCGCGTGAGGGTCGTCCTCCCGCGCGCGCTCCGCCGCCATTTCGGCCGCAGAGGATAGGGAGAGCGGCCGACGTCATACCGACACTCCTCTTCCCCTGCGGCCCCACCGCGTCCGCCATCAAACGGTGGCGGCCCCGTCAAGGCCGCGGAAGGTAGGGAGAGCGGCGCACCGCAATACCGGCACTCCTCTCCCGCCGCGGCCTCCAATCCTCAGCCGCGATGCCTCCCATAAGACACCGCGGCCCGCCTCAGTTGCGGTGTCGCCCATACGGCCACCGCAACCTACCCGCTGGCCGCTACGTCGTCGGCTTATCGGCAAAAGCCCTGACGAGCGGCCCCCGCATGGGTTCCTCTTCGCTTCACCGTGGGTGACCAAGCCACGGCTACTGAGCCCCCCCGCCTCGACAATGCGGGAACCCTCCGGGGGGGGGAACCCTCCGGGGGGAACCCTCCGGGGGGGGGGGGGAACCCTCCGGGGGGGGGACCCTCCGGGGGGGGGGGGAACCCTCCGGGGGGGGACGTCACAGTTCTAACCTAACCTAACCTATTTGATCGGAAAGCCCTAATAGTTATATTACTAGATCGTGATTGTATCATAGTTATATGCATGGTAAGATAGTTATGAACCGCTTTCATATTACGGTATATAGCTCCCTCTATAATATCCCTAGGGATATAGGTAACTATATCACGGCAATAACCATCTTACTGCGACATATAAATACTTATAGGTAGTAGGTAAACCTACATTTCGCCAGTTATGCTTAAGTCTCACGTAACGTGCTTTCCGAGGCACGGAGGAGTCTCTACAAACCAAGACTTCTCCGTGCCTCAGAAAGCACGCTAAGCCGTTGGTCCCGGCTGTCATTCGTGGATCGTTGACAGCCGTTACAGGTCGTCAGAAGCCCGAAAGTCTGACAATCAGTCTTACCAAGGGGTATCGTATTATCCAGTAAATGGGTTGTGGAGGTCAGAAAGGCTGTCGCTTCATATAAAATACTGGTATTCAGCTGCATCCGGTTAGACTGGAAGCCGGCCCCAACATAGGAAAAAGGCTAGGCATATTCACAGACTAAAAAAAAAGGAGGACTCCGCGCCACGCATATTGAAAGTGAAGCACAGTAAGTATGCCGGGACCATTTGTACAAACATGCCTCACGCACACATTTACATAATAGTATGCCGACCGGCCGCCATTACGTGACACGACGGCGTCTTTGTCAAATCACGCACACATAGATCGGTACGGTGCTTCACTTTACATACGCGTGGCGCGGAGTCCTTTTCTTTTCTAGTCCGTGGACATTATTGATATTTTGTTTAAGTCTCATGTAACAGGGCGCGAGCCTATTGGGTTTCTTAATTCTTGAGTGTATAATATCAAACATATTATTAAATATTTATTTGAAAGTAGACACGACGGGTTTACACCATATTTGCTCTAGCTAGGTTATCCTTAAAAAGTAAAAACCAATCTACGTATGTTTTACAATGACGGGTTTTCTTTATGTCCGTAATTTACCTACTCATAAGTGCATTATTTTGTATAACTATTCTTGTTTCTCAAAGACTTCAAGCTAAAAATAGAGGAAAAAATATCAATTTCCCTATATTTACGAGGCCAAATGATTGAAGTTGTCCTCCCTCATTCATACGAGTAGATAACAGCATTATATACATAAGGCCCAGCTGATACCTAGATACTTACGTTTGTACAGTCAGCGTCAAAAATATCGTGACGTACATACTGTTCAAAATGATCTCACAACCAAGAAAATTATAATTCTTGCGCTCTAGCATGGTGCGGGTGACATTTGATAACTGTTCCTTTTCACTTTTGAACGTTATCGCGATTTACAATCAGGATTTAATATTTTAGCTGCACCCTAAATATCTTAATCGTAAAATACGGATTCAATAATAACTGTAGTAAATTAAATAAATTATCCTGCCAAAATGTTTAAAAATTTTAAATTATCTACAAATAAAATTAAATTTAAAGAAAAATGAAGCTAAGTGATAAGCGTGTAACGTAACGCCATAGACATGTTTAGTGATGAGATGTATTGCTATTATGGGTTTTTATCGATAGTCGATATTTTTTTATAGAAAAAGAAGTTTACTGAATTATTTTAATTTTTTTGTTGTTAGACATCTATAGAGTTAAATTAGCCGAAAAAATGATACCATGAAACATTTTTTTTTTTTAATTAATATCGGTAGTGCTTTGAATGTGATTTTTTAATGTTTTATGTGAAATACATATTTTAAAATAAATTTTATAATACTAAGATATATCAAAGATATTTTTAAAATTATTAGGAGAAAGAGATTTTTGCTGTAAGAATCGTTATCGATAAAATTGAATTGTGCATATTGTCACTGACCTAGTCATGCCATACTGCAGCTCATAAAGAGTGTAGGGTACGCTCTTTATGACACGTTAAATAGGAGATTTATAACTAGACTCATAAGTAGTTATTTCTCCTTGACCTTATAAGCACCCGAAGGGTGAGTCCTACCTTTTGTTATTAGCTGAGGGGGTGGATGGATCAGATCGTTAGATTTGCCCTTACCGTACTTAGTCGCGAAAAAGTGTCCATGCTGAGAATAGTGAGCTCACACAATAATAATGGCGTTTCCCTAACAATCAAGTCAAGTCAGATTGCGACCATCTTTTGACGCGGTAGAGATCTGACGATTTAAATCTTTGGGACAGATTTGATCATTATTCATTTTGTAACACTAAATTCTTTTGCGCACAGTACTCGCCCATCAAAGGTCACGATACTACTGAACGGGGCACTACGCTATCCGCTCTTGAAATTGAATTAAATGTTTTGTTTTTAAAACTGCTATCTTTTGAGCTATCAAAAGGTCACGCTAGGGAAGCACAGCAGCTGTTCAAAACGAGTTCTACTTACTATTAAATGAAATAACAATGAGTCATCATCGAACATTGTGGGACTCCCGCGCCGATTCGTTGATTTATACGATTATGTAAATAATCAAGCGCACTCGCGATCAACTTTTGGACCCGTGCCGATGCCGTGGCGGTTTTGTACACACGGCTACATATTATCAAGCTATCCATTTCCAGTATAAACTGATCTCGCATGTATAGCTTAATATGTAGCCGTGTATAGTTACTAACTAGCGACCACAGAGTACAATCAATCTGCCTAGCCTTTTCCCAACTATGTTGGGGTCGGCTTCCAGTCTAACCGGAAGCAGCTGAATACCAGTTTTTTTAACCGACTTCAAAAAGGAGGAGGTTCTCAATTCGTCATGTATTTTCCCCGATTACTCGAAGATGGCTAGACCGATTTAGATTTTTTTTTTGTTTTATTCGAGAGGGTATACATCACAGTTGGTCCCATATAAAATTGATTAACTTTGCTTTGGTAGTTTTTGAGTTAGCTTCCATAATATGTATGTATTTTTTCCCCACTTTTATATGGATGATGTTCTAGTTTGTTTTGCAGGTAGTGGTATTAGAATTTGTGTGGGGTAGGTACCACAACTAAAAAGTGAAAAATAAAAACTTTTTTACAAAAAAAATACAACCGACTTCCAAAAACAACACTACAAAGTGAAAAATAACTTTAATTTCGGAAGTGGGTGCAAAAAACGAAAATACATGTAAATATAAGACACCCACTTCCGAAATTAAAGTTATTTTTCACTTTGTAGTGTTGTTTTTATTTTATTTTATTTTATTTTATTTATTTGGGACAAAAAACAGTTATACATTACAGCATTAACAAAGTAGTTAAATTATACAATCGAAAAAAAAACGTATAACCCACACTATTGTCCACGAAATAACATTGAAGTATGACAGCGAACGCATGTTAAATAAGAAAATAATAAAAAGTATATATTTATAAGATAAAACACTATAATTGTACCGACGAATCGAAGAAAGCGGATGACATAAGCAACCGTCTTATTGGCAACTTGCAAGAGATTGTGAAACCAGTCTTTTAAATTTAGATTGCGGCAACGCGAAAATATCAAAACCAATGAATTGTGAGTTATAGGTTTCTAAAAGTCGGCGGACAGGGGCTCGCACCCCAGTCTTCGTTCTACATCGCGCAGTGTAGAGTAGTTGAGGTACGCGCACCTCTCGCCGAATAACAGTTCTAGGGTACTACGTAACACAATCCATTTGTGAGCTCAGTACAATTAAATTTGTTATTGCATATACCTACCGTACAGCATCATAACCATGATCAATGAACGTCTGGAATCCAAGTTTAATATCTTATAGTGCTTTAGCAAATCTGCATAGGGAATCCTTGTATGGAAGCACTTGTAGTGCATGGCACGAAGAAATTTTTTCTGAACCATTTCTATTGCTTGTTTATATTTATCATAATAAGGGCACCAGATGGGCACCGCGTATTCCAACTGAGAACGGACTAGTGTCTTATAAAGGAAGAGAAAAGTAGAAGGCTTTTCGAAGTCTTTACAAGACCGCATGACAAAACCATACATCCGAAAGGCTTTGTTAATTATGTTGTCAATATGGGTGTCTAAATGTAATTTGCAATCAAGTAGTATGCCAAGATCTCGTGTACACTCAGTTTTATTCAATTTTATGTCGTTCAAGGTATATGGAAATTTAATAGTATTTTTGTTTTTAGTAAAAGAAATGAAGTGACATTTAGGAAGACTGAGATGAAGTTTTGGAAGTTGGTTGTATTTTTTTACATGGAGCGACCGCCGACTGTCCTCCACAACCCAGTACCTGGGTAATATGATACCCCTTGGTAAGACTGGTTGTCAGACTTTCGGGCTTCTGACGACCCGTAACGACTGTCAAAGATCCACGAATGACAGCCGGGACCAACGGCTTAACGTGCTTTCTGAGGCATGGAGGAGTCTCGGTATGTAAAGATGGTCACCCATCCACTGACCAACCCCGGCAAGCGTAGCTTAACCTGATGGATCGACCCGTGCGGCTGTTATTACTTAGCCACGAGCTCCTCCAGCGACCACAGAGTACATTGAATATAATCTAGCTAAACCGAGCGAAGCAGGGGCGGGTGCTTCGCTCGGTTTTTACGACTCGATAAAATATGATGTTTTCTTTATTGCCATCATCTGCCATCATCTGCCTAGCCTTTTCTCAACGATGTTGGGCGTTCAGTCTGGATGACGATAGTTAAAATATGAATGTCATCAAACAAACTTTCCGGAATACGTATTCTCTTAAACATCGCGAAAACCACATCCGTCCACATCCGTTGCGTACTTTAGAAGAACAAAGCGGTCAGACAGACAAACATGAAAAGAGACTTTAATTTATTATATGTTTAGATTTAGGTAGAAATACATAATCGCGATCGAGTTTTTTACCCGTGTCGTGGCGGTTATAAAACATAATAAATTTAATGTAAATCATCTTTAATGAGGTATTAGGGGCCGTACTAGACGTGAAAAAAAGCTCTAGACGAGCTATAGCATCATTCTTTTTTCTCAACGGAATCATGATGGATCCTGATCTTTTTTCACGTCATAGTAGGTACGGCCCCTTTTTTTTTTTTTTTTTTGTGTGGATGGGATATCATCAAATGACTTCTCCCGCTCTGGGTAGAGTGGGAGGGCGTGTCAGACTTTTACTGACTAAAATCCACCCATGCTCCTTCAGCTGCCCGTGCCAGGGCCACGGTATCTCTTTCGAACTACCCGCGACCCCGGCGGCATAGGCCCAATTGACCCCGTCACTGCTGACATCTCTTTGAGGCGCGCGTGGAACACAACGCGCCGTCGACCCGGGCCTGGTCCTTACCGGACGGCGAGCTGCCCATTACTCGTCGTCCGCAAGCCCGCGTAGTAGGTACGGCCCCTGAGTTTATGTTAAGTAGTTTGACTCATCTCAAATCCGTGTGACGTCTTTATTAATGCGCGGTATTAGCTCAATATTCACAAAAATTGGTTTCTTGGATTGTCGAGTATGACGTAACGCAAATAAACTATCCGACGCAAAAAATACAGTGGACAGAGAAGGGTTTAAAGTAAAATTTAAGGAGGATGCGCTAAGGTAGCCCGCGAAATTCAAAATTTCTTACGTTTTCTGCAATTTGCAGGTCAGTGTCAGGTTGTATGTTGATTAAAATATGAGACGCGGCCGTAGCTAATATGACTTTACAGAATTATTATCATTAGAATCAGCAATACAACTCCATAAGTTAGAATTGACCTCAAACCTCATGCTTTCATGAAATCGCTAGATTTCATGATTGTTACTTGTTAATGATAAAATTGATTGTTACTCAAAAAACTAAAAACTAAATTAGATTATAGGAAGCTATTTAAAATCCTACCGATCAGTTACAAACATAAATATCTTCTAGCAGTAAACCACCATGGTACCCAAGAGCATAACTTAACTCATGTAGGTACTCAACAATTACAACACGCGATCCATGGCTACCGGCAAACAAGGTACCCAGAGTCACCAATTACTTTAGTGACAGAACTCTAAAAAAACGAATACCATATCTATTGAATAGTCTGCCGGCAGACATAAGGAGCGAAGTCAATGTAAACAGATTTAGAAATAAATTAAAAGCATATTATTTAGAAACATGTTAACTAATAAGTCTTAAAAGTATAAAGTTGTAAATTGTGTATTTTTAATTTATTTATTTATTTTAAATAGAACGGCCGAAACCAATTTATTACACTATTTAAATATAATTACTTACACTACATAATATATAATTTATTTAACGCAGTCATGCATTCTTCTCACAAAAATTCAAGCACTCTGACAGAATCATCTTCCATTCAGTCACAAACACATCAAAATCTGTGTTTGAGTTCAGGAGAGCGTTAATAGCGGCTAATGTCCGAGGAATAGGTGACTTGGAGCGTGCAACAGTACGACAAGTTGGAACAGCCAGTAAGCGGTGTTGAAGACTGAAGATATATGAAGACTCGCCTGACCCCACAGTCAAACTATTGCCATGGTTTTGTGGGGCGTAGTATATAAGCTGTTGAAGTAATTATAATAAATAAATAAAAAATAATCAATCGGGCACAAATCCGGACTCCGGGCTGCTACTGAGAAATACCAGATGGCAAAACCCAATAACACTCTGGGAATCGAACCCAAGACCTCATGCTCAGCAATAGAGCATACGACCACTAGACAAACGAGGCATTTTCATACTAACGAATAAGTGTTTTACGAATTTGATCCTTATTACAACTAGAAATCAGGGACCGAAATCGGCACGATCATTACCGGTATTTTTCGGTTACAACCTTTATTTTTTTTACAGGTATTTTCAAAGGTTACCTTAATTCTTATATACTGAATACAACCTGTATTAATACCGGTTACCGAAATAAAAATTACCTCTATCTTAGGTACACGTGCCGTCGGCATACCGAGTTAATTTCTATGATGAGGGAAAAAGATAAACAAATGGTATTTTACCAATTTACAATGTAGGTACTTAATATTATTTTACTTACCATTGTTCATTTCCTTTTTTCTTACTTCAAGCTTCAACTCATACCTACTCCGCAAAAAGGCGCACTAAAAACACGTAATCAGTACTGGTAGGTACAGCACGCATGACGGTCTCCCTGCTAATGTATTTTCTAACGCCAACGTGTTGCCGGCATTGCGATATTCTGTTTCTTTCTCGTAATCAAGGTAATTTTTAGGTAACCGGTATTAAAACGGTAACTTAAATAAAGGTAACATGTTTCTTCTTCTTGGGTTACCCAGATAGCGGTTACCTTAACCGTAGAGGTAACCAAAATTCTTCGATACCTGTACCGTAATCCATAAAGGTTTTCGGTCCCTGCTAGAAATTGACCAACTGACAGGTGTCAGGAACGCATTCTCTCGACGGCCGGTCTGTAATTATCTGTATATAGTTTCGGATTCGTTACTTGCGCATGCGCAGAGCTATATAAGACACGCTATGTATTGAAAGACCAATGAACTCAGTACCTAGTCATCATGACGAGTGACTACATTACGTACTTTGGAGCCCATTTTTTCAGTAAACAGCAATTAGGTATGCATATCATATTGTATAATAGTAGGTATTTATAAATGTTTATGAACAACCAATGAGATATGAACATTGAGCATAAATGTGACGTCATCACGGAAAACCACGCCCCACAGAGTCCTGTAGGTATTACTGATAAGTTCTAGAGACAGTACCTATTGTGTTTGTGTAGGTAGGTACCTACTTACTTTGATATTTAAATGCACACGGATATAGCTGTATACATATCAAAAATTTGCGGAGGAGAATAATAACAATACCTACTTACCTACTTAGACAGAGTGGCAGGGGCAGGGACATCGACGCACAGCCTGTTTGTGCTTTGGCTGTTACCATGGATTCAGTACATGATTCTGGACCCCGCTACGTTGAAATTTTTTGTCAGTTACTAAAAAAATATCTGCTATTTCCTACAAAAGTGCCTACGCGGTCAAAATGTATGAAAAAGCTAATTTTGCTTATTGTCCGGAATCATTATTATGTATCTACTGAATCCATGGGTACTTATGTTGTGCGTCGATATCGGGATTCCACCCTCTATGTACCTATATCTATATTCTGGTTGTTTAAGATTTGAGTAAATAATTATACTAGATACAATAAGTACCTACTCAATACTTTATTGCTTTCCACAATGTGTACTTATAAGTAGGTGAGGGGCTCGTGGCTAAGTAATTACAGCCCCACATGTCGATCGATCAGGTTAAGCTACGCTTGCCGTGGTTGGTCCGTGGATGGGTGAACATCTTTACATACCAAGACACCTCCGTGCCTCGGAAAGCACGTTATAAGCTGTTGGTCCCGGCTGTCATTCGTGGATCTTTGACAGTCGTTACGGGTTGTCAGAAGCCCGAAAGTTTGAAAACCAGTCTTACCAAGGTATATCGTATTACCCAGTAACTGGGTTGTGGAGGTTAGATAGGCAGTCACTCCTTGTAAAATACTGGTATTCAGCTGCATCTGGTTAGACTGGAAGCCGACCCCAACATAGTTGGGAAAAGGCTACGCAGATGATGATGAATGTGTATGTTAGGTACCTAGTCGTATAAAAAAAGATGGACTCCGCGCGACGCATATCGAAAATGAAGCACAGTAAGTATGCCGGGACCGTTTGTACAAACATGCGCCTCATGCACACATTTACATCATAGTACGGCGTCTTTGTCAAATCACGCACACATAGATTGGTTCGGTGCTTCACTTTCGATACAGTCCTACCATCTTATCTGTGAACTGAAAGAGGACGGCACCGTCGATGCGTCGACACAATCGAATGACATGCGTCGGCACAATCGAAGACATTTCAACATGACGGTCGTAGTTCCAATTTTCGCCATTTCACAGATAAGTTGGTAGGAGTGTACGCGTGGCGCGGATTCCTCCTTTTTTTATATGTCTATGCTAGGTACATACCAGGTGGTAACATAACATTTTATGGTCATTGTGGACCATAGATATTTCTATGTTGTGGACCCTGTCGGGCACAGAAAAATAGCACGAGAGAGAGTCCATCTACGATTGCGTTATAACCCAAAAAAAACTAACGCTAACGACGAAAGAAAGAGCGACGAAAGAGCGACGAAAAAACGAACGAAAGAGCGTCCTCCTCCAATCCTATCAATTTTAAAATAAATAAACTTAGATCATTAAAATGTCAAGTACTTGCAAAAACTATCAAAGTGCCAAGGGGAACCACCGGCACAGCTGCAACAGAAGATTACTATTTATGCCAAACACTTATAAAAAAATATCGTCATTATGCTAAATCCGGTTCCGTCGGTAAAAAGCGGTTACTGACATTGGCCAAATTATATTCAGTCAATTTTGTTCTATTTTTAAACTCTTGTGGACGAATAAAAGAACGGTGATTATTAAAAATGCAGGTGTAATTAAAAACGAGTCTTTATTTTAAAGATGTATGTGATGTGTGTGTGTGTGTGTGTGTGTGTGTGTGTGTGTGTGTGTGTGTATGTGTGTGTGTGATGTGTGTGTGTGTGATGTATGTGATATGATTAATTTTTAACTTTTATAAGCTTACGCCTGTTCCCCATGGGCGTAGGCAGAAGTTACCAAACACCACGTGGTACGATCCTATTTTATGTACTATGGACAAAACTTAAGCATGCTCACTTAAGAAAATATTCCTGTGAGAGCGCAGCTAGTGACAAACGAACATTGTGCGATCGAGTCGTGAGCCGTGCATCCGATTATCGTCTTTGAGGTGATCATGCGGAACTTTGGCCCATAGTACCTACTAACTACTATTTATAGGAGCCCCGTGCCCTTGAACTACTGAATGAAATTGAAATACATGTTTAATAAATAACTCGTAAATTATTCTATAGTTCAATCTATATAATTTACATTCAGCTATCCAAGCTGATTCTTTTCTAATCTTGTAAATATGAAATTCAGTCCGTTCAGAATTATACAGGGTGGGCCAATAATTTTTGCAAATAGCAACACTAAATTTCTCGAATACCGTTGGAAGGAGGGGTGCGCGGGTGGCGGGAAACTATGCGTCGCTACATGCAATTTTAGTCACGATGGAGCGCTTCACGGGACAACAGCGTGCTTTTTGTGTTAAACAATTTTACAAAAACAACGATTCCTACGTTACTGTACGACGCCTGTTTCGAATTGAATATGGATTACGCCGTGTAAGCGAGTGTCCAAGTGTGAATTTAATCAAAGCTTGGGTCGTGAAGTTCGAGCAAACGGGATCGACAACGAATATTAAACAAACAGGCCGGCCACGTTCAAGAAGAAGCGATGAGAACATTCGAGAGGTTGAAATTTCCGTTCGGAACGATCCAGAATTATCTACGCGTAAGCGTTCGGCGGTTCTGGCATTACCGAGAACCAGTCTACGGCGGATTTTGCATCTAGACCTCAAACTGCACCCGTATAAGCTTCAAATTGTGCAGGAGATGAAACCAAATGATTACATTCAACGTAAGTTATTGGCTGACACAATGCTGGAGCAATTCTCTAGCCTGGAGAATGTATTCTTTACGGACGAGGCCCACTTTCACATCAACGGGCACGTGAATAAGCACAATTGTCGATATTGGAGCAGGGAAAACCCTCGCCTTAAACACCAAAAGCCACTTCATTCACCTAAAACGACAGTATGGGCTGCCATATCAGCAAAGGGCATAATTGGTCCGTATTTCTTTGAAAATAATCAAGGAGATAATGTAACTGTGAATTCAGCGGAATATGTCAAGATGTTGCGAGAGTTTTTGACGCCGCAGTTGCATGAATTTCAAGGATACAACAGCAGGACCTGGATGCAACAAGATGGAGCAACATGCCACACGTCAAATGTGACTTTACCGGTAGTCAAAGAAATGTTTCCGAATAAATTGATTTCTCGCAGAGGTGATATTCCATGGCCTCCGAGAAGCCCGGATGTTACACCATGCGATTTTTTCTTATGGGGATACCTGAAAAGTCGAGTCTACCTTAATAAACCGACGAAGATATCCCAATTAAAACAAAACATCCACGACGAGATAGCCGCGATCCCCCGCAGCATGTGTCAGCGAGTTTTCCAAAGTTTGCGTAGTCGATTGCTAGAGTGCCAACGACGAGACGGTGCACGTCTCGACGATGTCATTTTTAAAAAATAAATTTCATTAAATTTTCAAAACGTTAAATATATAATCAACAAAATAACAGTTGTAGTTTTATTTCTATTCATGTTTTAAAAGTGCAAAAATTATTGGCCCACCCTGTATAACCTCTGAGAGCAGCACACCAACATCAACCTTATTATAACGATATTAAAGATCACTTTGATTGTGACAGACTTGTCAGTGGCAACAATCCAACCGCAACTTTAAAAAAAACGAAAATAAAGCTCACTATCATTTTGACAGTGATGCAAGATCCAGGGTAAAATAACTGTGAAAGGACTGTAGTGTTTGTCTCATTAAGTCATTATACATGCCTTCAACTTATAAAATATTCGCGAAGGTCGGTTATCAAAGCTAACCGGACAAAACCTCTACAGTAGTACCTACTCAAGTTCTTGTTCCTTCCATGTCCAATCGGATCCTTTATCTTCATCCGTCACAGTCGGAATTCCGTTTCAGAATTCCGTTTCGAAACAAGTAAATCCATACAGAATCACGCACAGACTACCATGCGGAATTTCGAATCGAAGAAAATTTCTCACTGAGAACTTGATTTTGAATGGTCTTTCTGCTTTCGAAACGGAATTCCGAGTGTATGTGGCCAGCCTTAATTAGGGCTGCCATCAGCTAAATTATGGACCTAGGACAAAAACTTCAAAAACCCCGGACATTTGAGTGAAATATAGATTTTTCCCCGGACTCCCTCGAAAAAAAATTACAATAAAAAAAAAAACATAGTTTATCGTATTTTTATTTATTTATTTATAGAAAATCAACTTAAACTTAAAGAGGTATATTTGGCGCACCGAATTTTTAACTATGAAATGCTGTAATTTATTGCAAATCATTCCATTTTATCAAGTTAACCGGAGTTCTCCTGACATAAAAAGTGTCCTTTTTATAAACCACGCCCGGACGCTCCCCGGAGGCCCTCCAAAGTAGGACAAATCCGGGGAAACTCCGACGGAAGGCAGCCCTAGCGTTAAAATTAGCGAGAAAAACGAATCTTTGTTGGCTTATACGTTTTAAATTAAAATTCAACCTTAATGCTCAATGCAGGGGTATCAAACTCGGTTTTCTAGGCCACCTACAAAATTAGGGAAATACAAACCTACAAATTTGGCTAAAATTAGAGAATTTTAGCCAGACAAAAATTAATTTGACGTAAAAGAAAACATAAAAAGAATTTTTCTTTAGGAATTAAAGTAGTGGCTGGTAAATTTTTTTAATCTATCAGTAAAGACTGTGAAGGGATTGATTGATATTGCGATCGCATTTGCACCCGCAACCTAATTGCGTATCACACTATCAATCGGAATCTGAATCATTTTGAAGCAAATTGCTAATCCATTGTTTCATATGTTCGAAAAATTTATCTGCTCGACAACGTAAATATAGCAATGAATGTTAAACTGCCAAAATCAAACCGATTCCGATTAATAGTGTGTTACTCAGTTGCCCCGTAGTTCAGTGTCAGTACATATAAAATAAAGTCGCTTTTCGTATCTGTGTGACCGAGAACTTCTAAACTACGCAACGGACTTTGATACAGATTTCACCATCATGTAGAAAATTTATTCAAATTCATATAAATAATAAACTTCATTCACTATAGAAATCTCAATGTTTTATCAACTCGTTAAAACCGTGCGAATCAAGGGCGGGTTGCTAGCTGCATAAACATCAATATTTGTGTTTGTTAATTATCCTTTTAATAACCTCAATATAAGCTTTGAATATTTACCATAATTTGCCAAATCGAAACTATTTGGTTTCGTTGTATTTACGATTAATATTTTCATGCAAAAAGTACTTTGCAACCGACTTCAAAAAGGAGGAGGTTCTCAATTCGTCGGAACCTTTTTTATTATTATTATTTTTTTTATGTATGTTCCCCGATTACTCGAAGATGGCTGGACCGATTTGGTTTTTTTTTTTTTTTTGTTTTATTCGAGAGGCCATCACAGTTGGTCCCATATAAAATTGATTAACTTTACTTGGGTAGTTTTTGAGTTAGCTTCAATAATACGTATTTATTCCCCACTTTTATATATGGATGATGTTCTAGTTTGTTTTGCAGGTAGTGGTATTAGGATTTGAGTGGGGTAGGTACCACAGCTAAAAAGTGAAAAATAAAAACTTTTTTACAAAAAAATACAACCGACTTCCAAAAACAACTACAAAGTGAGAAATAACTTTAATTTCGGATGTCGGTGGCAAAAAACGAAAATACATTTAACTAGACACCGACTTCCGAAATTAAAGTTATTTTTCACTTTGTAGTTGTTTTTGGAAATCGGTTGTATTTTTTTGTAAAAAAGTTTTTTGACTGATCATTTCCTTGTGATAAACCAAAAAAGCTACATGAAAAGGCTCACACACATTTGTATGTTATCTGTGGTTATGGGTAGGTAATAAAAACTAAACTTTAACCGGTTGTGTGGTAAACAAGTGATTATCTCTAATAGGTTGATTAACCCCTTTTGAACACTTATTTATTATTATTTTAAAGCTCTAATATTTTGGCAATAAAATTGGCTCTTCGCCTTTGGGACTTTTATCATCACTGGTGAAATATGAGCGTAGGTACTATCACAGAATAATAAAGATACAGTAGTGATTCTATTTTCAATTTGTATTGATATTGCACGTTTATTCTATTCTGTTAATGTACCAATAAATATTGATTTTATTACTAATGTGGTGTTAAAAGTAAAAATTTGACAATGTTATTTAAATGTATTTGTACGCCTCTGGGCAAAACATAGAGGATCTACCTGCCTGTAACATCTCGCACACTATTGTAATTTAACCTATGTTTACAAATAAAGCATTCTGATTCTGATTCTGATTCATCTGGGTCCTTTTTATTTTTATTTTATTTTGTATTGTTATTTTATTTTACAAATGACATACCATAATTCAATTTTATTACTTACAACGAATATTGACATGACATGATTGTAACTATCAACTATTATTATTTTGTTAATTTGACTACCTACCTACTAAATTAATACCAGCTGACTTAAAGACTGTATCTGTGCTATTGTGTGTTATTGTATTTTATTTTGTTTTTATTATTATTTGGACATCTTAATGACATCTAGACCTAACAAAATATTTTTCCGAAATTATGTTAATTAATGTTACTAATTTTTAGTTATCTTATTTAATTTTTATGTTAATTAATTAATATCCACAAACTCGACAGCAAACCAACATTGTGTTTTGCAGCGCCCTGACAGGGTTCATGTACAAGAACCGACAGTAATATTGTAAAATGTGTGATGTGCATGAGAGCAAATAAATAAATATAAATATAAACCTGGTCCTCTCTGGGTCTGGACCTTAAATTAATTACCTGCGGCCGCTCGGTAGATAAATACGCGTCCGTCCGTGCTAACTGCCGCGCACTCGAACCACCTCGAACTGTTGACTGAGATTTCGAAGCGCGTCGTTTCGGCCATTTTTTATGAAGAATAAACTACTGTATCATTATTACACTGTGAAAAAGTTTTTTGCAATTTGTGGCTTTTCAATGTTTCATACTTGGTCTAGAAGAGTCCTTTAATCCTTATACAAAATTGCATCGATTGGCACCATAAAGATAAAACTTGAAAAATGCCTTTTTCTAGCTGTCTGTACCATATTTACAAAATCTATAAAAACGGAGAGTAATTACTCAAAAAGTTAAGATCAGTTTTAGTGCCCCGTTTCAAAAATTAACCCTGTATAGACATAATATGTCTTATTACAAATAAATATTATTTATCTGTCTGTCTATTCGGGGAATACAAGTGTATTTTATTTTACGTTGTTTATTAACACAGAACCTCTCTTTGCCACTAGTTTCTGCGTGGGTAGCGAAGGTGGTGCGTACGAGGGTCGCGGCTGGGACACCTTCGGCATCCACGCTACCATAGCCAACCGACATAGCATCGGCATCTGTCTTATTGGAGACTGGAGAGGTAATAAGAACATGCATTTATAATTTATCCATTAGATATTTATCTATATACAAAATGTCCAAGAATTGAAGGCACAACTGCTTACGGGGGCATCGTACTCATCATTATGAACAACTTTTAATATGGGACCAAAACTGAAATCGCGAAAAAAAAACAGCTGTTCCGTAAATTTATCTAGGTACATTAAACTCGTCAAAATACAGCCTAACTCATTGAGATGAAAAAAAAATTTAAAGGTTCTTTCAATGAAACACGAAGTCGATTTTAGAGTAAAATTGCAATTTAAGAATATCCCAGCCTGTCGAGCTCTATCGTCCTAGCTTTATTAGAAATAATTAATTAATTATAAATAAATAAATATTTTAGTTCCATCAAGGTAGGTACTATGGACAAAACTTAAGCATGCTCACTTAAAAAAATATTCCTGTGAAAGCGCAGCTAGTGACAAATGAACATTGTGCAATCGAGTCGTGAGCCGTGCATGCGATTATCGCCTTTGAGGTGATCATGCGGAACTTTGGCCTATAGTACAACAATTTCTTAATCTAATAACAATAATTTAGAGGCTGTACGCTGTCACATAAAAGTAAGGAATTCTCTAACTCCTAAACTAAGTCAAGCTTGTATTATAGGAGTTAAATCCTAAATTATCAGGCAGCATAGCATAGCCTATGGCAACATTATAGGCTAATTACCTAAGTTATGCTATAGCTTAAGTAATCAGCCTAGAATGTTCGCCCTGCTGTAAGAGGGTGTGGGCCGTAATCCACCACGTGGGCCCATTGCGGTATCAGGTAGACTCAACCATAAGGGCCTATGCACCGACGTTTTTTCTCACGGTGTTTCCTTCCTTATGGCGACGATAACCGACTTTTAATGATTTTAAACTGAAGATCACGTGCAGTGTTAATGATTTGGAAAAAAAAATTTGTTAAATCAGAACATTTTCTTAGTTTTAACTTTATGTGTGAATATTTTAGATTATGTTTAATTAATAATGTTTAATAAATAAACATAGTGTAATTAATTTGTAAAGTTAGGTCTAACGCAGATAAAAAAACTGAGAATCACGCAAAAACTATCAAGCGTATGTTTATGAAACCTTCACCATTTTGAAGATAATTTAATTATATATCTTTTAGTTTACGTGTTTTATTATAATAGCGTTTGCTTTATGTATAATAAATTAATAATGCGTCTAATTTGGGACAGCGCTCCTTGAGTCCTATTACTGGGTGGACGAACGACGCATTACGTGAGTTCAGCACAGAACACGCAAGCTAATCACTCAAGACCGTTGACATATTATATATCTGCGCCTTAATAAATTTGAGAAATCTGCAAGAATTGTGTTGGCAGCGGTTTATTTACTCGCGTCCACAGCGCGTAAATAAACCGCAGTGTGTATGGGTCCTTAAATCTGAATTGCGATTGTATCCAGCACATAGTAACATGTTCTTTTTATTTCCAGTGGAAAAACCTACAACAGAACAGCTGGAAACGACGAAAGCTCTCATCGCGGAAGGAGTAAAGCTAGGCAAGATCAGTCCTGACTACAAACTGATCGGACACAACCAGGTCAGCGCGACCGAGTGTCCAGGAGGAGCTCTCTCCGCTGAGTTCTCCACTTGGGATCACTTCGCACCTGGAAAACCTGATTTCCCTGAACGTTTACGTACTACGCCTGCAGTATCAACAGCAGATGTCTTAAAAGAATGATTTTTGACAGCTTTATTGCCATTAAAGATTACTTTTTGATTTAAAAATCTGATTTATTCATGTCTGTAAAGTGGTGCCCTCTAAATATAAACAGTGTTTACACGATATACATAATTGCTTGCTTCAATTTAATTGTGTGCTACATGCCATCAAGATACTTGCATCGTGTAAAGGGGCTTTACTTTGAGTTGAGTTGGTGATATGTTGTTTACTGTTGTATACAGACTAGCGTAGACTGACTATAGTCACAGTATAATAATGTTACAGTAGTTTATCTTTATAGAAAACGGCCGGAACGACGCGCTTCGAAATCCGCGGCATTTACGCACTGACGGACGCGTATTTATCCACCAGCGCCCGTATAGGTACTTAATTCAAGGTCACTGCCAAGATAAACTACTGTAGCTTTATTATCTATGCTATAGTCCATTCAAAGGAGCAAAACACAAAATGTAAACAATGGAGCTTTAACCTATACAAAATCTCGCCTTGTAACGTTATTTTTTGATAGTCCAGCAGGCCTAACATGACACACGCAACAATTACTCGCTCTCGCATGAGTAATTTTAAGACAGCTCAACACTTTTCTCGTTTTCTGACGGCGCTGCCATACAATGTTCTGTCAAACTTGATGTTTTCTCGAGAAACCCTAACATGACACCTAAGTTATCTCGAATTTTGACAATTCAACACGAGATAATCTCCGATTCTTCTCTCGTTTAGTCGTCCTCGATTTTGACGACGAGACGAGTAGACAAAATTATGATACAAAAAAAAAAAAAAACTAAAATGACATGGCAGTCGCATAATTACACGTAGATACTTTTTTATTATCCTAATAACGAAAATTGGATTAGTATCACTTTCAGTAGGTAATAACGAGTCACTTTGCCAATTATGATGACTAACAAAATCTAGCAACATAATTACTAAAATCCTAAGGGTGGTGATTAACAAAATTTGCAACATAATCGGTTTTATACCTTCGTTTTGTCAAATTGTGATCTTCAGCCCATGTCATTTGTGGTGATTATCAAGTGAGTGTAGTGTAGCAGTGGTGGCCCAGTGGTAACGCCCCCGGCTTACGAGTTGTAGGTCGTCGTAGGTTCGAACCCCGACAGGCACTTTACTTTCAGAAGGAAAACATTTTGAGGAAACCGGCATGGTCCTAGAACCAAATATTCAAATACATGTGACATCTACCAACCCGCACTGGGCCCGCGTGGTGGATTACGGCCAACTCCCTCTCACCTAGTGGACGCCTACACATGTGTCCCAGCAGTGAGAACATTTTAATTTCGTCCTGCCAAAGATACAAACATAAATATTAAAAGAGGTGCTCGTAAAATCATTATAGTGCATACTAATTCCATGCAAAAAACTAAAAAATCGAGTGAATGAAACGGAACCTCAAGCCGATGTTGCTATGATAAAAATGATTTGTTTTTAATTACTTGCTACATCGTTCTCTCGTCGCGAGGCAGAGCAGTGTCAAAGTGCCTTTTTCGAATTTACTCGAGCTTAACGGTCATGTTAGGCATTAGAATAACGTCAGAATCGACGACAAATTTCGACAAATCGTGATATCTCGTCTTCTCGTGCTTGTCATGTTAGCCCTGCAGGTTCATTAACTTGTCAGTTTTATAAACAATATTTTGTTAAAAGTCGGATTATACCTGTACTGTTTACATTTTGTCTCTTGCCTCTTTGAATGGACTGTAGTTAGTTAGTGTTGAAGAACGATGCTTGGTTTTGTATCTCGATTCAACATGTGGACTGATTTCGTAATGTACTGATCTTCGATTTACATACCAACAATATGATTGACCTTTTCTCTCTAGAACATGGCCATTGAAAGTGCGCTACGAAACATTATAATGTGGTGCGCTAAACAAAAAAAAAGACATTTTTTTTTTGTTAGCGCACCACATTACTCTTTAAAATGTCATAAAATTATTGTTCTTTTTTATTATTTTACTTTGATAAGATACGTTAATAAATGTAAATATTGTAATATTTATTTTTTATTAAGTTTGTACCTACAATTATTTCATTTAAGTAGGTACCGTTTTTCATAAAAAGTATACAACTTAAGAGAGTTAATGTTGTTTTATTTTTGTAGTGCACATAAAAGTCACTCGTATAACTTACCACAAACCGCAAAATGAATGATGCACAGTTACATAAATATTAAACAAAAAAGATTTCCCCCTCGTTCTCGTAAGCCGTAAAAGAAAGCAACATAACAGAGATATAAAATTGGAAATACATAGGTAACAATAATGCGCCAGTTTTCCTCCTAGGTATTTATGTAAAAGTGTACAAATGGGTAACCGTAACCCACATTCCGCTATTATAATTTAAAGGTGTGCCACACTATAATATAATAATACAACATGTTATATTATTACAGTTATATACCTAACATGTATAGGTTAGCAACGTTAATAAAAGCCTCTGGCCAAGGTAAAAGCCAGCCCTTGGGTCACGGGAAGTGTCAACCAGCCGCTTGGAGATTTCGTTGAATAAATCATGAGCACACGGACCCCACGGCCCAAGGGTTTCAACCCAAACGGTAATTATATTTTCGAGCCGTTTGGTGTTGAAACCCTTGGGCCGTGGGGTCTGTGTTGGCCAGAGGCTTAGCATTGCCATACAACGAGGCAATGCCGCCAGTCTCTTGGCTACTTTACCAGTCGACAACGATGCGGAGGAATTTTTCGATGCCATATTTTAGTTTTTTAATAGTTTTGTTAGGATATCATTTTGTTATTTTTAGGTTATGTATAAATTACATTTAAATAAATTACAAAATCTCTAATCTCTAGCAAGATATAACAACTGAATCTATAATTTTATTTTATATAATCATCAGTTAATATAATAAACGTTAATAAATAATGTGCACGTGTTAGGTAACAAATGTATGTGTTATCCTAACTAATATTGTAAATGCGAAAATAAGTTTGTTTGTTTCTTTGTTACCTTTTCACATCTAAACCACTGAACCGATCATCCTGAAATTTTGCATATACGTTGTCAGGTGTACAGAAACGGACATTTCATCCCGAAAAAAGTGCTGTTCCCGAGGAAAACAACAATAACTTCTTATGATAATAGATGGCGCCATGATTGAATTATATTAATACAAGGAATAAGAAAGGATTTCCCGGTAAAAGCGAGAATACTACTACACACACACTATACACTACACAATTATCACACTACGCACTACACTACTATCACACTACACACTACACTACTATCACACTACACACTACACTACTGTCTCATTACACACTACACTACTATCACACTATACACTACACTACTATCACACTACGCACTACACTACTATCACACTATACACTACACTACTATCACACTACACTACTATCACACTACACACTACACTACTATCACACTACACACTACACTACTATCACACTACACACTACACTACTATCACACTACACACTACACTACTATCACACTACACACTACACTACTATCACACTACACACTACACTACTATCACACTACACACTACACTACTATCACACTACACACTACACTACTATCACACTACACACTACACTTACTATTACACTATTGACTCTTTTTAATTTACTGCTTATTATGATTATTTATTATTATTGCCTAATATATTAATTTACCTAAATGATTGACTATTAATATAATATTGCAAGTCTTTAAATTATTGTACCTATGCCTAAAGGCGGATCATAGATGTACTTCATTGTATAAACTGTAACACCATATTTTTACCTGCATGTGTACCACAATAAACATTTAAATTAGAATTTGAATTTGAGAATTACATAATCTAGGACTAAGGGTAGTCCTATGAAATAGAGGGTGAGCTTATTAAAATTGGGCACAAATCCCGACATCAGTCCCACAGACACTCAGTACTCACAAATTCCTGATGATAAAACGCCATAACACAGAATCCGTCGCCCGACGACCGACGTGGAAATCGCACCAACCTTAAGCTAAGCAGACCAACGAGGCTATTCAAATGTTCAAAATGTGGCTAATTAAACATTATTATCACACAGGCAGTTTAAGTTCATTTTCTTATACCAGACCCCATAATATATACTCTTTGTACACCGCACCGTGAACGGGACGTCAACGTGAAACGAGACTATTCGAACCGAACGTGACGTCCCGTTGACGGCGATCGTTTGTCTACCGCGACCGAACTCGGCGCGCGGCAGCTCAGTTTGACCTTGCAGTTCGAAGGTGCAAGTGTACTATGCTTCTTACTTATGCTTTTCTGGATTCGTCGTAAAAGTAACTCCTAATTCTGTGGGAATGGTAAAAGAAAGTCTAACCTATCCGAGATGGTGCGAAAATTTTCGAGCTCGCCTCGCTCGCTCTTACTAATACTCGTCCCCTAAATCCCCGTACCCCCCCCCCCCCTCCCCCGTCCCTCGTACTCTAAAATAATAGTTAAATATAATAAACACATTTCTGTGTAATAACGTGATAAGCGTTCATCGTTCGTAAAATTACCAAAATTGCATATTTACCATTCAATTTTGACTTCTAGACCATCGATGTACTAGACAAAACAAAATCCGGGCGGACAGCGACGGTGTGACGGTCGCGCTGAACTACTTGAAAATTCGGGGGCCGTGATCCTGGCGCTCGGTTGACAGACGTGCGGTAGATATATGGCCATAGTAAATGTACTGTCGCTACTTCGGCGCAGTCATCTCGTTTTCGTTGACGTCCCGTTGACGGTGCGGTGGACAAGCGGCCTTAGTCCGAATATCAGTAATTCCAATTAGCACCAATTATTCTGCTTCGTGCCATAAGCTCATGAAAAAAAACATTAAAAAGTGAAAAATAACTTTAATTTCGGAAGTCGGTGGCAAAAAACGAAAATACATTTAACCAGACACCGACTTCCAAAATTAAAGTTATTTTTCACTTTGTAGTGTTGTTTTTGGAAGTCGGTAATAATATTTTTATGTAAAAAAGTTTTTATTTTTCACTTTTTAGTTGTGGTATCCTACCCCACACAAATTCTAATACCACTACTGCAAAACAAATTAGAACATCATCCACATAAAAAGTGGGGAAAAAATACGTATTATTTGAAGTTAACTCAAAAACTACCCAAGCAATGTTAATAAATTTTATATGGGACCAAATTTCAAATTGGGCTACTCTGTAAAAAGTTATGAAAAGTTATGTTATGTTATACATAAAAAAAAATATACATGTCGACTTGAGAACCTCCCCCTTTTTATTCGTCGGGTAAAAATAAGACTATAGTAGCATGACTGATGACTCAAATGACGTGACGAATGATATAGTAATACATAACATTGACATCATCGCTATTAGCTATAAACACTAAAACGTTTCCGGCCAATCATTTCAGTGGCCACGCCACGTGCCTTACTTGGCTATTAATCTAAATTATTAGTTGCCTGTGTTAGATAAATGTAATTATTATGTTGCTAATATTTTTGCTAATATTGCATGATGTGTTCTCCTATAACTGAAGGAACACAAATCTTCAAAGTACTTTGTATAATAATGCATGTAATGTGTATCCTTTGTTGGAGTTCCTTTCTGAATAAAATAAAAAAAATTAAAATACTTGAGATTACCTTGATTCCGGTAGTTGGTTCGGTTGTGATTAAAATCATCGAATCATTGTAAAACCACCTTTAGATTATTAGAATAACTGTTTGTTGGATATTGACATCTGTCACATTTACGAAGCTTGAGACCAATGTAGAAGTATCTAATTTGATTAGTTATTGTGATTACAAAATATACCACTCTTAACTTGTCAAAATCGTACAGATGTTATTACTATAAATAATTAAATAATATTTGATAGTAACTGTAGTATAACTTAGAATTAATATTGCTATTTTAATATAACAGGTTGTTTGAAACGATTGATACAATACTGTCAGTTGATGTTTGATGGTAAGGGATACATGGAACGGGTGGTAGGATATAAAAAGGATTGTAATGACATTCTCGAGTCAGTTGATCAGTGGATGTGCAAGTGGCTAGTGCTAGTGCCGTGGTGATGTGAAATATATCTACCAGGTGTCATGTAAGTTACGTAATTTGATATTATACCTTAAATATGGATATTATGTTGCTATTATTCTGAGTAATAGAATTAACTGTTTGAGATAACTATAATTTATGGAAATATAAGAAATGTGTTGATAGAATACTATAATACTGTTTCCATGGAGTTTCTTGTCCTTCTTCTCCATGAGGACCTAGTTTGCGAACGGACAATAGCTTTCTCATTAGAGATGAATAATTATTGACAAGTCTAATTGAAATAATAAATATCTAGTCTTGTCTTTCTGTGCTTTTCTTTATGAAATCCTTCCCTTACACACCATATTAATAATACTTTCATACACAATAAATAACCAACAACCATTCTGACATTTAAGGGTTGCTATTTGCGTAGTATCTATATATACGCTTATATTTATTATATTCTATCTAATCTAACACCTGCTTAGAAAGTTGAGTAAGTAAATATTTCAGTTTATTTTCCCGCCGGAATTCCGTTTCGAAATATCGATTCGGAATTTTCAAAGGCAGCAAATCCATACAAAATCAAGGATCTTATAACACACGTACAGTAGTTCTCTGTTCGAAATTTTCTGCCTTCGAATTTACACTTCTGGACACATCTTTTGGCCCACCTTGTATTTTCAGTTTCGTTTGGTCCTAGCTAAAATTTTATATTAGGTCGAGCAAAAAGTTTTTATGCAGTTTTGAACCTGGCACATTCACAATTTCATTCAATAGTCTTTTTTTGAATTTCGAACACAGAATTTAAAGAAACAAAAGACAATTTGGAGCCTGTTTGTTGATATCAAACAATCGAATACTAAGAAAACTTGGTTTTATTGGTTTACTTGGATTTAATTCTTGAAAAAGTGATTGATATCTTTGGTTTTGCAACAAACATTACTTATTCTTAACATTAAGGTGAGGTTCTATCAATAATCTATGGATACTTCACCTGAAGTCGCCGCCTAAGCTGTGGCACTTATTCAGGCCGGACACAGCCAAAGAAACGTGAGTGCTCAACTTAATTTAAGTCGATCTGCGGTCCGAAATGTTTATCGGAGGTACCTAGAGACTGGCGGCTTTGTTCGTCGCCAAGGAAGGCCACGATATCGGGTCACAACTGAAAGGCAGGATCGATTCATCGTGACGACCAGCTTGAGAAATCGTCACCTTACCTCCATTGAGATACAAAACCAACTTCGCGACTTCCACGGAGTATCTGTGAGCGCTCGAACTGTTCGGAGAAGGTTAAAAGAACGCGATATGGTACCACACAAGCCAGCTAATGGCCCCAAACTAACGCGAGCCCACCGAACAGCGCGCCTTCATTTCGCACGCAGTCATTTAAATTGGACACAGCAAGATTGGAGCCGTGTACTCTTTTCTGATGAGTCTAAAATTGTGTTACATGGCAATGATGGAAGGAAGAAGGTCTACCGACGTAAGGGAGAGCGTTTCGCACAATGCTGCTTTGAAGAGAGGGTTGCTTATGGCGGTGGCTCATGGACTGTCTGGGGCGGTATATCTGCGAGCGGCAAAACTCAACTTGAGGTTGTTACAGGACCACGGCTGCCAACATTAAATGCTGAAAGGTACATTCGTGAGTGCTTAGAACCTCACGTGATACCATACGCGGACTATGTGGGCCCAAATTTCCTTTTTATGCATGATAATGCAAGAGCCCATGCGGCCGGCATCGTCAGGGAATATCTTCGGGATGTGAACATCACAGTTATGGACTGCCCAGCCAGAAGCCCAGACATGAACCCCATTGAGCACATGTGGGACGAGCTAAAAAGACGTGTTAGGGCTCGTCAGCTAGTTGCCCAGACGATGCAGGAGTTGAAAACTGCCATAGAAGAGGAATGGGAGATGATCCCTCAAAATTTCATAGAGCGGTTGATAAACTCTATGCCTAATCGTATGAGAGCTGTGGTAGATGCCCATGGAGGCAATACGCGTTATTAAATTAAACCTTTATTTGATAAAACATGTTTTTTATTCAAAAATCAATTGCCTTTAACAAGGCGCATATCCGACTTGTTAGGCGTAGCTCCATGTCGTATGGTATTCTGAATTCAAATTTAAAACAATACGATCGAAAAAGATGGTAAAATGTATCAGGTTTAAAACTGCATCAACAGTTTTTGTTCAATCTAGCAATCATATTTCGGTAGGGGCCATCGAAACCTAAACTCTAAGGTGGGCCAATAGATGTGTCCAGAAGTGTATTTTGTACAGATTTGCTGCCTTCGAAATTCTGAATCGATATTTCGAAACGGAACTCCAACTGTCTGTGGCCGCCGTTAAGATGAGTGCCTCATTGATCTAGTGGTTGCAAGTGCTAACTGCTGAACATGAGGTTGTGCGTTTGATTCCCAGGTCGGGCAAAGTGTTAATGGGTTTTTCTATCTATTTTCTCATGAGTCTGGTTTATGCCCGATTTATGGCAATAGGCTCGCCTCCTGTTATATGGGACTTAAATGCACCTAACCCTTCAGCCAACACCTGTGCCTAACCCTTACCTACACCCACATTTCGCTATTATAGGATGGGTTAGGAGGCTCTCTGCTTAACCCTTCAGGGATTACAGGCGTGATGGTATGTAGGAAATGTATGTAAGTTGAGTAGCACTAGATAGATTGTATCTATTTTAAAATGAATGTTCACCATTATTTTGAGGAAACTTTGGACTCGTAGGTAAATGATTGAAACCCACTCGGTGAGTATTATCACAGAATAATAAAGCTACAGTGGTTTATCTGGGCAGTGACCTTGAATTAATTACCTACGGCCGCTCGGTAAATAAATACGCGTCCGTCCGTGCGTAACTGCCGCGCACTCGAACCATTGCCTACTGGTACGAGTATATACAAGGTTTTTATGAGCGAGAGGCATTAAATCAAACCACATATACTATAGATGCATAGTGTTAACTCGGAACTATTAAAAAAAAGTTTTGAAGAAAACTAAGGAAAAACTTTCTTCGGACAAATAAAATAGCTTAATGATCTAATTATAATGTAAACATCCTTTGTAGACATTTCCACTGACGTGCGTAATAAAACGGCAACGTCGCGTCAAAAATTCCGTCGTTTTATGGTGTATGTGGTAGGTACCTGTACCTTTTGGTGGTGTGACACCTTTAAACGACAGAATTTTCAACAACATACTTAGTCAGCTATTAGGGCAGATACGTCGTGTTTCAACAAAGAAAAAACTAAAAAATAATCCTGTGACTAAACTATTGCTTCTATTTATTCTATGTGGTTAAATTTAATGCCTCTCGCTCATATCAACTTTGTATAATTTCAAAGTGCGTTGTTTCGACCGTGTTCTATGAAGATAAACTACTGTAACTTATTATACTGTGGTTTTATGAGCTGATTAAGACCAGTTTTTCTTTCTATGATTAGTAGAGAACTTTGCCCTGTAGTGTCATTTGGTCACGTCACGTCACGTTATATCTTTGGTAGGTAATAATTTTGTTTGAATGAATTTGTAGCGTTTAAAGTTCACTTTTAAAACTTTGATGTATGATTATTAGTAAACAATCATAAATCAAAGTTTTAAAAGTGAACTTTAAACGCTGCTTTTTAACCCCTTTATTTATAATCCTTGCTTAATTAGCGATTGTTTAACCGTGAATGTTCAAACTGCCCCAAATTAAAAATAATTTATTTCATATTTTAAATGCCTTAACTTAAAAGGGCACTTCTAAAACGTCAGAAGCTAGGTGCACGGCTCCAATTGGTAATTTTTCTATGGAGAAGAGCCGGAAAGAAACTACACGGTTACTATTATTTAACCCCCGACGGGAACAGAGGGGTTCTGTATCTGATCTGTGTATCTGTCTGTGGCATCGTAGCTCCCAAACGACTGAACCGATTTAGATTTTTTTGTTTTGTGTGAAAGGTGACTTGATCGAGAGCGTTCTTAGCTATGGTTCAAGAAAAACTATTCAGCCGTTTGAAGATTATCAGCTCTTTTCTAGTTAATGAATGGATGTGAGCATCTTCCACAGGTCTGATCGAGTCGCAATTTGGTATTCAGTTACTTCACTGATATTAGAATAACATAGTAATCTTGAACTGATGCTGCAGCATTACCTAGAATATGCAGGAAAATAAAACTTCCTCACCAACTCACAGCAGAGGTATGGTGTTTGGGCTCATTGGAATGATCTCAATAAAAAGGCTAGATAGATAGCAATCAGGGTCTGATGGTCGATCTGCCTAGCCTTTTCCCAACTATAACTATGTTGGAGTCGGCTTTCAGTCTAACCGGATGCAACTGAATACCAGTATTTTAAATGGAGCAACTACCTATCTGACCTCCACAACCCAGCAACTAAAAATCTATTAGCCAAAGTCCAAAGTCAAGTATATGTCCAAAGAACTCTTGTAGCCATTGAGAAAACTTTGTTAGGGTTCCGTAGCAAAATGGTAAAAAGGAAAGGGTTCCTTTTGAAACTAATTAAATGGATGAATTTAATGGATACTGAGTCGCACCATAAGGGTATGGTGCGACTCAGTATGTCTGTCTGTCTGTCACAGCTGTATATCTCAAGAACTACTAATGCTATCACTTGAAATTTGGAACAGTTTTAGATGACGTTTGCCCAACTATTTTGCAAATAAGAAAGAGTTTTTTGCAACTGGGACTGAAAGGGGGTCTTAAAAATTCGAAGTATAGCGTCTAGGGCATGTGGGGTACCTATCATATGAAAGAGCGCTGTATGAACATTCTCAAATATGAATTCTTTCTTTTCTTTTTTAGGCCGCATGGTTTTCGACTTTTGATGAAAAATGTAAAAAAAAACCGTTTGCCCCTTATCTCCGAAGCTTGCATAGAAAAAATCTAAAATTATTCTATACCTATATGATAGAAGTATATGTAAATCAAATCAAATATCATTTATCTCAATCATTTCCAGATCATACGTTATCAATCACACTAAATATTATATAAAAATAATTAATTAAATTATATAATAAAAATACAGGAAAAGATATATAAAAAAAAGATACACAAAATAAAAGATATAAAGATATACCTACTTATATAAAGATTACAGGGAAAATAAAACGATGTCTCTAAATAGCACACTTTTTCAGATATCATCAATTTATATATGGTACGGAACCTTCAGAGAGCCTGACTCGCTCTTGACCGGTTATTTTTGTAGTAGTGCCTATCTGGTCTTATCGCCCAGGATATTACCTATTAGAATCAATTTATTTTATCTATGTTATTGATGACATGACGTACTTATTATTATATCTGGAATGAATGAGACGGATCATTTGAAAAAAAAATCCCCTTGAAATCCGGTATGATAATATTTAAGCTTTTATTTGTATCTTTGATCTTGTTTTGATAAGCGTGCCTTCTTACCTACATACAACGTATCGTTTTGCATCCTCGTCAGATTTAAGGGTGTGTTATAGACCATCAAACCGAACAACTTTTTCCATGGCACCAACATCGTAATTGCGAAAAAATAATCAGCCGTCCCATGTATTGAAGTTTTCTATGGGACAGTTGAAAATGTTTTCGCGATTATGATGTTAGTCCCATGAAACATGTTGTTCAGTTTGATGTTCAGTAGTGCTATTCTATAAATATCTCACCGTGAAAACATAAGTGAAGTGATCTTAAAGTGAGCTGTCAATAGTGTCAACCCCTAGCATTATGTGGAATGACGGCTCACTTCACGCTCACTTCACCTGAGTTATCACGGCGAGATGTTTACAGAATAGCACTACTGTACCACACCCTGAAATTTGACGAGGATGCAAAACGACACGTTGTGTATTAGAGTTCTATATAGTCTTGAGTTTATTTGCAGATCTATAGATGGGAGTGTTCTACTAACACTAGTATTTAAGACCATAACAATGGTCAATTTCAGGCAACGCCCTTATTGTTAGTAACAACTAACAATAAGGGCGTTGCCTGAAATATACAAATACTAGCTTATTCCCGCGGCTTCGCCTGCGTGGATGTCGGGAAATATCCCACGGGTACAAAAATCCGTCCTTATTCCTTGTCTACATTGTAAAAGGAATCTCTGTGCAAAATTTCAGCTTTATAGGTCCAAGAGCTTGGGCTGGGTTTTAATGAGTCAGACAGGTGGTTGGGGAAAAAGTTTCTTCGCATTTTTTAAGAAAATTCAAAACATTTTTTAATATACATTATTTACATTTATCTAAAGTATGTAGGTACCATTTTGTTCGATAACTTTTTGCCATCTTGTAGGTAGGGACATGATCTCATTGCTATAGAAATTTTGGGACTTCTGATCAAAATACCGCGACAAGTGGTTTTGGTAGTCCTCTTGTGATGTTAACCTGACACTGTCTAAAGAATTCTGAAAAGACCGAAACAGGTGGAAATCTGAAGGTGCAAGGTCAGAACTATACGGCGGATGCATTAACACCTCCCAGCCAAACTCTCTTAATTTTTGCTGAGTGGCTAAAAATATGTGAGGTGTAGCGTTATCATGATGAAAAACCACACCCCTTTTGTTGATTAATTCCGGCCGCTTTCTCTCAGCTTCTTGCTTTAATCTCATCAGTTGTTCGCAGTAGAGTTCAGAATCGATGGTCCTGCCTGGTGGTTACAGCTCATAATGAATAATGCCCTTCCAATCCCACCACACACACAGCATCACCTTGTTGCGAGTTAACCCGGGTTTCGCCACAGTCTGTGAAGCCTGACCGGCCTTTGACCACGACCTTTTTCGCACGTTCTTGTCGTACGTGATCCACTTTTCATCACCAGTTATTAGCTTCTTCAAAAATGGTTCGGTTTCATTACGTCGTAATAAAGAATCACAAATGAGTACACGGTTCATTAGGTTTCTTTCAGTGAGCTCGTGAGGTACCCAAATATCGAGCTTTTTTGTGTACCCAGTTTTCTCAAATGCGCCAAAACTGTTTTGTGGTCTATTCCCAGTTTTTCAGCTACGTTGTAACTACTGATATGCCAATCTTGCTCCACTTTTTCAAAAATGGCATCCATTTTATCCGTAATAGGGCGACCAGAGCGACGTGCATCTTTGACATCAAAATTTCTGGATTGAAAACGCTTAAACCAAATTTGTGCTACTCTCATAGACACTGCACTGGGTCCATAAACATCGCAAATTTTTTTCGCGGCTTGCGTTGCATTTTTACCTTTTTTGTAGTAAAATTTGAAAATGTATCGAATTTCTTCATTAGATTTACTTATCTTGACAGTACGAAAAACAAATGAAAATCACACATTTTCCTAATTTGAAATTGGAATTATGTTCTTTAAAATTTAAACTTTCAATGATACCAAAACCAGCCAGATACAAATAGTATAGCCAAAGATATTATAATTTAAGTTCATACATACTATAATGCGAAAAGACTTTTTCCCCAACCTAATATATTGAGATAGTTTCTGCCTGCGACTTCATCCGCGTTAATAGCACCGCGCTTTACAAATCCTCCATACAAACTTTGACACCCCCAATCCCTCATTATCCCCTCGAAGACTTTCTGCACCCCATGTGTGCATAAGGAAGTCCCCTTTACATAATACGTATATCAGCTTATATATTATACATATAATCGTAAAAAACACCATTTTCTGGAAAAAAAAATCATCTTACGTAGTTATGAACTTATGGGGTTCGCAACTAACCCCCTCCCCCCTCCCCCGGGGGTTTTGGGTTTATAAATTAGTATATAACTGCACTTGGGGTAGTTTTGGAAAACTAAAAATGACAAACTTTATTATTTACTTATATTAGGTCTTTACCTATGAAATTGCCGTTCTGCAGTACTGGCCATTTCAAATCAAAATAATTTTTGTTTGGCTAAGAATTCTAATTTCAAATTAATTTTATTTTAAAAACATGGATTTTTTTTCCAAAAGTAGTCATTTGTTTATTGATTAGTGTTACATTTTCATCGCATTTCAATCTTTTTCGTCATCATGGATACGTTAAAATTTCGAGTAGGTAATTATGGAATATGAGTACCGTCGTGGCAGCAACGCGGCACAAGCGGCACGCAACATCAACGACGTTTACGGAGCTAACACTACAAACCAACGCACCACTTGTTATTGGTTTGCTCGCTTCCGTTCTGGAAATTTCGACCTGAAAAATGAACCTCGCGGTCGTCCGAAGACTGGTCGACAAAGACGAATTAAAGGCGATTGTGGAAGCTGATGATACACAATCTACGGCTGAATTAGCAGCAGCTTTCGACGTTAGCGTCAAAACAATATTGGTCCATTTGCGTCAAATTGGCAAGGTAAAAAGCTTGACAAATGGGTGCCCAACGAACTCGATGATCGCCAGCGCGAAATACGCGTCGAGCTCGAGACGTGCCTTGCACTGCTCAACAGACACACAAATGAAGGAATTTTGAACCGCATTGTTACCTGCGATGAAAAATGGATTCTGTTTGATAACCGCAAGCGCTCAGCAAGTTGGTTGGATCCTGGTTCAGCACTTAAACAATGTCCTAAACGAAAACTTACCCCTAGAAAAGTGATGGTCACTGTTTGGTGGTCTAGCGCCGGTGTGATTCATCACAGCTTCTTACCAAACGGGGTGAGCATTACTTCAGATGTGTACTGTGAAGAACTGAACACAATGATGGAGAAGCTGGCACATCTCCAACCAGCATTGGTCAATCGCTCGTCTCCGCTGCTCCTGCACGACAACGCGCGACCTCATACTGCACAGCAGACGGTCTCCAAGTTGCAAGAACTGGGGTTGGAAGCTCTCCGTCATTTGCCCTACTCACCAGACCTTGCGCCTACAGACTAGTACTTTTTCCAGAATTTGGATTACTTCTTGGCGGGAAAAAAATTCAATACCCGAGAGGCAGTACAAAATGCCTTTGAAGAATTTGTTGCCTCCCGTCCAGCTGATTTCTTTAAGAAGGGCATCAATAAACTGCCACTGCGTTGGCAAAGATGCATTGATTGCATGGGTGATTACTTCGATTAATACAAATAAAAAATGCATGAAAAAAATTCGTTTAAATTTTTTCATACAAAACGGCAATTTCATAGGTAAAGACCTATTATAAATAATCTTGTTTTCAAGTTTCAAGTCTATTAACTCAAGGAATAAGATTTTTCACACAAACTGTCATCCCCTATTTTATCTCCTTACGGATGGAATTTCCAAAAATCCTTCCTAGTGGATGCCTAACACTGTATAAGGTATCTATGTGCAACATTTCAAGTCTCTAGGTCCAGCGGCTTGGGCTGTGCATTGATATATCAGTCAGTTAGTCAGTCAATCGGTCAATCAGGACTTTGAATTTTATATATGTGTATATATAGGGTGACTGGTAATTAGTGACCGATACTTAAACACATGATTGTACTGATAACAAACAACTTTTACTTTGGGATCAAACCTGAAATGGCGAAAAAAAATCAGCTGCTCCCTACATTTTGTCGAGTTATGCGAACATGAATTGTATAAGGCAGCTGATTTTTTTTTCGCGATTTCAGGTTTGGTGCCATAGTAAAAGTTGTTTGTTATCATGAGTATGATCATGTATTTAAGTATCGGTCACTAATTACCAGGCACCCTGTACAGGTCGCTGAACTAGTCTATGTGAAACATCAACTTGAATCAGTATCACGCAATTACTCGTACGGCGCGGCGGTCGGGCGAGAAGTGCGGCAAGCGATGCGCTTCCCCCGCTCCCCACTACCGGTCGTCCCACCAGTATGCGTTTGTATTTATTGTACATTACACACCCTATATAGATCATAAATAATAATAATAAAGGGTCAATAGGCAACTAAGGCAAGGGTCATCATAATCAGCCTATAGTGTTCCCACTGCTGGGACACAGGCCTCCTTTCGGTGAGAGGGGGTGGGCCGTAAATCTATCACGCGGGTCCAATACGGGTTGGTAGATATCACATGTCTTCGAATTTTTGGTTCTAGAACATGATTTGCTTCCGCACAATGTTTTCCTTCACCGTTTTGAGAGTAGTGATGATAAAATAATTTACACAAAGTAAAGCGCCTGTCAGGGTTCGAACCTACGACCTACAACTCGTAGGTCGCGGCCGTTACCACTGCTGCAAGGCAAGGTAAACAGGTATAAAAAGTATTATTATCCTCTTAGATGGTTGACGCTCAATGGACGCAAAAAGGCCTTCTGTGTCCTGCCAGGTCGACAAGTGGTAATTCTGTCGCGCCGGTACGCTGGGCAAAGGCCAATCTATTATTTCCATTTCTGGCAGGTTTTTGATTTGCTTGTGAAATATATGTACTTTCGCGGAAATTTGTGGTAAACCACTTTTCAACCTAATTACAAAACTTGACACACCACGTGATGATGTGATTTGCGCAGTACACAATTTTAGATCTCTTTAGCGACATGCGGTCTGAGCACGGGACGAGTCCGGGCGTCATCGGGGTGACGGAAAGAGCTTGGGAGGCGCGGTCAAGTCTCATCTTTCGAGGCGCGTATTTTAACTTTAGGTATACCTTAGCAATAAGGTCGAACAGTGGTTCACCGCAAATGTCCGCGATGGTACATAAAGTGTAAAAATACCCTTAACGAAGCTGAGAGTCACTTGTTCTTCCCGTTGTTATGATTTTTTTTTAAGTCGTTGGTCCCGGCTGTCATTCGTAGATCTTTGACAGTCGTTACGGGTAGCCAGATGCCTAAAAGTCTGACAACCAGTCTTAAAAAGTGTTACCCAGTAACTGGGTTGGGTAGTGTTACCGAGATTAAAAAAAAACATTCACCTCCAAACAGAGAGAACCCTCTCGCGCCAGTTTCATTTTGGTACTTGGCACTGGCAAGTGCCAAAATGAAACTGGCGCAAGACGGTGTGAATAGAGGCATTGAACCAATTTGGACTAAGTATAGGTATAAGTTATCTGTGGCAATTTTTATTCCCGCACACGTGTTGGAAAATTAAAAATCGCACGCGTGCGAAATACATTACATTGTGAACCTAATCATAGTACGATATGAACCAGTTTTCGAGGAAGTTTATTGAAAAAGTTATTACCGCACGATCCATGTACCGTTGTCTGCACCCATAAACACAACGTTGTGCTTGCGTTATATTGCGCACTTCGTAAAACACCCAAAAGTCGGTTAAAAATAAAAGTCGTTTCTCAGCAATTCTTTTTGCAGAAAGCTACTTATGTACAGAATACCTAACGGCTTCGTGGAGGATTTTTTTACGACTTTTTTAATAAATAGGTACATACACACGGCTACATAACAAGCTATATATTTCCAATATAAGCTGAACTCGCATTGTATAGGATTTCCTTACAATGAGAGGTCAGCTTATACGGGAAATTATAGCTTGATAAATAGCCGTGTGTACCCAAAAAATTTGAAAAAGGAACAACAGATTTGCTTACCCGCTGCTTTGTATATATCGCATTACCCAGTGGGTTGTGGAGGTAAGATAGGCAGTCGCTTCATATAAAATACTGGTATTCAGTTGCATCCAGTTAGACTGGAAGCCGACCCCAACATAGTTGGGAAAAGGCTAGGCGGATGATGACTAATTTCTGGGTGGCGAGCAGGGCAACCGCAATCGCCCAGGACCTCCCTCTTACAGGGGCCTTGCGCGCGCAACAACCCAATTAGAAAAAAGTTGACATTTAAAAATTATAAAAACATACTGATTTGAGGAATTCGATGACACAAGATCGGCTTTTAACCCTCGATTGCTATTCTTTTTTCAATTGAAAATTACGTACCTAGCTCATTCCTTAGATTATAATGCTTTAATTGAAGATTTTAGGGCTGGGCTTTAGGGCGGTAATAGGGGGCCTCCAAATCTCGAGAAGTAAAAATACTAAACAAGGCAAAAACATGTTCAGTAAGTAAAAGGCAGTTTGTAGTTGGAGGCCCACCTACGTATGCAAAAAATAAACGTAGAGTCCTAAATTAATTTTAGTAATTATCAATGGCCAGTCCTGCTGAGATTGACAGTCCTGCTGGGATTTGACAGCTGATTTATTTGAACAAGCATTCAGAAATCGGACGGTAAAATAATTAATTAGTTTTTGATTGGGCGGTACAGACCGTGCCATTGATTTACGTTACCAAACCAATTATATCCGAATTTTGTTTTGCTGGTGTTATAGCTTTTTAGAATTCCGTAAAAACTATTTGAACACCACCGGCGATGTGTACTAATTTATACAGGGTGACAGGTTAATTCGACCTTGACAGAGGTTAAATATAGTACAGGTCCAACAAATTAAGTCCAGTTTACTATAGACTGTTTTTTTTAACAAACGAGTACTGAGTCTCGCACATTTCCCATATTGACAGAGTGAGATGGGTCATTGGTCGAGGTCGGGCCAACGCTTTTGTTTTGTTTTGAAATTGTTGAGGCCCTATCGTATTGAATACTTCTAAAATTTAATGTACAGGAGACATGTCCGCCATGACACGCACAAACAATATTGTCTGGTTCACTCACTAAAACACGTGCGACGCGCAGGTAGTCCATGACTCAACTTAATGTACATGTACCTACAGCGTTTGGTTTGTGTGGAACGGAATTTATGTTGATTACGTGGACTCTAGCAACGCAGTCAAAATTAACGGTACTCGTTTGTAAAAAACGACTATAGGGGGAGACAAAATACAAGACAAATAAAAACAGCTGGGAAAGTTAATAACATTTGTACCTTTATGAAAAGCTTACGAAACCAGTTAAGTTAGTAATTTACTAATTTGTAATAATAAAAATTATTGCTACTAAAGACCTTTTATTTCTGAGATTATGTAAGTTTTGGGCAAGCATAATTTTTTTATTAATGATCACTCATTTTTCAGTTTCAGAAAAGTATCAATTAAATGTTTAGAGTGGAGTAGTTTTTTCATAAATTTTTTTTTGGTGATAAGTAAGAAAATTTCAAAAAAACCGAAGAACCGTCACAGCTCGGTAACCATTCAGTTTTGATCCTTAATTAACTGGAATTAATTTGTTGCTAATGACCTCTATAAAATACCTTTCAAGGAATAGGTCGAATTCCCTTGCCACCCGGAATAGGTAGATACAACAGCCAATGAATTATGTAAGTATCTCTATAATACGAGTATATATAGGGGTTACCCTAGCAGTTATGCCACTCATAAAAAAAGGTGATGCAAGCAAGCTCATGAATAAAAAGGATAAAAAATATATCTTTTGTCCTTTTCATTCATGAGCTTGCTTCTTCTCCTTGTTTCTACCTCTTATTTATGAGTGGCAAGTTACTATAGCGTGGCCAATTACTATAGCAGTTAGCTGTAGGTCCCAACATACGGGTACCACCGAGAGTAACTTTTCGATCGTTCCTAGTTAAAACAATAAGGGCCTATTCACGATGTCCGAGTAGCCACTACTTACCGAATAAATTAAAAATGGAACAGATTTTGTATGAAATTATCTGCCAAGTAAGTTTAGGTGGTGAAACAGCTCCTAAGTATAATATCTGAGATCCTTTTCACTAAGTCCTATTAAAACATTACACGATTTAAAAAGGCCTGTGCTGTGAGAATGGTGGGCGTATGGTAACTCCTTGAAACTAGGTATAGATACATTAAAAGGCGGTTGAGAGTATCTCATGCTCACTCAAATGTCTCGCTGGTGGTGGCGTGTGTGTTGGATCATTAAGTTCCCTTCAAAATGGTTGAGCTAATTGGTGCTGGTCCATGCGTCATGTTCGTGAACGGGCGCCGTCAGTTGGGACTGGTCGTCTCTTAGCTGCCATGGCTTATTTTTAATTTTAATGTTTAATTTAGTTGTTTTAGTTATCTTTTTTATTACGGACGGTTTTTAACGTGCACGTCTTTCTACATTGTTCTCACTCATGAACGATGTAACCAATATTTTGTAAAAATATTATTTTTTTTAAAAGAGCGTCCGTGGAGTTTCTTGCCCGTTCTTCTCCATAGGGATCTACTACGCTTTGGAATGGGCAACTAGCTTCTCTTTCTGACTGACCGACCTATTGACAATTCAAAAGTGCCTGTAATTGGTTTATTTGAAATAAATGCTTTGAGTTTGAGTTTGAATTTGAGTTTTGAGGCTATGACTTAATTGTGATTCATACGAGTAATGTAGAAGTTTTTACTAAACCCCTATAATAGTACTACACGAAGTCAAGGGCCCTGATTAGATATAAAGAATGGGCTTCGCTTCCGTGATAACGCTTGTTTGTTACCATTTAACAGATGATCCGACCAAGATACCTCTAGGTCAACAATTTCACATGATAAGAATTTTAAAATTGACTGAACACTGAGTTTGTTTCAGTCTTTCTTCTCAGAGTAGTAGTAGGAGGAGTAGTTCTAGGTTTTTTAACACCATAAAAATTACATGTTGAAATTTTACATTATAGGGTGACACGATGGGCGGATTTACTTATCGCTAAAAGCGATCTTTTACAGGCAACATTTGGATGGATTAAGGGGAGAAGAAGAGACAATACTGTGGGTATTCCAGTGGTGTACTATATACATATACAATATATACATACACATAATACACATATACATATACTTATACAATAATAAACATGAAACAAGAGCAAGGAACTTTATTGTAATGAGATGTTTAAAGAGCGAGGAAGTGTCTTTCTTCTTTCTAAATTATGAGAATTCCGACGAAGACTTAATAGGAAGCCACTTGTAAACAATTTATTTTTGAAATGTAAAAGTGTTTGTCAAACCTACTTACACAAATAAAATCATTTATACCTTAATTATCCTTCCTCCGATTCTTTTTGCAGGTATTTCATTGACAGGATAACGTCACTGCAACTGGGGATTTTTCCAGCAATGCTTTCCCTCTGCTGGAGTGCTGGGCCAGGTTGTCTTTCATCATCTTCCACACCGTACCCTGGAATATGTCAGAGTGATTGGTTAGTTTTACGTGTTAGCTTTGACATGTCATGTCATATATGATCTCTACTATTAATTACTGGGAAATACCGTATCCCATTAGAATTGCGAGTCCGGTTCTCAAACTTTCGGGTTTCGGATTTCCGGGCTACGGACTTCCCACAACTTATTGTTAAAATAATAAAAATGAGGAATTGAGGAAACGAAAGTTCTTGATCATATAGGTACGTACATTAACTTATTATGTACTTAAGTAAAGCAATAATAATTAAATACATTTCCTATGTCGTGTTTTCGATGTTACTATACTTTGAACGCAGAAAAAAGACAGACTAATTAACCGCAAGCTTCTACAGAGCCTTATTATTCTTGTGAAACTTAACAACAGAGAAAATGACAAAAGTTAAGTACAAACACCGGTGATTTAACCTAACGAGGTGCTAAATTATGTAGGTACTAATCTACATCCATTTAAATGAGACAGCCACGACAATTTACTTAACGACAGCACTTCAAATCAGATCACCAATGATTACTCAAACGATTTGTTCTCTCCTAATTTAACGCAAAAAAAAAACATTTGTAATATTAACGTAACATCACGCTTGAATCTCCGAAGGGTTAGGCAGTGCACCTGCGCATAGTGGAAACACACACATTTCCATCATCCGGGCAGTAATCCAGACTCGGGCTGCTACTGAAAATATCTTTATTATATTTACAATAAACCACTCTAAAAACTCCTAAAAAATACACTTTAATAATGACCAAAAAGAGCGGAACCACACGCTAAACTTGACCGCTGTTTCTCAACTCGCTCAGGGGATTCACCTGCGCTGCGTCCGCGCAAGGAAATGACTATATATAAAACAGTGTAGGGTGAATTAAACATTGATACATCGCTCTAACGTTGTGTTGTGAACTTATAAATACGTGTGCCTTATTATAAAATAAAAAAAACTGGTCTTACTTTAAGGATAATTTGTGGTCAAAAGTGTTTAATGCTAATTAAGTCGTCTGTGTTACTATTTAATTGGCTAAGGTGAGTCGATATTTTTTTTTATACATATTGTATTTCGGCGTTTAAAAAGTTGATAATATACTAATTATAATGTTTAATAAATATATAATTCTATTTAAATTATAGAGGATATTATGTCTGCCCGGAGACCTCAATATAGCCATACTGTAAAAATTGTGGATTTTTGGCATTAAAAACTTAAAATATAATTCGTAAATTTCATGGTGCTACGAGAGACTAGTGGTAAAATAGTTTACATACCTGCCAGTCTGTTTTTTAATCTCGGAGACTAAATTGACATGTGCAAATGTCAAACTTACATCTAAGCTTTTTAATGTTATTTATGTCAGTTTGACAATTTACACTTGATAATTTATTCTCTGAGATTAAAAAACAGACTTAATATTATTTTACTTAAGTACCTATATATAGACAAAAGGCAATGTTGCATTATAAAATTCGCCGCAAAGGAACACTCATGGAATCAATATGGGTGACGATCTCCCTAGGTGTCAATCACAGATGATTTTCTATGAATTTTCGAATTAAAATTATTAAAAATTAATTATTTTACATTATTGAGAGTATAAATAACCTACTTATTTATAAGTCAAATAATTTTAAGATCGTAATCATTAATTTTTAAAAAACTACCTTTTAAAGGGGGTGGATTGGGTTTTAAAAAAATTAGGAGAAAGTACGTAATCCACGCGGACGAAGTCGCGGACGAAACGCTAGTTAATAGCTACATACTATACAACCTGTCGTTTTGCATCCTCGTCAAATTTCAGGGTGTGATACAGAATATGAAACCGAACAACTTTCTCCATGGGATCAACATCGTAATCGCTACAAAATTTTCAACTGTCCCATAGAAAACTTCAATACCTACTCGACGCAAATGTATGGGACGACTGATTATTTTTTCGCGATTACCATGTTGGTGCCATGGAAAAAGTTATTCGGTTTGATTGTCTATACCACATCCATATTGGATGAGGATGCAAATCGACACGTTGTATACACATATTAGTTGTCAATGTACGGTATTCACATTACTAGTTAGCTTATCGTCCCTACACATATTACTGTTGTAATGTTCACGTGACTAGGTGACTACATAATATCTACGACATAGATTCCTTACACGATGCACCAGGATAAAAATTGTATTTTTTCCTATTGGATAAATGTCTTTTTATTGTGGAACTTGGTCTTTGTTTATACTTTGATATCTATAAATGACATCTTCAGGCAATGTCGATTTTGGTTGGTTTTTAACCGACGAAAAAAAAGGAGGAGGTTCTCAATTCGACACGTATATATATTTTTTTTTTATATATGACCACGCATAACTTTTTACAGAGTCATCCGATTTGAAAAATTTTTGTTTTATTCGAGAGGGTATACATCAAAGTTGGTCCCATATAAAATTTATTAACTTGCTTGGGTAGTTTTTGAGTTAGCTTCAATAATACGTATTTTTTCCCCACTTTTATATGGATGATGATCTAGTTTGTTTTGCAGGTAGTGGTATTAGAATTTGTGTGGGGTAGGTACCACCACTAAAAAGGGAAAAATAAAAACAACCGACTTCCAAAGAAAACACAAGTGAAAAATAACTTTAATTTCGGAATTCCGTGGCAAAAAACGAAAATAAATTTAACCAGACACCGACTTCCGAAATTAAAGTTATTTTTCACTTTATAGTGTTGTTTTTGGAAGTCGGTTGTATTTTTTCTAAAAAAGTTTTTATGTTTAAAAAATACTGGGCCGGGTCGTTGAGCTTAATAGAAATAAGGTTAAGCTACAAGATGTTAGCTACGATGGAGCTCAACGACCCGGCTTACGACTCTACTAGATCTACAGGATTATGCCTAAATATATTATCATCATCATCATCATCTGCCTAGGGCGCAGCCTTTTCCGGATGCAGCTGAATACCAGTATTTTACTCGGAGCGACTGCCTATATGACCTTCACAACCTAGTTGCTGGGTAATACTATACCCCTTGGTAAGACTGGTTGTCAGACTTTCGGGCTTCTGACGGCTTAACGTAGTTGCCGAGGCCGAAGGGGTCTTGGTATATGATGATGGTCACCCATCCACGGACCAACCGCGTCAAACGTACCTTAACCTGATCGACCCGCGCGGCTGTTATTACTTAGCCACGAGCCTATCCATATGCCTAAATGTATATGTACAGAAAAACTATGATATGATAACTCTAAAATTAAATTAATCCTAGGCTGTCACTCATCTCACAGAACCGCAAACATTCTAGCATTCGTCTTCCGTTCATCACATTTTATTGACTGAATGATTTTAATTGATATAACTTAAGCGTATTCTTACGGTAATTTCCCGCCCGTAGGACCGATTAAGTTTTACTATTTTAATTACCTATAGATTGAGCTGTTCAGGGTTCTGGTGAGTCAATGTTTCATGAAAAAGCGTGTATTAGCATCTTTTTTGAACCTTCTGAATCAAAATTCACCATTTTTATAAAAACTTCGCTCACGTCTAACTTTATTTCAGGGAGAAGCTACAGGTAGCCCGCCAAATTCAAATTTTCTTACGTTTTTTGCAATTTGCACGTCAATATTAGTATGTTAAGCTACGCTTGCCGGGGTTGGTCCGTGGATGGGTGACCTTTACATAACGAGACTCCTGCAGTGCTATTCTGTACAAATCTCACCGTGAAAAATCTAGGTGAAGTGAATTCTCATTCTGCCTGATGCTAGGGATTGACACTATTGACAGCTCACTCCACGCTCACTTCACCTAAGTTTTCACGGTGAGATTTGTACAGAATAGCACTGCAGCATGCCTCGGAAAGCACGTTAAGCCGTTGGTCCCGGCTGTCATTCGTGGATCTTTGACAGTCGTTACGGGTCGTCAGAAGCCCTAAAGTCTGACAACCAGTCTTACCAAGGGGTATCGTGTTACCCAGTTACTACTAGGTTGTGGCGGTCAGATAGGCAGTCGCTCCATGTAATAAAATACTGGTATTCAGCTGCTTCCGGTTAGACTGGAAGTCGACCCCAACATAGTTGGGAAAAGGCTTGGTAGATTGATTAGTGTGTATATTAAAGTATGTTTCGCGACCGTAACATATATATATTTGTGTAAATATGTATTTATTATATATGTATTTACAAAATTATAATCATTACAGTCGGTAATATAACTCTTACTATAATCCTGAATGTCAAGACTTCATGAAATAGTCATTCATTAGGATTAAAAATATGAACTTAGAGAGTTGTATTGATGATTTTAATGATTACTAGCTGCGCCCCCGGTTTCACCCACGTAGACCGAGGTAAATAGTAGCCTATGTGTTAATTCAGGGTGTAAGCTGTCTACATACCAAATTTCATCTAAATCGGTCCAGCCGTTTGAGCGTGAAGAAGTAACAAACATCAAACACACACACACACTCACAACTTTCGCCTTTATAATATTAGTGTGATAATTCTATAAAATCTGATACTGACTTGCAAATTGCAAAAACGTAAGAAAATTTGAATTTTTCGGGTTACTCGGAGCTTTTGGCCTTAAGTCAAAATAGTTTTAGTTAAGGGGGAAGCGCTAAGCTAGCCCGCGAAGTTTCTTATTTTTTTGCAATTTGCAGGTCAGTGTCAGGTCATATATTTTATTATGTTGATTTAAATATGCGACGCGGCTACAACTAATATGGTTTTACAGAATTATAATCATTAGAATCAGCAATACAACTCCATAAGTTAGAATTGACCTCAAATCTAGCAATTTCATGAAATCATGAGGTTTCATATAACATTGTTATTATTAGTAATTAATTGTTATTATGTTGCCGTGCCCTAACCGGGTTTTATGTTCGAACTTACCTCAATTGTAACAACTTAATGTACCTACACATGAATGCAATAAAGAGTTTTGAATTTGAATTTGGCTGCCTTAGCGCATTCTCCTGTCAGTAAGAAGTCATCGGAGTGATTAATTGTTAAACAAATGCTTAACAATTAATTTTTTTGACTGTACCTACCATAAGTAGGTACCTATGCCTTATACCCGTCTGCGGCGAAACCCAAAAGGATAGTAATGGTTTTACCAATTTACTAGCATAGAACAGGAAAAATGAATGGGCTGTATGTCGACATTGTCCTCCTCTGAACGTGAAGATATTGACCTCTAAACCAGCTAATGACTCGTAAACTTCAGCCTGATGATAGATAATTACGTAGGTATAGATAATAAGTGATCCCGCGTCACTATGACGTGTGTATGACACGTAGTCGCGACGCAAAAACGCATGTGTAGCTCAACAAATTCATTTTAATTACTAGCTGCGCGCGCGGCATTGTTTGTGTAGATTTTAAATTGGTTATCAATCAATGTTGTTGACAGTAATTTGGGTTAGAATAATGTCTTAAACTTAAGTTATTTTGCACTTTGTAGTGTTTTTTTTGGAAGTCGGTTAGATTTTTTGTAAAAAAGTTTTTAAGTGTTCCGCCGGCCCGGCGGACTGCCGGCGGACTGTAAATGTGTGGGGCCCATAGATTTTTTTAATTTCGTTGGTGGGGCCCTTTGGACTCTACAAAACTGATCTATTTCTAAATCTTGATGAGCCATTATAATATGGTCTACCTATTCATACACGAAATCTCTTAAGAGGTCATTGAAGTCATCATTAAAAACAACTTTTTCAATACACTTCTTCGAAAACTAGTTCATATTACACTACAATTAGGTTCACAATGCAATGTATTTCACACGCGTGCGATTTTTCATTTTCCAACACGTGTGCGGAAATAAAAATTGCCACAGATAACTTATACCTGTACTTAGTCCAAATTGGTTCAATGCCTCTGTTCACACCGTCTCGCGCCAGTTTCATTTTGGCACTTGCCGGTGCTAAGAGCCAAAATGAAACTGGCACGAGACGGTCCTCTATTTTCGGAGGTGAATGTTTTTTCAAATCTCGGCAAGGAGATATGCGTATTTATGGCGTTAATATTTTTTGAATATTTAAATAATGTTTATAAATAGAATATCATCAAAAACCATGATTATTATAATGAACAAAAACATTTATTAGTATTCTAAACTCAAAAATATTTTAATTTTCTATTTTTCATATTAGGCTGTTTACCGGCTATATACTTTTGCTTCTCCTTCAACCTGGCGAAAGCAAAGCGCGAAAAAAAAAAGAAAATTGAAATCATAGTTTCCTAATAATTCATGACAAAAATATTTTTCGTTATTTTATTTTATTTCTTCAAAAGTGTATTGGAAAACGTCGTTTGATACACGTGGACATTTGTTATTGCACTTCTCGGCTCAAAAACAACCTCGCCTACTTCGGCTCGGGTGATAGTTCTGCCTCGAATGCAATAACAAATATTCTCCACTAGTATTAAAATGTACTATTACTATGGGACCAAACCTGAAATCGCAAAAAAAAATAAGCTGTGCCGTATACATTTGACGATTTGATGCGAACATAACTGAAGGGAACATCAAATTTTTTTCGCGATTTCAGGTTTGGTCCCGTAGTAAAAGTTGTTCATAATGATGAGTACAATGAGATGATGATTAAGAGATTTCGATAAGTACCTATAAGCAAACACGTCTAAGATAGGCTTCTACAAATATTTAGTCATTTTGCAAGACTGAGTAGAGTACACACAGCTACACATCAAGCTATGCATTTCCAGTTTACACTGACCTCTCATTGTAAGGAAATCCTATAAAATGCGAGATCAGCTTATACTGGAAAATATAGCTTGATCTGTAGCCGTACGTACAATTACCTAGTAATTTGCTTGTCATAATTACTGTGTGTTTGATTTGATTGTATCCGCCTGCTTTTTTGCACCTTATGAATCTGTTTGTAATTTTTCAAATCCTATTTCCAGGCCTAACCTGCTTCGAACAGCTTATAAATAGATCCGAAAATCGGGTTTAGAAGATCGATTATAATGTTCTTAATGTCTCCCCGTACAAACAAACCGACATTTCCTTTTAATTAAGCATATAGATTAAGCGTCATAAGCGACATGCTTTAGATAAGGAAGCATTGGAATGAAAAACAACCTATGATCAACATACTATGTACTAGTACGTATCTACACATTGATAAGGAACTTACAGTGTATTTTGTTTCAGTGTGAGCAGCAGTCGACGGGTGTAGTGTCCACTACCTAAATAAGCTGATGATGATTTTTGTGCTAGTGTTAAGTTGCGTGTACGCAAGTGTTGTAGCCATGCCCAGTATTTATAGTAAAGGTAAGACTTTTTTTGTGTTAAATCTTAATAAAAAGAACTTTTTGAAGTGAAAACTTCTTTACCATTGGTTCGCGTCACCGCGTCACCGCGACACCGCCATGCATAATTTTACGTTTTCGCTTCTGTCGGTAGTCCACATAATGACTGCAAATTTTTTTTCCTCTTCTTTTTTTTGTATATTAGTCCAACTACACAAAAACTAGTTTTTTTTTTCATATTTTTTATCTAGGTATCATCAGGTAGGTACTATATAATTATATAAAGTTATTTATAACTGTTATTGCCAATGACAAAACAAACAAAACTTTAGATTAAAAGAACTACTCTTATTTGTTAAATAAAAACTGCTTCATATTATTTATTAAACTATTTCACAATGTACCAAGTTAATACAATTGCTAAGAATTTAATTTTGTTGCATAACTCGAAAAAGTCAACAAAAACTGCCAAATTTCGACCATTCACCTTTCAAAAAAAAACCCCAGCCTAACAATAACAAAAAATATTTCCAGCCGAATCCCAAGAGAATGAGGTCCACACCTACAACTTTCCGTTCGTCTCCCGAGAGGAATGGCAGGCCCGAACCCCAAAGAAGACGACCCCACTTGTTACCCCGGTGCCTTTCGTGGTCATCCACCACTCGTACACACCTGCAGCCTGTTATGATAAGGAAAAATGCTGTTCCGCTATGAGGCATATGCAAGACTACCATATGGATGACCGGGGCTGGTGGGATGTTGGATACCAGTGAGTGTTTTTGCATTTTATTTAATGGGTACTTGGTTAGGTACCGCTTAGGACCTATTTCACGATGTCCGGTAATAGCAACTATTTACCGAATAAATTCAAAAATGGGACAGAAGTTTTATGAAATTATCTCTCAAGGAAGTATATTTATGTGTGGCCTGTGTCCCAGCAGTGGGAACGTTATAGGCTGATTATGTAAGTATATTTATTATTATTACAGCCTTTATTTATTCCTTAATTAAAATAAACGTAACAATCATACAATAAATATTTCATTCAACAATGCAGCAAAAAAAAAAAAACTATAAAAATAATTCAAAAATTTCATTTCATTTTTTTTTTTTTCATAATATGAGAAGTCAAGTAAGTTAATAGGAACTTAATCGTAGGTGGTGAAATTTGCCCTCAGCCTTTTAAACAAAAAAATACCGCCAGCCTAGCCTCATCACAAGTATGTTAGGGTTAACCATTTTTGTCAACGTTGATGGAGCGACTGGGCTGCCGGGAACGGCCTAAAAGTGACCTTTTATCAAAGATAACGTTGCTGCAAATGTAAAAAATGCATGAGACTTCAACTGAAAATCTTATGTCACACATACCATCACGCCTACTTCCCCGAAGGTTTAGGCAGAGGTGCATCCATAGAAATATAAAAAACAGGAGAAGTGGCATGGAGGCGTGTCTGTGTCCACGCGTTATGCGCACGCTGCGCCTTTACTCGCCAAATGGCAGTTTCCGCGAACTAGTACGCTTTCGACCGTGGTCACGATAAATTATAAAAATGCCGTGTTGTTCAGTGGTTTGTTGCAAAAACCGAAGTGATAATAAAAACTTCGTATCTCACGGAATCACTTACCATATGTAAGTAAAAGTATTTTACTGTATTTATCTTTAAAATCATAAAAAACAACAAATCGTAAAATATTTCTTGCTTTTACTACGTTATTTTTGTTTTCAAATATCGCAGCGGTTGTACTATTTTTGCAGCAAATACATTGCTCCTTAACCACTGTCTTAAGTATGTCGCTAAGCGACTGGACAAGCAATGTAAAAATAACAAAACGATACTTCATTTACGCGGAGCGTCGCATAGTACAGCCGCTGTGTCTTGCGGCGAGATAGTGATGAGGTTAAGATCCACTAAAGTAGGCTATCGATAATAATGTCGATTGCCCAACGAATATTATATTGCTATTATAGTTTATTTTTCAATTTGTCAACCGTTTTAGCCCGGTTGGAACACTTGAAAAGATGACGTTTAAGTACGGTTGGAAAACCTTTGAGAATGTAAAATAATCTTTTTTACTGTTTTTGATTATTTTACCTAGTTGAGAAATGCATAACCAACGGTTGTAAAGTAAGTTTATTTTTTTTTTTTAGTTAGTTTAGTTTTTTGGAGTGTTTTTGGGTTTAAATTATCGCATCTTCGTGCTATTTCCTTACTTTTTTTTGGTTTTGGTATTTTACTTCCGCTAAAGTCTTTAACTATGCACCACAAGATTCGAATGCGTTGTAGTAATCGGTATGGTTCAGATAAAATATTAGTGATTTTTGCTTAAAATAAGTCAACATATTCATGCTATTTATTTGTTATGCATGAGTATGGCATGTGTTTGTTTTCATATATTTAACTTTTATATAGTTATTATCTTTTTATTACGGACGCTTTTTAACGTGCACGTCTTTCTACATTGTTCTCACATGTATATTTTCAACTTGAACGATGTAACCAATATTTTGTAAAAATATTATGATTTAAAAGAGTGTCCGTGGAGTTTCTTGCCCGTTCTTCTCCATAGGGATCTACTACGCTTTGGAATGGGCAACTAGCTTCATCTTTCTGACTGACCGACCCATTGACAATTCAAAAGTGCCTGTAATTGGTTTATTTGAAATAAATGCTTTGAGTTTGAGTTTGAGTTTGAACTATTTCTTAACTAAGGGTTTTTTTTTAATAACAAAAGCCTATTCGCCTGTTGCCTGCTACCTGCTTACTCATCGTGAGGTTAAGAAGTATAGACGGCGCGGAACTAGTTGACCGCGCCTTAGGTATGTGAGCGGTGTGATGGAGGAGCGGGGGCGCATTACTCAGTACGTGCGTTGCGAACCGCCGCCTCACCCCTGTCTCAGCGGCCAACTAGTTCCTAGACTATAGCTTAAGATACTTATTATGTAAATGATAAATAAGTTCTTATAGTACCTTTTTAGCTTCCCAAAAGATACAAATACAAAAAAAAGAATGGATTGATGCCACAGGAAGGCCACCTAACTGGTTCCCAACAAATTATAGCACCATATGCTCAATTTACTTTAAGAAAACTCGAGCCTCTAAAGAAAACTCGCAGGCTTTTTGAATGGGCAATCCCAAAATTAAGAGTACGTCAAGTACTGAACAAATACCTCCACTTTACAGGTCAGTGAGTAAACACATCATAACAGGGTTCAACAATTCCTATGGTTTCACAGCCTAAACCAACTTAACCGGATTGTTTTAATTTATCGATTCGTGTTTTTTTTTTAATATACATTTTTTTTTATTTAAAATATATAATACTTTCTGGACATATCATTTTTTATTTTATTTTCAGGACCCCAAATTTTTCTTGTACTAATAAATGGAAGTATCGATAACTTTCCGATTTAGTCAATCACTAGCGTATATGTAAAATAAATTGCTTTTTGCACAACACAATAATAGCGCCAGATGTTTTTGTGTGAGTAAGTTGTACGGTGCATGGTAAATGCACGCTGTGTGTGACGAGTTAAGGTTTATAATTGATTGTGTAGTATGTTCTGATTTATGAATTGCAAGTGTGTGCGCGACTTTGTATCTATTGCTTTTATTGAACTACATGTGTAGTAGTGGCGCGGTGGTGGGGCCAACCTAGCGACATCGGGTTCTGATACATTTTCAACTACCGGGCATATCTCCTTCTTTCATATATCTATGGGTGCATCTATAGTACACCCACATTTCACCAGCTACATTTAAGTCCCTTGTAAGAGAGAAGCCACACGGTGCGGTGCGGTCGCGGCGCGGCGCCGGAGCGATGTCGCTGCGGCGGCCTGCATATAAATATCAATGATATGCCACACGGTGCGTTCCGGCGCCGCACCGCAGGCACACCGCAACACAGTGCGGTGCGGTCGCGGCCATATTAGTATATTGCTTCCGTAAATGTGGTTCCAAGGTATTTAATAAACTGTTGAAAGAGGTCACACTCATTCGAAAGATGTTATAAAATTTTTTCGGATCCAACAATAGCTCATTGTATTCTTTAAGAAAAAAATCTCCGTCACTGTTTCTTAACGCGATTATTGGACTGACCCAATATCGTCTGATTCTACGTTTTCGGCGGTGGCGTAGTAGTAGAAGCAACAAAACACGTCTATTCCGATCCATTTTCCATTTTGCACTGGGACTGGCTAGGTCCCCGCTCCGCATACTACGGCGCCGCAACGGTGCCGTATCGCGGCGCCGCATACCACATGTGAACAGTGATGCGGCAAAATGTTTGCGGTGCGGCGCCGCACCGCACCGTGTGGCTTCTCTCTAACAGGGGGCGAGCCTAGTGCCATCGCCGGGAACAAATAACCCAGACTCCGGGTTGCTACTGAAAAATCCCTGATGAAAAAATCAAATAAAATGAAAAGTGCTGTAGAAATACGAAACGCTTTGAAGGCGTCCCGTTGTCAAATCTTTGACCTTCCAACTACCGGTAATGACCGCCGTGCTTGCGACATTGAGGTTATTTTATCGTTAATCTTTCATCAGCTTTGGCGTGGGCAGCGACGGTGCAGCATACGAGGGTCGTGGCTGGCAGACACTGGGTGCACATTCACTGCACTTCAACTCTATTAGCATAGGCATCTGTCTCATTGGTGATTGGAGATGTAAGTATGCAACAGCAGTTTTAGTATATGCGAAACCCGAAACACGTGTCTAGTATTTTTATGTACAGAATCTATGTACAAAATTTCAAAACTGTATCATGGAAAATCACAAAGTTATAAGCGTGTTATGTTACCTGGTTGTCCGTACAAAAACACACCATGCGGCGCCCGCTGTGCGCCCAGTGCCGCTATGACCTGCAGTGACTTGTTTTCGTCACTCGGTGTCCATATTGTACCCTTTTTTAAAGATTTTTGGAGCAAAATACAACACGGTATAAAAATTATTGGATCGATTCAGTTATTTATTCTGAACCAACTATGTATATTCAGGTTTCGCATATACTAAAAAAACTTTTTTACAAAAAAATACAATCGTCTTCCAAAAACAACACTAGGTACATAGTGAAAAATAACTTTAATTTCGGAAGTCGGTGTCTAGTTAAATGTGTTTTCGTTTTTTGCCACAGACTTCCGAAATTAAAGTTATTTTTCACTTTGTAGTGTTTTTGGAAGTCGGTTGTATTTTTTTGTTAAAAAGTTTTTATTTTTCACTTTTTAGTTGTGGTACCTACCCAACACAAATTCTAATACCACTACCTGCAAAACAAACTAGAACATCATCCATATAAAAGTGGGGAAATAATACGTATTATTGAAGCTAACTCAAAAACTACCAAAGCAAAGCTAATAAATTTTATATGGGACCAACTGTGATGTACCTCTCGAATAAAACAAAAAAAAAAAATCCAAATCGGTCTAGCCATCTTCGAGTAATCGGGGAACATACATAAAAAGAAAAAAAAAGGTTTCGACGAATTGAGAACCTCCTCCTTTTTGAAGTCGGTTAAAAATAATGTTATATAATATTTTTTTCTGACTTCTTTTTCTTTAATGTGGCCTGAATTAATCGTAAAAGAGTTTGATAATTTTTGGCTAAGTTCAAACAAGAGAATTTCCCTTTGCTTAGTGGGAGGCTCATGTCGTCCACACCGTATCCGGCGATGGCGACTCCTATATGTTTTTAATCTGGTTCTTTAATCCGGTGAGCTTTTAGTGGGAGGACCTAGTACTCGTATGTATCGACTTCAGCGTGAATTTGACGTAGAGTATTTTGGTAATTTGGCAATCGCCGTACCATTTTGACTTCTTATTACCAATACTTGAATGCTTCATCCACAAAAATAGAGGTAAAGAACCAAGTAGGTATAGACCAAAATTTTACGCGAACTAGAAACGACATAGTACATAGGAAGACTGTCGCTCTTGCTAATTTACATTTAAATTATATTATAATAAAATATTTTATTTGGAACACGCTTAGGAAGTACAAACAGTAAAAAAGGAGCTAAAACTAACAAAGACATTTAAAACAAAATTAAAAACTATAAAGACCTCTGCGAAAAAAAGGAGCATTATAAACTATCAAAGATATCATTAAAAACAAAATAACAAAAAATAAAAAGACCTTGTGCCAGGCCAATACTCTCTCACAGAGAGGAGGCCTGTGTTCCAGCAGTGGGAATATTATAGGCTGATTATGGTAATAATAATTAATGGGGCCAAAAAGGCTCCTGTCTCATGGCATTTTGGACATACGTCTGCCCAAGCTTCGTCACATCGACCGGTCTTTTACATGCTTCTCACCTGTACGGTCAGCAACAGAAGTCGGTTAACACTACTACTTTTTGACATCATCTAATCTAAATTAACACACGTCATCACGTCGGGGTCACCAGTAGATCACCACCACCACCACCACCACCATCGGGCATGAGGAACAGGGTGTAAAGTTCACTCATCCTCTATTCAAAAGGGACAATCCTCCGACCAGACGGGTGTCGTGTCTGGTGGGCAACTGCCCAACGGTTAATGTCGGGACATTGTATATATGCTAGTCGCGCGGTAAACTCTGATTGCGCGCTGCAGGATTGCGTGACGTCAGTGTGACGCGTGGTTCGTATGTTATGTGGCGATGTAGATTCCGCTACAAAATTATTCCATAAACTGCTTTTTTTTTCGTTTAACTGTTAAGAGTTAACATTCTTAAATTTTAAGTACTTCTGTTCCGAATTGAATCAAATATTTCGCTTAGTAATTAAGATTTAAAAATTGCAAGTGTTAATCGATTTTTGTTCCCGACTGTACCACTCTACAGGGATTAAATCTTTCTTGTCCAAAGTCCCTATTTCTAATGAACTCTCTTTCCTTCTAGATGAAATACCACCAGCGTCACAACGAAAGACAGCAATGGCTTTAATAGCAGCTGGCGTAGAGCTTGGCTACATAAAACCGGACTACAAATTAGTTGGTCACCGCCAAGTGAGGGCCACGGAATGTCCTGGAGACGCTCTCTTCAATGAAATCAAGACCTGGGACCACTACTCGCCCTTCCCACAATCTCACAGAGATTTGCTAGACGTGGAGGAGATGCCGGATGCAGTGAAAGATATTATTAGAGGGAATGGTACTACGATACCTGCCTAATGGGAACGGGAGTTTTTTTGTTTGTATAATAGTGTTGTGTACGGATAGACCTACCTCATGATGCAAACAGTATAATAACAGGGACAATAGACATTTTTACAATGCGATTATCTGTCTCCGTGCTTCTATATTAGACCTGGTATTTTTCGCAGTGATTTCATATACCTAAATGAGTGAACAGTATGACATAGTGTGCGCGTAATTGCTAGTCACCGCCTGATGTATGTGAGCGGTGATACGGGGGAGGGCGCTATTGACAAGATTGGCAGACTGAGTTAGCTTGGCTTTTCTCTACCGACGGGGAATTATCTCACCGTTTACATTCTCAGGCGGTAACTAGCACTTGCGCGCACAAAGATAAACGTATTAAAACATTTGTCTGTCATCTTCAAACGATGTCGGAAACACAACTATGTTTTAAATTTAAGAGTTTTAGTTTAATTTTAAATAGGTAATTAGTCATAATAACTGTTATTTCGTTCATAACGAGAAACTCGATTTAAATGATTGTCCTCTTTGCATACTCTCAAGTTCCTTTTAAAATAGATTATTTAATTTTACAGTTTTTGTATAATAGGTTGGGGAAAAAGTTTCTTCGCATTTTTTAAGAAAATTCAAAACATTTTTTAATATACATTATTTACATTTATCTAAAGTATGTAGGTACCATTTTGTTCGATAACTTTATGACATCTTGTAGGTAAGGACATGATCCCATTGCTATTGAAATTTTGGGACTTCTGATCAAAATACCGCGACAAGTGGTTTTGGCAGTCCTCTCGTGATGTTAACCTGACACTGCCTAAAGAATTCTGAAGAGACTGAAACAGGTAGAAATCTGAAGGTGCAAGGTCAGGACTATACGGTGGATGCATTAACACCTCCCAGCCAAACTCTCTTAATTTTTGCTGAGTGGCTAAAGATGTGTGAGGTCTAGCGTTATCATGATAAAAAACCACATCCCTTCTGTTGATTAATTCCGGCCGCTTTCTCTCAACTTCTTGCTTTAATCTCATCAGTTGTTCGCAGTAGAGTTCAGAATCGATGGTCCTGCCTGGTGGTAACAGCTCATAATGAATAATGCCCTTCCAATCCCACCACACACACAGCATCACCTTGTTGCGAGTTAACCCGGGTTTCGCCACAGTCTGTGAAGCCTGACCGGCCTTTGACCACGACCTTTTTCGCACGTTCTTGTCGTACGTGATCCACTTTTCATCACCAGTTATCAGCTTCTTCAAAAATGGTTCGGTTTCATTACGTCGTAATAAAGAATCACAAATGAGTCATAAAAACAGATGTTACATTACATTACATTAGATATGGAATTCTCTGACTCCTGCACTAGTTAAAACTGTGTTGCAGGAGCCAGTGTCCTCCCGTAATAAAAAAGCACACAAGGTTTTATGATACATTTCTAATTTAATTAATTAATTAATTATTTTATTATTTTTTTTTTTTTTTTTTTTTTTAATTTTATTTTAGTACACGATTCATTAGGTTTCTTTCAGTGAGCTCGTGAGGTACCCAAATATCGAGCTTTTTTGTGTACCCAGTTTTTTTCAAATGCGCCAAAACTGTTTTGTGGTCAATTCCCAGTTCTTCAGCTACGTCGTAACTACTGATATGCCGATCTTGCTCCACTTTTTCAAAAATGGCATCCATTTTAACCGTAATAGGGCGACCAGAGCGACGTGCATCTTTGACATCAAAATTACCGGACTGAAAACGCTTAAACCAAATTTGTGCTACTCTCACAGATACTGCACTGGGTCCATAAACATCGCAAATTTTTTTCGCGGCTTGTGTTGCATTTTTACCTTTTTTGTAGTAAACTTTTAAAATGTATCGAATTTCTTCATTAGATTCACTCATCTTGACAGTACGAAAAACAAATGAAAATCACACATTTTCCTAATTTGAATTTGGAATTATGTTCTTTAAAATTTAAACTTTCAATGATACCAAAACCAGCCAGATACAAATAGTACAGCCAAAGAGATTTTATTTTAAGTTCATACATACTATAATGCGAAAAGACTTTTTCCCCAACCTAATATTTTACTGCCAAAATCATAAAATAAGTATAAGGTTATCTATAGAATTCTTTATTACCTAAGTAAAAGTAAAAGATTGTATACTTTGTAAAACCTGACTTTTAAAGATTAATATTGAATTAGCTGGTTTTTAATAATTATTCGTTGCTTTTATAATGCAAATTAATAATTATTCTTGTAAGTTTTAATTTAAATAACTAATACCTAACAGACTAATGGAGAAATAAACATGATTTAAGATATTTTTGCAAAACATGATAAAAAACGGTGAATAAAAATTAATGTAATAAGAATATAATCATATTCTTATGTAATAATTATATTCTTAATGGAGTTTACTCCATATGAATCGATTTTAATATAAAGGCCCTCGGTATGGAAATTTTATGAGTGAAATACAAGCGTTAACGCAAAAGCGTTGTTACGTTTTTCTGCGTAACGTAAAACAAGACGAACGCCTTTACACCTTAAAGTTGCTTTTTGTATAGCACTGATTCATTGAAGAAACGCAGCCCCTATGGTCCTTTGTTTTCGTCCAACAATAGAAAGTAGGAACCGCACAAAAAACAGGAGTAAACTCCTGTCGTGTCTCGGAGCTGACAAACGCACACTTTTTTTTAGTTTAAATTAGAAACTATCTGATAGGGCTGTGATTACTATAAGTTTTCCTTTTTTATGGCATTACACTTATGAGCATTTTCACTAGCATAGGTATTGATTTAGGTGTCGCCTAGTGTTAGTGAAAACGGCCGTCAGGTATGGATTCATAGATTGTTGTGAATTATATAATAAATCAATGATACGAGATTATACTTCAGAAATCCTACCAATCACAAGTCTTTCAATAAAATATAACTGATTGTAAATATGTAGGTGATAAATGTAAATAAAAAAATATGTTACGATAATCTCTTGTTTAATTTTTAATCAACTACTAGCAGCTTACTAAAATTATTCCAGAAACTTCAGTGAGGTGACTAATTCTGTGACCCGGTACAATCTTTTGACGTAAGTCTTTTAAATCCGTACACGACACTGAAAGTTAAACGAGAGCTTCCAGTCTAACCGGACGCAGCTGAATACCAGTATTTTACATGGAGCGACTGCCTATCTGACCTCCACAACCCAGACTGCGAGTGCGGCGCATCGACACGCACCCCCTCTACCGCGCAACCCCCACCACTGCACTCATAACTTATTAAACATCACACCCCCTTCTGGGGCAGTTGGCTAAATAAGAAAGGGCAAATAGAGCACAATAGTTACTCAAAGATAGGTTAGGTACCCAAGAAACCATCAAGGAAAGAGACAAAGACCGTACAAAAGGTGGAATGATGACATCAGACAGGTTGTTGGAATAACATGGGGCAGGGTGGCAAGAGAAAGACAGGCATGGAGAGGCCTTAGCCAACTGGCAAACGGACATGAAAAAAAAAACGATATTTTTGACCAATAAAAATAAATAAATATTCGCTTTTCGCTTTTTAACATTACTACTACAATGCTCATTGCATAACTCAAAAAGTTTTTCTTTATTTATTTATTTCTAAAACACCTAACATACTGTAATCTTCAGCTTTGAGGCGTTTGGGGTCGAAACGCTCGGTTCATGGGGCCCGAGAGAAATTTCTCGCGGACTGGTCGACACTTTACGTGACCGTGGCTCGTTCTTTGGTCAAAGAATTAATTGCCATTCAACGTGGCAATGCTCCCAGACTTCTGGGCACGTTTCCGGATGACATCAATGCGGACGAGTACTTCGACGTCTAAACCATTTGTTTTTGTATTTATTTGTTTTAATAGTTAGTTAGTCATTTAATTTTGTACCTCGTATATACTCGTAGTTAGATGTCTGTGTGTACATACATTGGTCAAAAATAAAAGTAAGACCTACTTTACAGTTTGGTTTTAGCCCCAACAAAGAAAACCTCTCGGGGTTTATCTGTCAACTGGCGAGCTGTTCATTAAAATTTTACAAAAATGTTAATGATACATTATAATACTTTTAGAATGATGATAATAATTTATAGGTTCAACAATTTTGTGTAAAGAAACGTTTTGATTACTTATCGAACACGTTTTGTATTTAATAACGTTTGCAAGTCTTCTGGAAGAAAATTAAGAAAAAAAAGAACGGGACCTAATAGTTTTCGGGAACTAACCCAAACCAAACTCACCAAAGACATAGAAATTTGTTGGTCGGACATGGTAGGTCTGTACAAAAAACAATAAATATGGTTTTTCTTAACAAGCCCTAATTATAGGGTTTACCGGATGACGCTGATAGATAAGTAGGTAACTACGATTCTTGGAATGAGTGGAAAATTTCGATTTACTTAGTATCTGTAGATGCTCATTGTTTCTACATAGGTAATTAATAACAAATATTTCATAATTTTAAAACAAGAAACTAGGCGTGGAAAAAATGTTGATAACTTCATAATTGACCATTATTTTTTCGGTTGAGCGCTTATATTATTTTGTATTAAGTGTATTTTATTTATATTTTAATATGGCAATTCCTCTACCCACCCACTGCCACACTACATATCCAATGCCATTGATACATTTGCCTGAATTTTGACAGGCAATTTTGATGACGTGTATTAAACGCTTTGGATCATTATAGGTAGTTATTATCAGCAGTTTATATTAAGAACACATATTTTTGATGCAGTGTGAAAATGCCACAATTTAAACCAGAGTAAATTATTCGGTACCTTTTTATTTCATACCGTAGCATAGTAATTTTAGTCAATAAAATAATGTGTATTACTCCGTGAAACGTAGCAAATCCAAAGTGCATGTAGTTATTATGTTATAAACAAGAGCAGGTACAGTCAGCCTCAGAAATATGTTTAAGTTGTCAAGTTTTCGATTGTCTTCAATTTGTGTTCTAAAATGTTGTTGTATGGTGTTGTTGTTGTATGTATGTTTGTTGTTGTATTTGTGTTGTTGTTGTAGTGTTGTTGTGGTTGTATGTTGTAGTTGTTGTATGTTGTTGTGTTGTTTTTTGTTGTGCCTAGCCTTGCCGCACACGGGCAACACGTTACCGCCACAAAACGCCGCGCCGCCACCGAGCTGCGGACTACAGTTTTCAATTTTCAGGTGGGTGGTCGCTACAAGCCACGATAGTAGGTACAGCTCGGTGGATAATTCAGAAATCACCAACCCGTCTTGAGCAAGCTTGGTGATCAATGCTCGTGCCTTCTCTGTATGAGAAGAGACCTTTGCCCTGCAGTGCAATAATAGGCTGGCATTATTAATATGAATGTGTAGCCAAAAAACATACCTGTGCATTGGGTACTTAATTGTAGAGTTACACATTGATAAAGTATTATCGTCGCTGTTAGAATTAATACGTCAAAAAAGCATATATTTTTTATTTTATAAAAATCTAATGAAAATCACGTATTTTATTTAAACTACGGCAAAACGTGAACCCAATAGAAATCCTTTTTATCATTCAAAACCTGTGACAAAAGCACTTAACAATATTTTAAAAATTTACGAAATGAACCATATTTTAGTTTCCTGTAAAGTTTGAATTTCTGGACACAATACGAGGTTATCGTTCTACAGCGACGTTATGGAACATAAAAATGAATTCATGTCCCAGAATTGAATGCAAAACCTAACCTAACTCAACTCATTGTAATCGCATCATCATGAACAACTTTTACTATAGGACCTAACCTAACCTAACATAAACTGAAATCGCCAAAAAAAAAACAGCTGTTCCGTACATTTAATTGCATCATAACTCGTCAAAATGTAGACAGCAGCTGACTTTTTTTCGCGATTTCAGGTTTGGTCCCATAGTAAAAGTTGTTCATAATGATTTGATCGTCCATGTTGTGAGTATTTGATAGTTCGTTCAGTTTTTGTAAGAAGTTTTGTTGTATTCTGGCTTGTTCGATGGCTTGGAGGGGGTTCGTGAGCATGGGGAGGGGAGGTATCGGCAGGGGGGTGAGCGAAAGCTGCTTGTGAGGGGGAGGCGTGGGGGAGGACTGGGGGATGATTTGTACTTGTACAATAACCCCTTAAGCGGTTGTGCGTTCAATTTTGGAACATGTTGTATAAGTAAATCATTTAATTTTGTGGCTGACTGTACCTAAATCAAACATTTTAGTTAGATTTCTGATCTCGAGAAGTACTTTCACGTTTTATGTTAGAACACAATATTGATTTGAAATGTTACGATACATAATATTAATTTTAAACCTAACATCATGTAATATACAACCAGTAAAGCCATACAGTGTGTATCCTGACGAACACACGAATTATGACTTCCCATTTGTCACACGAGAAGAATGGTACGCCAGAATACCCAAGTATGTGACTCCTCTAGAGACACCGGCGCCATTTGTGGTCATCCACCACACTTCGACAGTACCCAGGTGCTATGACTGGGAGGCGTGCTGTGACTCCATGAGGCAGATCCAGGATTATCACATGGATGAGATGGGCTGGTGGGATATCGGGTACAAGTAAGTACCTAAGAACAATCTTTTCCTAAGCGGATAGGCACTAAGGCCGCGTGACACGGGCGATTTTTAATCGTGCATTGGATTTTCAACGCACTGCTGAACTGGAGTTGAAAATCCAACAGTGTATTTTTTTATGCGATGTGATGCACTCTGTTGGGTTCCCAATGGTCGGCTCAACATCGAGAGTTTAAAATCTAATGCGGGATAAAAAATCGTCAAATTTAGCAAGCATGTTGATATACAACATTATTTTTAGTATATGCGAAACCTGAATATAGTTTGTTCAGAATAAATAACTGAATCGATTCCTATAATTTTTGTACCGTGTTATATTTTGCCCCAAAAATCTATAAAAAAGGTTACAATATGGACACCGAGCAACGAACACAAGTCACGGTAGGTCATAGCGGCACTAGGCACGGGCGCACAGCGGGCGTCGATGGTGATCATGTTTTTGTACGGACAATCAGGTAACATAACAAGCTTAAAACTTTATGATTTTTCATGATACAGTTTTGAAATATTGTACATAGATTCTTTACATAAAAATACGAGACACGTGTTTCGTGTTTTGCATTATACTAAAACTGATGTTGTATATGCCAGCATGCTTGCTACTATAAGTAGTAGCACCCAGTTACTGGGTTGTGGAGGTCAGATAGGCAGTCGCTCCATGTAAAATACTGGTATTCAGCTGCATCCGGTTAGACTGGAAGCCGACCCCAACATAGTTGGGAAAAGGCTAGGCAGATTGATTGAGATAGTACTCTCACACTGTTCAATATATTGCAAATTACCGATGAATTCATATCGAAACATAGCATCACACCTATAATCTACGAAGCGCATAACTCGGTAAAACAATGCTGCTTCTGAGAACTTTATAACTTTATATGGCGCCCATCTTAAAGTAATGATAAGCCCCCAAGTACGGACGGGCACTTTTTTAACACGATGATTTTTATCGCTCATTATATTTTAAACTCTCGGTGTTAAGCCAATCATTGATAATCCAACTGTGTGCACCCAAAAAAATATACTGTTCGATTTTTAACTCCAGCTCAGCAGTGCGTTTACAATCTAGTGCGCAGTAAAAAATCGCCCGTGTGTACGAGGCCTTAGTGCCTATCCTCTTAGAAAAAAAAGAAGTGTGTGTCAGCTCCGATGCACGACTGGAGTTTACTATTTTTTTTTGTACCGTTCCGACTTTCTAATGTTAAGCAGGCAATGTCAATGAGTCAACGAAAAATAGTTTTTACGTTGCGCAGAATAACGTGACAACGCATAAAGTTTCCATCCCCCGGCCTTATATTAAAATTAGAAAACCAATGTGAACTTATCGGTGCTCTGTAACGAATTGACTGGCTAATATTCCACTAGATTGGCTAAGACTTTCGTGGACTACAGCGTGGACGAACGGCTGACCCGAAATTGAAGTAGTGAGGACCATTGTTTTCTCATATCTTAAACCTGTTACAGCTTTGGGGTTGGCAGCGACGGAGCAGTGTACGAGGGTCGCGGGTGGGATATCCTCGGAGCACAGTCCCTACATTTTAATGAAGTCAGCATCGGTATAACTTGCATTGGAAACTGGACATGTAAGTTTGATGTACCATCTTGGACATTTGTGGTGAACCATTTTTCGACTTTATGACTAAGGTATTATGGTTGAGAAGTGGTTGTACCTATCTTCAGATTTTCGACTTAAGGCGAACTCGACCAAATTTTAACCTTCATAATAAGTCTTATCTTATGATATACAAAAACTATCAGATGACAATTCTATTCCACGAATAAAAGATAATCTGACTTTGGTAATTTGCCCTTACGGTAATCAGAAGAATTCTAAATGCGATATGTATAGTTAGCCAAGCTGCGTGCGGGTACTATAGCCAAAGGCAAGGCTCAACGCTAATCTATCTTAGCAGGTTATAGACTATGGGTTACCCAGTGAGGTCACTAAGTTCTACAATAAATTAAGGCGACGCTAAAATGGCTTTTCATGTTTTTAAACAAAAGATCACGTCTAAACGAGTGGTGTTAATGATTTAGAAATAATACAGTCTGACATATTTTCTATACAAAAGCTGTCAAGCCGCCTTCAGATAAAAGTTATCTGATTATTGAAAATGTAATTAATATGTAAGTTATGTATGTCTAACGCGGACAAAAAACTGAGAATCACGCAAAAACTGTCAAGCGTATTTTTATGAAACCTTAATTTTATCTTTCAGTATGCTTACGTGTTTTAATATAATAAAATTATAATACGTCTAATTAGGGACAGCGCTCCTTGATGGGCGACTCCTATTACTGGGTGGACGTACGACAGGTTGTGTGAGCTCAGCACAGAACACGCAAGATAACCCCCAACCACTCAAGGCCGTTGGCATATATCTGCGTCTTAAGGCGAGTTGTGCTGCCAACTATCGCCAACACTGAGAAAAAAGTCTGGAACTATGGAACATTTTGAAATTTCCTTTGCTCACATTTTTAGTCTGATGAGGTAGAATTTAATGAGGGAAAAATTCAGCCGTAGCAGTTAGCGCCAAAAACGGCCGTTTTTGGCGTTAACTGCTAAGGCTTCGAACCTAGGAGTTTTAGCGTTGATTTTTTTGATACAAAAAATTCTACCTCATCCAATGACGTTACATCATTGACCTCATCAGAAAAAAATGTGAGCATAGGAAATTTCAAAATGTTCCATATCTCCAGATTTATGATTTTTTCTCAATGGTGGCGCTAGTTGGCAGCATTACTCGCCTTAAGCAAGCATAATAAAGGGGTACTTACGGAATTGTCCTTGTCCAGTTGTGGACGCAACACCACGCCCACCACATGACATGATGACTGCCCGAGGTCTCACTTGTCAATGAACACTTCGCTAACCTACGAATTGTCCATGAGTTATCGTAATCAAAAACTTCTGACGACAAAGGTTAACCTACTTTCAACTTTGGCGCGGGCGCAGCTACTAATTCGATAAGGGATTAAATATAATGACTACCAAAAAAATTAAATGCTCACCAAAATGGATAAATGCTCACCAAATCTGCGTCTACCTGTTGACGAAAACCCTAACCCTAGACGGTCGACGTTAGGGGCACCCCGAGGTTTGGTTAGTTAGGTTCCTTTAAACCCTGCAGACAGAAATAGGAGCCCCGCGAAGCGGGGCTCCGTTGACCTACTGTCAGTTTTCTAAAGTTATAATTTCACTATAAAATGGTTTTCATTTTGGTGAGCATTTATCCATTTTGGTGAGCATTTATCCATTCTGACAGGTATTTCGAATTTTTTTGTAGTAAAATAGGTACTTTTCTGGTAGGCGTTTAAACACAAGCCATTCGATAACTGCATGGGAACATCAGTTTAAGTGTATCGTGAAAATCGCATACTATTACACCAATGCAGTTTAGCGTAACGTAATGACTGGTGACAAGGTCCCGTCTGTCCAAATGATCAAATCGGGTACCGAACAATCGGGTATTAATCTGCCTAGCTTATTCCAAACTATGTTGGGGTCGGCTTCCAGTCTAACCGGATGCAGCTGAATACCGGTATTTTACATAGAGCGACTGCGTATCTGACCTCCACAACCCAGTAACTGGGTAATAAGATATCTAAATCAGTGTTAAAGTAAAGGTCAGACAGGGTAGCCAACATTACAGCGAAGGGAATTCTTTCGTGAAACGCACTATCATCTGCCTAGCTTTTTCCAAACTATGTTGGGGACAGCTATTAGTCTATCTGGACGCAGCTGAATAAAAGTATTTTACATGGAGCGACTGCCTATCTGACCTCCACAACCCAGTTACTGGGTAATACGATACCTCTTGATAAGACTGGTTGTCAGACTTTCGGGCTTCTGTCGACCCGTAACGACTGTCAAAGATTAACGTGCGTCTGACGGCTTAACGTGCTTTCCGAGGCACGGAGGAGTCTCGGTATGTAAAGATGGTCAACTACGGACCAATCCCGGCAAGCGTAGTTTAACCGATCGAGCCTTGCGGCTGTTATTACTTAGTCACGAGCTATAGTAAAATTAAAACTGGGTTCTAAAGCGGCCATGCACGCTATTGGAATAGACCTGCGCAGTTCTTGGAACTTATGTCAGGCTGGCCGAACTGTGCACAGGAGACCGTACGGCAGACATGCATGTCTGGTCTGCATATGGTAGTATCGGATTTTTCAAATGAATTTAGAACTTTACAACTTTCATACAATCATGATATTCGATGCTTTGATGGAAATTAGTTTTTTTTTTTTTAAGTTAGAGAACCGTTTCGTTTTTTTTTATAACTAAACAAATCCTTGTTTCCATTGATTTTGTTTCCATTCAAAGTAATATTAACTTTATTTCAAAATAACTAAGTAATAGGTACAGTCAGCAACAAAAGTCGACTAACATTTGCAGTTTTTAATCACTTAATTCAAATCGGAACAGAAGTAGGTACTTAATATTTTAAGAACATTAACTCTTAACAGTTAAACGAAAAAAAGCAGTTTATCGAATAATTTTGTGTTAATTTAGATGATGTCAAAAAGTAGCAGTGTTAACCGACTTCTGTTCTGTTGCTATTGAAAACTAATTAAAAATGTTTGCTTCCTAAAGCGCAAATTGAACTTCATGTTTGTAATGTTATTTTTTTCAAAAACATATATTTGTTTACATGTTTGGAATCAATGTAGATTGCGAACGCAGCATAGTATGTAACGAAATCTTGTATTATTTCCAGATGAAGTGCCTCCAGAAAGGCAACTGAATGCCGTGAATGCTCTTCTCCAAACTGGCGTGGACCTCGGTTATGTGGTACCTGACTACACACTCTTAGGTCACCGTGATGTCAGCGACACCCAATGTCCTGGAGATGCATTGTATGGAGAGATTCAGACTTGGCCTCATTACGACTATTAACTTGATCAAAATTTGAGGTTAACCTCGCGTTTACAAAGGTATAAAACATGTCTTCTAAATGTTATGTCTACTCTTTTCGTTTATCATTCACACCTAAAACAAGTTGTAAAGACTAAAGTAAACAAACAAACAACAACTAATAACAACAACAAACTTACAACAACACTTTCAACAACAACTACTAAACTACAACAACTACTACTACTTACTTACAACTAAGAAAAAAAAAAGTACTTTACTAAAAACTTGTAGAAGCCTGCTACAAACGTCAAAAATGTGAGCAAAATAGTAAACAAAACATTGTCTGAACATGTTTATTGCATGGTTTTTACATGACATGTTTTTGACATGTCTTTTACGAGACTTGTTGAAAACAACAACAATCTTGTCTTATCTAAAAGTTACCGATATAGGCCTGGAATTTACGCCTATTTATAGGACCAAAAAAAAAAAAAAAAAAAAAACAAAAAAAAAAAAAAAAAAAAAAATCTTAAGGGTCCCCGAAAAGATCAATTGCAATTTTTTCCGTAATTGTTATATGTACATTGATGCGCAAATTGATCGTCTACCAATTGCAATTGAAGCGATTGACAATAAGTATTACTACAATAGAAATTGATGGCAATTGATCAATGCGATTGATCGTTTCGGGGAAAAAGATAGAAATACACAGTTTGCTTTGGAAAATACCTGACAGTAGGTACAGACGCCAGCACATCAAGCTACTACAATCTGTCAAATTTCTTTAATAGATTTTCATCTTTATCGCTTAAGTATTAGGTTCAAGGTTGATTGGAAAAATTTGACAGTTTCGGGTGGCTTGATCTGCTGGCATCTGTACCTAATTATTTGGATTTGGATAGTAAGAATTATCTACCAACTTTGTTATTACGAGAGTTTTTTTTCTATAATTTAGATAAATTATATAAATAAATTATATTTAAAAAATGATGGAACTGTGATTTTATTTCCAGATTCACATAAGCTGTTTTTCTTTCTTTATTTTCCTGAAAACCTGAAATATCCTAAATTTTACCACCTACTTGGTGTTGTCTGACATGCAATAAGTACCTACCTATAGATTGAAAAAATATCACTGTAGGTCATGTCCGATAAGAAATATCAATGAGTACAAAAACCGGGAATAGGCCAACATATAAACTGTTGTGCACGATAACACGAATAAATAAAAAGGTCTACGTAAACATACAAATAAAATTATTTGGAACCTTAGTTTCAACAATCACTGGTAGGTACCTACCTAAAAAAAAATTAGGGCGACTGCCTTTTTATCGTAAAAGTGATCTGGTGTGAGTCAGTGTGTGTAGATTAGTCATGCAGCAAATTGCGGCAGGTCATGATACGGCGCCCTCAGACCAAATAATAAGCCGATCAAGAGCGAGTGGGACTCGCGCACCGCGGGTTCCGTACCTACCATCATTTATACTTATATAATTTTTGTCGATGATTTCTGAAAAACTATCCTATTTAGAGACATCGCTTTATTTTTCCTGTAATATATACATAAACTTCTATCACATAGAATAATTTCAGATTTTTCTCTATGCAAACTTCGGAGATAAGGGGGAAAGGTATTTTTTTTACATTTTTCATGAAAAGTCGAAAACTCATCATCTGCCTAGCCTTTTCCCAACTATGTTGGGGTCGGCTTCCAGTCTAACCAGATGCAGCTGAATACGAGTATTTTACATAGAGCGACTGCCTATCTGACCTCCACAACCGAGTTACTGGGTAATACGATACCCCATGGTAAGACTGGTTGTCAGACTTTCGGGCTTCTGACGACCCGTAACGACTGTCAAAGATCCACGAATGACAGCCGGGACCAACGGCTTAACGTGCTTTTCGAAGCATGGAGGGGTCTTGGTAAAGATGGTCACCCATGCACGGACCAACCGCGGCATGCGTAGCTTAACCTGATGGTTCGACCCGTGCGGCTGTTATTACTTAGCCACAAGCCCACAATCATGTTATAACTTATGAGACACAATTAAATTTGTACTTGTCTAAAGTAGAAATTTAATTCGAAAGTAAAAGTCGAAAACTATGCGGCCTAAAAAAATAAAAAAAATGTTTGAGAATAAGCAAACAGCGTTTATTCATTTGATACCCCACATGCCCTGGTAGCCCCACTTCGAATTTTTAAGACCCCCTTTCCCCAGCCCCTGCAAAAACAAAAATATTTTTATTTCGTTCTTAATTGCAAAATAGTTGGACAAACGTCAGCTAAAACTGTTCCACGTTTGATAGCATTAGTAGTTCTTGACAGACGGACAGACAGACGGAATCGCATCATAAGGGTTCCTTTTTACCATTTTGGTACGGAACCCTAACAAGACATAGCGGTTGGAACAATACAGTGAAGCATGCGCAAAACTACACTTCGCGCTGTGCATACACGCTCACACGCACAAATTTACACCAAACTACATATTTATTGAACAATGATAAATCTGTTCTATGAACAGCGCTAAGTATGTCTTGGTTAATTAGGATTGGTTGGTTGGTTGGTTGTTGGTTGGTAGGTTGGATTGGTTGGTTGGGATTGGTTGGTTGGTTGGGTTGGTTTGGATTGGTTTTGGTTGTTTTGTCTTGGTTTGGGATTTGGTTTGGTTGGTTTGTCTTGGTTAGTTTGTTTGGTTGGTTAATTTAATCTGAGACGGCGCCAAGTGGCACAAAAAATAAGCCCTTGAAGTAAGGCATACGCCCACACAGCCGACTTTAAACAATCAATCTGCCTACTAGCCTTTCCCCAACATGTTGGGGTAAGCTTCCAGTCTAACCGGATGCAGCTGAATACCAGTATTTTACATGGAGCGACTGCCTATCTGACCTCCACAACCCAGTTACTGAGTAACATGATACCCCTTGGTAAGGCTGGTTGTCTGACTTTTGGGCTTCTAACTACCCGTAACGACTGTCAAAGATCTACGAATGAGAAACCAGGATTAACGGCTTGACGTGCATTCCGAGGCAGGGAGGGGTCCCGATATGTAATTAATGCACCCATCCACGGACCGACCGCAGCAAGGCTGTTTATCATACAGCCACGAGCCGACTTCAAACGAGCTCGAAAAATATTGTACGCGTCCTAGGATATGTTATATTTTTCTTTTGTACGTTAGAGAATGAGGAAAACGCAGGATACAAGAAAGAGCAAAGTGAGCTTGAAAATTTTCACGCCCGTCACGTTAGCTTAGGTTTTTTTTGGATCATTCTTACAGAATAAGGAGTCACTTTGTTGATTTACGCAGAAAAGTTTGAGAACTGTCAGATCGTAGGATGCCAGAGCGAGCGAAGCGAGCTCAAAAATTATTGTCATCCTGCCTCGGCTAAGTAGGTTTTTAATTTTGGTTTTTTAGGTTGCCATTCATATAGAAACTAACTAACTTACTAATGAGTTAGAAAAATAAGAGAACGTAGGTTGCGAAAACGAGCGTAGCGAGCTCGAAAATTTTCGATCCATACGTTTATAATTATTTTGCATTGCTTCCGGGGTATTCTAATGGCTTTAGGAGTTAACTCAAAGCTCAATGCAGTTGAGACAGACGGGATGGGAAACCAGACATGAAGGGGCACCCTTCATGTCTGGCGCCCTTGGGCGGTCGCCCAACCGCGCCCTACCCTAACGCCGCGCCGCTACTGATGGGACCAAACTTGAAATCGCGAAAAAAAATCAATCTCTGCATTTACGTTTGCAGACCTCGTCAAAATTTGGACTTTGGGAACAGCTGATTTTTTTTGGCAATTTCAGGTTTGGTCCCACAGTAAAAGTTGTTCAGAATGATGAGTACAATGGTGCGTAATTTAAGTAGGGTGTAGATAACACCATGTTTATGTAGAGCTGTTGTGTAAATACGAGAAGCTTTATCACTTTATCAGTAAACATTAACTACAGCTTATTTAAAAACGAACATTTCATAAGATAACACAATACACACCTTTTATATAAACATCGTGAAATCTTGGTCCTAAAAAAATATTGCGTGTGCCTGGAGTGTTTACATTAGATAGGAATTTTTACCGTAGAATTTTTCTTGTTAAATAAAAAAAAGTAGACAACAATGGATCCATTGGGCCCAGTCGACCGAATGTCGCTGACTGATATACACTAAAATGATTGTTATCATTTTTTGTTCGTTCGGTAGCCATTTACTCATGATAAGGCTATGCACACAGAAAAGATATTAATTAATTGAACAGCAAGCTACCATTGCGGACATTTGCGGTGAACCACTTATCATCATTTTTATTATACCTTAGTAATATATGATCGAAAAGTGATTCACCGCAAATGTCTGCGATGGTACTTAAACATGAAAGATGTGAACGAAACTATCTAAATATAATAGGGGTTAAAGTATGAAATTGCCGTTTATTGTATTAGGAACTTCGAATTGACATAGAACCTTCATGGTTTGAGATTTTTGAGTGAAACTTTTCTCACATGGTACCTATGACGTTCTTCTTTTAAAAAATGTGCAACATTCGATTATCGACTTTCAGTTGTTTTTTTTTTATTCAGCTTAGACAAGAAATATGGATACTTCGGAAATTCGAGTTATTTTTGAATACGAGTTCCGACGCGGAACTAACGCGGCAGAAACAGCTCGCAATATCAATGTTGCGTTTGGAGAGGGTACTGCTAATGAACGCACCGTGCGATTTTGGTTTAAACGCTTTCGTAATGAAAACTTTGATTTGAAGAACGAACCACGTGGAAGACCGCTCACACAGGTGAATAACAATGAATTGAAAGAGATGGTGGAAGCCGATCCGAGCCATACAGAAATGAAGGAATATTGGATCGAATTGTGACATGTGATGAAAAGTGGATTCTTTACGATAACCATAAGCGAAAAATGCAATGGCTGATCCCAGGTCAAACGCCGCAACAGTGTCTAGCAAAGCTTACCAATAAAAAGGTAATGGTAGATGTTTGGTGGTCTCAGCATGGTGTTATTCACTATAGCTTTCTCCGACCTGGTCAAGCAATAACGGCAGATGTCTACTGTGCTGAACTCCGAACAATGATAGCAAAACTAGCAGTGAAACAGCCCCGACTCATGAATCGATCTTCACCATTATTGCTCCATGACAACGCGAGACCCCATACAGCACGAGAAACCGTTTTAACTCTACAGGAACTGCAATTAGAAACCATTCGTCACCCTCCATAGTCGCCAAACCTTGCTCCAACGGACTACCTACCATTTTTTTCGTGATTTGGACAATTTTCTACGTGATAAAAAGTTTTCTTCTCAGGAGGCAGTACAAAATGCTTTCACACAGTTTGTCGAATCTAGATCACGAGAGTTCTATCGCAAAGGCTTATATGACCTTCCTATTAGATGGCAGCAATGTATAGATAATAATGGTAATTATTTTGATTAAATAAATATGTTAAATAAAAAAAAAACGAATTTCAATTTTTCAGTACAAATCGGCAATTTTATACTTTAACCCCTAATATAAAAGAAGAAACTGAAGAAACAAAAACGTAGTGTTTGCATACACAAATGTGTATGGCCTCTTTGTTTCGATATGTTTGTGTAATGTTTCGAAAAAACACGCGCAGGAGACACGGCGTAACACTATCTCATACACATCAGTAGTGAGGTAGCTGTCACTAATTTCAACTGTCAATCACCACGAATGGCGGGATACAGTTGAAAGTGAAGCCAAGTGAAGCGGTGCCTGCATGCGAGGCTGTGTGGCATGAGCCCGTATAGTGTATTATATAAGTATACATAATGGGATCAACAGGATTCTACAGGCAGTAGGAGTTATTCTTAGGACGTTCAAGGGGACGATGTTATTAGGTAACACTTATCTGTCCCGCATACATCAAGGCGAGTGGTAACGCCAACTAGCGCCACCATTGAGAAAAAAATCATAAGTCTGGAGCTAAGGAACATTTTTTGTCAGGTCAAAAAATTCTACTCCTATGATTTTTTTCTCAATGGTGGCGCTAGTTGGCGTTACTACTCGCCTTAACAAACGGGACTTCTTCCCAATAAGTACCCACAACGCCTTTTCAGGCTTCATTACATTTTAATCTTATATATAAAATTCTCGTGTCACAATAATCTTTCCCGTACTCCTCCGAAACGGCTTGACCGATTCTCATGAAATTTTGTGAGCATATTGAGTAGGTCTGAGAATCGGCTAACATCTATTTTTCATAACGCTACTTTTTATCCCAATCTACGCGGGTGAAACCGCGGGGCGCAGCTAGTAATATATAAAAATGAATCCCTATTTCCCTTGGTCATCGCATCACGCGTGAACGGATGGAACAATTTCGCTAATTCTTTTTTTGTTGTGTTTATGATTGTCAGGAGAAGGTTGTTATGAAAAAAAAAAAAAATTAAGAAAATTTCGCAGAAAATTGGAAAATTTCAGAAAAAACATTTTAACTTCACGCGTTTACATTAGAATATTCATAGCAAAGACAGGACAACGTCTGTCGGGTCAGCTAGTTTTAATATAATTAAGTATAACTCCAAAATGAGCTGAATCACTGATACCGCATTATCTGTAGGTAGCCGGTGCAGTATTTTTATTTATCATTGCAGGTATTAATTTATTAATGATGGCTGACACGTGTAAACTTCGTTACTGAACGGATGATATTACAGATATTATGTACTTTTTATTTATCGATATTCTCGGAAATGTCATAATGTTATGCGATGGTTCGCTGATGACTGACGCTGTGATGGACGCGCTCGCAGTGTGAATACCCTAATCAGTCATCAGAGCCAATCTGTCTAAATCTATGCATATTAAAATTTGTTCCGTGACTAACTGATACACAAGGTAGGCACAGCTAGCTGATTACATAACTGAACACTTCATTTTGAATATGGGGGTCACTTTTGGAGGGGAAATATGATAAAAAAAAAGTTTTGCAAACTACAAATGAAACTTAGGCTTACAGTGAGTGTTTCAAATAGTTTTTTTTTTAATTTTAAAATAATTTGTTTTAAAGTTATTTTAAGAAACCACCGAGCCTAAAATTTTGGAAAAAAAAATACAGAAAACATTCTATTCTTACCAGATTACAGCAAAACCTAAAAGAAGTCGGTCTTAAAAAACATTGTAAATCTCTCAATACTGTGCGTACAAACTTACAATTGCAGTTGAAATGTATGGGAGAACTTGTTTTTCAACTACAATGTTAAGTTTGTTCTTGGCATAAATTCATCCCAACTAAGGTACCCTTCATTGTGCTCCCCGGCCGTTGTTTCTTATTCTCTGGCTGACGACGAACAAGCTGTCAGCCAATGAGATAGGTACAAGTCTTCACTTAAAAAAAAAAACAGAAATATGACAAAGAGTATTTAAAAAAAAGACACAGCAAAGTCCATTAAAAAAAAGATACTTGATAAAGATACTTTGAGGGCAAACCTATTGTCATGAAACAGACACAAATCTGGGTTCTGCTGTGCTATGGACCTATCGTGGGGATACCTGAAAATAGAAACATGAAATACGATTGATATTTTCCTTACTGGGAATGAATTCTGCCAGATAGGGCTTATTAGATAAGGTCTTGTTATTATACATGTAAAGTCTCAATAAATAATATTCATAATCAGCAAAGTTAATAGCGTTTGTTCATATCCCAAAATGTCACTCACTTTATGGAAATATTGTACAGGCCACATAATAGTATTCATGAATCATGGTAAAGCACTGCGCGTAGTATTTTCTAGTAGCAATTGTTATGAATGATTGATTCAATTATGAATTTACTAATTATGACAAATTTTCGTGGACAATTTTGGGATTTAATTTTTTTTACTTTTGACTACACACATAATTATGATCAGTTACGGCTACGGATAGAGCCCCATTTTTTTTTTGTACTAATTAGTTAAAGAAAATAGTAGTGTAAGTACAAGGTATAATTAATTGAACTATCTGAAAACCTACTCATCATTATGAACAAATTTTACGATCGAAATAACACTGAAATCGCGAAAAAGAAATCAGCTGTTTCCTAAATTTTTTCGAAGTATGCAAAAGAGCAAGCAAAAGGAAATGCATGTGACTAAAAGAGTGAAGAATATGAATGTTGATGGATGGAGAGGCAGAGGAAGGTCAAAGAAAAGATGGATGGATTGTGTGAGGAATGATATGAAAGAGAAGGGAGTGAATGGAAAGAGAAAACGTGTTGCGCCGACCCGATGTAACATGGGACAAGAGCAGGAAGATGATGATGAGCAGCAATTCAATTACACCTTGTAAAGAGTACTAGCTTCCAACCGCGGCTTCGCCCGCGTGGTATGTCGATAAAAAGTAACTTATATCTTTTTCCAGGTCATGGTCTACCAGTGTGCCAAATTTCATCCAAATCCGTTCAGCCGTTTTAGCGTGAAAGCATAACAAACAAACAAACTCACTTTCACATTTATAAGCCTACTTATGAATACTAATAGCTAATGCGTTGCAATGCCTTCTTCGTTTTTTTTTTTTGTTAGAAACCTTTTTCGGCGCGCACACAACAACTTACCAAAGTTTAATTACCTATATTCGGTCGAGCCGTTTTCGAGTGTTTGCGAGACTAACGCATGGCAATTGATTATAGAATGAAATAGAATATAGAATTACTAGGTTTTGCCCGTGGCTTCGCTCGCGTTAATTTGACAATCAATTTGAGTTGTACTCTGCTTGTAATAATAATTCAGTCATGATTCGAAAGACATCTATTATCATAAGAACGTTATTATTGTTTTCCTCGGGAACAGTACGTTTTTTCGGGATGAAAGGTACCCTATGTCCGTTTCTGTACACCTGACAAAGTATTTGTAAAATTTCAGGATGATCGGTTTAGTAGTTTATGAGAGAAACGGTAACAAACAACCTTACTTTCGCATTTAAAATATTAGTTAGGACAAGCTGTGTGTGCCCGGGTGTTTCCGGTGGATTTTTGGAAAACTTCTTTCATACCTACAAACCTTGTCTTGACAATTACGAACACGACAAAAAAAAAAACAGCCGAATCGGTCGAGCCGTTCTCAAGTGCGCTCTGCGCTTACATACATTCGACAATTGAGTTTTATTTATAAAGATAGATTTGTTAGGTTATGAGTCATTGGCATAGGCAATAGCACTGACTGATGATCGTCATACTAGGTACCATAATGACTGTAAGCGGCTCGCACTTATGTGTTTAGCAGCCATCGTGGTCATTGTGACTGGTCATTAATCGTCATGTGGTCACGGCTAGAGATGAGCGATCTATGATTGCCAATTTGCCATGAAATAACACATGTCAACCCGTCACATGTCGCTATCTAAACTTATGAACCCCATAGGTTCACAACTACTATAAGGCCGCGGTCGCCATCGGATGATGGTATTTTACGTTTATATTTATATGATATACGTTTATATACATATTATATAAAGATTTCTCCTTATTACGCACCCCATGTGTGCGCTTGACATTTAAGGGGTAAGGATGTTGTTTAATAAAATTGACGCTAACAATGCTGAAAAAAGAATGTAGGCAATCTGCCTGACTATGTTAGGGTCGGCTTCCAGTCTAACCGGATGCAGCTGAATACCAGTATTTTACATGGAGCGACTGCCTATCTGACCTCCACAACTCATTAACTGGGTACTTAACACGATACCCCTTGGTAAGACTGGTTGTCAGACTTTCGGGCATCTGACGACCCGTAACGACTGTCAAAGATCCACGAATGACAGCCGGGACCAACGGCTTAACGTGCTTTCCGAGGCACGGAGGAGTCTCGGTATGTAAACATGGTCACCCATCCACGGACCGACCCCGGCAAGCGTAGCTTAACCTGATGGATCGGCCCGTGCGGCTGTTATTACTTAGCCACGAGCTCCTCCTCCTCGAGAAAAGGCTGTAGGTACTAGAAAATTGAAAATGTATAAGTATGGTATAACATGGTAATAATCACGCCTGCAATCCCCGAAGGGAGAGGCAGAATTGTACCTATAGTACCTACACCCACATTTTACTAGTATATAATAGGAGGCGAGCCTATTGCCATCAACCGGGCACACATCCAGACTCCGGGCTGCTACTGAGAAATTCTAGAACTCTGTACAATTATGAGAAATATCCTGAACGATATCAAATTGGTGGCAAATTAGACATTCATTGATTTCCTTGTTATCAAATAGATTTAGAACCGTGGAATAACTAACTTGAACATGTTTATAAATTAATAGGAAAACCTAAACATTCAAGGTAAAATAAAATAGGTACTGACATGGCATGACTCTTCATTTCCGAGTAGTTTAGTGAAACCACAGACAATTAAACATATTTTTTTATTTAGAGGCATTATCATTTTATTTCCGCTGCCTCTAGGTTTATAACCTAAATACGTTGCTTTTTTATTGGCTAGGGTGCTGCTGCGATATTGTTGTAACTCATCATTATGAACAACTTTTACTATGGGATCAAACCTGAAATCGTGAAAAAAAATCAGCTGTTCCCTACATTTTGACGAGTTATGCAAACATAAATATAGGGAACAGCAGATTTTTTTTTCACGTTTTGAGGTTTGGTGGGTTTGGACCCATAGTAAAAGTTGTTCATAATGATGAGTACAACACTATCGTGCCAGCTCTCTAGCCAATAAAAAAGCAGTGTCTTTAGGTGTATTTTTTGTATATTTAACAGTAAATTGTCCTCAATTTACTATGATATGTGTGTTATTTCACACGGGGACTTTACCGTAAGAAAAACAAAAAAAAAACAGCACTATAAAATGGAAACACATTTTAATGACAAAGATGACTTTCACAAAAATAATTGTTTACTATAAATCGTTCTTAACTACGCTTTAATGATTAAGTACCTATTCATTTTATTTATTAATAGAATACTATAATTTATGACACATTTAGATTTTTAACTGTGGATTTTTTTTACAGTGGCAAAATAACAAATAGTTTTTTTTTTAAATTATTTTATAAAAGGTCAGATGAGTTCGTTTTTCAAAAATCAAGTTGAATAGGAAGGATAGCTGGCATTAGGTTATTATTATTTTTCAGTTTTCATGACTCATGATAACATTCAGCAGACGGTGCCAAACATGCATTTTTTAAGTTAAAATCATTAACATGGTTCCTTACATTTTTTTTACAATGGAGGTGAAAACGATTAGGTACATTTAGTTATAACTCCTTCGGATTATTCCTAGATTCTACAACGACTGTACATTTAATATTTCGGTAAATAAATCTTCTCAGTTACAAAGTATTAAAAATGGTAATTACATAGATTCGTACAAACATTTATTACTTATTTAAGAACTTCAGGAGCATTTTTTTATTTTAAAATTATTTTAAGCAATTTGCTTTTTTTTTAAAAAAAAAAACTGGTGCTGTAGATTTCAATAATTGTACGCCAAAAAACAAATATATTTTATATTCCACAATAAATAATAACACTTTTTTGTTCTTTATTAGGGTGCAATTAAAAATCCTCCTAAAAGTTCCCCAGTTCAAAGGTGTAGACATAATTTAATATTCTACTACATTTGACACTAAATGTGTTCATAACACAGATCTGATTGTAAAGCTTGGCTTAGTTTGGACTTAGGCCTGTCATATAGTACCTCCAGGTTTGTACGTTCACACCAAGGCAAAACTTTTGACAGTTACGAAACATAAATCGAAAAAAAAGTTGTAGTAAAAAAATAATTAATTTATTTTGGACCGAACAAAAAGTAGGTTTTATATGGGACCATTTTTTTCTTAAATAATTTGTTTTTTGTCCCTGGTGTGAACCAGGCAGGGATATATAAGCGTATGATAATCACAATAATTTGATTTGATAGACATCGATATTAATAACAGCACAAAACATCTAAGAAGCCTTGATGATAAAATTACAGTATACATAGAAATTTTATTTATAAAGACAATATCAGAAATAGTAGCTACACCCAATAGAAACATTAAATAAATACGCTTTGTTCTCGCTTACATTATATTATAATTTAAAAAATATTCTTAGAATTCTTAACAAATTACTTATTTAATGGATCACTCGACGGTAATAGAAAACGTGCTTTTGTATAATTTTCGTGGAGTAATCTATCAAATATTACTTAACAATAAACCAACTTTGGAAGCGCTAACTATAGTTTTACAATTAACTCTAACATTTGAATTAGAGTAAATTAATAAGGATTACTAAGTAATTTGTGAGCTTGTACTTGTAATACGGACGAAATACAAAAAGCGCTGACACAATAAACATTAGCTTTTAATAAAAAATAATTGTATTGTATATTGTAGTCTTTGACTAATTAAGGTGCTCTTTTACTTCCATTTAACATATTTTTGCGGGACATTCGATCAGTGCGAAAGAAAAGACCGAAAAATTCGTTGGTCGAATACCAACGAATTTTTCGGTCACAATTTTTATCCCCGTTATTAAATTTTCCCAAAGTTTATTTTTTTGAGTTCTTACCATACATTTTTAACGTCAATTAATTTTTGATTTTGCATTAACTACTTTTGAATTCAAGTCCAGTAGTTGTTAAATACAATAATTATTATTCATTCACGAAACACTATTTCTTTAAAAATAAAAACTATACTGGTTCAAATATTTAAAGTGATTCTTCGAGTTTATAATCTTCTCAGATTTATCTAATAAATAAGTTCGTTTTCTTTCCCATTCATAAGTATTTGATTTAGGTTTTAAAATCATCAGATTTGTTCTTCCGCATCCTCAAAAAAGAAAAAAAAAATTGGAAATATCGAAGTCCTCACCTCCTCATTCTTTTGCCCTTATCCCAATTTATTTGGGGTCGGCGCAACATGTCTGTTTCTTCCATACTTCTCTAGTAGTCGCCATCTCGGTAGTTACCCCCTCTCTAGCCATATCATCTTTCTTATTTATTATTAACAAAAAAGAAACAGGTAATCTGTTGCACAACTTGAATGAAAACCAAGTTTGTATAAAATTAACTTTAATTTTTTTATCAAACAACAAGTGCTTATGCACTTATTGTCCTAAAAATCGAGTTCAATAATCATTTATTCATTCATTGGGACCAAAACAACGGCATAAATAAACAACAAAGAAACGTCGACATTTTTGACATAATCTATAGATAAGAATTCCTCAGTGTATAGGGTAGTTATCTAAACAAATAATTTTGGTCAAACAAGACGTAGTCAGATAAGGGACTTCCCACCACTACAAAAGGCAATCCAATCTGTTGCGCAAGAAGCCAATAATACCTACATAATAAGTAAAGTCAACAACTTTCAACCTAATCTTGATTGTCCAATTCTAAAAAAGAAAAAAAAAATACGTGTCCAATATTTTTTTAATCTACATGGCGGAAAAAAAAAATTCTCAACATCCTTAATTGCATGTAGGTAGTACGTATGACTAGTGAATTTATATTTTGCATTAAAAACTTTTTTCATGTCCTCGGGAATTTAGGATAAACTATAAGCTTAACAGACTCCAATTTTATCGCCGTCCTAAAAGAAGTATTGTTATTATATTATATTATTTGTTTTACTAATTATTTGTCTCAAGTTAACCAATGTTTTTTCGTTGTGCTGTATGCCCTCTAAACAGGTTATTATTTATGTCAATGCCTCTGACCATCATAGGTACCTGTCGATAGTACCTACGTACTATTATTTAAATTACATATTTCTATCTTTACGTTTTTTGTTTAAAGAACCAATAAGTATCATTATATCATCAAAAAAATTCTGAAGCGCTGACCTCCTGTTTTTTATGTTTGTCAAAATACAGGGAACAAAGGCCGAGACTTGTCGCGGTCATGAAACGTGCGAGTAGTACATGACTTGTGTTATCTGGCTCTCAACTTTTATTGACCACACCTGTTTTTTTTTGTTTTTTTTTTAAATGGCATCTTGCAGGTCAACTTTGGAAGTGGTGGCTTGCGGACACTCTTGCCTCAATAAATTAAGGCCTCCAGCCAGGACATAAAACTTAAAAACTAAGCGACTACTCGATAAGGGCACTCCCTGAGGGGTACGGGCCTCGGCTTAAGGTGTCGCTGGGGGAGGACAGCAGGGGACAGGCTGGATCAGATTATTGACCTCACCTGCCACCAACGTCGGCTATACCGGGTATAGCCTTGACAGAAATTCAAGAGAATAGACTGAATTCTAAGATTTGATAAAACAGGAAATACCCAAGTACCTTAGCTTATTTCCCATAAATATTGTATTTTTAGAAATCACTATGTAAGTAGATTGATTAGTAATAGTTTAATTTATTATACATTACAAAACAACTGATAAGAATAAAAATAGTTATTATGATACAATAAAAATCAACTGTTGGGGGTTCATTGTGATATGACCAAGGCACAAGAGGAAGGGGGAATATAAAAACATGTACGTAAAATAGGGAATTATATAGATATTTTCAGTAAGCATAGTTGTAAATTTATTTGTATGGCAATAATATTATAGTAAATAGGTTACTCTGATTACATTTTCAAATAGTTGTAAATATGTCTACAACTCATTTGCATAAGGAATGGGTAGACATGTCGTCTCCAGTATTTACCTCTTGCTTGTGATATGAGCAAGCAAGATGCAAGTAATAAGAGATTTTCTAAATTATTCCATTTTTGTTTTGTATTGACGATTGAAGCGTGTTCCCATAGAGTCAGGCCGTCGAGAGAATGCGTTTTTGACACCTGTCAATGTCATACTAACGAACTCGGACTCAGACCAAATAAAAAATCAATACATAGCGCTGTCCACAGTGACGTCTCACTATATAATATACACTTCTGGACACATCTTTTGGCCCACCTTGTATTTTCAGTTTCGTTTGGTCCTAGCTAAAATTTTATATTAGGTCGGGCAAAAAGTTTTTATGCAGTTTTGAACCTGGCACATTCACAATTTCATTCAATAGTCTTTTTTTGAATTTCGAACACAGAATTTAAAGAAACAAAAGACAATTTGGAGCCTGTTTGTTGATATCAAACAATCGAATACTAAGAAAACTTGGTTTTATTGGTTTACTTGGATTTAATTCTTGAAAAAGTGATTGATATCTTTGGTTTTGCAACAAACATTATTTATTCTTAACATTAAGGTGAGGTTCTATCAATAATCTATGGATACTTCACCTGAAGTCGCCGCCCAAGCTGTGGCACTTATTCAGGCCGGACACAGCCAAAGAAACGTGAGTGCTCAACTTAATTTAAGTCGATCTGCGGTCCGAAATGTTTATCGGAGGTACCTAGAGACTGGCGGCTTTGTTCGTCGCCAAGGAAGGCCACGATCTCGGGTCACAACTGAAAGGCAGGATCGATTCATCGTGACGACCAGCTTGAGAAATCGTAACCTTACCTCCATTGAGATACAAAACCAACTTCGCGACTTCCACGGAGTATCTGTGAGCGCTCGAATTGTTCGGAGAAGGTTAAAAGAACGCGATATGGTACCACACAAGCCAGGTAATGGCCCCAAACTAACGCGAGCCCACCGAACAGCGCGCCTTCATTTCGCACGCAGTCATTTAAATTGGACACAGCAAGATTGGAGCCGTGTACTCTTTTCTGATGAGTCTAAAATTGTGTTACATGGCAATGATCGAAGGAAGAAGGTCTACCGACGTAAGGGAGAGCGTTTCGCACAATGCTGCTTTGAAGAGAGGGTTGCTTATGGCGGTGGCTCATGGACTGTCTGGGGCGGTATATCCGCGAGCGGCAAAACTCAACTTGAGGTTGTTACAGGACCACGGCGGCCAACATTAAATGCTGAAAGGTACATTCGTGAGTGCTTAGAACCTCACGTGATACCATACGCGGACTATGTGGGCCCAAATTTCCTTTTTATGCATGATAATGCAAGAGCCCATGCGGCCGGCATCGTCAGGGAATATCTTCGGGATGTGAACATCACAGTTATGGACTGGCCAGCCAGAAGCCCAGACATTAACCCCATTGAGCACATGTGGGACGAGCTAAAAAGACGTGTTAGGGCTCGTCAGCCAGTTGCCCAGACGATGCAGGAGTTGAAAACTGCCATAGAAGAGGAATGGGAGATGATCCCTCAAAATTTCATAGAGCGGTTGATAAACTCTATGCCTAATCGTATGAGAGCTGTGGTAGATGTCCATGGAGGCAACACGCGTTATTAAATTAAACCTTTATTTGATAAAACATGTTTTTTATTCAAAAATCAATTGCCTTTAACAAGACGCATATCCGACTTGTTAGGCGTAGCTCCATGTCGTATGGTATTCTGAATTCAAATTTAAAACAATACGATCGAAAAAGATGGTAAAATGTATCAGGTTTAAAACTGCATCAACAGTTTTTGTTCAATCTAGCAATCATATTTCGGTAGGGGCCATCGAAACCTAAACTCTAAGGTGGGCCAATAGATGTGTCCAGAAGTGTATATTAGTCTATTAGTGACGTGAGGCCGGTTTCATGTGCACATAGTGTAGTTTAGTTGTAGTTTGGTGTAAATGTGTGCGTATGAGCGTGTATGCACAGAGTGAGGTGTGGGTAGGTTTGCGCCTGCTTCACTGTATTGGTCTTAGCTTTTTATTTGGTCTGAGCAATCGAATATGTGTTTGGCCAATTTGATCCTTATTAGTTACTAGAAATTGTTCAACTAACAGATCTTAGGAACGCATTCTCTCAACGGCCGGACTGTAGTAGGTACAAACACCAGCAGGTGAAGCCACCCGAAACTGTCAAATTTTCCCAATCAACCTTGTACCTTAAGCGATAAAGATGAAAAATCTATTAACTCTTAAAATGTCGATTGCACACCATGTGTACAGATAACAATAGAATTTCAATTGTGTCTGCTAATTAGCGCGCGACGGGTTAAAGAAATTTGACAGATTGTAGTAGGTTGATGTGCTGGCGTTTGTATCTAAGGTTCTTTTTGTTATATGAAGTGATATGGTATAAGTATTTGCCCTTGTATTTTGCTTGGAACGAATAAACTAGGGGCTGGTTGAATTTAGGTACCAACATTTTATGTCATGCCAAATTTTCTCCCTACGTACCGTATTTTTTTTATTTGTAAGTAAAGTTGACATTTTGTCAAGACTTTTGTATACAGAGTAACAGGGACATCGACGCACAACCTGTTACCATGGATCCAGTACATACCTAATTCTTGCGTTTAAAATTTTAGTCTGTTATTTAAAAAAAACAGCTATTTCCTACAAAACTGCTATACCGACGCGGTCAAAGAACCTTGTACTGAATCTATGGTAAAAAGTTGCGCGCCGATATCCCCCCTATCACCCTGTATTTACATAATTTTTGACCACATTATGAAATGGTCTTAAATATTTTGGCCTCTCATTGTGCATATACAAGGTTGATATGAGCGAGAGGCATTAAATTAAACCACATATACTATAGATGCATAGTGTTAACTCGGAACTATTAAAAAAAAGTTTAGAAGAAAAATAAGAATAAACTTTTTTCGGACAAATAAAATAGCTTAATGATCTAATTATAATGTAAACATCCTTTGTAGACATTTCCACTGACGTGCGTAACAAAACGGCAACGCCGCGTCAAAAATTCTGTCGTTTTAAGGTGTATGACCCTAGATAACTATGCGTAGGTACCTACGCATAGTTATCTAGGGTCATACACCTTTAAACGATAGAATTTTCAACAACATACTTAGTCAGCTATTAGGGCAGATACGTCGTCTTTCAACAAAGAAAAAACTAAAAAATAATCCTGTGACTAAACTATTGCTTCTATTTATCTGATATTTAGTAAAGAGGCTAAAAATAATACAAAGTATATGTGGTTTAATTTAATGCCTCTCGCTCATATCAACCTTGTATATGCAAGTATTATATGCGCCACGAAAGGTGAGACTTGACCGCGCATCCCGCGCTCTTTCCGCCGCCCCGATGACGCTCGGTCCAGTCCCGCGCTCAGACCTTATACCGCTAAAGAGACTTAAAATCGTCTACAGCGCAAGTCAAACCACGTGGTGTGTCAAATCTCATCTTTAGCGGCAGACTTTTGTAGGCAAGAATTGTTACTATCTATAATTAACACCAATAAAATTATTTAAAATGTTTTATTTTTTGGTATTTTAAAACCTAATTGATTATATTTTTGATATTTAATATTTTGCAACGATCTGAAAAACATGAGACAGATCAAATTGTTCAAAGTAAATAATTTTTATTTCAACTTTTTTTAAATTCTTTTGGGTCTATTTTGACGATATCGATACTATTTTACCTAATATATAGCCAATATTAAATATTTTGTCTACTTTATAAATTTAAAAATATTTTTTCTATTACACTACTTATGCCTACATTTTGATAGACGCTCAAAGTGCTATCGACTGTCTACATGATAGAAAATGCAGGTAGAATACTTCACATTTATATTATTATACCTCTGTTTTTGCATCAATGTCAAAATCACAGAGATCTTTATTGTTACAATAAGGTTGCTATTGGGTTGCTGCCCCTAACAAGTCTGTCATGATCATGACACAGTGATCTTTATTCTCCTTACAATAAGGTTGCTGTTGGGTTGCTGCCCCTAACAAGTCTTTCATAGACACAGTGATCTTTATTCTCGTTACAATAAGGTTGTTGTTGGGTTGCTGCCCCTAACAAGTCTGTCATAGACACAGTGATCTTTATTCTCCTTACAATAAGGTTGCTGTTGGGTTGCTGCCCCTAACAAGTCTTTCATAGACACAGTGATCTTTATTCTCCTTACAATAAGGTTGCTGTTGGGTTGCTGCCCCTAACAAGTCTTTCATAGACACAGTGATCTTTATTCTCGTTACAATAAGGTTGTTGTTGGGTTGCTGCCCCTAACAAGTCTGTCATAGACACAGTGATCTTTATTCTCGTTACAATAAGGTTGTTGTTGGGTTGCTGCCCCTAACAAGTCTGTCATAGACACAGTGATCTTTATTCTCGTTACAATAAGGTTACTGTTGGGTTGCTGCCCCTAACAAGTCTGTCATAGATATAGTGATCTTTATTCTCGTTACAATAAGGTTGCTGTTGGGTTGCTGCCCCTAACAAGTCTTTCATAGACACAGTGATCTTTATTCTCCTTACAATAAGGTTGCTGTTGGGTTGCTGCCCCTAACAAGTCTTTCATAGACACAGTGATCTTTATTCTCGTTACAATAAGGTTGTTGTTGGGTTGCTGCCCCTAACAAGTCTGTCATAGACACAGTGATCTTTATTCTCGTTACAATAAGGTTGTTGTTGGGTTGCTGCCCCTAACAAGTCTGTCATAGACACAGTGATCTTTATTCTCGTTACAATAAGGTTACTGTTGGGTTGCTGCCCCTAACAAGTCTGTCATAGACACAGTGATCTTTGTTCTCGTTACAATAAGGTTACTGTTGGGTTGCTGCCCCTAACAAGTCTGTCATAGATATAGTGATCTTTATTCTCGTTACAATAAGGTTGCTGTTGGGTTGCTGCCCCTAACAAGTCTGTCATAGACACAGTGATCTTTATTCTCGTTACAATAAGATTGCTGTTGGGTTGCTGCCCCTAACAAGTCTGTTATAAACACAGTGATCTTTATTCTGGTTACAATAACGTTGCTGTTGGGTTGCTGCCCCTAACAAGTCTGTTATAGACACAGTGATCTTTATTCTCGTTACAATAAGGTTGCTGTTGGGTTGCTGCCCCTAACAAGTCTGTCATAGACACAGTGATCTTTATTCTCGTTACAATAAGATTGCTGTTGGGTTGCTGCCCCTAACAAGTCTGTTATAAACACAGTGATCTTTATTCTGGTTACAATAACGTTGCTGTTGGGTTGCTGCCCCTAACAAGTCTGTTATAGACACAGTGATCTTTATTCTCGTTACAATAAGATTGCTGTTGGGTTGCTGCCCCTAACAAGTCTGTTATAAACACAGTGATCTTTATTCTGGTTACAATAAGGTTGCTGTTGGGTTGCTGCCCCTAACAAGTCTGTTATAGACACAGTGATCTTTATTCTCGTTACAATAAGATTGCTGTTGGGTTGCTGCCCCTAACAAGTCTGTCATAGACACAGTGATCTTTATTCTCGTTACAATAACGTTGCTGTTGGGTTGCTGCCCCTAACAAGTCTGTTATAGACACAGTGATCTTTATTCTCGTTACAATAAGATTGCTGTTGGGTTGCTGCCCCTAACAAGTCTGTTATAAACACAGTGATCTTTATTCTGGTTACAATAAGATTGCTGTTGGGTTGCTGCCCCTAACAAGTCTGTTATAAACACAGTGATCTTTATTCTGGTTACAATAAGGTTGCTGTTGGGTTGCTGCCCCTAACAAGTCTGTCATAGACACAGTGATCTTTATTCTCGTTACAATAACGTTGCTGTTGGGTTGCTGCCCCTAACAAGTCTGTCATAGATATAGTGATCTTTATTCTCGTTACAATAAGGTTGCTGTTGGGTTGCTGCCCCTAACAAGTCTGTCATAGACACAGTGATCTTTATTCTCGTTACAATAAGATTGCTGTTGGGTTGCTGCCCCAAACAAGTCTGTTATAAACACAGTGATCTTTATTCTGGTTACAATAAGGTTGCTGTTGGGTTGCTGCCCCTAACAAGTCTGCCATAGACACAGTGATCTTTATTCTCGTTACAATAAGATTGCTGTTGGGTTGCTGCCCCTAACAAGTCTGTTATAAACACAGTGATCTTTATTCTGGTTACAATAAGGTTGCTGTTGGGTTGCTGCCCCTAACAAGTCTGTTATAGACACAGTGATCTTTATTCTCGTTACAATAAGATTGCTGTTGGGTTGCTGCCCCTAACAAGTCTGTTATAAACACAGTAATCTTTATTCTGGTTACAATAAGGTTGCTGTTGGGTTGCTGCCCCTAACAAGTCTGTCATAGACACAGTGATCTTTATTCTCGTTACAATAACGTTGCTGTTGGGTTGCTGCCCCTAACAAGTCTGTCATAGACACAGTGATCTTTATTCTCGTTACAATAAGACTGCTGTTGGGTTGCTGCCCCTAACAAGTCTGTTATAAACACAGTGATCTTTATTCTGGTTACAATAAGGTTGCTGTTGGGTTGCTGCCCCTAACAAGTCTGTCATAGACACAGTGATCTTTATTCTCGTTACAATAAGATTGCTGTTGGGTTGCTGCCCCTAACAAGTCTGTTATAAACACAGTGATCTTTATTCTGGTTACAATAAGGTTGCTGTTGGGTTGCTGCCCCTAACAAGTCTGTTATAGACACAGTGATCTTTATTCTCGTTACAATAAGATTGCTGTTGGGTTGCTGCCCCTAACAAGTCTGTTATAAACACAGTGATCTTTATTCTGGTTACAATAAGGTTGCTGTTGGGTTGCTGCCCCTAACAAGTCTGTCATAGACACAGTGATCTTTATTCTCGTTACAATAACGTTGCTGTTGGGTTGCTGCCCCTAACAAGTCTGTCATAGACACAGTGATCTTTATTCTCGTTACAATAACGTTGCTGTTGGGTTGCTGCCCCTAACAAGTCTGTTATAGACACAGTGATCTTTATTCTCGTTACAATAAGATTGCTGTTGGGTTGCTGCCCCTAACAAGTCTGTTATAAACACAGTGATCTTTATTCTGGTTACAATAAGGTTGCTGTTGGGTTGCTGCCCCTAACAAGTCTGTTATAGACACAGTGATCTTTATTCTCGTTACAATAAGATTGCTGTTGGGTTGCTGCCCCTAACAAGTCTGTTATAAACACAGTGATCTTTATTCTGGTTACAATAAGGTTGCTGTTGGGTTGCTGCCCCTAACAAGTCTGTCATAGACACAGTGATCTTTATTCTCGTTACAATAACGTTGCTGTTGGGTTGCTGCCCCTAACAAGTCTGTCATGACACAGTGATCTTTATTCTCGTTACAATAAGGTTACTGTTGGGTTGCTGCCCCTAACAAGTCTGTCATAGATATAGTGATCTTTATTCTCGTTACAATAAGGTTGCTGTTGGGTTGCTGCCCCTAACAAGTCTGTCATGACACAGTGATCTTTATTCTCGTTACAATAAGGTTGCTGTTGGGTTGCTGCCCCTAACAAGTCTGTCATAGACACAGTGATCTTTATTCTCGTTACAATAACGTTGCTGTTGGGTTGCTGCCCCTAACAAGTCTGTCATAGACACAGTGATCTTTATTCTCGTTACAATAAGGTTGCTGTTGGGTTGCTGCCCCTAACAAGTCTGTCATAGACACAGTGATCTTTATTCTCGTTACAATAACGTTGCTGTTGGGTTGCTGCCCCTAACAAGTCTGTCATAGACACAGTGATCTTTATTCTCGTTACAATAACGTTGCTGTTGGATTGCTGCCCCTAACAAGTCTGTCATAGACACAGTGATCTTTATTCTCGTTACAATAACGTTGCTGTTGGGTTGCTGCCCCTAACAAGTCTGTCATAGATATAGTGATCTTTATTCTCGTTACAATAACGTTGCTGTTGGGTTGCTGCCCCTAACAAGTCTGTCAAAGACACAGTGATCTTTATTCTCGTTACAATAAGGTTGCTGTTGGGTTGCTGCCCCTAACAAGTCTGTCATAGACACAGTGATCTTTATTCTCGTTACAATAACGTTGCTGTTGGGTTGCTGCCCCTAACAAGTCTGTCATAGACACAGTGATCTTTATTCTCGTTACAATAACGTTGCTGTTGGGTTGCTGCCCCTAACAAGTCTGTCATAGACACAGTGATCTTTATTCTCGTTACAATAAGGTTGCTGTTGGGTTGCTGCCCCTAACAAGTCTGTCATAGACACAGTGATCTTTATTCTCGTTACAATAACGTTGCTGTTGGGTTGCTGCCCCTAACAAGTCTGTCATAGACACAGTGATCTTTATTCTCGTTACAATAACGTTGCTGTTGGGTTGCTGCCCCTAACAAGTCTGTCATAGACACAGTGATCTTTATTCTCGTTACAATAACGTTGCTGTTGGGTTGCTGCCCCTAACAAGTCTGTCATAGATATAGTGATCTTTATTCTCGTTACAATAAGGTTGCTGTTGGGTTGTTGCCCCTAACAAGTCTGTCATAGACACAGTGATCTTTATTCTCGTTACAATAAGGTTGCTGTTGGGTTGCTGCCCCTAACAAGTCTGTCATAGACACAGTGATCTTTATTCTCGTTACAATAAGGTTGCTGTTGGGTTGCTGCCACTAACAAATCTGTCGTAATCACAGTGATCTTTATTCTCGTTACAATAAAATTGCTGTTGGGTTGCTGCTGTTAGAGGTAAAATAATTGTGAAAGGACTGTACAAACTAAATTATTTGACTTCCTGTCATTCAAGGCTTTTTAGTGGCAACAACTTCCAGAAGACTGATTAATATTAAAAACTTCTTTTAAAATATCTTGCAGTCACACACATTCTACCAGTAGGCCAGTCATAGAGAATATCATAGTCTACATAGATGTATTGTTCTAAAGTGATACTTATTTGTTCTCAATTAGAGTCTGAACTTGTAGAACGAGATCCCTTGCCAAGGATAGTACTGCAGATGCGTCGTGTCGCTCTGCCATTTCTGTAAATAAAAAAAATATATTTTAAAGTGTCGTCAAATATTAGGAATGTGGAGTAGATAACGTTAAAAACTCCATTGATACGTTTTTTTAAAAGTTGTTTTAAGACTTACGAGTACTTAGATGAAAAACATAAGCTACATAACCGAGATAAACATCGTAGAATTCTTAACAGTTTTTGCGAATTCGACAGTTTTCATCGTTGATTTTCGAACCGAACAATTATTTAAATCCACTGTTTATATACGTGAGTAGCATGTATCCAGGAAAAAATCTTAGCAGTAAAAAAGCCTTAGGCAACATTAGGTTATGTTAAACGAAAGAAAGAAAATCTTAAGGCGAAGTGGATCCCAAAGAAGTCGATATTTAAACGCGATTCGGCTGCATGCAAAATCAGTTTATGGCCTCAAAATTTGCCTTATTCTTTTTCATGATTAAAGCATAAAAATTTAAGAAATTCTTTAGTAAATTATGAGGGCCAAAACATGATTGACACAATTTGGCTCGATACAAAAAACTTGCAGTTTCCTCAAAATTAGCTTTTTTTTTGAGAAAAAAACTGTTTTAATCGATTGTAATTAAAGCAATTTCAATATAATTTCGTCTACACGTTCACCATTAAAGACATAAGGGGATTATGTATTCATTTTAATGTAAACGAGGGTTTAGAATTTTAAAAATAAATATTTTTTTATATTCTATATGCTCCGTTTTGCTCAATAATGCTCAAACCCCGTTACGATACCATGTCGCCTTAAAACTTGAATAAAACTTAACTCACCGTTGAAGAACTTGATGATATCCGTAAAGTCCATGGTGTTAGCGAGGATGACGTCACGGTAGGTCTCGAGTAGCGCCAGTGCTATGAACAGCACCATGTGCTCTGACGAGACGTGACGAGCTGCCCAGATCAACTCCCAGGCCGAAAATACCTTTAAAAATAGAAGAATCAATGCACAATACGCGAAGGGTTCGGCTTTGTACAGTGTATTTCTGTCAGACTGTTTCTTTCTAAAATTCGTAGGGCATAATGTTGTCCCCATAACAACCTGACGTGCGCGTGTGAGCGGTGAGGCGGGGGAGGTTCTATGTTAGTGAGTTTGGTCTCTACACTAAGTCCATCAAGTGGACCATTGTACGTGAGCCATGGCGGCCGCCGGTAGTTATTCCAACCAGCTCACCTCGCTCCAGAATATTGTCACGTCTCCTGGTCTGTTCAGAACATCTGTGAAAGATCTGGGTGCCCCGAGGGTTTCTGTTCTAATCTGGGTGACGCCTGTGCGTTCAAAGAGCACGTGTGCAACGGTTTCCTCAGCCTTCATACAAGCTCTGCACAGAGGACTGTCTTGTAATATTTTTGTGTGGAAGTGTTTGTTCAGTGAGCAGTGTCCTGTGATGATCCCCTTCACTAGGTGCAGCCATTCCTGTCTAGGCGTAATAAACGCCTGGTTAGCCATATAAGGATAAGGAAGGTTATATAAGGATGGCATAGACTTCCTGGACTGCCTGCAGCACGGTAGTAGACAAAGGTCAGACTAACTCAGTCTGCCAATCTTGTTAATCGCCCTCATCCGTCTCACCGCTCACATATCTCGTGACATAGGCGGTGACTAGCAGTTGCGCGCGCACTATAATATAAGTTTTTCTTCTTCAGGTATAGTAATGTCACCTACTCAGACATTATTCATGAGCTAATTATTCTTTTACCAAATGCCGCGCTACCATTGATTGCTTAAAACCTGGTTTACGTGAAAATTTTGTCCAAAATAAAGAAGTGCTAAAATCGAAATCCTGCACATGGACAGTCAGCCTTACTTACTACTTTCTGCCTTTCTAACCACTAAGCAAGGCATAAGCTATTGCCTTTATTAGCTGATACTTACAAGACAGTTACATTTACAGGGGCTCGGGACTAAGTAATAACAGCCACATGGGTCGATCGATCAGGTTAAGCTACGCATGCCGCGGTCGGCCCGTGTATACGTTACCATCGACATCTTTACATACCAAGACCCCTCTGTGCCTCAGACACCACGTTAAGCGGATGGCCCCAGCTGTCATTCTTGGATCTTTTACAGTCGTTACGGGTCGTCAGAAGTCCGAAAGTGTGACAGCCAGTCTTACCAAGGGGTATCATATTACCCAGTAACTAGATTGTGGGGGTCAGATAGGCAGTCACTCCATGTAAAATACTGGTATTCATCTGCATCCGGTTAACTGGAAGCTGACACCAATATAGTTGGGAAAAGGCTAGACAGAAGTAACCCTAAATCTGTATGAAAACTCACGTCCTGATACAGCAGTTCCCTTTTGAAGTCCAGCAGGAACCACCGGTAGCAGAAGTAGAAGTGCGTGTAGTCGCCATGAGCGTGCATCAGCTCGTATAGTTCGCAGTCTAGGATCTGGATCAGGGACCTGTAACAATAATGAATGTAGTGAAGTTGGATGTTGTATGTTGATGATATGACGGTTGGTTCGCAAAGTATTATTCTGTCATTAAGGCGAGAATATCTGCCAACAGCGCCACCATTGAGGAAAAATGTATAAGTTTGGAGATATGGAACATTTTGAAATTTATTGTCAGATAAGGTAGAATTTTTGGTTAAAAAAATCAACACCAAACCTCCTAGATTTTAAGTTAAAGCAGTTACGCCAAAAACTACTTATTAATTTTTCAATGGTGGCGCTGCCGGTTAGGTTAGCTGATAATCTTCAAACTGCTGAATATATTTTCTTGAAACATAGCTAAGAACAAGCAAAGAACAAGAAATCGGTTGAGTCGCTTGGGAGCTTCGATGTCACAGACAAATACACAGATACACACGTTAAGCTTATAACACCCCACTGTTTCCGTCGGGGATTAAAAATAGAACTGTAAGAAAACTCTCACTTTTAAAACTACTACTACCAACCAAGCAAGCAAGGGTTTTTTTTTTCCTTTATTATTTTCCGTGTCAGTATTAATCTTACCTCATGTCAGCAAAGTGCGCATCCATGGCCTGTCCTGAAGGGAAGTTGTCAGTAGCGCGTCGCATAAGGCTGTTGAACAGCGCATGCGCAGACGCCTCTTCTCTCATCATCACCAGCAATGGCGCCGCCAGGTCACACATGCCTTGCATGTAACCGGTTTCTAGGTGCTCCCATACGTATCTAGAATATTAAATTAACAAATAGATAATAACAATAAGAATGACAATGAAAATTGACAATGTGATTTATGCCAGAAAGAAGGTGGTGGATTGCAGCCTCTTACTGAGAAGAGGTCTGTGTCCCAGCAGTGGGAACGCTATAGGCTGACTATGTTATGCTACGCTGAATAAGGATAACCTCAAAATTAGGATTAATTTTACTCATTTTTGACGCTACTTCTGACTTTCGCTTTGATGTTACCCAAGAAGTTGAGGTTTTAAATCTACATTTGAGTTTATATCAGGTCAAAAATGCAAACTTCGAAGAGGAAGCGCCCGGGGTAAACGAATTATGGTTGTCTTTGTTTTCTTTTATCAAAAGTTCACCAAAATATTCAAAAACAAGTACTCACGTGCACATAATATTCCTCAGTTTATCCAAATTCTCGTCTGTAAAGAATGGATAGTTCCTATCGCATCTCTGAACGTCCTTTTCTATGCGATGCAGATTTAGAGCGAATGATTCCACCAATTCATTCTGAAATATCGAGGAGTTAAAATTGATAAACATACAGATACCTAGATCTTTATTGTACACTGAGAGGAGGCATCAGGAATCAGGATGTTTGGTTTAAACATGACAAGTCCAAAATTGGCCATTTTCTGTTTTTACATTATCCACGAAAGTAACAGTTTGATCATCTAACTTAACTGTTCCAATTTGTAGCATTTTTTAAGGTTTCAAGTGCTCATTTTGTCAATCAGATTTTTGGACTTATCACGTAAACCAGACATCACATTATAAATCAGGATGCAGAAAAGATCAGTTGGTTAAGGTTTTTATTTTGAGTTCGCTCCAGTAAATCACTGAGCGCAACGAAGATCCAAATATTGAATGAAGGTTCTATTGCAACACAAATAGAAATTACTATTTTCCAACTCCTCACAAAAAATAAACTTGCTGTTGAACCAGATGCAGTTAACTTTATACACTATAGTACAAATGGAGCTAAAAATGTAACATAACTCACCGAATAAACTCCACCATTTGAACTAGCAGGTGACACACAGTTTGATCGATTATCAGGTGCATTTCTATCAGCCGGCTCCAAAGTATCGAAGCTCGCACCAGCCGACTGAGACTCTTCACGCACCACGCCGAGCGGGCTCCGGGCAGGACTCGCTGTTGCTGAGATAAATATCTAGATTACCATTTATCTAATCGCAAAACTTTATCCAACAGACAAAGAAAAGAAGGAAATGAAGAAAATTGTTTAATTGCACAGAAATACATGCATATTTAAAAAAGATAACTTATTAATAGAAAAAGAAATGAGATTACTAATTTAAAGAAATAAGACGCCGAATCTTCTCTAATTGATGATGACAATAACGGATTCAGTAAATTTATAGCCTGTTTATAAGTCTAACATACGGTATCATCTTCCTGCCCTTATCCCATATTACTTGGGGTCGGCGCAACACGTTTTCTTCTTCCATTCTCCCCTGTCAACCGTCACGCTATCATTCACTCCCTTCTCTTTCATATCATTCCTCACACAATCCATCCATCTTTTCTTTGGCCTTCCTCTGCCTCTCCATCCATCAACATGTATATTCATCACTCTTTTAGTCACATGCGTTTCGTCTCTCCTCATAAGGTAGGTAAGGTAAGGTACGACAACGTTCATCCATCGTTTATCTTCGTAAAAACCGAAACATAGCGAATAAAATGTGATTTATATTTCCATCTAAATTAATATAGATTACCGCACTAATTCCGTCACATTTAATTAGGCAAAGTTCGGTTTTTCGGAAAATAAACGATGCAACCTTTGAACGTTGCCGTACTGTAATACAATTTTAATGTCATCAAATGCAGTTGCTCTGGAAGAAAGTATTATCATCATCAATATGAATATCTATTACATATATTGTTTCAAAAACTAAACTCACCAGTAGTCCCACCAGAAACCGGAGAGTTGCCAGCCACCAGATCAACAGACGGATTCGTTATGATGACACTCGTGTGCTGCTGATGAGGACTCGGCTGACTCTCATCTATCGACGACCTGAAGTCACTTCCATTCAATTGGTTACTATCAACACTGCATAGTAAACCTCGACCATCGCCTTTCTGAACTATCTCTTCAGCTAGCCTCTTTATTTCTGCTATGCTTTCTCTACGCATGTCAGGGTTTTCGACTACGCTTTTCAAATGAACATCCTCATCATCTAAGTCTTTCAGACTGTCTACATCTACATCCCTACTATCACCGTTCTCAGTCTCTCCGTTCTGTTTCGTTTCTTTTTCTCTTTCAGAGTCCAGTTCGATGTTTTCAACCTCGTCTATGCTGGGAGCTCGCGATAGGACAGGCTTGTCCGGCCGCTTCTGTTCCGTCTCGCTTGGTTCTGGTGATACGATTGGTGGGTTATCCGAGATTACGCTGCAGTCATCTTCAAAAACCTGAGAAAATTTCAAAGATTCATTTATTTAAATTTACAAAAAATATTCTCTTACACATTAGGTCTTTACCTATGAAATTGCCGTTCTGCAGTACTGGCCATTTCAAATCAAAATAATTTTTGTTTGGCTAAGAATTCTAATTTCAAATTAATTTTATTTTAAAAATATGGATTTTTTTTTCCAAAAGTAGTCATTTGTTTATTGATTAGTGTTACATTTTCATCGCATTTCAATCTTTTTCGTCATCATGGATACGTTAAAAATTCGAGTAATTATGGAATATGAGTACCGTCGTGGCAGCAACGCGGCACAAGTGGCACGCAACATCAACGACGTTTACGGAGCTAACACTACAAACCAACGCACCACTTGTTTGCTCGCTTCCGTTCTGGAAATTTCGACCTGAAAAATGAACCTCGCGGTCGACCGAAGACTTTGGTCGACAATGACAAATTAAAGGCGATTGTGGAAGCTGATGATACACAATCTACGGCTGAATTAGCAGCAGCTTTTGACGTTAGCGTAAAAACAATATTGGTCCATTTGCGTCAAATTGGCAAGGTAAAAAAGCTTGACAAATGGGTGCCCCACGAACTCAATGATCGCCAGCGCGAAGTACGCGTCGAGACGTGCCTTGCACTGCTCAACAGACACACACAAATGAAGGAATTTTGAACCGCATTGTTACCTGCGATGAAAAATGGATTCTGTTTGATAACCGCAAGCGCTCAGCAAGTTGCTTGGATCCTGGTTCAGCACCTAAACAATGCCCTAAACGAAAACTTACCCCTAGAAAAGTGATGGTCACTGTTTGGTGGTCTAGCGCCGGTGTGATTCATCACAGCTTCTTACCAAACGTGGTGAGCATTACTTAAGATGTGTACTGTGAAGAACTGAACACAATGATGGAGAAGCTGGCACATCTCCAACCAGCATTGGTCAATCGCTCGTCTCCGCTGCTCCTGCACGACAACGCGCGACCTCATACTGCACAACAGACGGTCTCTAAGTTGCAAGAACTGGGGTTGGAAGCTCTCCGTCATCCGCCCTACTCACCAAACCTTGCGCCTACAGACTACTACTTTTTCCAGAGTTTGGATAATTTCTTGACGGGAAAAAAATTCAATACCCGAGAGGCAGTACAAAATGCCTTTGAAGAATTTGTTGCCTCCCGTCCAGCTGATTTCTTTAAGAAGGGCATCAATAAACTGCCACTGCGTTGGCAAAGATGCATTGTTGCATGGGTGATTACTTCGATTAATACAAATAAAAAATGCATGAAAAAAATTCGTTTAAATTTTTTCATACAAAACAGCAATTTCATAGGTAAAGACCTATTAGTACCTAAAGTTAACCGCACGACTATCTTAAAAAAAATGTCGTCTACCTACATTACCAGAATCTTTATGTTGTAGCAGTAAGAACGGTATTTGTAGTTCAAGTGTTACCACTGGCGTGCTATTAACATTGGTATGTAGTTTAGTGCTGTACAAATGATTCTCCAAAATGTGGGAACCATTCCAGTTGCATCGAAAAAAATCCCGGACCAGCGAAAAATATTGTCCTAGTAAGTTTGACGAAGGCCGGTGGAGCACACGATTCTTGGAGTGAAGACCGCGTATCGGCAAACGTAGTCTGTGGGCCCCCCAGCTAGCTAGATCGACGAACTTAAAAAGGTGTCTGGGACAGATTGGATGCGGAAGGCGGAGGACAGGTTGTTGTGGCGCAGTCTGGAAGAGGCTAGGTCCAGCAGTGGATTGTGATAGGCTGAGTTGATTGATTGATTGAAGTTAGATAATAATGGATTCGTTTGAATTATGTTTAACCTGCTACAGTTTACATACCTCACTGGTATCATTATTGTCAGTGGGCTTCAGTTTCCCCGACGCCTCACTCAGCCTTGCGATGGATGCGGCCGTGGCCTCTCGATCTCGTTGTCGCACGATGGCTTCCACACACAACCACTCCGACATCGTCGTCTCGTACTGTCTACGACATGCTGTATCCTGTTCTACTCGCTCCTCTGCTGTAGAACCGAATCTGTAGACGGTGTTTTATGTTAACTTTTCATTATCTCAAGAAAGGGAAGAATATAAGTAAGTTACCTATATGGAGAATTAATTCTCAGAAAAATTTTAACTATCTTTTGCTCGACTAATATTCTAATAACTTTTCATTATCTCAAGAAAGGGAAGAATATAAGTAAGTTACCTATATGGAGAATTAATTCTCAGAAAAATTTTAACTATCTTTTGCTCGACTAATATTCTAATAACTTTTCATTATCTCAAGAAAGGGAAGAATATAAGTAAGTTACCTATATGGAGAATTAATTCTCAGAAAAATTTTAACTATCTTTTGCTCGACTAATATTCTACAAAAATAATTGTTGAAAGTAGCTAGCAAACGGAATTCTAATTTTGATGCGGTTGGATCGAATATAATAAACATACTATTCAGAGCACCAAGGGTATGTGTGAGGAAACAGTATTTTGCTTTCTCTCTTAAAGCTTTGAAGGACACTATACGGCCATAGCAGTAATAACAATAAATCTTCTACACTGCAGACCCACCCCTGTACCGTACCTCTGGTGGTCATCATCTTCCTGCCCTTATCCCATATTACTTGGGGTCGGTGGGTATTTTAAAGTTAAACGATGCCACCAGGCAGTGTGTTAGTTATAACCACTTGTGACAACATAGTTATGTGCGCAATTTCTCTAATGCGTGACCAATTGAAAATTATACTGTACATCGGCAATGAAGTCATTACTGATGATGTGATCCTTTCTTCTATTTTTTGAAATCATCATTTGTTATTTCACTACCTTTATTTAATTAAGTCTTGTATTATGTTTATTTCCAAACATCCTGAAATTAAATTAAACGCAACTCAGGCCCCCAAGATACAGGCGTTGCCTAGTTTGGGGACCACTGTTCAAATAATTATGTTAATCATTCTAGTTACAGTAAGCACACAATAGTATTATTTTTGAAATTTATTTTGTAAGAATGGACCAATAAATTATTCTTATTTTTCAATGTATGATGAATATGCTGCAATACTTTGAGTACGCAATCAATAAAAAAAAAAAGTTTTATTTCATTATTACACGTTACATCATAGAAAACAGTTGGAGGCGTCTCCTTTTAAGCATTTTAAGCATATAGATGCCTGTGCCGGGAGGCGCCGCTCTGTCTTAACTCGCAAAGTAACATGCTACTAACAAAACAAATTAAATGTATGTGTGTGGGGATGTGTGTGTGTGTGTGTGTGTGTGTGTGTGTGTGTGATGGTGTGAGTGCGTGGTTGAGTTATACGGAAGCGGTTTTACCTTATATTTGATAGAAGATTCTCTACTTCATCGTAGCATAACTTGTTTATCCACTTAATCAGCAACGATTTACATTCTTTAAATGGTTAAGTATGTATTTCTAATCGTAAATGTTGACACGTTTATTAATTTTTGAGTGATCTATTGTGTCTCGTTAGTGTCCTTAAAAGCATTAATTATATTGATTTGTGCAGTAATAATGCAGGCAAGCACTTTTATGATACCAACAGGGTATGGATCCATCTTCTTCTATTAACAAAGCTATACTTACTCATAGTATCCGAGTAGGTACGGCCACACGTGTCGTCTAATGTCATGTTGTACTCCTCCGTAGTACACAAGCCGGTACACTTCGTCCTTATCGTGAATCGCGCCATTCTCATCTGTCATTGCAAGCCATCGTTCATCCGTAAGACCACCATCTGCGTTCTCTGTAAAATTTAAAATATTCACGGAGAAATTATTAATTTTACAATAATTAGTTAAATGCATTATCTTTATGAGAAGATTCCTTTGCCCTGCAGCGGAACAATAAGAGTCCGGTATTAATGAATTAAATTAAAAATCATATCCCGAGATACAGACTTTAAAATCAAATAGATATAAGGGATGGAATATAGCTGCCGCATAAGCTAATTTTCTTTTTGGGGTCCCAAAATCTTATTAATCGAAATTGTAATCTTGTCGTACCTCTAGGAATGATGTTCGGATGTACGAGTCCACTGAGATGTGTCCGCACTGTAGACAAGTGGCGACAGTATGCCAGCCAGCCGTAAAACGCACGCGAGATTATCTGACGACGCATTGTACTGCATACTAACTCGATTGAAGCAGCCTGGAAACATAAAAGAAGATTTATTTTAGTTCCACAATTTGTTACACAACCTTTTATCATTCATTACTCTTCTGCCGTTATCCCAATCTATTTGTTGTCTGCGCAACATGTCCCTTTTTTTCATACTTCTTTAATAGTCGTCATCTGAGTAGTCACCCCCGTTCTAGCCATGTCATCTTTCACACAGTCCATCCATCGTTTCTTTGGTCTTCCCCTACTCTTACAGACATCGACATTCATACTCAAAACTTTCCTCACGATATTTTGCTCATTCCACCGCATTACATGCCCCTACCATGACAACCGATTTTTGCACTCCTTTTCAGTCACCGGTGCCACTTTCAAACTTCCTCTTATGTACTCATTTCTTATTCTATCCATTATCATTTCTTATTCTAATGAATGAGAATGCTAAGAGGGCTGTGTGGTGTTACACGAATAACCACACACCCCTCTTAGCATTCTCATTCACAATATTTTATAATTATCTATAAACAAAGTATCGGGACTGTAGGCTATACTTTATAAATTAATCAAATTCAGCGTAGGGCTCAGATACTCACTAAACATGAAACATGGTACAAGAAATGGCGCCCATATGGGATTTAAATGTTGAGTCCCATTTTGGGTGCCAATTCATATTTTTCTAAAACAAAATGACTTAGATTATTAGACATTAAATATTCATAATTATCAATTTATTAAATTACTGAACCTTCACATGAACATCTTGATATTTTATTAATTTAAGTAAATCATAATTGGCGCCCCAACAGGGGACTAGATTTTTGGTCCAACGTCGGGCGCCAATTCACATTTCTGATGTATTTCACTGTACCTAACAAGTTTCTATAAATAAATACATAAGTATAATCGTAAGTACTGTTTTATACCTGTTCTATGGGTTGATGTGGGATCGGCGTCAGTGGCGGTGGTGGGAGTCCATTGATTCCAGCTGATGGTGGACAGTCTACTGACATTGTGGAGGAGTCAGATGATGTAGTGGATGTAGAGGCTAGCGGGCGGCGAGGCGTACGTGGTGGTGATTGCACTGCACGCTCTAGTAGTGAATGCCGCATTGCTGAAAATAATAATATTAACATACATAATAATAAAAAAAAAACCGGCCAATTGCGTGTCGAACCACGCACAATGAAGGGTTCTGTAGTTGGGATGAATTTATCCCAAGAACAAACTTAACATTGTAGTTGATAAACACGTTCTCCCATACATTCCAACTGTAAATGTAAGTTTGCACTCACAATATTATATGAATATAATATATATTAATATATTATATTTATTATATTTATTATATATATTTATTTATTATATTATTTATCGATTTGTATTTATTTTGTGATGTACCATATTAATAAGACCACAGACTTCTTATAGGTTTTCCTGTAATCTACAGGTAAAGATAAATTTTCTATATTTTTTTTCTAAATTTAAGTCTCAGTAGTGTCGGAGATAAGGGGGAGGGGTAAATTTTCGTCCATTTTCTAAAATAACTTTAAAACAATTTATTTTAAAATTATAAAAAAAATAGTTGAGGCTCTCATAGACCCTTTCATTTGATATGTCATGTTTGCAAAACTATTTTTTTTATTTGCCCTCCAAATGTGACCCCCATATTCAAAATTCATTTATTTACTTTACCCGTCCGTGTTTGGGTCACAGAAATTCATATGTGTACCTACCAAATTTCAACTTAATCGGTCCATTAGACTCGGAGCAAATTGGCTGTGACAGACGGACAGACAGACAGACACAAGAGTGATCCTATAAGGGTTCCGTTTTTTTCCTTTTGAGGTACGGAACCCTAAAAATAAAAAATATTAAATCAGGTGCTATAAAAATATCTGCCATGGCTTCAATGGAGATAGTTTTGAGTATATAGACTACAATAGTGAAGAAATTTCGTACCCCGCAATAGTTAAATCAATTTGAGAAAATATAGTAATTAAAAACATTTACTATAATCTGCATAACGTGGCTCAGAAACTACGCGCGATGTGTCGCTACGTCAATGAAAACAATTGTTACCTCTTTCTTACTGTTCTGGGAATGAACTCTTATTACTACGGGACGATTTCATACAAATAACTCAATTCAAATGTATACGCACATTTTTTTGTGTGAAAAAATTTATGACAATAATTTATCTTCAACAATATTTTATCTTCAAAATTGTAATCTATAACTCTCTCCCATTGCAGCCGTGGCAAATATTTATATAGCACCTTTTATAATATATATTTTTTTAAATAAATATAATATAATCTTCAAAAAGATCATTAATTATTAAATCAGGGATGCTCCATCTGGGGATCGGGAGTACCCCACGAAATTTCACGGGCTAACCTACCGCTTTCGCCAATCTTTCTAAATGTGTTATTGCTGCATAACTAGGCATACTTCCAAGGACATTTTCACATAGTAACTAAGTACACGTTCTTATGATTATAAGGACACAATAAGCAGCGAGGTTGGTTAAATATTACAGTACAGCCGATTTATCTTGGCTAGTCCGAACTTCACGCAAAAGGTTGTGCAGTAACATTTTTTAGGAACCAAATGGTGACACGAGGCGAGTGTGAGTGGGAGAACATGCCCGAAAGTTTATAGTGCCTATGTTCAGACTTGCCAAGATATTTCCGCCGTAGTGTAGCTACGAGCGAGTTGAGTGGAAAAACGAAACGAAGATTATTCTTTGCCCTGCAGTAAAATAACACAGGGTGATTATTTAATAAGCAGCGTCTAGTACTTGAACTGTACTGACCTTCTCTATCAGCTATAGCGTTGTTGACGATCCGGAACACGTAGTCTCCGGCGGTTTCTTCCCACTCAGGCTCTTCAGTTTCACCACTCTCACATAGACTTGGTAGCGGCCGCCGTCTCGATTTACCACGACCAAACACCTACACGAAAATGAACAGTAAGATATAAGAAACCCAGTAAACGCTCGTACATAATGTATTTGAAATTTTAACGAACAAAGTTGACGAGAAGAATCAGTACTACTGCCATTGTCATTACGATTCAAATAATATTTAAAATTTAAAAGAAATTAAAAGTACTACAACACGTTGGGGTAGGTTTCCAATCTAACCGGATGCAGCTGAATACCAGCATTTTATAAGGAGCGAATAGCCTATCTGACCTCCACAACCCAGCTACTGTGGGTAACATGATACCCCTTGGCAAGACTGGTTGTCAGACTTTTATGCTTCTATGCTTTCTATCTACCCGTAACGACTGTCAAAGGTCTACGAATGACATTTGGGACCAACAGCTTTCCGTGGCATGGAAAGGTCTTGGTATGTATAGTCACCCATCCACGAACAGACCGCGGCAAGTGCAGCTTAACCTTCGATCGACCCATGCGGCTGTTATCATTTAACCACGAGAACTTATTAGCAGAAAATGATATCAAATAAAGAATCTAGTCCCATACCTTTCCTGTGCCTCTTTGCGACCAAAGTGGTGGGTCTAATTGACCATGTGGCAGTAGTCCTGTTTCTAAGTTGCTCAGGAAAGAAAGCAGATGACCTCCTGAAACAAAAGAAATATTGCTATCACCTCATTGATATATGTATAAATCACCTACGTATCAATTGACGTTAATAAAAGCTTAAAGGATGATTTTCACCAAACGGCTCGCATCGCATCGGATCGGACAGGATACGAACGGGTGCGGTGACAGCCGATCGCGTCCGGCAGGTTGCCGACGCATACGATCAGCTCCGTACCGTCGTCGCTTGCGAACGTATCCGATTCTGCGCCTAGACAAATAATTTAATTCCTACCGTGTTGACGTGTTCGGATACGACGACAGGCGAATGGAACCGATCGCGCGTCGCAGCATACTTTCGGCTAAGATCGCGTGTCACGGAAGTCGCCCGCGGTCAAGCCGCGCACAGCAGGCTTGGTAATATAGACTTTTTAAATACTGTGCACACGATTTAGTATCGATTAAAGATTGTAAAATCCATTCCGATCCGATGCGACGACCGGATGACGACGACGAACGGATGATTTCCACCAAACGGCTCGAAAGCCGTTTGGTGGAAATCATCCGTTACCCGTCGCGCATTTGAGTTGAAAAGTTTTTATGGATGTTTTCTGCATAATTTGTTCTCATCACTCCCTCATTTAAAAAAAGTCCTCCATTGAATCGATCCAGTTTAAAAATAATAGCAAGCCTTGTCCTTGAAAACGCACATAATTAAGAAAAGTTTCCAACCCACTTCAGTCGACATTAACCTCCATTATTATTCTTGGAAGTCGAGCGCGAATAATTCATGATTTTATTTCCAAACTTTCATTATAATGCTTTTAAATTAGAAAGTAATTTGGTAATCTGGAAAGTTTGTTTGATTGATACTGAAGCCGTTAGTTCTAAAATATCATCTAAGTCCTATCCAGATGGGAACGAGATAAAAGATTGCCTACTTTGTGAATACTTCGAATATTGGATAAGTTTCACATTGAGTAAGTTTCGATTTACCTTGTGATGGATATTATAAGTTCTAGCGAAATTGTGTACGGTAGGTATCCAACCACATTGAAATTTTCAGAGTATACACGACTTTTCGATATAAAGAAACACCAGGGTTTAAACTGGGTAGAAAAAATAATATAATAACAATGTTAACATCTCAGACTAAATAAAAAATCAAGACATAGCGCGGTCAACAGTGACGTGAGGCCGCACGTTTCGGGTTTCCTAAACATGTGTGCACGTAATTAGGTGTAGTTTAATAAAATTGTAGTTTGGTGTAAATGTGTGCGTCTGAGCGTGTATGCATAGAGCGAGGTGTAGTTTTGCGCATGCTTCACTGTATTATTCGCAGCGCTATGTCTGGGTTTTTTATTTAGTCTTAGGTTAACACACTTGGACTTATGCTAGTAAACAAAATAGTAGGCACCCTTACTAAGTTATAAATTAACATGTATTAAGGGCACTGGTAATAACTCCTAAATACTTCAATTTCACATATAAGAAGACCATAATAACAGAATTCGGAAATTACAATTTATTTATTTGGACCATTCGTATTTGTTTGTGTATTTGAGGGTGTGTAAGGGTGTGTGTGTGTGTGTGTGTGTGTGTATGTGTGTATGTGTGTGTGTGTGTGTGTGTGTGTGTTATTGTGATTGTGTGTTTGTTGCGGTGATGGTACCTATGTGTTGTGTCAGTACAGTCTAAGCTCACCTTTTCTTTCAGCTAGAGACTAACATTACTACGGTGATCATGAGATGATCCTTCGTCTTCAACAAACGTGATCTACGCCTGTTCATAACCCATGTCATATCCATAGAACTTCCGTAAGTCTAACAAAGCGTCAAAAAGTTGTATACAAATGGGCCTTGTCTGATCTTATCTTAAATAACGAAGGGGATTTTGCTAGTTGGATGTCGAGGTTTTACTTACCTTTTGGAAAATGTATGGGTGGCCGCTGAACTCCATCTTGCCCGACCAGTATGAGAGCATCGCTGGCCTGCGATCGATGCACGTGGACGTAAACCACCTCCCAAACGCATACTTGAAGGGACATTGCCCAGTACACACTGCAATGAGAAATGGTTGGTAGGGTATTTGTTGAAAAAAATTTATATATATATTTTTTGCCCGCGGGTTCACCGCGTGGATGTTCCGACATCCACGCGGTGAACCGGTGAGCGGTATTTTCCGAAATATCCCACGGGAACTTACTATCGAGATAAAAAATATCCTATGTCTTACTCCAGCTAGGTCTATGTACCAAATTTCATCCAAATCCGTTCAGCTCTTTTAGCGAGAAAGCGTAACAAACCACTTTCGCATTTTTAATTTAGTTAGGATATAAATACCTAATGTATATTTTAAATTATTTTTATATTTTTTTTTATTTATTTTTTTTTTTTTTTTTTGTTGGTTTTAGCCGATTTTATTTTTGTCGAGAGCACTTTTTGGGATATCCCAGTTACGATAAAAGTAGATCTACTACTCATGCCATACAGACTATTTATTTATTTTATCTTTCATCGAAAGGCATTTTTACGGTCAACCCAATATTTTCCTTAAGGGTGAAGGCAGACGAGCGTAATTTTTTGAGTTGTGAGTCGCGTAATTTCTGCTACATTCGGTTTCATACAAAAATCCTGTTTCGTTCACACGGCGACGCAAAATGAGTTGTCTGCCGACTCACGCGACCGAAATTAAGCGACTCACAACTCAAAAAATGACGCTCGTCTGTCTGGATTCACCCTAAATCTAGACATTGAAACAGAAACTATCAAGACCTTGGTTCTGAAGAAAGCTATTCAATAAGGGATACATTTTATGATATCCAAAGTAATATCACTGATTGGCTACTAAAACAGAATTCTCCCAATTAATTGGGCCGTTACTAGAATCCTAACGCTACCCAGCAGTGTAACAGAAATAAACTCCTGTTAACTAGACTGCGAATCCGTCGTTTTTTTGTATCTTCGTAGATATATGTAAGTACATTACCTATGTACCAAATCTCGTCATCATTATTAGGTTTGGCAAGTGAGGCAAAGTTTGTCGACTTTAAGCCATCTTTTATAATATGACAACCACGTGAAGCAGACACAGACTTAATAATTATCTACATATTATTTTAAACTAGCTTCTGCCCGCGGCTTCGCCTGCGTGGATGGCGGAAATTATCCCACGGGAACGTACTACCGCGATAAAAAGTATCCTATGTCCTAATCCAGGTCATGATCTACCAGTGTGCCAAATTTCAACCAAATCCGTTCAGCCGTTTTTGCGTGAAAGCGTAACAAACCCACTTTCTACTTTTGCATTTCGTATCGTAAACCGGGATAAAAATCTAATCTAAAAATTTAATCTAGGGTAAGCTATCTACATACTAAATTTCATCCAAATCGGCCCAGCCGTTTGAGCGTGAAGAAGTAACAAACATACAAACACACACACACACACACTCACAAACTTTTACCTTTATATTATTAGTGTGAAGTGTGATTATGTTTTTTAAAATGATTAGATACGTACATAATGAATAGTATAATAACAAGCCCTCTTGTTTATAAACGTTGCTAAGGGCCTTAGCACACCTCCGCCGCGAAACCGCGAAACCACATGATGTTCCGATCACGCGAGTCAGTTGAACTGAACTACTGCGGTTTCGTACGTTTAAACCTCAAAAATGTATATGGTTAAACCGAATCTACTTAATCATTACTGAACTTAAGCAACTTTTTTAAACAAGAGGGTAAGTAGTAAAAATAAAGCCCTCTTCCTCCCTTTTTTTGCTGTGCTCTTTGCTTTGCTCGACAGGGTTCACAATGATCATGTCTTTCTAGAACTACCTCCTACATTAAAAGTTTACATTGTGGAATGCAATGAATACAGGGTCAAATTAAATTAGCTAGCAAAACTTCCCAGACGTGATGAGTATCGGTATCTAAACACGATGAAACAAAAAAAAACATTATTAATTTTATGTTTTTTTTGGGTCCAATTTAAAATACCTAACAGTTCAAGTATTTTTTTTTTTTTTTTTTTGTAAATTTAACAGACGTGGTAGGTAACGATGTCTCAACACGATAAAACTGATATTATCAACTCGCACTTCAAGTAACAACACTAGCTACCAGCGCGGTCTAAAAAATCTTTCCTTTTTTTTGTCGTGTTTAGATATCGATACCCATCTCGTCTGCGGAGTTTCGCTAGCTAATTTAATTTGACATTTGAATTTGAATTTTATATATATATATATATATATATAAAAAAGTATACACATCATTTACATTTAACTGTAAAAATAACCTAAAAATAACAAAATGATATACTATCATAACTAAAACTATTAAAAAACTAAAATATGGCGTCGAAAAATTCCTCCGCATCGCTGTCGACTGGTAAAGTACCCAAGAGACTGGCGGCATTAAAAATAAAAAAAAATAAAATAAATATGTTTGGACATATCACACAACGCCATCTAGCCCCAAGCTAAGCAACCTAATGCTTGTGTTATGGTAACGAGATGGCTGATAAACTACTTATATACATTTTTTTTTTTTGTAAATATATACATATTATAGATAGAAAAACACCCAGACTCGGAACAAATACTTGTAGGTCGTACAAATATTTGTTCCGTGCGGGAATCGAACCCGCGACATGCTGCGCAGCAGTCAATCGCTCAACCACTGCGCCAACCGTGTCGTCAAAATTGCCACGTTGTATGGCAATGCTAAGCCGCTGGCTAAGGTAAAAGCCAGCCCTTGGGTCACGGGAAGTGTCAACCAGCCGTATGTGTATATATAAATCAATTGCTGTTCGTTTGTCTCGCTAAAACTCGAGAACGGCTGGGGCGATTTGAATTTCTGTTTTCTTGTTTTATTCTCTATAAAAATCAATTGCTGTTCGTTTGTCTCGCTGAAACTCGAGCACGACTGGGCCGATTTCAATATTTTTTTTTGTTTTATTCTCCTCTTTACTGGGGAAAAAGGAGAAGGAGGAGGAGGAGGATGTTTTTTCTTTAAAAAAAAAAAAATAGAAAAAAAAAGAAATTGAAATTTTGACAGGACAACGTCTGGCGAGTCAGCTCGGCTAGTTGACTATTAAAAATCGTAACAGCGAAATGGTTATAAAATAAAACACGTAAATCCTAAGCAGGTAAATACACATTGTATACAAGCACAAAGTAAACACAGACACATACCAGTCAATGCACAGAGGGCCGGCACAGCGGCGCCTGTACACTGTGCAGGTCGGCGCCAAGCTGCACAGAACATACTCGTGTTGGCACGCGGAGGCATGCACTAGGTGACAGCGGAGAGCACTACACATAGGCACTACATGGAAAACACAGTCTACGAAGCGGCACAAGAAACAAGAAACGTGCAAGATAATGTGAAACTCGGCTAGCACGAATGATTTTGACGTTACGTATCATTTAAAATGAAAAATTCAAATTAACCGCTTTACAAACAAAAAAAAGTACTGACAGGCAACGCATTGCCTAAACCGCCAGGTGTAACAGCATACAATTTTGTGCAAGAGTATCTTATACAACAAAAGTATGCAATAAGAAAGGGTTTATAAGGTAGCCCGCGAAATTAATTTTTTTAACGTCTTATGCAATTTATTTGCAAGTCAGTACCTATTGTCAGTATAGGTTGCATGTTGATCAAAATAATGATTGGCGACCGTAACAAGTACGAGTATGTATTTACAAAATTATCATCAACAAAGTCATCAACTCTATAAGACCAGGTAATCCTACTGAATGACTATTTCATGAAATCTTGACATTTAAGGATTAGGTATACTAACTTAGGGAGTTGTATTACTGACTCTAATGAATATAATTCTGCAAATACATATTTGTGACGGTCGTGAATCATACTGTAATCGACATACAACCTAATACTTTACAGACTTGCAAATTGCAGAAAACAAAAGAAAAAAATAAATTTTGCGGGCTACCCTGGCGCTTCCCCATAAAATTAAATAGGCTTGAAAGTTTCTATGGAATTTTGTCATTTTCGCCGATGGGAAATACAATTGTATGGCTTATACCCACATAATTTGATATATGAAACAAATGAATATGATGTAAATCTAAATATTTGTACGGCTGAAATGCCGAGTATAGTGAAACCCATGAGATATTAAGAACATAATGTACCTATATTCTTGCAAATAAATATATCATTCATTCATTCATTCATTCAATAAATAACAGGAGTATACTCATCGAACGAATAATTATGTTCTATTAAAAAATCATCAACGCCAAAATGATTCGTGCTAGCTATGTATCAATGGAACACTTACAAAACAAAATACAAGATGACAACGTAGATTCAAGTTTTAACTCTCCAGAAAGAAAAATAAGGAAAACATAAAATACTATCAAGAAAATGTTAAACAAAACAACGACTTCTCGGTAGCACCGAGGTATTCTTAAACCTTTCGCCAAAATAAACTTCAATCACAGTTCTCAGAAAAAGGTCTTACGGCAAGTTCTGCATAAAAATGAGAAAACAGACAAGTAAAAAAAAGTTAAGGAAAATGGTTGAATACTTAAAACAAACGCTTTAACATACAGGGTCAAATTAAATTAGCTAGCGAAACTGCGCAGAAGTGATAGGTATCGCTATTTCAATCAATCTGCCTAGCCTTTTCCCAACTATGTTGGGGTCGGCTTCCAGTCTAACCGGATGCAGCTGAATACCATTATTTTACATGGAGCGACTGCCTATCTGACCTCCACAACCCAAAAACTGGGTAATACGATACCCCTTAGTAAGACTGATTGTCAGACTTTCGGGCTTCTGACGACCCGTACCGACTGTCAAAGATCCACGAATGACAGCCGGGACCAACGGCTTAACGTGCTTTTCGAGGCACGGAGGAGTCTCGGTATGTAAAGATCACAGAACAGATGTGATAAAGATGGACCAACCCCGGCAAGCGTAGCTTAACCTGATGGATCGACCTGTGCGGCTGTTATTACTTAGCCACGAGCTCCTCTACTAGGTATCGCTATTTAATCACGACAAAATAAAAATAAAAAAGATTTGATGATTTTTTTTTTTTGCCAATGATCGCTCGTAGTATTGTTACTTGAAGTGAGAGTTGATAAAATCGTGTCGTGTTTAGACAGCGCTACCCACCACGTCCGTGAAGTTTACTGAAAAAAAATTGATGTTTAAACTGATATTTTAAGAACTGTTTTTTTTTAACTAAAAATAAATAAAAAAAAAAATAATAATAATAAGTTTATTGTACAAAGAGATACACATTAGCAGATACACTAAACATGGTAGTACAAGTGGTAGTCAAAAAACCAGGTTGAACAGTTGGCTCCTGAACTAAGTAAAAAGATACTTGTATCTCAGGAGTCAAAGTTCCTCTTAAACATTGAAAATTACAACTAAATGCAATCTGGCTCAGTAATTACTATGGATTTAAATTTGTGAACATTAACATTATTTTATGCAAATATTAAATAGAAATAAAAATTACAAATTGAAAGAATACACGGCCTACACGTATTATAAAAATATCCCAACGACACAAAACACACTCCAACGATCACCCTACGAATACCTTTCTCAGGTAATCACAAGGCGACCGCTAGAATATCCTCGGTATCGCCGTAAGACAAACTCTGCAACCAAGTAGTTAGCTTTGCTTTCAGCGCAAACTTGGTCAAAGAATAAATATCAATTAACCTATGTACTCTATTATAAAGACGAGCGCTTAGGACTGAGTAATGGCGGCTAGCAATTTTTTTTACCGATGACTCCAAAAAAACAATCAAATTTTTTTTTTTTATGTTTAGACAGCGATACCCACCACGTCTGTGAAGTTTACTGAAAAAAAATTGATGTTTAAACTGATATTTTAAGAACTGTTTTTTTTTAACTCTAGGGATGACTCCAAAAAAAACAATCAAATTTTTTTTTTTATGTTTAGACAGCGATACCCACCACGTCTGTGAAGTTTACTGAAAAACAATAGATGTTTAATCTGATATTTTAAGAACTGTTTTTTTTTACTCTACCGATGACTCCAAACAAATCAATCAAATTAATTTATTTTTTGTTTTATTATGTCTGCAGAGTTTCGCTAGCTAATTTAATTTGACCCCGTATACAAAGTTGGAAAAGTAACACTTCGACGATAAAAACAGCTACAATCAACTTTTACTTTGCACGTACACATAACTTTGCGAACATTTACTTGAAAAGGCTTATTTTGAGAGGTTACGCCTCCTCGGTAATAATGGCTGAAGTTACGAGTTCAGTAACAGTTAAGGTACTCATTTATAACAAACGAATGACTTTGTTCTCAATTTAAATCATTGCTGTTCTCTACATGAACTTAATATTGATCAATCTCGGTATACGTTGATAAGATTTTGAATTCTACGTGCAAGAACACCTTAAGTTAACGTGTGATAAAACATCAATAAAAACACAAGAACATTACTAATTACGAATTATAACGAACACGTCCGACAAAATACGAATACTAATTATGCAAATTTCTGATTATACTACTCTAGTATACCTTTTGTCAATTCCCTCGCTCTCTGCGTATCCATTCATAAGCTGGTTCGGGGTCCATTTAATGACCAATCCTGCTGCTGTCTGATGTAGACTCAAGTACCCAGGCATCGGCTCTTCAACGTCCTTCTATAATTGTAATAGTTTCAAATTCTTCAACGTCAGATTATTCACAAGTGTCTACTACAATAATCATTGCGAATTCCACTTTGAGCAAAATTTTATCAATACTTAAATTTTCAATTATGTCTGACTAAATTAAGAGTTTGGGACATTTATCAGAGGTAGCTCGTTATGAAGATACAAATAATGGGCTTAAAAGGCAGACAATTTAACTTTGCAAGGGTCCTTGGAAACACACCGTAAAAATGTTGCCAATTTATCTTTTTCTCTTAGTACCTATAAATAAGGTCAATATTTTGGCGAATTAAATCAATCCCTAAGAACGTACGACAAAACTAAGCCGCACAATATTTACACAAATTGAATAAACTACCCGAAATCCAGAACATACGAGTAATTCCAAGTACCCGCTCGTATGATTGGTCCGTTCCCAAAGGACCAGCGGATCCAATCCGTTTCCCAAATTTAATAAAACTCAACAAACCTCATAAACAAGAGCAAATAAATCTGTAGAAAAAAGGTTTTGTTCTCACCGGTTGAACCCTAACGTTGTTTTTTCCGTACAAAAGCGTGGCTGTAGAGTTCTGGTGTAAGCTTTCAACGTAGTCTTTGGCACTCGAACCGGCAGCTTTGCCTGTACCTAAAGTAAAAATTTCACTTTGTAAAAAAAAGTAAATTTAAAAATATGAAGCGCGTTGGGCGTTTTTCAGGAAATACAGGGTGTATCAGATAGGTGTGATCAAACTTAATGGTGTGATACAGACCGTCAAACTGAACAACTTTCTTCATGGGACCAACATCGTAATCGAGAAAAATTTATTAGCCGTCCCATACATTTTGTTCGAGTAGGTATTGAAGATTTGTACGGGACAGCTGATAATTTTTTCTCGATTATGATGTCGGTCCCTTGGACAAAATTGGTCAGTTTGATGGTCTATACGACACCCTAAACTTTGACCACACCCTTCTGATACACCCTATACAGATACGAGGTATATTTATGCATCAGTACGAGAGTTACGAGAGTTTGAAGGAATCTTGTATTAAAATAAAAGTAGACAAGTTTACCTGTATTATTTGAGCTCCCATCATCGGATGAAGCGTTCAAACTTCTCTTGAAATTTAATATTGGCCTTCGAACGGAAGGCGGTGTTGTGGTTCCCGCTGACATTCTGTGTCTTTGCACCTGTTATTTTCATAAGTTATAATGATAACAGACTACAATCAATTACAACAATAGGAAGTTGTCCTCTAGAGAGATCCAGGTATATACCAGTCAGAGGTGCGATACCAGTCGGGGGTGCAGTGAATGTACAAACGTATCTCCCGGGCCCCCGACTCATGGTGCTAGAAGGAACAGTGGGGTTTTAGTCGGTAAAAGTCCGACTTAACCCTCCGTTGTTCCCAGACGGAGGGTATCCATGAGGATTTCCAAACGAAAAATAAAAGTATCACTACAAAAATTACACAATTCAATGTTATCAGGCGACCTGGCACCCGATTTATTTGATTGGGCTTCACACGCACCATTAACAGAATACTCACAAGTTCGTCTGCAGGAGGATCCGTCCAGAAACAAGCTGGTGGCTTCGCCTTGGAGTACTCCAGGGCACAAGGACCAACCAACAAGGAGCTCAGGATACTCCCGTAATCAGGGTCTGCCACCAAGGCGTCCCTTTCGTAGTAGCGGTTGGCGTTGCTGACCAGATGCTCGATGATCTTCGCCAACTGACGCTCGAATAACGCTATGCGGATCCAAAGGTATCTGTGGACAAGTAAAGTTCAGTAAGTACAAGTAAAGTAAATAAGTATTTATAAGGTGTTCATAATTAAGAGTATTCTGTCTACTACCTATGTACTCGTATGTATCTAACTCATGATTTTCATACATGGGTGGTGATCACGCGGAGCTCGTGGCTAAGTAATAACAGACGCACGGGTCGATCCATTAGGTTAAGCTACGCTTGCCGGGGTTGGTGCGTGGATGGGTGACCATCTTTACATACCGAGACTCCTCCGTGCCTCGGATAGCACGTTAAGCCGTTGGTCCCGGCTGTCATTCGTGGATCTTTGACAGTCGTTACGGTTCGTCAGAAGCCCGAAAGTCTGACAATCAGTCTTACCAAGGGGTATCGTATTACCCAGTTAATGGGTTGTGGAGGTCAGATAGGCAGTCGCTCCATGTAAAATAATGGTATTCAGCTGCATCCGATTAGACTGGAAGCCGACCCCAACATAGTTGGCAAAAGGCTAGGCAGATTGATTGGGTGGTGATCACGCTATTACCCGAATTTGCTTATTTAGAATCGATTTTAAATAAGTAGTCTTATTCGTGTCTTCAGGTCCTGAAAAAAATATATGTCATAGATATCCTTGTTTAAGAGAAATTAACGGTTCAAAACACGATAAATTGGAATTTGATCGATGGCAAAAAATCCGAAACAGGGTCGTTTTCAAAACCATTTTTCGTTTCATTTCCTGATTACAGCACGAAATAAAATGAAAATTGCATGTACCATGACGTAATACACAAGTAAAAACTTTTACTTAAATGGAAATTCCCTAAATAATATGTAACACATTTGTAAATATTGAAATAAACATTTATTATAATTATTATTTTCGGTTCTCTATGTTTCTTCTTATTTAAGAGAGGTTAAGAAACCTTACACACGGGTCGGGACCAAGTATGTAAGGTGAAATTTAGATAGAAAAGGTGGATGACAATGTTGAAGAAGTTAGGAACTTTCGGGTGATGCGACATGTGTTAAGGATGGTGGCTTTTTGGACCATGTAAAGTGTGTGAGTAGGCATCTGTAGGGTATTAAGGCTTTGAGTGAGAGATTTTGGTAGTACACCAGTAGATGAAAGAAAAATGGGGACATTATGAACGGTTTGTGCTTTCCATTGGGCTTTAATTTCTATGGCGAGATCTTGATACTGAGCTTTTCGGATATGGTGGTTTGAATATTATGCGAGTTAGGTATTGCTATATGTATCAGATATACTGTTTTATTGGTTTTGTCGTGAACGGTAATGTCAGGTCTATTGTAATGAATAGTTTTATCTGTTATTATTGTTCGGTCGCAGTAAATTTTCTGATCCTTACTTTCTAATATTATTTCTGGTTTATATTTATAATAGTTTATACTTATATGCTAAATGTTGGTGTATAATTGCAGCCACTTGATCATGGCGGTGTTTATAATCGGTTTGTGCAAGTGATTTACACACTCCTGTTATATGTATGGTTTTTAATCATATGTTATAGGAATTTAACGGTTGGATTTTTGAGTTAAATATATCACATCACACTAATATTATAAAGGCGAAAGTTTGTGAGTGTGTGTGTGTATGTTTGTTACTTCTTCACGCTCAAACGGCTAGACCGATTTAAATGAAATTCGGTATGTAGACAGCTTATACCCTGGATTAACACATAGGCTACTTTTTATTCCGAAAAAATGTAGTGGTCTCGTGGGATGAGCAAGGAATTCAAATATATTTGTTACTCTTTCAAACTCAAACGGCTCGACCGATTTTGATATAATTTGGTGTGGAAATAGCAGACATCCTGTGTACACATAGCACACATAGGCTACTTTACATCCTGAAAAAATGTAGCGATCCCGTGGGATGAGCAATTTTTTTGTGAATACTTTTCTCACCGATTAAATAATACACGTTTTAGTGTATCTCATAAACCGCGGGTAACACCGCGGGGCACAGCTAGTTTTTTTAATAAATACAAAAATAGTAAATCGGGCTAAATCGCCCTAACTTCACGAGTTTCATGACACATAATAAGTAATTAATTAAGTTGGGGAAAAAGTTTTTTCATATTTTACATACAAATTAGCTGCACCGCGCGGTTTCACCCGCGTAGACCGGGATAAAAGTAGTCTATGTGTTAATCCAGGGTATAAGCTATATCTACATACCAAAAATCCAAATCGGTCCAGTCGTTTGAGCGTGAAGTAACAAACATACAAATACACACACCCTCACAAACTTTCGCCTTTATAATATTAGTGTGATGGATTTGTTGTTAACGTCACCGTAAGATTTTGAGCACGTCAGATTTCGCGAGATTTTAAACTGTCGATAAATTGCGAACTGTTTACAGTATAACGTATTATACTGCTAACACTAGGGTTAACTCGTCCAATTTCGTGATAAAACAAAATATGTAATAAAACTTCGATACTTTAGTAAAATCTTTGTTTTTATTTCAAAGAACATAAAGCAGTCTTTCTTTTACAATAATTAGCATAGTAAACTTACTTAGGAATACTATTTTAAGACTTATAGCTAATAATCGAAACCCTTGTTAACTTAACGAAACAGACTATCACGAAATTAGGACTATCACTTTTTGCGTGTGTTTACTATAATGTATTAACTTTCGATAGTTTATATAAACTACCGCTACCACCACCACCACCACCACTATCCATGTCAAACCATCAAATTGAGTACGAAACAGTACTTACCGTCAGGGTTTTTTTTTTGTGGATGGGAAATCATCAAATGACTTCTCCCGCTCTGGGCGGAGCGGGAGGGTGTGTCAGACTTTTACTGATTAAAACCCACCCGTGTTCCTTCAGTTGCCTGTGCCAGGGCCACGGTATCTCTTTCGAACTACCCGCGACCCCGGCGGCACCGTCAGGGTTCACAATCTGTCTTGTTATATCACTCGTAAAATTCCGTAAAAGCCGTTCGAGCGTGAAAAAGTAACAAGAAGAAGTAACACACACTCACAAACTTACGCTTTTATAATACACTTCTGGACACATCTTTTGGCCCACCTTGTATTTTCAGTTTCGTTTGGTCCTAGCTAAAATTTTATATTAGGTCGAGCAAAAAGTTTTTATGCAGTTTTGAACCTGGCACATTCACAATTTCATTCAATAGTCTTTTTTTGAATTTCGAACACAGAATTTAAAGGAACAAAAGACAATTTGGAGCCTGTTTGTTGATATCAAACAATCGAATACTAAGAAAACTTGGTTTTATTGGTTTACTTGGATTTAATTCTTGAAAAAGTGATTGATATCTTTGGTTTTGCAACAAACATTACTTATTCTTAACATTAAGGTGAGGTTCTATCAATAATCTATGGATACTTCACCTGAAGTCGCCGCCCAAGCTGTGGCACTTATTCAGGCCGGACACAGCCAAAGAAACGTGAGTGCTCAACTTAATTTAAGTCGATCTGCGGTCCGAATTGTTTATCGGAGGTACCTAGAGACTAGCGGCTTTGTTCGTCGCCAAGGAAGGCCACGATCTCGGGTCACAACTGAAAGGCAGGATCGATTCATCGTGACGACCAGCTTGAAAAATCGTCACCTTACCTCCATTGAGATACAAAACCAACTTCGCGACTTCCACGGAGTATCTGTGAGCGCTCGAACTGTTCGGAGAAGGTTAAAAGAACGCGATATGGTACCACACAAGCCTGCTAATGGCCCCAAACTAACGCGAGCCCACCGAACAGCGCGCCTTCATTTCGCACGCAGTCATTTAAATTGGACACAGTAAGATTGGAGCCGTGTGCTCTTTTCTGATGAGTCTAAAATTGTGTTACATGGCAATGATGGAAGGAAGAAGGTCTACCGACGTAAGGGAGAGCGTTTCGCACAATGCTGCTTTGAAGAGAGGGTTGCTTATGGCGGTGGCTCATGGACTGTCTGGGGCGGTATATCCGCGAGCGGCAAAACTCAACTTGAGGTTGTTACAGGACCACGGCGGCCAACATTAAATGCTGAAAGGTACATTCGTGAGTGCTTAGAACCTCACGTGATACCATACGCGGACTATGTGGGCCCAAATTTCCTTTTTATGCATGATAGTGCAAGAGCCCATGCGGCCGGCATCGTCAGGGAATATCTTCGGGATGTGAACATCACAGTTATGGACTGGCCAGCCAGAAGCCCAGACATGAACCCCATTGAGCACATGTGGGACGAGCTAAAAAGACGTATTAGGGCTCGTCAGCCAGTTGCCCAGACGATGCAGGAGTTGAAAACTGCCACATAAGAGGAATGGGAGATGATCCCTCAAAATTTCATAGAGCGGTTGATAAACTCTATGCCTAATCGTATGAGAGCTGTGGTAGATGCCCATGGAGGCAACACGCGTTATTAAATTAAACCTTTATTTGATAAAACATGTTTTTTATTCAAAAATCAATTGCCTTTAACAAGGCGCATATCCGACTTGTTAGGCGTAGCTCCATGTCGTATGGTATTCTGAATTCAAATTTAAAACAATACGATCGAAAAAGATGGTAAAATGTATCAGGTTTAAAACTGCATCAACAGTTTTTGTTCAATCTAGCAATCATATTTCGGTAGGGGCCATCGAAACCTAAACTCTAAGGTGGGCCAATAGATGTGTCCAGAAGTGTATTACATTTTTTTTTTTCATAGTTTATTTACATTTCATTCACATATTATTTTCCAAATGGGTCAGAACTGTTTTGTGGTCAACCCCTAACTTTTCAGCTATGTCGTAACTAATAATATCTTACTACACTTTTTCAAAAATGGCATCGACTTTATCCGTAACAGAGGGCGACCAGAGGCGACCAGAGCGAGCTGCATCTTTGACATCGAAATTCCCGGAATTACTGACAAAACCTCTCCAGGTATTTTCGCGGTGCGTCACATTTTTAACCGACAATAAAAAAGGTGGAGGTTTTCAATTCGACACGTATTTTTTTATTTATGACCACGCATAACTTTTTACAGAGTCGTCCGATTTGAATTTTTTTTTTATTTTATTCGAGAGGGTGTACTTCAAAGTTGGTTCCATATAAAATTGAACATTGGTAGTTTTTGAGTTAGCTTCAATAATACATATTTTTCCCCCGCTTTTTATTTGGATGATGTTCTAGTTTCTTTTGCAGGTAGTGGTATTGAATTTGTGTAGGGTAGGTAGGTACCACAACTAAAAAGTGAAAAATAAAAACTTTTTTACAAAAAGATACAACCGACTTCCAAAAACAACACTACAAAGTGAAAAATAACTTCAATTTCGGAAGTCGGTGGCAAAAAACGAAAATACATTTAACCAGACACTGACTTCCGAAATTAAAGTAATTTTTCACTTTGTAGTGTTGTTTTTGGAAGTCGGTTGTATTTTTTTGTAAAAAAGTTTTCCCTTTTTTGTAATAAAACTACGAACAAAATGTATTGAATTTCTTCGTTATAGAATCACTCATTTTGACGGACAGAAAAACAATTGAAAAAAAAATGTATACATGCGACGAATTGAGAACCTCCTCCTTTTTTTTAATTCGGTTAAAAATGGTGGGAAATCGTTTTTACTCTAAGTATATTTTCTTTTAAAAATGTCATGTATTTAATGTTATCTAAACCAGCCAGATACAAACAGTACAGCCAAAGATATTTCACTACAACTTTATACCAATAAAAAAAAAATACATATATATACGTGTCGAATTGAGAACCTCCTCCTTTTTTTCGTAGGTTAAAAATATCTAAAAACTTTTTCTGTGACCCGTAAGTACCTAAATGGTAATTTCCTTGTATTTCATAACAACATTATTCTTTTTTTAATCAAATCCGACGTACCTATATTACAAAAGATACCTTAGTTGAAAACTGTTTGTACCAAATATGAGCAACGTTGCCAAGTACCTTTATATATATTTTAGACAAAGAAGGTTGAGAGGTAGGTAAATACAACACCCGTCAACCGTCGTTACCCTGAATTTGCCCTGAATTCTAAGTACATACAATATATTATGTATTAGGTAAACGAACAAGAGCAGAACACATAAATCTTGTCACATATTCCTAAGCGTAAACTCTCACAAGAAATGGTAATAAATATTTCTTTTACGACGCAAAAATCAAAGAAGTATTATAAGAGAGAAATGGAATCTTTCTGTGTCCGTCCTATCCTAAGCACAGTAAATTTACTGTGTCCTAAGCCCCAGGAGGCGGTCATTAATAAAGATCGCTGAGACACAGTGACTCATCAATATCTACTTTTATTTTTTGCTTGGAATGCCGTCACACTTTTCTTATTTTTTGAGGAGTCTTATGGGCGCTGTTACATTTAGACCGTGAATTTTGCATTAAATGGCCAACTCTGGCGTTCTTTTCTTTGGTCTCTCTCTTTTCTAATCCACCACGTATTAGAAAAGAGGCAGACCAAAGAAAAGATAAATGGTTTGTGTGATAGATAATACGGCTAGGAAGTAAGTGAACATGGATAACGGGGGTGAAGGGGAAAAGACGTAGGTACAGCTCCAACCACAAATAAATTGAAATATGGGCGGGACGACGAAGATGTGGCGGCGGCATCTATGCATCAAAGACCTGACGTCACACACAAATCCTGCATCGCACAAGCAGAGTTTACTGCGCAACTGGCCTATACATACTTATATACAACATCCCGACATCAACCGTCGGGCAGTAGCCCACCAGACACACCACCTGTCTGGTCGGAGGATCCTCCCTTTTAGAAACTGAACTTCACACCCTGTTCCATACCTCTATAAAGATGATAGCATCTATCTAATATTTTGTCATTCATCAAACAGGACGTAGCACAGTTTTGAAAAATATTTTCAAAGAGCTCTTTTCCTGATGTCATCACCATTTAGTTTGATAGCAAACAGGTGAACGCAGATGCGCATAGTTTTAGCCGCCTTTTACGACGCTGAGTAGCATACCCGATCGTTCGATTTCTTTGTTTTACGATTAGTTTTGCTACTGAATGTCTTTTGGTCCTTGCAGCTTTATTGCCGAAGCTTTAAACTGAGAACTACGAGTATATCGATTTTCTTATGTTTTTACTACAAATGAACCTACAATGTCTCCTTTAGTCGAGACCAACATCTTAAATGGAGGAGTCGATGGACAATTCTCTAACACGGTTGAAACGAGTGCTGCGATTTTAAATTATATTTTGCGTAAAAGCCAAACTAGTCATAAAGTAAAATATATTGTGGTGTGCCTGTTAGAATTATCTGTGTGCCTGTGAAATCTGAACTAAAAATAACAAATGCTAATCAAGTTATTTACAAAAACAAATCAAAAAATTTGAATAACGAACTATTGAGAAAAAACACAGTGTCGCGTAGTTGGAAAGGATCGCGTTCTGTGCTGATCTGTGTCTCAGCGTGTCACCGCGACGGTCAACCGCAGCGATAAGCTCCGCCCACCTAACACTGTGTCGCACAATGAACTGCTGCTGGAAAGGATCGCGTTCTGTGTCGATCTATGCCGATCCTTATTAATAACAATACAAAACAGTGAGTCGCACCGTTATTTACGATGTCTAACAACTCGGACATACGAGTACAATCGCCTTCACTTGGAAATGATAAAGTAACCATTAGAAAACAGCAAAACAATATAACCATATTAAGTACAGAAAATTCTTTTGCATCCCTATCAGTGGACGATGACAATGAATGTTCATCTATTACGTCTTACGACAATCATAACATAAGTTGCCCGCAGTTACAAGGAACTGAAAATGAGTCAATAACAGAATTAGAGGCATTAGTCAACACCTTGCGAGAGAAATTGGTTTCTGCGGACTGCGAAATTGAAAACTTAACAACCGAGAATACCTCACTAAAAAATATTATAACCAACCATGAGAAGGTTATAAACAACCTGAAAAAAATATGTAATAGTACACCCCAAAGAGTTTCAAGCGTAACTAAAAGGAAAAGTATAAATAAAGGCAAACTAAATATTTCCCATGAAGAAGATCATTTGATTCAGAAACGAAATAAACCCGAGAATCAAAGCAATCATACAACTCCCAAACTCGTAATAAAAACACAGAAGCTAAGCAGCAAGCGAACCTCAGTAGAAAAACAACGAATAAACACTTTATGCTCCACAAACACAAAACAAAATATAACAACTCAAAGAACAGAAATAGAGGATAATTATTGTGTGAAATCTCGCAAGAATAAGTTATGCATTGTTAGTGCTAATAAAACAAATGACATTCTGTCAATCGCGGAACAGACATTTCAAAACTTACAGATCTGCCACTATCTGTCACCGAAATGTGGATTATTACAACTTATCAAAAATTTACACGAAAAAGTTGTAGATTACTCGTTTAGCGATTACTGTGTCATTTTAATTGGGGAAGATGATTTCCAAATAACCAAAAACTATGTAGAAATCGTAATAGAATTAAGGAAAACACTGGAAATAATTCAACATACTAATATTATTTTATGTTTACCTACATTTAAACTAAGCGATTATTCAATGATGTTCAACTGGCGTATCGAAACGTTTAACAACTTGATTCACTTAGATTTATTGACACATAATTATGTAACAGTACTAGACTCTAATTTAGACTTATCCTATGATTTTACTATGTTTTCAAAATATAATAGAAAATTAAATAACCGGGGCATGAGAAATATTTTTCAAAATTTGCTGTCTCTTATAAATCATTACCAAATGTCACCATCGGAACTAGAGCCTGATGTGGAAAATTATGTTAACACGAATGCGGTCACACATACTGAGTTTTTTCTTTGATCACATGTATGTTATGCATCAGAATATAGCCGGACTTATAAATAAGTCTGACCTGTTAACCATGCACATTCAGGAGCTGTTAAATAAACAAATAAATGTAGATGTTATATGCATAACCGAGCATTTTATAATGTCCGGGCAAGAACATCTTCTTCAGATACCTAATTATAGACTCGCTGCATGTTACGCAAGAGACAACATAAAACGCGGTGGAGCCTGTATATTAGTCAAAAAAGGTCATGAGTATAAAGAATTGCCCGACATAATGAAATACTCGGTTTCAGGAATAATAGAATGTTGCGCAATTAAGATGAAACAGCATAATTTAATTATATTATGTATATATAGACCGCCTAAACTGTCCAATTTAAGTACATTTTATGAAAATTTAGATATTATTCTAAAAAAAATATGCACTAATCGTCACACTAAAATAATTTTATGCGGTGATCTTAATATAGACGTTTTAAAAAATAATAGAATTACCTTGGAACATAAATGCTTTCTCCTGAGTTATAATCTTATTTTAGAAATTAATGAAGCAACACGTCCTGTTAGTAATACTTGTTTAGATAATTTTGCACATAATACGAAACAGAAATGTCATTCTCAAGTAATAGACTTCGGGCTATCTGACCACACAGCCCAAATAATGAAGATAAAAGTAAATAAAGCATGCATAATTAAAACTTGGAGAACTAAGATTCGAGATACTTGCAAAGAAAATCTCAATAAATTTAATAGCTATCTACAAAATCTATCGTTTTGTGACATATATGACACAGAAGATTCGAACAAAGCGTTTGATAATTTCATTGAAATATTTAAGCTTCTGCATGACTTATGTTTTCCCTATAAACTAGTGACAAAGAAATCAGAAAAACCAATTAAATGGCTATCGCGCGGCATAAGATTATGCAGTAAAAAACAGCGAAATTTACTTTGGAAACATAGACTAAGACCATCTCGAGAAAATAAAATAGCTTTTGTTAATTACTCTAAGAGATTTAAAAAAATTATTAAATTAACTCAGAAATCCCAAAATAATTACTTGATCGAGAACTCTATGAATAAATCAAAAACCTCATGGCAAATAATAAATAACAACAAAATAAATAAGGAACCAATTTCACAGATAAGAAATAATAACCAAATAATTATGGACCCGAAAGAAATAGCAGAGTCTTTCAATAATTTTTTCATTGACCAAATTACAAATATACCTAACAACTCAATGCTCGACGTTAAGAAAATAGACCATAACCCTAACTCAATATTTGTGCCACCAGTCGTACCTCAAGATGTGATAAGAATAATTAAATCACTAAAAAATAAAAAGAGCTTTGGTTGTGATGGGGTTTCCACTCAAGTCATAAAATTTGTTGCTAATAGTATAGCAGGGCCTTTAACTCATATTATTAACGTTAGTATATCATCAGGAACATTTCCAGATAACTTAAAAACTATAATTGTAAAACCAATTCATAAAAAAAATAGTAAAGAGGATATGTCGAACTATAGGCCGATAGCTTTAATTTCAGTTTTTTCAAAAATAGTAGAAAAAGTCATATATGAGGCAATATCATCATTCTTAAATAAATTTAACATACTTTGCCATGAGCAATACGGGTTCAGGAAAAATAGGAATATAAACATGGCAATTTTTGACTTGTTGAATGTTATTATGTCAAATGTTGATAGTAAAACGCCTATATGTGCTGTTTATACAGATATGTCGAAAGCATTCGATTTTGTCGACCATAACATACTACTTCAAAAACTAAACGCCTATGGCATTCGAGGTAATATCCTAAACTTAATAAAAACATATTTATCTGGTCGCAAACAAATAACAGAAATATACAAAATATGTGTCAAGTCGAAATTAGAAAAAAGATACGTGTCTTCCAGTAGAGAAATTAAATTTGGTGTACCACAGGGAACCGTCCTTGGGCCTTTGTTATTTATAATTTACATTAACGATCTCCCACGCCAAATCCACCATCCCATGATACTTTTTGCTGACGACAGTACAGCACTCTTAAAATGTGTCAATAATGAAAATTACGAAAACGATATAAACGACACCATTAAAATAATAATAAATTGGCTAAATCGTAACAATTTACAAATTAACATACTTAAAACAAAAATAATGAATTTTTATCAAAGATTACGTATTAATGACTTGAACATCAACTATAATAGCCAAGATGTAGACAGAGTAGAGGTTACAAAATTTTTAGGAATCTGAATTGACAGTCAGCTGACATGGAAGCCACAGGCTGAAGCAATCGGTAAAAAACTCAGTGCATCTGCATATGCACTTTATAACCTTAGGAAAAAAGTTAATATCAAAACAGTATTACTAGCATATCATGGTCTTGTCGTTTCCATTTTAAGGTTTGGAATTATTTTCTGGGGAAATTGTACCGAAAGGGAGAGTATTTTTAAAGCCCAAAAACGCTGTTTGCGAGCAATATTTGGTTTGAAAGTTACTGACAGTTGCGTTCAAATTTTTAAAAACTATAATTTATTGACCTTTCCTTGCCTTTATATTTTAGAAATTGCTCTTTTTGTTAAATGTAATAGAAACCTATTTTTATCTATATCGGAAAATAGACATCGAGATGTAACCTTACGATCTCAATACCGAAACTTGTTACGCACTGGGAGATATAGAACTGCTTTATTGAGGAAAAGTGTTTTTGGTATGGCACCTGCTATTTTTAATCACATTCCCGATTCTATAAAAGAGGAACCAGTAACAAGTTTCAAAAAGAAACTAACTTTACTTTTACTGAATAAGTGTTATTACTCCGTATCGGACTTTCTAGCTGATACATTTTAGTTGGGCTTTTATGTATACCTAATGATGAGCTGCATCAATGTTTGCATGCCAAAATGGTAGAATGTACAAGGATTCTTCAACATTTCTTTAACCACCTTATTGTATATACCTACATTCTGAGCAAATAAATAAATATTATTATTATTATTATTATTTAGGAAAACCAACAAACAAAAAACCGGCCAAGTGCGTGTCGGAGCACGCACAAAGAAGGGTTCCGTAGTTTGGATGAATTTATCCCAAGAACAAACTTAACATTGTATTTGAAAAACATGTTCTCTCATACATTCCAACTGTAAATGTAAGTTGGTTGACTATTACTCGTAAACTTGAAAAGCCTACTTAGCTGTGATAGTTTTCCTTTTAACTTCGTTATAATTATATACTACTACCGTGAATTTTTTCACCCATCCAAAACCAACCGTTTAGCTGGCCGGGGGCTCCCTCCGGACACACTTGACTCTAACAAAAATTAGCACTTTAAAGCTTAATATTTGAGAAACGGATCCCTAAATCGAAAAGTTGTTTTCACAAACCCGCAATATTTTTGAAAGACTCATCCAACAACACCCCATACCATAGGGTAGGCAAGAAAAAAAAACATCCCCACTTTACGTGTATATAAATTTTTTTTTTCATGATTTTATTTTACCACTTTGTCGGCGTGATGAATTGTATATCCATGCCAAATTATAGCTTTCTAGTACTAAGAGTCTCTGAGCTAAGCTGCGGACGGACGGACAGACAGACGGACGGACATAGCGAAACTATAAGGGTTCCTTGTTGACCATGGAACCCTAAAAAAAGGATAAAAGGACTAAGGTACAATACGACACAACTTAGATGTAGAATAGATTTGAAAATTTGCATTCATTCATTACAATTTGACTTTACAAGTTATTGCGTATGCGAAAAGATCATTTTCGCCTAAAGCAGTAATAAAGATTGGTGATGTTGAAGGCGCGCTCAGTTCGTATTGTGATCGGTTATAAGAATTTCGCCGATGCTACATCTAAGTTGTGTCGTACTGTAATGTTATGTTAATTTATCACCAACACCCACAAAACATCGAGTACTGGAGCAATTCAATCAAACATTTACGAGTATCAGTAGTTCCAATTCCGTGGGGTATCGGAGATTGTATAATATTACTTTCCCTAGTCTCCCTTTTTTTAAAGTAAGAAGAAAAGAAGAAAAATCTTTTTTACAAAAAAATACAACCGACTTCCAAAAACAACACTACAAAGTGAAAAATAACTTTAATTTCGGAAGTCGGTGTCGGTGTTAAATGTGTTTTCGTTTTTTGCCACGGACTTCCGAAATTAAAGTTATTTTTCACTTTGTAGTGTTGTTTTTGGAAGTCGGTTGTATTTTTTTGTAAAAAAAAAATTATTTTTCACTTTTTAGTTGTGTACCTACCCCACACAAATTCTAATACCACTATCTGCAAAACAAACAGAACATCATCCATATAAAAGTGGGGAAAAAAATACGTATTATTGAAGCTAACTCAAAAAGTACCGAAGCAAAGTTAATCAATTTTATATGGGACTAACTGTGATGTGTACCCTCTCGAATAAAACAAAAAAAATCCAAATCGGTCCCGCCATCTTCGAGTAATCGGGGAACATACATTAAAAAAAAAATAAAAATAAAAAAAAAGGTTCCGACGAATTGAGAACCTCCTCCTTTTTGAAGTCGGTTAAAAAAGAAGTAAGTCTACTAAAATAACTAACTTTATTCTCCCTTAGATTAAAAATCTAAATAAAAAAAATAATAAACAAATTATTACATCGAAAATAAAAAAAAATAAGAAAAATTAAAAAAAAAAAACAATAGGTATATTCAAATAGGTAGATATTTTTTTACATCTTACCGAGGAACACCTCGGTAAGATGCTTCGCTCGAAAGCATCCTTCTCATTCTTCATCAGAATCATTAAAAAAATGTCTACAGATATCGATTTTAACATAGGTACAATTCGATTCAAACTTATTGGTGGCTCGGAAGTTAGCTGCGAGTGCAGGTATACCTGAAGATTAAGCAAAAGAGCAAGATTTAGCTCCATTATGTATGAGTCGTACTATAGAACGACTCAAACATAATGGTGCTAAATCTTAAAAAATCTTAAATAAAAAAAAATCGAGCTTAACTAAATGGAGACTAAATTATTGTCGACTTGACTGTACCTGCACGATCTGCACTCGCAGCTAACTTCCGAGCCGTCATTAAGTTTGAATCGAACTATACTTGTATTTAACCAAAAAAGTATAGCCGACTACGAGTGAGTGAGGCGTATTTATCGAAACAGTTGAAAAAAACAGGTTTTTAAAAGTGGAAAAAACATGGAACATATACATATCTCAAAACCGAAAAAACAGTTCCTGCCTGATTCGCCTGTTCCACAACCTACAACAGACATTGCCGTAACTGGTGTGTGTATCTGTGTAATATAACAAGCTCTTCTCTATCTAGTTTATGGATGTTTACTTTGTTAGAAAGAGAGAGATACAAACGAAACTGACCTGGAACAGTTTGGAACAAGCTCTTTTCTCTTCCAACTTATTGTAATAGAAAGAGATAGCATCTGTTCTCTGGAACAAGCTCTTAAAAAAATAGAACTTAATAAAGATTGTAATCTGTTACAATTATAGAGTCTTTGTTTGCAATGTAACAGGCTGTTATTTTGGAACAGGATTTTGGAACTGTTATTTCCCTGGAACTGGAACAGTTGAAACAGGTTTCTAATTTTACGTGTTACAGACCACCTCTACTACAAGCATAGCACATACTGTACATGATGGTATGTATACTGTTGCAAATTTAAACCACATTTACATTCAATGTGTTGTTTTGAAGGAGATTTTGACAATTGACTTGCCTTTAATCCATGATAGTCTACCAGATATGTTGGACCTCCTTTACCCTCATCTAATAGGCCAATAGTACACCTAAGCTTTGTTGATTTAGGTCCAATATAGGCCGGCACGAGCCCATTATTATTTATCGAGAAAAATTACGACGTCTCTGGAAAAACATTTGAGAATTCGGTAACAGAAAAACCCAACCCCACTTAAGGGATAAGCATATATTTATAAGAACACACTGGAGAAATCCATTATTACTACAAAAATATTGCTTTTAATCAAACGATAGTACTCAAAAATCCAATAAAAATTTTCATTATTATCTTAGTTACGAGGCAACATAAACCGCCTATAAAGACGGGCTGTCTAGGAAAACCTAACTTTTTACGACAATGAAAAAGCCACTTTATCACCCCGATATAAGACTTAAAGCTGCAACAAAATAATTATGTCCATCTATAGGATATAAGATGATGTCATAAACTAGAAACAATCTCGTAAAGAAGGAACATTACAGAGTACACAGTTTTTATAACGTAACATATAAATTTTGTCCTTCAGAAGGTTGTTCAGGTAAGTTATAAATGAGGATTTTGTTTTTCAACCAACTGGGGCTGTTATGAGGCTGCAAAACAAAGGAATCTTATTATTTATGCTACATTTAGCTTTTTTTTTTTGCTGCATTTTTTTCATAAAATTAACTTTAATAAATTGGTGTTTTATATCACAACGTTACCAATACATAGGTAAGCAACTCTTTTTCAGGTAAATTGCTTCATCCATAAAAATGTATCCAGTAGATACGATTTCTGCAAATAGGTAGGTAAATGTCTACAATTTAGTAGCTAAAGCCGGATTTATAATAGGTCTTTACCTATGAAATTGCCGTTTTGTATGAAAAAATTTAAACGAATTTTTTTCATGCATTTTTTATTTGTATTAATCGAAGTAATCACCCATGCAATCAATGCATCTTCGCCAACGCAGTGGCAGTTTATTGATGCCCTTCTTAAAGAAATCAGCTGGACGGGAGGCAACAAATTCTTCAAAGGCATTTTGTACTGCCTCTCGGGTATTGAATTTTTTTCCCGCCAAGAAGTTATCCAAATTCTGGAAAAAGTAGTAGTCTGTAGGCGCAAGGTCTGGTAAGTAGGGCGGATGACGGAGAGCTTCCAACCCCAGTTCTTGCAACTTGGAGACCGTCTGCTGTGCAGTATGAGGTCGCGCGTTGTCGTGCAGGAGCAGCGGAGACGAGCGATTGACCAATGCTGGTTGGAGAGGTGCCAGCTTCTCAATCATTGTGTTCAGTTCTTCACATTACACATCTGAAGTAATGCTCACCCCGTTTGGTAAGAAGCTGTGATGAATCACACCGGCGCTAGACCACCAAACAGTGACCATCACTTTTCTAGGGGTAAGTTTTCGTTTAGGGCATTGTTTAGGTGCTGAACCAGGATCCAACCAACTTGCTGAGCGCTTGCGGTTATCAAACAGAATCCATTTTTCATTGCAGGTAACAATGCGGTTCAAAATTTCTTCATTTGTGTGTCTGTTGAGCAGTGCAAGGCACGTCTCGACGCGTACTTCGCGCTGGCGATCATTGAGTTCGTGGGGCACCCATTTGTCAAGCTTTTTTACCTTGCCAATTTGACGCAAATGGACCAATATTGTTTTGACGGTAACGTCGAAAGCTGCTGCTAATTCAGCCGTAGATTGTGTATCATCAGCTTCCACAATCGCCTTTAATTCGTCATTGTCGACCAAAGTCTTCGGGCGACCGCGAGGTTCATTTTTCAGGTCGAAATTTCCAGAACGGAAGCGAGCAAACCAATAACAAGTGGTGCGTTGGTTTGTAGTGTTAGCTCCGTAAACGTCGTTGATGTTGCGTGCCGCTTGTGCCGCGTTGCTGCCACGACGATACTCATATTCCATAATAACTCGAATTTTTAACGTATCCATGATGACGAAAAAGATTGAAATGCGATGAAAATGTAACACTAATCAATAAACAAATGACTACTTTTGGAAAAAAAAATCCATGCTTTTAAAATAAAATTAATTTGAAATTAGAATTCTTAGCCAAACAAAAATTATTTTGATTTGAAATGGCCAGTACTGCAGAACGGCAATTTCATAGGTAAAGATCTAATATTTATTATTTACTAGCAGGCCCGACAGACATTTTCCTGTCCAAATTTAAATAATCATTCATACAAAATTGCCATAGAAAATGCACTTTCAGTTTTCCTGAATTTTTCAATTTTCCCGTCATCTTTTCCAATGTTTCTATCCATAAGAAGCTTTCGAGGACTTCAAAAATATTTGAAAAAAATAATTGCCGATTTGGTCCAGCCGTTCTCGAGTTTTGCGCTTAGCTACACTTTCAGCCTTCCTAAACGTTTCGCCCCCCAGTTGATTGCAGCCGTGAGCTCCTTCCGAAGAAACCCAGGCAAAATATTGTGCTCACAAAGGTGACAGCCACTTAGCAGCCAGCCAGTATGGCATTGAGTTTTAGAAAAAGTTCAGCTTTGTAGTGACGTCTCTTTTGAGGGGTGAGGAGTGATGCTCCTTTTTAACTGTATTTCCTGTGCGTGTCCCAAATAAAATATTTTTCTTTCTTTCTCTTTTACACCTGTATGACCGACTTATTTATAAAGTTGGCTCACCAGGAGGCAAGGTGTGGCGCAGATATGGCACGGCAAAGGATTTTCGTAGGTAAGCGGAAATGATTTAGAATCTTAATTTCATACTCACATTTCATTGATATTGTCACAAAAGGACTTGTGCATACCGCGGGATGCTGCGGGTAAGGGCGAAAATACACATGTACCCTAAAGCTTCTGATTATTTTGTGAATGTCACAATGGCATGCAAGCTACTTATGCAAGTAGCAAAACTATGCAGTTTTGTACAAGTTACAGGCATGTTTATTCCCGCCCCAAGGCTTAAGGCCATACAAATTTTAATGATTTGCCATGTCATAACGCGACAGCTCTTGTATCATATTTACGCCCGGGTACATCAAACGAAAATGTAAACTTTTGCTTGTTACCCTTCTTACTTTCGTTAGTTTGTTTTAGTTTAAGTTTAGTATATTAATGTCAAGGCAGCAAGGTATTGTAATCAATGCTATGTAAAAGGGTAACACCCATTTTTGAAAAGTGTCTCAATATAATTCTATAGTGCTAATAAGCCACTAAAAAAACACAAATTTTTATCCAATCGATGTGCCATAAAAATGCATTTAAATTTTACATTTTCAAATTTCGCGCGAAAACGCTGGACGCAGTGGATGCCATATTATGACATGAGTTCGCTAAGTAAACAAACACTACGCTGATCAGTTGACAGTTGACATTGACACTTTTTAATTTAAACAGCTGTATGACGTAATAACATGGCGGCTACTTTCATGGTGTTAGAAAACAGATTAAATAAACTGAAAACTTTGAATTGAATTTTAAAATCTATTTTGTTATTTTATGAACTAGAACTAACATTTTCCGACTGCTTTTTGCCTAAGCTATCTAAATAATATATTTTTAGATTTTTCTCATCTAGAGTAAAATACCGTGTTGTCATGTACATCAGTCAGTGTTAATAACTAAAATAGTTATTAAAATTATTTCTAGCATAAGTTTAATGTATGTGTTGTGGCCGTGCTTTTTCTAATAAATAAATAAAAATGTTGGCTAACTCTCTAGCTGCCAATATTACAAAGGTTCCACAAAGGTTTAGGTAGCTATAAATTCTCAGCACGTATCTAAATGTTTCGTATGGTAATTTGGCAGATTGTGTTTTGAAGTTAAACAGTTCTCAAGCGTAACATGAAATAAATTTAATTTTACGCCCGTTTAGTTCAATGATCGCACGCTTCGTAAGTGGTTTTTATCGTGGAGTGAAGAGCTTATTGGCTTTTAATTTTATTGAAAATATTATTCACTTTATTTTTGATACACAACTGAGTACCTATTATATATTCTTCCCCAGTATTTTTTCTGACATATTCTTAACATATCGGTAGGTTAAGGAATCCATTTGGAAACTAGGTTGGTAAGGGCGGATATCCCATTTTTATATTATACAGGGTGTTTGGTGCATCGTTTGCCAAATTGAATTGGCCGAAAGAAGAGGTCATTTGCTATCGCTTCAGGCTCAAGTACTCATTTTTGGCCACACCGGTTTTTTTATTACAACTTTCTAATTTTTATTTTGAAAAAATCCAAAACTCAGCATTAAAGCTTAAATTAAAAAAAAGTTTTAAGTGTAGTCGTCAAATTTCATTTTTATTTACATATGTACTGTTGTATGGCTCTATCAAATTTAAAATTACTTGCCAGTTACATCTAGTTTTTTTTTAATAAATCACAAAGTTTTTGGAAAAATAAAAAATGAACTTAAAACTCAACTTTAAATAGCTATAAAAAAAAAACTAAAAGCGATCGGGATCTTCGAATTATTTTAAAAAGTTCTCTAGTCTATCCCCTTTCCAACGGTATGCAATGTGTTAAAAAACTCTTTTAATATCTTTAATAATTAGCTAAATGTGTAGTCGAGACACATCAGGCTGATATTGGATATTACGTTTAAAACACTAGTTTTCGCATAAATTACATGCTATTAGTAGATAGATACTGTTATCTCACGTCTTACGTAGTCTCTTATCTCGTTCTTACATAGGGAACTTTCCTCGAAATTGAAAAAAAAATACATTATTACAAAAATAATCATTTATTAATAAGTAATTTAATTACATACTAATCTTACAAGTCTTGTTCAAACTGTCTACCACTATTGCGTATGCACGCGCGACATCTTCGTCTTATCTCAACTGTAGTGGTGCGTAAACGCATTTCTGCTTTGATCGTCATGAAAGCCGCCTCAATGCGTTGGACTAAATCATCTCTTGTCTCAACTTCCGTGGCGTAGACGAGTTCTTTGGCCCGTCCCCAGACGTAAAAATCCAACGGAGTTAAGTCTGGAGAACGTGGAGGCCAAGGAATAGGGCCATCCCTCCCAATCCATGAGTCCGGGAATGCATCATTCAAGTACTCCCTGACGGTTATTCTCCAATGAGCGGGACAACCGTCATGTTGGAAAACAAAAGACCTGTCTTCACTGAAAATTGGCAAATCAGCTAATAATAAGGGCAACTCTGTTTGCAGAAATTCTAATTCTTGTAAGATTAGTATGTAATTAAATTACTTATTAATAAATGATTATTTTTGTAATAATGTATTTTTTTTTCAATTTCGAGGAAAGTTCCCTATGTAAGAACGAGATAAGAGACTACGTAAGACGTGAGATAACAGTATCTATCTACTAATAGCATGTAATTTATGCGAAAACTAGTGTTTTAAACGTAATATCCAATATCAGCCTGATGTGTCTCGACTACACATTTAGCTAATTATTAAAGATATTAAAAGAGTTTTTTAACACATTGCATACCGTTGGAAAGGGGATAGACTAGAGAACTTTTTAAAATAATTCGAAGATCCCGATCGCTTTTAGTTTTTTTTTTATAGCTATTTAAAGTTGAGTTTTAAGTTCATTTTTTATTTTTCCAAAAACTTTGTGATTTATTAAAAAAAAACTAGATGTAACTGGCAAGTAATTTTAAATTTGATAGAGCCATACAACAGTACATATGTAAATAAAAATGAAATTTGACGACTACACTTAAAACTTTTTTTTAATTTAAGCTTTAATGCTGAGTTTTGGATTTTTTCAAAATAAAAATTAGAAAGTTGTAATAAAAAAACCGGTGTGGCCAAAAATGAGTACTTGAGCCTGAAGCGATAGCAAATGACCTCTTCTTTCGGCCAATTCAATTTGGCAAACGATGCACCAAACACCCTGTATAATAAATATCAAGCTACTTAAATATGCGTTACGACAATAGTTTAAAATAACGGAGTACCTATAACGTTAATGATTTTCACTATAAAGAGTTACATTTAGGCGAGTAGTGCTGAAAACTAGCGCCACCATTGAGTATAAAATCATAAGTCTGAAGATATGGAACATTAACCCAAGAAATTTCCTATGCTCACATTTTTAGTCAGATGTTGTACGTTTTTTTGTATAAAAATCATCAACAAAAACGGCCGTTTTAGGCGTTAACTGCTGGCTTCGAACCTAGGAGGTTTAGTGTTGATTTTTAGGGTTCCGTACCTCAAAAGGAAAAAATGGAACCCTTATAGGATCACTTCGTTGTCCGTCTGTCTGTCTGTCTGTCTTCTGTCATTCTATCAAGACCCTTTTTCTCAGGAATACGTTGAGGTATCAAGTTGAAATTAATATCAAATACGTAAGTCTATGGTTTCTTGGAGTCCTAAAAAACTCAAGCTTCTAAATCAACGCAATAAAAACATACGGCCATCTATGCGACATATTTTGATACTCGCGAGTAAATCAAAATCTATAGGGTACTTCCCGTTGTCCTAGAATCATGAAATTTGGCATGAAGCAAGCTCTTACAGTACAAATAAAGGAAAAAGTCCGAAAATTGTTAATTTGTAATTCTGTCATACAAAAATAAAATTCAACTCTGTCAGTCTATCATGACCCTTTTTCTCAGAGACGCATAGAGATATCAAGTTAAAATTAATATCGAATACGTAAGTCTATGGTCCATTAAAGTTCTAAAAAAATCAAGTTTCTAAGTCAACGCAATAAAAAAATACGGCCATTTTGCGACACATTTTAATTCTCTCAACTGTCGCAAGTAAATCAAAACCTATAGGGTACTTCCCGTTGACCTAGAATAATGACATTTGGCAAGAAGCAAGGTCTTATAGCACAAGTAAAGGAAAAAGTCAGATAAATGTTAATTTGAAATTCTATCGCATAAAAAAAATTCAAGTATGTCAGTCTGTCAAGACCCTTTTTCTCACGGACGCGTGGAAATTTCAAGTTGAAATTAATATCAAATACGTAAGTCTGTGATCCCTTAGAGTTCTAAAAAATTCAAGTTTCTAAGTCAACGCAATAAAAAAATACGGCCATTTTTCGACACATTTTGATACTCTCAACTGTCGAAAGTAAATCAAAACCTTTAGGGTACTTCCCGTTGACCTAGAGAATGAAATTTGGCAAGAAGCAAGGTCTCCCAGCACAAGTAAAGGAAAAAGTCCGAAAGTTATTAATTTGTACTTTTATGACTTAAATTTTTATTTTTTTTTGGATCATTTTTTAAGTTTGTTTTTGGGATAAATTCTTTTCAACTACGGAACCCTTCATTATGCGTGTTCCGACACGCACTTGGCCGGTTTTTTATGCTGAAAACTATACAACATCTGACTAAAAATGTGAGCATAGGAAATTTCAAAATGTTCCATATCTCCAGATTTATGATTTTTTTCTCAATGGTGGCGCTAGTTGGCAGCACTATTCGCCTTAGTATAACACTGTTTTTACCACAGAACAGTTATCTTTTATCTATTCTGTGGTTTTCACCATCTCAGTTGTCAAAATTGGTGGGAGGCCTGTCACAAAATTGCATGCTGACAGATTAGATATATTGAAGCACGGCGACGCATAATATTATGTAGAAATTTAGCAGCTGTTGAATTACGTTTATTTTGAGTCTTATAGTTCTTTTTTTTTTTTTTTTTTTGTTTAAAGTATGAAATTTTAATTTATTATGAACTAACGTTTCTTCTGGTATGAATTGTATGTAATACAATACAATAGTTTTATTTCAGACAGAGTCTATAGAGTTAGTAACAATTTTAGGAGCCATTTACAGTTAATTCTGAGCGTTTTTAGTACTCGTAGTTTTATGGTTTTCAAAGGGATTTTTTTTATACGAGTAGATATCCCATACAAAATTCTGAGGCCGCAATGAACTAAATCACTATTTAAGAGATATTATTACACATTTTTCATTTCATTTGCTTCAACCACCAGCTCGAAAAAATGCAGTCGCGCGTTTTATGTAAAACTTGCTTCGGAATTTTAGCTATATACATTATAAATCTAGATAAAATTCTCCACCACTCAATAAGTCAAAGTCAAACTTGTCGAAGTCTTTCAGTTTCTCACAATAAGAACGCCAAAGTTTACTTTGGTGATTTGTCACGGTCGAAATGTAATAGGCCTCTTAACTGTCCCGTTTTGAATTAAACGTGGGATTCGGGAAACGGTAAATAACGCAAGAATTAACTGAAGCATTTAGTTTACGTTTCAAGCCTAATACACAAGCTGGGGTCCACCACAGAAAGGTGGGTCGAGCTTTCTTGGAAAAACCGGCCAAGTGTGTGTCGGACCACGCACAATGAAGGGTTCCCCGCAGTTGGGATGAATTTATCATAAGAACAAACTTAACATTTTAGTTGAAAAACATTTTCTCCCATACATTCCAACTGTATAATTATGTAAGTTTGTACTCACAATATTGATAGATTTACCATGTTATTTTAAGACCACAGACTTCTTATAGGTTTTCCTGTAATCTACAGGTAAAGATCTATTTTCTGTATTTTTTTTTTAATTTTAGGCTCAGTAGTTTCGGAGATAAGGGGGGAATGGTCAATTTTCGTCTATTTTCTTAAATAACTTTAAAACAATCTATTTTAAAATTATAAAAAAAAAAAATATATTTGAGACCCTCATAGTAAGCCTTTTCATTTAACATGTCACACGGTGTAGTTTGCTAAACTTTATTTTTTTATTTTCTTATTTGCCCCCCAAAAGTGACCCCCACATTCAAAATTAATTTATTTACTTTACCCGTTCGTGTTTGGGTCACAGAAATTCATATGTGTACCAAATTTCAACTTAATCAGTCCAATAGATTCGGAGCAAATTGGCTGTGACAGACGGACAGACAGACAGACACACGAGTGATCCTATAAGGGTTCCGTTTTTTCCTTTTGAGGTATGGAACCCCAAAAAAGCCAGTTCATCATGTTCAAGAAACCCCACAGTAAAAGACCTTTAATTATTTACGTTTATAATCAAATAGAACGAAAAACCACTAACCGCTGTTCGAGTAGAATTTATATAACATAACTATATTTTATGTACACCTTCATTTCGTCAGTTGTGTTTAAATTCCACGTTATGAGAATCTATTGTCATCATAAATTACACAGCTACGTCGCTAACTGAGCACAAATCCAGAAAACGTGCAGCTACTCGTACGTCTGCTACTGAGCAATTTCTCAAATGGAAAACCTAATAATTGAATTCATGACCTGTAAAATCTTCATTTCAATAATACCCCACTAATGAGTCCCGAAGTTACCTTGTTGGAATAATTGGGCTCATCTATGAGGTTAAGGTCGGCTCCCTTACCTCAGTGAACTCATATAAGGGTACCCAATTATAACTCGATACTAATAAGCTGTATACTAATCAATTGATGTTAGTGGAACTGAGATATTTGAGATGGGTATTTGAGGTCAATTTTAGTTTACGGGGTTATAATCTCAGCCGATATTCAATCATCTATTGTGTTTCCAGAAACTACGAAAAAACATAAATTAGGTAATATAGCATTAGAAAAATAACGACAGTTATTGTGTAATTTTGTTGAAATTACTGCAATTTGGAGTTATTTTTTTAAATGTAAATATAAATAGATTACATTGCAGCATTGGTTTGTATTTATCGTGAAATAAGAGTTTATTACACGTTTAAATCGAACTAACGAAAGGGTGATAACCGTTATTTTTCTACTCACACTATCACCTCACATTAATATTATAACGGCGAAAGTTTGTGAGTGTTTGTATGTTTGTTACTTCTTCACGCTCAAACGGCTGAACCAATTTTGATTAAATTTAGTATGGAGATAGCTGGCACCCTGGATTAAACATATAGGCTACTTTTTATCCCGGTCTACGCGGGTGAAGCCGCGGGGTGCAGCTAGTGTTATAATAAATCTTACCTCTTACTAAGTACTGTTATAACTGCGAAAGTTTGGATGGTTGTATGTTTGTTACTCAATCACGCCAGAACGATTGAACGGATCTGAATGAAATTTAGCACAGAGATAGATTATAGTCTGCTTAGAACATAGGCTACTTTTTATCCAGGAAAATGTACGGTTCTCATGGGATCTTTTCCGAAATCCACGCGGGCGATGCCGCTGGCAAAAGCCAGTGGAGTATAAATTAGATTCATTCTCTCGATACAACGGGTGTAAAAAGAGGCTTAACTTAAAAGGGAGCTCGTGGCTAAACAATAACTGCTGGTCGATCTACGGATAAGCTATTCTTGTCGAGGTCGTTCCGTGGACCAATCCAGTACTTACATATTTATTGTTTTCTATCAAACAAATTTCAAGTAAGTACCTAATCATGTTTCGGTTTTAATACAGCAGTAAACAATATAGTCAAATAACACATATGGAAAATCTCATTTGGTTTTATAGGAATTTTAAAAACACAAAAGGATCATGGGCAAAAATATATGAAGCCTGGTACTCGGTCCAATAGCCATAATATATACAGGGTGGCCCATAAGTCCTTTAAAATGTAAATTTCGAATTAAATGCATAAGACGCGCGGGAGGGGCGCGGGCGGGGCAAAAACAGTACGTTCGGTTTCTGGGAAGTCAGTCGCCATGGAGCGTTTCACCTGTGCGGACCGTGCTTTCTGTGTGCGCGAGTTTTATCGGAACAATGATTAGGCAACCATTGTGCGCCGTAAATTTCGAGAACATCACAATCTACACAACTTTGATGACACTCCAACTATTCAAACGATCAAGAACTGGGTTGCAAAGTTTGAAGAGACTGGTTCGACGTTAGATAAAAAGCGGTCGGGTCGACCAACGACATCAAGGACGGAAGAAAACATCGACATGGTGTTACAGTCTGTTCGTGAAAATCCTACGCAGTCTACTCGTAAGCGTTCCAGAATATTACACGTATCCAGGACATCGTTACAGCGGATTTTAAAGAAAGATTTACGTCTGAACCCCTACAAAATTCAGTTGGTACAGGAATTAAAAGAAACTGACGCCATCCAGAGACTAAATTACGCGAATGAAATGTTTAACCGCTTTTCTTCGTTCAGTAACGTGTTATTCTCTGATGAAGCTCACTTCCACATTACTGGAGTCCCGAAAATCCAAAACGTAAACATCAGAAGCCTTTACACAGCCCTAAAGTGACGGTATGGGCCTCTATGTCAGCTCGTGGCATCATAGGCCCTTATTTTTTTGAAGACGGCAGAGGTCGCGCGGTTACAGTTAATTCAGAGCGATATGTAGCGATGATCGAGGAGTTTTTTACACCAGCGTTGCAGAATTTTCCAGGCTACAATACGCGGACCTGGTTTCAACAGGATGGAGCGACGGTCCATACCTCTAACACCGCTATTCCCGTCGTTCGTCAACTTTTCCCCAACAAAGTGATCTCTCGAAGAGGAGACATTTCCTGGCTATCACGTAGTCCGGATCTAACCCCGATGGACTTTTTCTTATGGGGTTATCTGAAATCTAAAGTGTATGACACAAACCCGCGGTCAATTGAAGCCCTAAAAGAAAATATTCAAAGAGAAATGGCTAACATCACAGAACTGACTTGCCGCGCAGTCGTCGGTAGTTTTAGACGTCGCTTACAGGAGTGCCGTGATCGTAACGGTTTACATATGGATGATGTCATTTTCAAAAAATAATTCCCATTTTATAAAGGTTAATACGAAATAAAAAAGTATTTCTTATTGTTATTAGTTTTTTTTAAATTAATTATTTACATGTCTAAGGACTTATGGGCCACCCTGTATATCATTGGAAAGGTCTTTTTACAAGGATTAATGATAACCGAGTCGCTTGTCTCCATTTGCTGTCGGAACGGAGTTATTTTGTGTTAAGTATTTTTTTTTTTGTTTTTGTTTGATTTTGTTAAGATAATGGTGATATTATATAATTTTCTTCTATAGAATCCTGTGTTTGTTGATTAATAGATACTAAAATGAATAAACACTCGGGAATAAAAAAAAAATAGAAAAAGTAAGAAACGTTATTTATTTTTTTAATAATTATTATCAACAATAATGACATCGTTGAGGAACGCTGCAGGAGCAGTGAAGCCTACATGTCTGGCATATCCTAGATACCACACGATTGAAACTATATGAGCACAAGTGCCGATTGTTCGTCGTCCGGTCAAACACGTGCAGTAATAATTGCATAAAATGTTATGGATATTGGTTTCGTTTTCATTAACATTGTTTTTTACTAATACATAACAATAATAAGTTCTTGACCGTACGTGACGCGACTGTATGCGTCCGCGTAAAAGCCAGGCATCTTCGTTTATACCATATTCATTTAAATCTTGGAGTGCGCTTTCTCTATATACTTGTAGAATGTACAGTCCATTTGATAAATGCTCGCTGCATTAGGATCGGGCTAGCTTCAGTTGCTAGGTGCCCAATGAAAGTAAAATAATCTGTTCTTCCGTCAGTTGTGGGAAGTTCTGTATTTCGTGACTTTCTATTCTTTGAAAATCCGCTCTTCGGATATTCAAATGTTTTCTTTCAACATAATCATAAAGTAGATTCGGGGAATCTATTTTCTCCCTGATTATGTTTAGGAAGGCCTCTGCATGAATGTTGTCATCGATGGGTATGTGGAAGTTATTAAACATAGCTGCGGCGATTTTAAAATCAATGAACATTTTTGGTAGTGTTTTATTAAAATATTTTTGCCGCAAAAGCTTGAAATCTCGTTTGAACCTCCCGTTCACCACTTCCACTATCCACCGGCATAGTGTAACTGATCGAGCTTCATTACCTTGCTCAGTAGTTAGCTGTGTCACCCATCTGTCTTTAGATGGTGGAACGTAGGATTCATATCCCCATGCTTCGATAGCATCTAAGCTGTCCCGGAAGCCGCGATCTAATATGAAGACATCGTTCGGTTGAAGAAAGCAATGCAATGGGTTTTCTCCATCATTCATTATATCGCTCATGATGTTCGCATCGCTCTTAGTGGCAGCGTATGGTCCCAAAACATCGATTATATAGCCAACGAAACACACAATTAAAAAGGCTTCAGCAAGTTCTGGAACTTATGCAGGCTATAAGATAGACGCTGGAACAAAAAGTTCGAGCTTTTATTTTTTATTGATATATATATAAGTCCCATCGCATATAACGATAGCTTTATTGTTTTCTTCATTGCCAAAATAACCCTCTTGGTATAATGAGGTTCTTTTCTAAAACGTCGTTTCTATTCATATGGTCCACTCCCAAGTGTAATATTACATATTCATTCATGAGGCATTCGCACACAATAGTTAGTAAACGTTCCAGCTTTCTTCGTGACATATTAAATAACGTCGCTAGTCTTTCATCTGAGTCTCCGGTACGTAGTTTCGTCAGATATATGCCTAACGCAGTTCGAGGCTCCTTGCACCTCCCACTTAGTGAGGGTGTTTGTTCTAATATGGAATCAAACTGTTCGCATTTGCGTCCTGTCCAAAAGTACATGTCCTCGTTGCTTAAAGCACCTCTTGTGTTGAAATCTAGCCTAGGTCCACGATTTAAAGCCATTCTCAACATGTCACAAACGTCCCTAAACTGTCGCGCATTGAAGTTATGTGTGACATTGCAGAATTGAGGCAGCTCTTCCCAAGCATTGCTCTCAAGGTGTTGTCCACATACTCTAGCACCGTCAGGAATATACACTTCTGGACACATCTTTTGGCCCACCTTGTATTTTCAGTTTCGTTTGGTCCTAGCTAAAATTTTATATTAGGTCGAGCAAAAAGTTTTTATGCAGTTTTGAACCTGGCACATTCACAATTTCATTCAATAGTCTTTTTTTGAATTTCGAACACAGAATTTAAAGAAACAAAAGACAATTTGGAGCCTGTTTGTTGATATCAAACAATCGAATACTAAGAAAACTTGGTTTTATTGGTTTACTTGGATTTAATTCTTGAAAAAGTGATTGATATCTTTGGTTTTGCAACAAACATTACTTATTCTTAACATTAAGGTGAGGTTCTATCAATAATCTATGGATACTTCACCTGAAGTCGCCGCCCAAGCTGTGGCACTTATTCAGGCCGGACACAGCCAAAGAAACGTGAGTGCTCAACTTAATTTAAGTAGATCTGCGGTCCGAAATGGTTATCGGAGGTACCTAGAGACTGGCGGCTTTGTTCGTCACCAAGGAAGGCCACGATCTCGGGTCACAACTGAAAGGCAGGATCGATTCATCGTGATGACCTGCTTGAGAAATCGTCACCTTACCTCCATTGAGATACAAAACCAACTTCGCGACTTCCACGGAGTATCTGTGAGCGCTCGAACTGTTCGCAGAAGGTTAAAATTATTTACGTTACGATTATTCACTTTGTGATAAGACTTTAGTTAAAGAAACCGGTATCTGTGACTTGGGCGTTCATCTTGATTGCAAACTTCACTTAAATCTACATATAGATAAAATTACTGCTAAAGCATTTCAAATGTATAACTTTGTTATGAGAACTTCGATTGACTTTAAACGACCAGCCACATATCTGTATTTATTTAATTCTCTAGTTCGCCCACAGGTGGAATATGCTTGTATGATCTGGGATCCATATTATATTAAATATGATACTGCAATTGAGAGAGTTCAGCGTAAGTTCCTCAGTACATTGCAGTACAAATGTCGCACCGTACGTTTATCTTACAAAAACGCTTTGTGTAAGTTTAAACTATTAACATTACGCTCTAGACGCTTGTTGCTCCAGGGAATGATGCTCCATGGACTTGTACATAATAGGTTTGATTGCTCTGAATTAATCAGTAAAATATGCTATATTGTACCTAGAACAGTGTTGAGACGTGAGGCGCGCTCTTATCCACTGTTTGCTACAACTCCCTGCCGCACAAATGCAGGGGAGAGAGCGCCGCTCCAGAGATTGGTTCAGGCTTACAATAATAACTTTAATGATATTGATGTTTTTGCCCTATCTAAATATACATTTAGAGAACAAATTACTAAGCGCCTTGTTCATAAATTTTAATTATTATGTACCTTTTATTTAGACATGTAATAGCTAATTAATTACTGCTTAATTTTCCCAACACTGTATCTTTTTTTTTTTTTTTTAAACTAGTAACATGTGGAAACGTAGTGGATTGTACATTTATTTATAGCATACTGTGTATCTAGATATAATATACAATGTACGATTGTTTGTTTTCCCAAATAAAATAAAATAAAATAAAATAAAAGAACGCGATATGGTACCATACAAGCCAGCTAATGGCCCCAAACTAACGCGAGCCTACCGAACAGCGCGCCTTCATTTCGCACGCAGTCATTTAAATTGGACACAGCAAGATTGGAGCCGTATACTCTTTTCTGATGAGTCTTAAATTGTGTTACATGGCAATGATGGAAGGAAGAAGGTCTACCGACGTAAGGGAGAGCATTTCGCACAATGCTGCTTTGAAGAGAGGGTTGCTTATGGCGGTGGCTCATGGACTGTCTGGGGCGGTATATCCGCGAGCGGCAAAACTCAACTTGAGGTTGTTACAGGACCACGGCTGCCAACATTAAATGCTGAAAGGTACATTCGTGAGTGCTTAGAACCTCACGTGATACCATACGCGGACTATGTGGGCCCAAATTTCCTTTTTATGCATGATAATGCAAGAGCCCATGCGGCCGGCATCGTCAGGGAATATCTTCGGGATGTGAACATCACAGTTATGGACTGGCCAGCCAGAAGCCCAGACATGAACCCCATTGAGCACATGTGGGACGAGCTAAAAAGACGTGTTAGGGCTCGTCAGCCAGTTGCCCAGACGATGCAGGAGTTGAAAACTGCCATAGAAGAGGAATGGGAGATGATCCCTCAAAATTTCATAGAGCGGTTGATAAACTCTATGCCTAATCGTATGAGAGCTGTGGTAGATGCCCATGGAGGCAACACGCGTTATTAAATTAAACCTTTATTTGATAAAACATGTTTTTTATTCAAAAATCAATTGCCTTTAACAAGGCGCATATCCGACTTGTTAGGCGTAGCTCCATGTCGTATGGTATTCTGAATTCAAATTTAAAACAATACGATCGAAAAAGATGGTAAAATGTATCAGGTTTAAAACTGCATCAACAGTTTTTGTTCAATCTAGCAATCATATTTCGGTAGGGGCCATCGAAACCTAAACTCTAAGGTGGGCCAATAGATGTGTCCAGAAGTGTATAACTTATATTCACAGAAAATGTGAATCTTGATCGTCTCTGGTATTCGATGGTGGGTTGCGTTTTGGCAAGTGTTAAAGATACAATGCCCTGGAGTGTTTGGAGCTCGAGTGTAGTCTGGAACCTGAAGGTCTCGTACATTCTGTTCTACTTCTGGTATGACAGGTGGTCTTCCTACAACGTTGTCAATTCTCTGCCAACATCGGTGACACACACGTCGTGTGTTGTCGAACTCTACCTGAAAATGGTAGAATACGATCTTGCTGATGTTATGTTGTATTTTTATGAAAACATTTAAAACAATGCGGTATGTAGGTATTCAGGTCTAAAGTCATGGCATACTTGTATTGTTTTCATATTTTAAGTAATGCAAGTAAAAATATATCTTATGTGTAGCCGATGTGACGGCTTAGTGAATAGATAACAATAGCAAACACACAATAGGTGGTCAGAGAAGTGTTTTAATAAGAAGAACTATAAACGTGCGAACTGAGTCATAAAAGGATTAAAGGATTGTGAGAAAGCTGCACAAGTCATTACTGATATAAAGGGATGCCGCTCGGAAGCAGGTAGCTAGTACTGCACGTGTTTTTTTTTCTATGAAGCGAACACCCTTAGCTACGTACCATACAGCCGCGCTACATAGAAAATAAACACGTGCAGTTGGTAGTTTGCAGCTCGGTTCGGAAACGCACTTTTACACACAACACTAGAATAGTTCAATAAGTCCTGTAAGTGCGAGCAAGAGGTCCGATTAAAATGATTTAGGGTTCAATTCGCACGTTTGTAATGGCTCTGGTATAAAAACATAACAGACAATAATAATATAAACAAACCGCTTCTAAAAAGAAAAACTGAAGCTGGTGAAGTTCGAAATAGTTTAGTTAGTTAGTTAGTTTGGTTAGTTTTAGTTTAGTTTGAGTTAGTATGTACTAACCTCCAAAACGGCATGTTTTCGTATATAAGCCACAAACTCGGGGTGCATTCTTGGAAGATCATCAGTTAAAACATGCTGTTGGTATCTAGCATGATGTAGGCCTCGCCGACACATCACACAGTTGCGATTTTCTTCCATAACGATGTTCCAAATCGATAAGCACAACAATATTCCACAACACTAGCCAAGATAAACGTTTGTAGCGGGTAACAATGTCCAAAAGGGGCGACGGGATCAGTGATGAAAACGGTATAACAAAGTACTAGGTAGAATAAACAGCTGCGGAACGTCGTTTCACGCACAGAACAATACAACGACTAGTGAATGTCGCGACACAAAAGGCTGTCCACTGGCACAGCGCACCACCTACCCCACCCCGCGGCTGGTTCCCTATCCCCGAGGTCTATAGTCACCGTTGTAACAAACAACTGAAATGTTAAAGATACTACTCGTACTTTTTTTATGTAAAAAAACATATTTTCAAAAGTCTTCACCATTATCTTATCATATCGGTAGGTATTGATTGGTTCGACAGTAATGAACGGAACTATGTCATTCCTCAACCTGCTACTACATCGTCTAATTACTTATGCAACTTTATATCCTTTACGAACTCTCACCAATACAATACACAAAGAAACAGCCTTGGTCGCATACTCGACCTGTTTATATCAAATGTGGAATGTTGTACGAAGGCGTGTGTACCACTTGTTTCACCTGATACGCACCACCCTCCTTTCACTACCCTAACATCATTGAATGCTAAGTTTACCCCGTTAAGGCGCCACTTATCACACAAACATAACTTTCATAAAACGAATTATGAAACAATGAATAAAGAACTGAACAAAATAGATTGGCACGGATTATTTTCCGACCTACCTGCCGAGGAGGCGGTCAATGTTTTTTATGAGAATGTCTACAGTTTAGTAAAAGTACATGTTCCTCGCACCCGTCCCAGAAGTTCATGTTTTCCGTCTTGGTTCAGCCCTGCTCTGATTCGTATTTTCAAAAAAAAAGAGAACGCTTGGATAAAATGGAAAAAATACGGTAATACTTCTGACTACGAAGTTTTTTCGTTATACCGACATCAGTTTAAGACAGAGTCCTGCAAGTGTTTTCAACGATACATGACCACTGTTGAAGACAGTATTCCTCTGAACGTTAAGCACTTTTGGACATACGTCTCTAAGCGAAAAGGTCGGGCAAATATTCCAGCCAACATGTACCTCGACAACATAACGTCGAGCGACCCTACTCAAATTTGTAACATGTTCTCTTCCTTCTTCACTTCTGTCTATGAGCCTTCCTTCCTCGATCCAGATCTTTGGCAATCTCCGTCCTCATACGCGGATTGCTCTCTATGTATTTCAGACATTTATTTACATTTTGATGACATAAAAAAAGCATTAAATAAATTAGACATTAATAAAGGTCCTGGACCAGATGTTCTGCCTCCAATTTTTATTAAGTATACAGCGGGTAGCATTCTTGTCCCGCTCCACATATTATTTAATAAATGCCTCCATGATGGCGTATTCCCTGTTATTTGGAAGCGTGCATTTATCACGCCTATACATAAAAGCGGCGATATCAACAATATAAAAAATTACAGGCCCATTTCCCTTTTGTCCACCTTGTCGAAGCTTTTTGAGGGTCTAGTACATGACAAACTTTACTCTCACATTCACCACCTTATTGTACCTCAACAGCATGGTTTTGTTAAACATCGCTCAACGACTACTAACCTTATGGTATTTACTAATTTTTTATTTGAAAGCATGGATGATCAAACCCAAGTCGATGCTGTGTACACTGACTATCAAAAGGCGTTCGACAAGGTGGACCACAAACTGCTTTTGGACAAGATAGCCTACAATGGCATTCGTGGTAATTTGTTAAGGTGGTTTATGTCTTACATTTATAACAGAACACAGAAAGTCGTTATCAACGGTTTCGAATCCGACTCAGTTGTTGTTACTTCCGGGGTTCCTCAGGGATCAATTTTAGGTCCCGTTCTGTTTATTCTGTTCACAAACGACATAGGACATTGTTTCACCAACTCACATTTTGTGATGTATGCCGATGACATCAAAATCTATAAGTCATGCAAGAACATACAAGACTGCATACTACTTCAAGAGGATCTTGACAGGCTCTCCAACTATTGTAGACATAATAAACTCCACCTTAGCATACCAAAATGCAACGTAATATCTTACACAAAAAATAAAAATGTTACAAAATTCTGTTACACTTTACAAGGTACCTGCCTTCTAAAAGTTGACCACGTCCGTGATTTAGGTGTCATTCTAGATTCTAAACTGCATTTCAATCTTCACATAGATAACATCATTAACAAAGCGTATAGAATGTATGGTTTCGTAATGCGATCTTCAAATGATTTTAAACGTCCGCACACGTTTCTTACTTTATACAAAACTTTAATACGTTCCCAATTAGAGTACGCAGTCCCAATTTGGTGTCCTTTATACGATAAGTATAAACATAGTCTCGAAATGGTCCAAAAAAAATTTTTACGCTCCATGCACTTCAAGTGCTATCATTCAAAATTGTCTTACATAGCATTATTAAAACAATATAAACTTCTGAGCCTGGAGTCCAGACGCACGTTATTGATGGCCATGATGGTTCATGGTATATGTAATAACAAGTTTGACTGTTCCGATATTACAAATAAAGTTTGTTACACTGTACCCAGAACTGTAATGCGGCGAGGGGTGCGCGTTCCCCGGCTGTTCCACACTGCACAGTGCAGAACCCGTGCTGGTGAGCGGGCACCTCTTCGCCGTCTCTTACAAACATATAACACACACTTTATTGATCTTGATTTATTCTCTTTATCCCTTACAAAATTTAAAAAAATGGCCGTCGAATTGCTTCAATAATTTCAATTCCTCAAAATGCTGCTTGTGGCCTGACGCGCGTTCTTTTTCAAACTTACCCTAGTATATTTATTCCGCGGACATTAGTGTGGATTACATGTTTACCCTAGCCCACTTCACCTCATAACTTTTATAGTAATATTATAACATGTAATTGTTTTGTGTCCCAATGTAGTAAAATAAAATAAAATATCACGATATAATGTATGAATAGTAACACAATAAACGTATAAAAAAAGAAGGACTCCGCGCCACGCATATCGAAAGTGAAGCACCGTACCGATCTATGTGTGCGTGATATGAGTACCTGCAAAGACGCCGTCGCTTGTGTCACGTAATGGCGTCCGGTTGGCATACTATGATGTAAATGTGTGCGTGAGGCGTGTTTGTACAAACGGTCCTGGCATACTTACTGTGCTTCACTTTCGATATGCGTGGCGCGGAGTCCTCCCTTTTTTTATGAGTCTATGAGTAACACAATACATTTCTCGTTTTAAATAATGTTGTTTTACATTGTTTTTTTCGTATTTCAACCATGATAGGTATGTAATATTATCGTACTTGCAATTATGATATTAACTAAAACTGGAACTTTTGGGGGCTTGCCGTGGTTTTCAGACAAGGATTTGGGACATGTCGCCATAGTAAATATTTTTCCTGATTAAAAGACCTATCCAATGACACCACAATGATTGCTATTGGAGCGAGTACCAAAATGCCCATTCTCCTTTTGCGATGTATCCCTTTAAGTTCGGCAATTCTTCGGGCTATGTTGGTTACCTTGGTTCTCCTGCGGATGCCACAATTTATATAGCTTTAATTCCAAGTTCGTACAAGACAAAGAACACAACACAGCTCTTGAATGTTTCTTTATAAAATAAACCACAACACATAAACACAGCCCACAATATTGTACTAATAATATGACTTCCAGTCATTAACACGAACGAGCTTAGGTACTTAATGAATGACTGCTTCAGTTTTAAACTGAAAACCTCTTTTAAACACACTTTTACAACTATTTCAGGAGCTAAAACTTGAAATTGGAAGTGTAGCTGGTACTCGACTATTTCACGGACGACCAGGACACGAAGGTCTTCGTCGCCTGCATCTTCGTGTGGAGTTTGGTGCTGTAAGTGTTCACTTAAGGCGCGGACTGACTACGATTTTAAACGGCACACAACCGCGTAATATATTGTCACCATTAGCTGGCTTGAAATAAGGTTGAAAATTTAAAATAATATTTGTGATGCCAAGATGTGACTAAGCTGCGAATGTGCATTTATGTTCCGAGTTTTCTTTAGATTATTCAGTATATGCACAATAAATTAAATAATTTTCCGGTTAAGGTTTTAAAAAAAATTTAATCCTATTAAATTTCTTAAAAAATAAGAATGTCGTTACCGCTGAAAATACAGAGATGTTTGACGCCAAAGTTTATTTTTGTGGAGCAACTTCCAAATTTTTTATTGGGAATATCAAACTATTTTTTACTATTCTATTCGGTTAACATTTTTATATAACCCTTCTCTGTCCACTGTATTTTTTGCGTCGGATAGTTTCATTGCATTATGTCGTACTCGACAACACAAGAAACCAATTTTTGTGAATATTGAGCTAATAAATACCGCGCCTTAAAGATAACTTCTGCTATTTCAAAATTGGTGATTTTGACAACTTGTTATAACATAACATAACATCATACCTGCAATTCCCGAAGGGTTAGGCAGAGATGTACTTATAGTACACCCGCATTTCACCAGTTATGTTTGTTTTAGTTGTGTTGTAACTATTTATTTCTGTGTATGAGTCTGGCTACATCGTTACGAGATTTTAATTTCCAAAATTTTCTGATCTCGCTTTTCATAATGAAAACAGTGACAATGATAACACGTCATCTCCAATAGACATTGTATATTTTCAAATTATATAGTAAAATAATTAACTCATTTTCTAAAAACAACGACAAATACCTAAAGCCGGGTCTCCTGCGCGTCTTTTTGCGAACATTACACAAAAAACCTTACACATAATCATTTTTTTTCTTAAGCTGTTTCTCCTGAGCGTATCTTTTCGAAACTTTTCACAAAACCATGGAAACAAAGAGGCGTGGCTTACATACATATATTTGAATACGCAGAAAACAGCTTGTCTAAGAAAACAAATTAATATGTGTAAGGTTTTTTGGGTAAAGTTTCGAAAAGACATGCGCAGGAGACAAGCTGTCTCCTGGGTATTCAAATATATTTAAGCCACGCCTCTTTGTTTCGATGTTTTTGTTTAAAGTTATGCAAAAAGACGCGCAGGAGACCCGTCTTAATCTATACCTAAACATTATGCAAAAGCGTGTCTCGAATAATTTACATTACAAGGATACATTCAAGACGGCTTCCGAATTGAAGCCGAAACCATAATAATACCAAATCTTTCGATTCCCAACAGATTCCACTCGGAATTATGTTAATCGATTAATCGTCATGTATTGAAATTAATCGGAAGGTAGAACGAAGTCCGTAGCGGAGAACCGTCAGTAACACTGTTACGAAATAATAGGATTGCATATCATTAAATGATGATTTGCATTTGAATAGCATTTAGTGTATTTGTCAGTGCTCAAAGCCAGAGTCAGACATGGTACCAGATATGGTACCAAAAATTCGAAGACATGAATGTGACATACTTTGTGAGAGCCCAATGCAGGTTCACTGGGCTCTCACAAAGAAGAAATCTGTGTCCCAGCAGTGGGAACATTATAGACGCATAAGAAAAGTCATAGCTGTACATATTAATAGACCTATTTCACACGTGTGCGATTTTTCATTTTAAAACACGTGTGCGGGAATAAAAATTGCCACAGATAACTTATACCTATACTTAGTCTAAATTGTTTCATTGCCTCTATTTACACCGTCTCTATTCGGAGGTGAATGTTTTTTTTTAATCTCGGCAAAGAGTTAAGCGTCCTTACGGCGTTAATATTTTTTGAATATTCAAAAAATATTTTAGATATTCTTTAATATCATCAAAAACATGATTATTACAATAAAAAAACGTTTATGAACAAATTAACATTTATTTGTGTTATAAACTCAAAAATATTTGAATTTTCTATTTTTCATATTAGGCTGTTTATCGGCTTTATACCTTTGCTTCTCCTTCAACCTGGCGAAAGCAAAGCGCGGAAAAAAAGAAAACTTTAATCATAGTTTCCTAATAATTTATGACAAAAATATTTTTCTTTATTTTATTTTATTTCTTCAAAAGTGTATTGAAAAATGTCGTTTGATACACGTGGACATTTTGTTATTGCAGTTCTCGGCTCAAAAACAACCTCGCCTGCGGCTCGGGTGTTAATTCCGCCTCGAATGCAATAACAAAAATTCTCCACTTGTATCAAAATGTACTTTATGTATTTTGGTATAGCACCTAAAGTGTTTAATAAAATTCCTGATGACATTAAAAACATGACATTATTTAAGTTTAAAAAAGCTCTTAATAAATTATTAATTGACAAAATGTTATTATACTATAGATGAATTTTTGAACGAACAATTATTATAATAATGAATTTTTACCGTTTGATAATACTTTTTGACTCTGACTAATTATTGATTTTATGGTATTTGATGATTTTCTGTTCATGTATTTAATGAATTTAAAATATTATTTTTTCTAAGTCATATCTAATGACACCTAATGTGTCACTTATAAATTTGTATGTCTTAATTATGACAAAACATAGCGCACTCCCTATTTAAGTATGTAAACACCTACGAGTATGTTTCACAAATGAACTGTCTCTGATCCGGGCTTCTGATTTGAATCGTAACATGTAAACGACATAGAAAAATCTATTACTGGATAAAAAAAATATTTCTTGTATTGAAGATATTTTGTTAGCTTTGTAAAATGATTTCATATATATATATATATATATATATATATATATATATATATATATATATATATATATATATATATATATATATATAAATTATATATATAGGTACAATTACTGGATTATTTTTCTCTTTAAAAGCTTTGCCGATAAAAATATTTTTCTTACGAAAATTCCCTTTATAAAAATACTTTTATATGTTTTTTTTTCATTCACGTCTTTAGAGTACACATGGGTCCCATAACTTAAATTAATTATGTTTTACGGCTTCTTTTTCCTCCCTTCAAAATATTATGTTGGATGTGGCTCTTTGGGCTTTTACAACTTTACACCAATTTCGTGAGAGGTCACACATTTGCGTTACCAGACAAGATGGAGCTAACGTAACAAGGGTAGCTTTCAACGTAATGGTCCATTAATTCAGTTTATTTACGAATTATAATGAAAGTTGAACGCGTAAAAAGTGTGCCGCGGGAACTTTGTTCCCCAACAGTAGGTTGTCCGTGGGAACAAGTTCCCAAGACAATCTTTTTTTACTTTTAACCTTGTTCCACCACTATTAAGTAGGGACATCCAATTCCATGCATTTACTGTGATAGATTATCTGTGTCCGAACCTTTTGAGATACAACAACACTCACTGAACTAGTCTATGACATTAAAAAAATATTATTTTCGCTATCATAAAATCTAAAGTAAACAATAACAAGTTTTTGTCTCAACTTCGGAAGCTTGTCAATAATGCATATTATACTGTGGTAAGTGGTTTTATTAATGTTTCACGTTAAGAGTTAACACAGCATGCATTTTATACAATAAAAAAATAGGTCATCGCTTGTTTTTTCTTTGTAGAAAATCTAGAAATCTAGAATCTAGAAATCTGAAACTAACTGTGTTTGCTCTTCACATACCTATTTTTGTGAATTTTATACGATCATACATTCAAACGAAACATACACTACGATAGAGTCCAGTTCTCTGGCATCCATAAAAACATTCGAAAGTTACAAGATTCCAAGAATCTTTGTCGCTTCGGTATTGTTTGTAAACACGTGTGAAGTGCCGGATGACGTCACGGTGCGCGTACGCGTGACTGTATGATGGACTGTTTTTTTGTGTAGAGCCGCTTTCGTTCTAGTGGTTATGCAAGTTTTTCTTCCAGACTGAAGTTCTTGAGCACTATGAGTATAAGTTTAAAGTCGTTGTGTTTCTCATCTAATCATTCTCAAATCTGTGTGGTTCTTTCCTCAAACTACCATTTCAGACACTAATCTATGTGATCTGACCAAGATTATGTCTGGACTTTAAGAGAGACTGTGACCTCTGAGTTTGTTTCGGTCTTTGTTCTCAGAGTAGATAGGAACTTAGGAGCCACCGAACTGATCTAGTTTTAAAACTTAATTTATTTTTGACGTGTAAAAGTGTTTGCATAAACCTTCTTAGGCTGGGTTGCTGGTAGCTGGGTATAACTGCGGGCTGTTCACCCGATATAAGATATAGATAAGTCCGGTGGGTATACGATAAACGTATGAGCTGTTTACGTTTTTTTGCAGTACAAACGACGTGTGAACAACTCTACATATATTTGAGGCATATAGAATCAAAGGCAGCTAAGCGCCACACTTTCAAAAAATTAACTAAGTATGGAGCCATCTAGTGAATTTTTGGTTGCAACACTTTATTTTATTATTGTAAGAAACAAATACAGCTAAAGTCCTTTAAATTTCGTTCAAAAATAGATTTTGGGATCAAATACAGCTAAGTCACCTTAGGTCACAATCAAAGACAGCTAGATGATGAAACAACCAATCACAACGCTTGAATTCTCGAAAACAAAATGGCGATTTCTATACAACCGCGTTACCCACACCTAAATTTTTTTATTGTATTTTTAGTGTTTTTAGTGAGTTCTCGTGCTAAATTTGTTGTGAAACGATTATTATGGAGGTCCCTGTAGAACCGGCAAGTACTGGCAGAGGTCGAAAACGCACACGAAACCAAGAAAACTGGAAGGCAATCATTGCTAAGAGAGAAAGGTTAGTGATGTGCCTCGCGTCTACACTCCACACAATGTATAGATAAAGATAAATAATTGCTATCGAATTAAATTAATTTTTCGCAATATTTATTTTGGCATGTATTGCTATGTACCATAACGCTAATACTACCTAACTGTAACTAAAATTGGGCTAAGATAGAGCAGTTTGAGTGTTGAAAATATTTATTTTTGTTTTTAGCGCTGAATGGGAAACCAATGCAGAATGTCAGTTTTATGTAAATATTCTAAGATCGCCAGTTATTCAAGAGGGGGAAGACGAAGATAATAATGAAAACTATTGTGAAAGTAGGGATGATACGGTGGATTTAAGAATTTAACTTTTGTGCTTGTTGAAAAAGAAGAAACAGCTGATTTAGTAATAAGAAAAGTTTTAAGTTCATAAGAATAGAATAATGTTCCTAAAAAAAAAAGTCTGATTAAAAAGAGAAAAAGTGTTTTAATTTTGTTACGATTTTGATTACTATTTTAAGTTTTATAAAAATTTTAAATATCTATATGAAAACGTGTTTTAATTACTGGTCCCTGATATCGACCTCTGTTGGGAACATCACTAACATTGTGATGTCAATATGGCGCCAGTCACTATCAAAGACAGCTAAGTTCACTTGAGTAAAAATCAAACACAGCTAAGTGAAGCTGTTAGTATCAAAGATAGCTAAGTGGTTTGATTTTTTATTTTTTTTCCGGCTTATTATTTAGTACTCATAGATAAAGGTGGCTAAAACCAATATAAAGTCACATACTCTAAAATGAAAACTCAGAGAGTATGAAAACCCCTGACTCTTAAATTAGAAAAACGTTTTTTTCAGTTCCTGAAAATTTGACATAGAGGCACTTAGCTACCTTTGATTCTATATGCCTCATTTAATGTATGCGCCACTACTTATTCGGTAGCATTTATCGCGCAAAAAACCGTGCTGTACGAGTACAATGCCTTGTGAACCTAGCCTTACAGAAATGAAATCATCTGTAATTTATCTTCAATTTTTTTTAGGAGGAGTTCGTGGCTAAGTAATAACAGCCGCATGGGTCGATCCATCAGGTTAAGCTACGCTTGCCGGGGTCGCTCCGTGGATGGGTGACCATCTTTACATACCGAGACTCTTCCGTGCGTCGGAAAGCACGTTAAGCCGTTGGTCCCGGCTGTCATTCGTGGATCTTTGACAGTCGTTTCGGGTCGTCAGAAGCCCGAAAGTCTAACAACCAGTCTTACCAAGAGGTATCGTATTACCCAGTTAATGGGTTGTGGAGGTCAGATAGGAAGTCACTCGCATGTAAAATACTGGTATTCAGCTGCATCCGGTTAGACTTGTAGTGTATGTAAGTTAAGTATCATTAGTATTAGTATGTATGTGTGTGTAACCACTCCATAGTTAGGATTAGTCAAGTAAGCAATATATTAAGATCATGTACGCTCAATCTATGTGAAGACACAATAAATCGAGGCATTATCCAGAGCAGATGTCTTTCATTTACCACGACACTTCAACTGGAAGCCGATCCCAACATAGTTGGGAAAAGGCTAGGGCAGATTGCGCGGGCGCGGGGAGGAGGCGCGGGCGCGGGGCGGCGAACCGATGCAGCGTGAGGTCGAGCATCGCCGGTCACAGCTCCGCGAGGTCCTGGTGACGGAATGGCGCGACAGGCTTCTGCGCCCTACTGCCGGCCTCGCCACCGTCGAGGCGATCCGACCAGTGCTCGGCGAATGGGTCGGAAGGAGGCACGGCTCCCTGTCGTTTCGAGCGACCCAGGTGCTCTCGGGGCATGGTTGCTTCGGGAAGTACCTGTGTCGCATAAACAGGGAGCCGGACGCTCGGTGCCATCACTGCGTCCACTGTCGGGAGGACACGGCGTGGCATACAGTGGCAGAGTGTGCCGCATGGGAGGGGCCGCGCCGTGCCCTCGTGGCAGAGGTCGGAGCCGACCTGTCGCTGCCGGCCGTCACTCGTTCGATGGTCGGGAGCGCCGAGTCGTGGGATGCGGTGATCTCCTTCTGTGAAACCGTCATTTCGCGGAAGGAGGCTGCGGAAAGGGAGAGGGAGATCGAGACGACTCTCCCGACCCGCAGAAGGCGGCCCGGGCGTCGGCGGAGGGCGGACAACGCCCTCTTCCAGCCCCCGTAAACAGGTCCGGAGGGACGGTGGACTCGGGGACGTCCGCCGGCCCCCATCCAGCTGGACCCGAGGCGGCGGCGCGTAGTGTTCCGCGCGCGCTCCTATTGGACGTTGCGGGGGGAGTCCTGCACCTCACTCCCCTCGCAGGCCTGAGGAGGCCCGCAAATGCGGGCCGGCACTAGCCGGGGATCGTGGAAGGCGCCCAAGTTCCCATGATCCCCGGTCCAGGTGTGGGAAGGGAACACCGGGGTGGTTTTTAGTCAGTAAGAGTCTGACAGACCCCTCCGCTCACCCCAGGGCGGGGGACATCCATGAGGATTTTCCACCCCGGCAACAAAAAAAAAAAAAAAAAAGATTGATTGTTTTTACATGAACTTCAAAACCAATATTACAAAACTTACAATTCAATTCCCAAGATGTTAAAATCCTTCGAACATTCAATCGAGAACTTCCCAGAATCAACTGTTTCCAATTAATCGGTGGCTACGCAAATCTATTTATTTAAACAGAAGTTCTGTTTACTTTTAAAACTCATAAGTAGCTTTAGAGACGTCAATAAACACAAGATATTTTGCGACGGAAGTTGCATCATCAAATTAATGTTTAACTAATTCGTTGATTATAACTGGATGATCCGGAATTATTAATATTTAATTAATTTTCCTGGAATTTCTAAGTTGTACCGAACCTAGAAAGACTAGCATTGTTCTCGGATATTCATGAATGGCAATATATTAGGCTCGCTCCCTATATTACATGGGACTAAAACATATAACAGAACATAGAACCGGTCGAAGTGGCGGTGCTTGGGGGAGGCCCATATCCAGCAGTGGACGTCTTTCGGCTGAAATGATGATGATGATGATGAAAACATATACTTAAGGCTTGTCCTCGTAAAAATCGCGGTCACTGTCGGACTGCATACAAAAGAAAGAGAAACACAATGCTGGTAATTTATTGCAAAATATGAAGCAATTATCTATTTACAAAAAATGTATTGATTGGACTAAAATAGTACATTTTGATACAAGTGGAGAATTTTTGTTATTGCATTCGAGGCGGAATTAACACCCGAGCCGGTGGGTGAGGTTGTTTTTGAGCCGAGAACTGCAATAACAAATGTCCACGTGTATCAAACGACGTTTTTCAATACACTTTTGAAGAAATAAAATAAAATACCGAAAAATATTTTTGTCATGTATTATTAGGAAACTATGATTTAAATTTTCTTTTTTTCCGCGCTTTGCTTTCGCCAGGTTGAAGGAGAAGCAAAGGTATAAAGCCGATAAATAGCCTAATATGAAAAATAGAAAATTCTAATATTTTTGAGTTTAGAACACAAATAAATGTTAATTTGTTCATAAACGTTTTTTAAATTATCATAATTATGGTTTTTGATGATATTATATTTATAAACATTATTTAAATATTCAAAAAATATTAACGCCGTAAAGACGCTTAACTCTTTGCCGAGATTAAAAAAAACATTCACCTCCGAATAGAGACGGTGTGGAGGCATTGAACCAATTTGGACTAAGTATAGGTATAAGTTATCTGTGGCAATTTTTATTCCCGCACACGTGTTGGAAAATAAAAAAACGCACGCGTGTGAAATATATTGCATTGTGAACGTAATCGTAGTAAGATATGAACCAGTTTTCGAGGAAATGTATTGAAAAAAAAATTATAGGAGTACCTAATATGGTAAAATCTAGAAAAAATAGATAAGGATTTATTTACTTTTTCTTTAGTTCTATAAACTAAAGTAGATTTCAGGATATAATGAAATCACTTCATACGTATTGTTACTGTGTATTTTTTCGTATCAAAAATTTGCTAACATGGACTTAGTTTGGATGGTTACTTAGTTTCGCCGTATTTTACGGACGACAGGCCTTAACTGGCTTCACGGATGAGTGCTAACGCGTGCGTGTTCCCGCCGTTAGCGGTAGAGGAGGACACCGTGGAGTTTTAGTGGGTTAGAGTCCCACATAACTGCACTATCTCCCCGTGGTAGTGCAGTATGCATCAGTATTTCTCCACGATTAAAAAAAAGCCCTTAACTGGCAAAATGTGGGTGTGAGTGTGGGTGCACCTCTGCCCAACCCTTCAGGGATGACAGGCGTTAAGTTATGTAGTTATGTTAACATGAAACTGGCACCTGCCTACCTCATCGAGGAAATATGAACGTGATGCTATGTTACGTGTGCGGCCTCGCATCAAAATTATTTCATCGAGTAGACTCTATTCAATATAGTACCTACTTAGACCTAATATAATGAAAAAAGGCTTACCATAAGCGCAAATCTCTCCTTCCCCCACACATATTATTGTGCCTTCCGAAACATCAGAAAGTAAACAACGATGAAAGTAGCTCCCTAGTATTCCTAGGGATGAGGGGATCTTTCAACTTATTCTTCCAAAGTTATAAATCATTGTCATAAAATAACATGCACTGAAAGTATGGCAATTTCTTTCGTCGAGAATTACCGGGTGGAAAAGTGGTTTTATGAGGACTTCTTAGCTTTCATTCATTAGGTGCCTTAAAAAGAACCATAGCCAAGAGGCTCCCCTTGGCTTTGATTGATGCTCCCTTGGCTTGGGATGATGAGACCAGAACAAAAAAATGCAGGCTTCTGAACATCATTGTAAATAGGTATCTTTACTGGTAAATAAACGGTTTGTTTATGAAAACAGAAACCAAGGATAACTTTTACAGAAAACACAAACTTTCAAAAACAAACTATATTTTAAGTTTCTCGCAACAAAATCTTATCTTCACATCTTCAAAGCAAAGAAATCTTCAAAGACATTCAACAATTCTTAAAAACTTAAAACTAACTTTGTCGCTAGCTAAAAGTCCTTGAGGTATAAACAGACAAAGATGGATGATTCGCTGAATGAAATTAATGAGGTTTCTGAGATTGACGGAGGAGGATAGATAAGAATATCTCACTGCAAACCAGCCAGGTATAATACTTTAGTCCACAAAACGAGAAAATTGTTACGAAGATAATTTAAAATTGTCTGCACCTGATAGAATTGGAAAGCTTATAGAAGAGCTAATAATGTTGTGTTGCCAAAGTATTTCGTAGGGAGTGCATAAAGCTAGATTTGTTCCTGATGCAACTCTAAAAAATCTCCAAGTTATGGGGTCATTCAATAAATACTTAGCCTACAAAAAGTAAACGAAAATTTTGGAAAAGTGGCAATTTATTTTTCAACATAGTCTCCTTTTAGTTCGATACACTTAGCCCAGCGATGCTCCAACTTTTTTAACCCGTCCGAAAAATAGTTTTTGTCAAACTCTGCAAAATAGGTCTCCGTGGCGGCGATGACCTCCTCATTCGATCCATATCTATTCCTGGCGAGTGATTTTTTCAGATTAGGAAACAGAAATAAGTCACAAGGGGCCAAATCTGGAGAATACGGTGGATGGGGCAGCAATTCGTAGCGTAATTCGACCAATTTGGCCATGGCAACGGCAGACGTGTGAACCGGTGCGTTGTCGTGGTGAAACAGCACTTTTTTCTTCGCCAGATGGGGTCGTTTTTTCTTTAATTCGGCGTCGAATCGGCCCAATAAATCGGCATAGTAAAGCCCTGTAATTGTTTTACCCTTCTCGAGGTAATCGATGTAGACCACACCTTGTGAATCCCAGAAAACGGTGGCCATAACTTTTCCGGCCGATTTTACAGTTTTCGCCTTCTTTGGAGCACGTTCCCCGGTCTGGATCCATTGTTTTGATTGCTCCTTGGTCTCTGGTGTGTACCAGTGGATCCAGGTTTCATCGACGGTCACAAAACGACGCAAAAACTCCGCTGGATTCCGCTTAAACAGCGCCAAACACGTCTCCGATGTGGTCTCACGGTTGCGCTTGTTTTCTGGTGTGAGTAAACGCGGCACCCATCGCGCCGACAGCTTTCTCATGCCGAGTTCCTCGTGAAGAATATGATGCACTGTTCCTTCTGAAATGCCTACAGTCTCAGCTAGCTCCCAAACCTTCAATCGGCGATCTGCCAATACGAGATCATGGATTTTTTTAATGTTTTCCTCCGTAGCAGCTGTTTTCGGTGCACCTGGACGTGGTTCATCAAAAACCGACGTACGGCCACGTGCAAACTCGTTGAACCAATTCTTGACGGTGGCCATCGATGGAGAAGAGTCACACAATGGTGACACCCGGGCGTTTCCTCCCGCCTTATCCGAAACAGGAACCTCCCGAAACAACCGTGTCCGGTGAGGACCTGCGTCAGGCGGAAGGTGAGGACGCCGTGGCGCCTCTCCAACTATTCCTCAAAGAGGGGACTTATCGCCGCAATTGCGGCGTGCCCAGCGCTGGGTTGCGACAATCGCATTCTCCATGTCACCATGAGATCCCGCCGGAGCTCTGTCCGCTGTACCGTGATTTCTCGCGGCAGCGGAGTTACGCCCCGGCGTTTCGCCTCCTCGCGCCACTCCCACACGTGCGCGAGGACTTTTTCTTCCAGATCCCATGGCGGTAATCCGGCAAGGAGGCTCGCCGCCTCACAGGAGACCGTGCGGTATCCTCGGACTAGCCGGATGGCCATGACCCTCTAGGATGCGTTCAACCGGCGGGCCGGTCGCAGCCTCAGGGAACGCGCCCACACCGGTGCCCCGTAAAGGGCCATGGACCGCACGACCCCCGCGTAAAGCCTCCGGCAGGAGGCATTTGGACCCCCCAGATTGGGCAGGAGCCGCTTCAAGGCAGCCCCGGCCCGCTCCAGTCTGGGAGCCAAACGTCGGAAGTGCTCCACGAAGACTGACCGACACCTTGACAATTCTTAAGTGCCTGTAATTGGTTTATTTGAAATAAATGCTTTGAGTTTGAGTTTATATTGTCTAAATCTAACTAGATTTTTCACCTAGGGATTGTCATCTGCTAGCTTCAACAACCTAGCTAGCGATACAGATTTCACAGACATTTGGGCTCCCGAATACCCGTAACACTAATAATTACCCCGACAATAATTGACCCAATAGACGTTGTCCTGTCCAAATTTCAATAATTCATACAAATTTCCCATAGAAAATGTACTTTCAGTTTTCCGAAATTTTCCAATTTCGGAAACCTTCCTCTTGTATCACTCTATCTATTGCTGAAAACCGCATTAAAATCCGTTGAGCAGTTTAAAAGATCTAAGCGAACAGACAGCGAAAGCGACTTCATTTTATACTATGTAAAGAAAAGATATAAATACTACGGTTTGTTTTCCCTTATAAAATAAATTTAAAATATTCGCCTTACACCTGCAGTTAAATGTTTGACAACCGGAATCATTACCTATAAGATCGTGTACTTGAGAACATAATAATAGTCACTCATTTAAGTACAAATGCAGAATGCATGAATAAATTGTTAGCTTGTCTAAGTCTCATCATTATGAACAACTTTTATTATGGGACCAAAACTGAAATCGCGAAAAAATTAATGTGGAACAGCTGATTTTTTGCTATAGCTTGCTACACAACAACAGCATCATTCATGTGAACTCGTATAGAAGTGACTCTTATTGTTTCTGATGTGAGCCATCCATTGTACTAGGCTTCATTGTGATCCTGTGTTCCCCTTTTAGTACAAAACTTACTTTTACTTTCACTATGCGTACCCTGTAACTTTGGTTATTCGATAGCTTTTTAAAATACAAATCAATAAGAGACGGAAACTTTGATGAAAAATACAACTGTTTTCTTAAATTATTTATTCACTGCTGAATATTTTAGAGGTTTGTTCGTATTTCATTGCATCAGGGGAATATTGTACTTAATAATCACCACTCTTTGCCAAAGCGGATTCATTATTCAAAACACAGACGGGCGCTTTAAGGAAAGGAGCATGGACGAAGCAGGAGCGTTTTGGTACTCCAAAGAATGGACCGATCAAATCGAGAATATTCGAACAGCAAATAATTAATGTTTAACTCTTTCCGGTTTGGTGGTTAGTATTATTATTAACCAACTCTTTCAGATTTTTTTTATTAATATCTGTGCCATCTAGTGATGAATGGTTGAAGTACGAGTATCATTAACAAACGCAATTTGCTTGACATAATATATTACAACCGATTTGCGATAATTTTAATGAATGACATTTTATTTTACTTGAATTTGAACCTTAAATCTAAGATGCTTTTTCCTATTTTTCTATGCTACTGAAATGATAATTAAAACGACAATAAATAAAAAAAAATCTAGATCTTTTTTTACCTAAAAGTGTGACTCAAAGAGTTAACCATCAGTAAATGTCAAAGTGAACCCTCAGAAACCATTACGGACTGTCTATAACCGGCTTAACTAAGTTACCACAAATTGACACATCAGTTGTAGCCGCATCCGCGCCGGTAACTAAGTTAACTGCTTTGCTCGATAACTTGACAAGTGTCTACCGACCAGTGGAGCAATAATTTCGTTTAACTTGATACAGGTATTTGTGTATTATATTTCCGTGTTTATAAATTCAATTACACGATTAGGAACGCTACTATCTCTCTCGACTGCATACCTGGTACCTATTTAGTATATTAGTCGCAAGCATGATTGCCGAGCATGTGGGATTCCAAAGCTAGGCAGGGCCCCAATTCTGTATGGTATTTATGATTCCCCGCTTATATCTTACCACGTGCAAATCACGTCATATCGTGTCTTGTAGAAACCCATAACAAAGTAATTTTCATAAATACAGGCGCTTTCGTTGATTGTGTCTTATAGAGAGTTACGTTATTAGCAGATGTCGTGATTAAGCTAAGGAATTGTCCTGATTTCGAAGTAAGGAATCGTTAAGTGGTTATACATTGGGTTTTGCGATTTGTCACCGAATGCGTCAGTGGCAGTATGGAGTTTGGATGTGTGCCCGGAGGCTCTCGCAAAAAGGCGCCACGAAACGGTGTGACGCAATTCTGGTGGAACAATTTCAATGAAGTTTTCATAAAAGTTTATTTATTTATTTATTTATCCAATCTTACACTATCTTAACAGGTCCACACCCAATACGATAATGTGATTACAGATTATCACTTATTACTTAATAAATCGAGAGTCACCCTCACGAATTCCGCCAAAGTACAATTAAAGATATCAATCCTTTGTGAGACGCTGTTTATTAACCGTATGGCTCTTGCAACCGGTGCGAATTTGCCTACGTTAGTGCGAGCCACCGGGACGTCGAAAAGCCGTGCCCTCGGCGCCTGCCGCAACCTGGTGTTTGGAACAAGCAGCCTCAACGAGTCTAATATATTAGGGTTATTTAATCTACCACGGAACACTTCAAATATATATTTGGCTAACGCTAAGTTACGCCTTACCTCCAACTTATAGTATCCAACCATCCCTATAACAAAGAGGGTTGGATACATAAGCGGATAATAAGGGTAAACACCATATTGTCTAAAGTACAAATACCGGGTAAATTTGTTCAGCATTTTTTCCACCATGAGACTATATTTAGCCTCATGGGGGTTCCAGATAATAGCACTGCTTTCCAACCTACTCCTAACCAATGCATTATATAAAGATTTTACAGCTTCCGTGTTATTATAGTCCCGCGTTTCCCGCATTATAAAGCCTAAACTCCTAAATGCCTCCCTACACACTTGCTCAATATGCCTACGGAAAGTCAGGTCCTTAGTAAATTTAACCCCTAAGTCACGCACAAGTTGAGTTTTCAAGTTGTTCTACTGTATAAGTAGAGACATGTTGCGCTGTCGCATCGCGCCTGTCTGTGGTAGCCTTAATGGCAACAGGCACAACTATTACTGTAATATGACCTCCTTCTTCTCTTTCGGAGAGTAGCAACGCTACCTTGGTCTTAAAACCTTTGTTCAAAAGTGAAACGTTTGTAATATGATATTAATTAATTAATTAATTAATTATGAACACACTCTAACACGGAAAAGCTACTTATAGCACCATAAGACCTTACTAACTATCTCTACCATATCACCTTAAGTACCTCTTTTACAAACCAACAAAAAAATACAAGATCTTTACCTAACCCATATTTCTCTTAATAAGCTACAGTAATTAACAAACATGCTCCTAAGGGGTGTTATAGACACGTTCGCCTCGGCATGATTCGCCACAGCCGGGCGGAAAAATCGAATATATGTACAGTCAACAAAAGAAATATCTAAGCCTAACATATTTGTATGTGAATTGCTTCATGTTCATTTTCGTGAAAATATAAAAATTTTTGTTGGTGTGTTACAATGTATAAAATTAAATATGAAGCAATTCACATACAAATATGTTACTATACCCTGCCTCTTTTGTTGACTGTACATAATGTAGATTGTCATCATCATCTGCCTAGCTTTTCCAACTACAGGGTGTAAGTTAAAACAGTGGCAATCTTTTAGGGGGCCATTGTACTCATCATTATGAACAACTTTTACTATGGGACCAAACCTGAAATGGCGAAACAAAAATCAGCTGCTCCCTACAATTTTACGAATACATAGTAAAAGTTGTTCATGATGATGAGTACAATGACCCCTTAAAAGGTTGCCACCGTTTACACTTCGCCCTGTATTTTGGAGTCGGTTTCAGTCTAACAGGATGCAGCTGAATACCAGTATTTTACATGGAGCGACTGTCTATCTGACCTCCACAACCCATTTACTAGGTAATACGATACCCCGGTAAGACTGGTTGTCAGACTTTCGGGCTTCTGACTACCCTTAACGACTGTCAATGAATCCACAAATCCAAAAAAAGCACGAAGCCAACGGCTTCGTGCTTTCCGAGGCACGGAGGGGGTCTTGATTTATGTAAAGAGTCACGGACCAACCGCGGCAAGCGCAGCTTAACCTCATCGATTGAACCGTGTGGCTGTTCTTACATAGCCGCAAGCCCCTCCATATACAATAGATGTATGTTCGGAATTTAGCCGCTCGACTGTAGATGCCGAACGAATTTTGCCGATAAGCATGAGTCAAATGCAAGCCGAATATGTGTAGTAATTGCTTCGGGTCGGCTTTGATGTTCAACAAATACTGTCGAATCGAATGATAGCACCCGAAACTTATATGTATTGTGTAGCACGCCTCAGATACAAGTAGGTACTGTAGTTAATATCCTCGCTTTTACTCTCGGACGGTGAAATGGACAGCTATAAAGTAACAAGCGTACCGCGGAACTGGCACATTAGTTGGTCATAAAGAATTCAGGACGAGTGTGTGTGCATGGCTCAGAACGAAGCGACATGTGACTGTGTTGCTTTGAACTTATAGCTGTTTATGCGATCCTAGTACTTCATGGATATAATGTTATCTAAACATTTGCGCATGTAAATTAGATTTATAAAAAAAAATGCCACTTGTCAGTAATCGAATCGGCTATAAATATCATTCAAGCCATAAGAACCTCTTCGCTGAATTCTGAGAGCGTATCAATTATTTTTATAAATCTAATTTAGGATACAGTAATTCAGTAAACAATCAAAATTATCTATAAAATACAATATTTGGGCTAACATATTGATAAAAATAATTTAAATTATATAAATCAAAAGTAACCTTCATAGACTAAACTAGTAAAAAACTCTATGAGAGTAAATTTGGAAGAAAAAGTAATGATAGCTTGACAGCCTGACATAAGTGTCATAACAATGAAAATTAAAGAAAACAAATCGTTTTAGACCGAATCGCAAAATATTAATGCAAAATCATAGAAGTATGACATGTATGAATCTAAAGTGTAAGTATATGATGTACTCCTTGCCGGATTACCGCCATGGGATCTGGAGGCAAAAGTTCTTGCGCACGTGTGGGAGTGGCGCGAGGAGGTGAAACGCCGGGGCGTAACTCCGCTGCCGCGAGAAATCACGGTACATCGGACAGAGCTCCGGCGGGATCTCATGGCGACATGGAGAGTGCGATTGTCGCAACCCAGCGCTGGGCACGCCACAATTGCGGCGATAAGTCCCCTCTTTGAGGAGTGGTTGGAGAGGCGCCACGGCGTCCTCACCTTCCGCCTGACGCAGGTCCTCACCGGACACGGTTGTTTCGGGAGGTTCCTGTTTCGGATAAGGCGGGAGGAAACGCCCGGGTGTCACCATTGTGTGGATCGCCCGGAGGACACGGTGGAGCATACAGTGGAGGTCTGCCCGGCTTGGGCGGAGCACCGCCGTGTTCTCACGGAGGCGATCGGCGGCGGCGATCTCTCGCGTCCAAACCTGGTCCAGGCCATGGTGCGGAGCGAGAGTGCATGGGAAGCCGTCACCTCCTTCTGCGAAGCAGTAATGCTCGCGAAGGAGGAAGCGGAACGCGTGAGGGAGAGGCAACAGCCGCGCCCTCGCGCCCCTAGCCGCCGTAGGAGACGCCCTGGGCGGCGGGAATCGATTGCCGATTCCCGGCCACCGTAGGCGCGGGCTTGCGGACGACGAGTAATGGGCAGCTCGCCGTCCGGTAAGGACCAGGCCCGGGTCGACGGCGCGTTGTGTTCCACGCGCGCCTCAAAGAGATGTCAGCAGTGACGGGGTCCAATAGGGCCGATGCCGCCGGGGTCGCGGGTACTTCGAAAGAGGTATATAGTGGCACTGGCACGGGCAGCTGAAGGAACATGGGTGGGTTTTAGTCAGTAAAAGTCTGACACGCCCTCCCGCTCTGCCCAGAGCGGGAGAAGTCATTTGATGATTTCCCATCCACAAAAAAAAAAAAGTATATGATGTAAAATGTCTGTAGTACGTAGATACTATAATACATGCGCGTGTAATCATGTATTCAGTACATGATTCTGGAAACACCTGCGTTGAAATTTTACTTCGGTTATTTTTTTTTAAAGTCGGTTATTAAAAAAAAACTGGTCAAGAGCGAGTCGGACTCGCGCACCGAGGGTTGGGCTCCGATTTCTGAAAAGTGTGCTATTAGAGACATCGTTTTATTTTTACCCGACTGCGCCACAAGGAGGGTTATGTTGTTTTCCTGTAATCTTTACATAAACTTCTATCACATAGAATAATTTCAGATTTTTCTCTATGCAAATTTCGGAGATAAGGGGAACGGTATTTTTACATTTTTCATCAAAAGTCGAAAATTGTACGGCCCCAAAAAAAAGAAAAAAAAATATTGAGAATGTGCAAACAACGCTCTTTCATACGATACCCCACATGCCCTAGTAGCCTCACTTCGAATTTTTAAGAACCCCTTTCTTTCCCTGTTGCAAAAAAATATATTTTAATTTCTTTCTTATTTGCAAAACAGTTGGGCAAAACTATTCCAAATTTCAAGTTGATAGTTGCACACATTGTTGTTTATGTAAGTAATCTAACAGTAAGATACAATATTAAATTATTATACAACAACTTAATTACACAAATATGTAGTTAGTTGTAAAGGGTGATCCAATTCGAGGTTCCTATATTGGCAACACTGTAATTTTGATAGCTGTTAGTAATGGCGCGTGTTTCAAACGTCAAATGTTAGTTTGTAACAATACATTTACAAAATGATTCGCTTTACCGTTGCTCAACGCGTTAAAATTGTTCAGATGTTGATGATGTGTAGATGTTTTGCGTGAAACGTTCATAGGTCGCATTATTTCACGTTACGGTGACGTCAACTGGCCGCCAAGATCGTGCAATTTAACACAGTTGGATTTTCTTAAAAGTCGCGTTTATACCAACACACCTGCAACGTTGGAGCACCTAAAAACTAACATCCGCCTAGTTATTGCCTATCTCGGCACCCACGAAATTTGCGAAAAATTCATGGAAAAATACCTCGAAAGAATCAACTGCTACAAAAGATAAGGCCTGACATAATTTTCCATAATTGATGAATAACACTAAATATTCGATCAAAGAAAAAATAATTAAGATAATGTTACATTTTGTGTATATTTTTTATAATAAAAGTTTGGAACCTCGAATTGGATCACCTTTTTAACCGACTTCAAAAAGGAGGAGGTTCTCAATTCGTCGGAAACTTTTTTTTATTTTTTTTTATGTATGTTCCCCGATTACTCGAAGATGGCTGGACCGATTTAGACTTTTTTTGTTTTATTCGAGAGGGTATACATCACAGTTGGTCCCATATAAAATTGATTAACTTTGCTTCGGTAGTTTTTGAGTTAGCTTCAATAATACGTATTTTGTCCTTACTTTTATATGGATGATGTTCGAGTTTGTTTTGCAGGTAGTGGTATTACAATTTGTGTGGGGTAGGTACACAACTAAAAAGTGAAAATAAAAACTTTTTTATAAAAACGAAAATACATTTAACTAGACACCGACTTTCGAAATTAAAGTTATTTTTCACTTTGTAGTGTTGTTTTTGAAAAGTCGGTTGTATTTTTTTATAAAAAAGTTTTTTTAATTAAATGACTGACATGACAGTTCAAATGCTTTGACCTTAACTTCTTAATTATCAATAGAGATTTGAAGGATCTAGATAAGGTGTTTCCCAAATTAAAACGCTTCTGCCATACGCGTACATCGCGCACAGGCAGAATTCGTTTCTAATCTGTGCGAGCAGAAGTAAAAAAACTGTCTGGTGAACATGATTTGGATATATTCAATACTAGCTGCGCACCGCGGTGTTACCCGCGGTTTATGAGAAACACTAAAACGTGTATTATTTCATCGGTGAGAAAAATATTCACATATTTAGAGGCAAAAAATTGCACACCCATTGCAATTGCAAACCATGGTGTGATTATTTAATTTCGTCATATTATTTCTATTGGAAACTAATCACTTATAAACGGACACAAGATTTATTGTACACTTCTGGACACATCTATTGGCCCACCTTAGAGTTTAGGTTTCGATGGCCCCTACCGAAATATGATTGCTAGATTGAACAAAAACTGTTGATGCAGTTTTAAACCTGATACATTTTACCATCTTTTTCGATCGTATTGTTTTAAATTTGAATTCAGAATACCATACGACATAGAGCTACGCCTAACAAGTCGGATATGCGCCTTGTTAAAGGCAATTGATTTTTGAATAAAAAACATGTTTTATCAAATAAAGGTTTAATTTAATAACGCGTGTTGCCTCCATGGGCATCTACCACAGCTCTCATACGATTAGGCATAGAGTTTATCAACCGCTCTATGAAATTTTGAGGGATCATCTCCCATTCCTCTTCTATGGCAGTTTTCAACTCCTGCATCGTCTGGGCAACTGGCTGACGAGCCCTAACACGTCTTTTTAGCTCGTCCCACATGTGCTCAATGGGGTTCATGTCTGGGCTTCTGGCTGGCCAGTCCATAACTGTGATGTTCACATCCCGAAGATATTCCCTGACGATGCGTGCCGCATGGGCTCTTGCATTATCATGCATAAAAAGGAAATTTGGGCCCACATAGTCCGCGTATGGTATCACGTGAGGTTCTAAGCACTCACGAATGTCCCTTTCAGCATTTAATGTTGGCAGCCGTGGTCCTGTAACAACCTCAAGTTGAGTTTTGCCGCTCGCGGATATACCGCCCCAGACAGTCCATGAGCCACCGCCATAAGCAACCCTCTCTTCAAAGCAGCATTGTGCGAAACGCTCTCCCTTACGTCGGTAGACCTTCTTCCTTCCATCATTGCCATGTAACACAATTTTAGACTCATCAGAAAAGAGTACACGGCTCCAATCTTGCTGTGTCCAATTTAAATGACTGCGTGCGAAATGAAGGCGCGCTGTTCGGTGGGCTCGCGTTAGTTTAGGGCCATTAGCTGGCTTGTGTGGTACCATATCGCGTTCTTTTAACCTTCTCCGAACAGTTCGAGCGCTCACAGATACTCCGTGGAAGTCGCGAAGTTGGTTTTGTATCTCAATGGAGGTAAGGTGACGATTTCTCAAGCTGGTCGTCACGATGAATCGATCCTGCCTTTCAGTTGTGACCCGAGATCGTGGCCTTCCTTGGCGACGAACAAAGCCGCCAGTCTCTAGGTACCTCCGATAAACATTTCGGACCGCAGATCGACTTAAATTAAGTTGAGCACTCACGTTTCTTTGGCTGTGTCCGGCCTGAATAAGTGCCACAGCTTGTTCGGCGACTTCAGGTGAAGTATCCATAGATTATTGATAGAACCTCACCTTAATGTTAAGAATAAGTAATGTTTGTTGCAAAACCAAAGATATCAATCACTTTTTCAAGAATTAAATCCAAGTAAACCAATAAAACCAAGTTTTCTTAGTATTCGATTGTTTGATATCAACAAACAGGCTCCAAATTGTCTTTTGTTTCTTTAAATTCTGTGTTCGAAATTCAAAAAAAGACTATTGAATGAAATTGTGAATGTGCCAGGTTCAAAACTGCATAAAAACTTTTTGCTCGACCTGATATAAAATTTTAGCTAGGACCAAACGAAACTGAAAATACAAGGTGGGCCAAAAGATGTGTCCAGAAGTGTATATTACCTTTCAATAGCGGCTTCGCCCACGTGCATGTCGAAAATTATCCCACGGGAACATACTACCGGGATAAAAAGTATTCTATGTCCTAATCCAGTTCATGGTCTACCCGTGTGCCAAATTGCATTCAAATTCGTTCAGCCGTTTTAGCGTGAAAGCGTAACAAAGAAACAAACAAACGCACTTTCGCATTAACAGTTATAATTAGGGATGCATCGATACGTCTTTTTAACCGACTTCAAAAAGGAGGAGGTTCTCAATTCGTCGGAACTTTTTTTTTTTTTTTTATTTTTTTTTTATGTGTGTTCCCCGTTTACTCGAAGATGGCTAGACCGATTTGAATTTTTTTTTGTTTTATTCGAGAGGGTATACATCACCGTTGGTCCCATATAAAATTGATTAACTTTGCTTTGGTAGTTTTTCAGTTAGCTTCAATAATACGTATTTTTTCCCCACTTTTATATGGATGATATTCTAGTTTGTTTTGCAGGTAGTGGTATTAGAATTTGTGTGGGGTAGGTACACAACTAAAAAGTGAAAAATAAAAACTTTTTAAAAAAAAAATACAACCGACTTCCAAAAACAACACTACAAAGTGAAAAATAACTTTAATTTTGGAAGTCGGTGGTAAAAAACGAAAATACATTTATCTAGACACCGACTTCCGAAATTAAAGTTATTTTTCACTTTGTAGTGTTGTTTTTGGAAGTCGGTTGTATTTTGTGTAAAAATGTTTTCTATAAGCTAGATTTGTTCCTGATTTTAGTCATACATGTAGATCCTTGAACTGACAGAGTATTTCAATTGCATCCAAACGTTAATTTGATTACCTACTTATTTCCGTTACTCTGGCAGCCCTAACAATAAGTCAGGAAATAATCATGACGGATTTTTCCGAGCGCCAGGCTCCGTCTCCCAGCGACAATTTAATTATCCCTAATTCTTCCTGATCTGAGCCGAACGCCGAATATAAACGAATAAACATATTATAATATTAAACATGGAAGACTGTTGTTTGTTTTGGAACCTTCAGTCCGCTGTTGTTTATTATTATAATTTGACAGATGCAGTAATTGTTCCGGGGTTCTGTTTTCTCGTATCAGTCTGCCTAGCCTTTTCCCAACTATGTTGGGGTCGGCTTCCAGTCTAACTGGATGCAGCTAAATACCAGTATTTTACATGGAGCGACTGCCTATCTGACCTCCACAACCCAGTAACTGGGTAATACGATACCCCTTGGTCAGACTGGTTGTCAGACTTTCGGGCTTCTGACGACCCGTAACGACTGTTAAAGATCCACGAATGACAGCCGGGACCACCGGCTTAACGTGCTTTCCGAGGAGCCTCGGTATGTAAAGATGGTCACCCATCACTGGCCAACCCCGGCAAGCGTAGCTTAATCTGATGGATCGACCCGGGTGCGGTGTGGCTGTTATTACTTAGCCACGAGCTTCTGTTTTTCTCGTATATTGAAGAGATAAACAATAGTAGAGTGCCGAAACATGGACACTGACAGTCGGGCTGGTCAACAAATTAAGGGTTCTTTCAAGGAGAAGATCAGAAGTGAAATTATCCGGAAATAAACCGGAGTTACCGGCATAGCCTGCAGAGTAAGCAAACTGAAGTGGCAGTGGGCTGACCATGTTTGTCGAAGGACCGATGGCCAGTGGAGCAGACGAGTTCTGGAGAGGAGACCGAGTATCGGCAAACGTAGTGTGGGACGCCCCCCAGCTATTATAGATGGACCGACGACCTTAAAAAGGTGGCTGGGACAGACTGTATGCAGAAAGCGGAGGACAGGGTGTTGTGGTGCAGTCTGAGAGAGGCCTATTTCCAGCAGTGGACTGCGATACGCTGATGCCCCGTTTCTGAAGAATTCTTAAATGGAGTTTAAACTCATTGATTCGGCAAAATTATCTATTTAAGCGAACTGATTCCTTATACCTGATTTTTGAGATCTTCAAATAAACCCTCGATAGTAATTCACTTGACTTTCAAGCTAAATTCTTCCTTAATGAAGTGTTCAGAAGGATATTGAACCAATAATCACTAGAGAATGGATAAACTCCGGAAACCTGGCATGAATTGATTGAAACAGTAGTTAAAGGGACGTGTATATATTTTTTAAGCGAATCTCAGATATGACCAGAGGGCTGGCCTATTTTTTTGGCCAAAGAATCAGTACTGCCATGCAACGCTCGTGGCAATGCTGCTAACCTTTTGGGCACTATTCCGTTTGACAGCGATGCTGACCTATGATTCTGTCCCCTCCCTTTTTCATGTACCTATTATTACTGTTAGTTAGATTTTTAATTATGTAAATATTATCTTGAAAATTAAAATAAACATTATGTTAGTCAATAAATAAAAAAACTCATGTGAAGTAAAGTTAAAAAACCGGCCAAATGCGAGTCGGACTCGCGCACAAAGCCATTATCTATAACAACGCAAAAAAATCACGTTTGTTGTATGCGAGACCGCTTAAATATTTATTTTATTCTGTTTTTTTAGTATTAACAGAAACACATCATCTGTGAAAATTTCAACTGTCTAACTATCACGGTTCAAGAAACAGACGCCCTGGCCGCACGTTCTGCCCTGGTGACAGACGGACGGACGCACAGTGAGTCTTAGTAATAGGGTCCCGTTTTACCCTTTGGGTACAATCTCCCTACTAGTCGAGCAGAAATCCAGACAATAAAAGATTATCTAACACTCGTGTAAAAAACTTATGATTACATTTTTTATTGCAAGCTCGTGGCTTTTGTAATGTAGTTACTCGTAGCTAAACAGTTGCGAGTCAGTTTAACTGTAACCCGTTGTACATGAATATGATTATAATTCTCTTCGGAATAAGCAAAGTTGCTAACTGTTTGAACAACGAGTAATTAAAAACATGTCAAGTTCTCTTTGGAAAACATTTGCATAGTGTTGGCTTATTAACTGTACCTATGTGTAAGCAGTTTTACGAGGCTAGTAGGTAAGGGATGGGCAGCGGTGTGCTTTAATGTACCTACCAATAACTACAGCGAGAATGTTGGCTTATGGCTAAGTAATAACAGGTCGGTGCCGTGGTTGGTTCGTGGATGGGTGAACATCCATTACATATCGAGACCCCTCGCAGCACGCTAAGCCGTTGGTCCCGACTGTTGTTCATGAATCTTTGACAGTCGTTACGGGTCGTCAGAAGCCCGAAAGTCTGACAACCAGTCTTCCCAAGGGGTATCGTATTACCCAGTAACTGGGTTGTGGCTGTCAGATAGGCAGTCGCTCCATGTAAAATACTGGTATTCACCTGCATCCGGTTAGATTGGAAGCTGACTCCGGCATAGTTGGGAAAAGGTTAAGCAAATGACGATCATGAACTACTGAGAATCATGGCAAGTGTGTATCAAAAAATTGTTAAAATACTCTTTGGTTATTTATTAGGGGTCCAAATGTTTAACGGTAGAAGGTTTTACTCTAAGAAGATGGCGCCAATATATACCCAAAAAGTCACCATACAAGACTGTCATAAGTATTTTACAACGTGTGACTAGTCCACACTAATAATGAGTGTGTGTGATGTGATGTTTGTTACTTCGTCACGCTCAAACGGCTGGACCAATTTTAATAAAATTTTATGTAGAAAGCTGACACCCTTTTTTTTCGTTTTTTTTTTTTTTTTTTGTGTGGATGGGAAATCATCAAATGACTTCTCCCGCTCTGGGCAGAGCGGGAGGGCGTGTCAGACTTTTACTGACTAAAACCCACCCGTGTTCCTTCAGTTGCCCGTGCCAGGGCCACGGTATCTCTTTCGAACTACCCGCGAACCCGGCGGCATCGGCCCTATTGGGCCCCGTCACTGCTGACATCTCTTTGAGGCGCGCGTGGGACACAACGCGCCGTCGATCCGGACCTGGTCCTTACCGGACGGCGAGCTGCCCATTACTCGTCGTCCGCAAGCCCGCGCCTACGGTGGCCGGGAATTGGCGATATATTCCCGCCGCCCAGGGCGTCTCCTGCGGCGGCTAGGGGCGCGAAGGCGCGGCTGTTGCCTCTCCCTCACGCGTTCCGCCTCCTCCTTCGCGAGCATTACTGCTTCGCAGAAGGAGGTGACGGCCTCCCATGCACTCTCGCCCCCCGCCATGGCCTGGACCAGGTTTGGACGCGAGAGATCGCCGCCGCCGATCGCCTCCGTGAGAACACGGCGGTGCTCCGCCCTCGCCGGGCAGACCTCCACTGTATGCTCCACCGTGTCCTCCGGGCGAACCACACAATGGTGACACCCGGGCGTTTCCTCCCGCCTTATTCGAAACAGGAACCTCCCGAAACAACCGTGTCCGGTGAGGACCTGCGTCAGGCGGAAGGTGAGGACGCCGTGGCGCCTCTCCAACCACTCCTCAAAGAGGGGACTTATCGCCGAAATTGTGGCGTGCCCAGTGCTGGGTTGCGACAATCGCACTCTCCATGTCGCCATGAGATCCCGCCGGAGCTCTGTCCGCTGTACCGTGATTTCTCGCGGCAGCGGAGTTACGCCCCGGCGTTTCGCCTCCTCGCGCCACTCCCACACGTGCGCGAGGACTTTTGCCTCCAGATCCCATGGACACCCTGGATTTACGTTCCACGGTCAAAAACTAGTCCAGAATAATCAGATAAAATATTATATCATTCTGAGTGACAGTTTTTCCGCTGCCTCGATATTTATTAATAACTAGCTGACCCCACAGACGTTGTCCTGTCCAATAATTTATACAAAATTCCCATAGAAAATGTACTTTCAGTTTTCCCGAATTCCCAAATTTTCAATTTTTTCTTTCCTTAACAACCTGATTCGGACTATTAGGATCATTTTAAAACAAAAAAAAATCCAAATCGGTCCGGCCGTTCTGAAGTTATGCGCTTAACAACGAACACCATTTCATACCAGTCCCACTGCAGGGCAATGGCATCTTCTCATACAGAGAAGGTTTTTTTTATCATTATTGATCACCACCCTTACTCAAGACGGGTTTCAATTTCAATAAGTCCAGGTTTCCTCACGATGTTTATCCTTCACCGACATCAGATAATGACTAAGATAAATTCAGACTGTACTTAAGAATTGAAAAGTCACATTGTTACTTTCCCGGATTTGAACAGATATTTATTATTCAACAATATTTTTTCCTGAACACACTTGCACTCCACGCCATTTTCCTTCTATTATTAGCGTGAAGCAGAGGAGGAGGAGTCAACCTGAGGAGCTCGTGGCTAAGTAATAACAGCCGCACGGGTCGATCCATCAGGTTAAGCTACGCTTGCTGGGGTTGGTCCGTGGATGGGTGACCATCTTTACATACCAAGACACCTCCGTGCCTCGGAAAGGACGTTAAGCCGTTGGTCCCAGCTGTCATTCGTGGATCTTTGACAGTCGTTACGGGTCGTCAGAGGCCCGAAAGACTGCAACCAGTCCAAGGGTTACCAAGGGGTATCGTATTACCCAGTTACTGAGTTGTGGCGGTTAGATAGGCAGTCGCTCCATATAAAATACTGATATTCAGCTGCATCCGGTTAGACTGGAAGCTGACCCCAACATAGTTGGGAAAAGGCTAGGTAGATTTTATTAGCGTGAAGCAATCTCTAAACGACGTGCGAAAATTACTTGAGCAACTTCCTGTGTAAAACCTTCATGAACAAACTTTTCAATCTGGACTAGAAAACTAAACATGTTAAAACTTCGCACGTCCAACTCGTTCTGGTAATGTAGATAGACCTGTCGAGTACTAGGAGTACGCAGCACTTTCTGATAGTCTGCGAGAACATACACATACTCGTACACAAGTTTTATAAGCATAAGTGTGTGTACCCTACCAACACACGCTTATGGTTATAAAGCTTGTGTATGTTGTATTATGTTGTCTACGAAAAGCTACGCCATAGTCTTGTTAGTGCGCTACGAGTCTACGAAACTACAAGTTTTGTAAATAGCTACGTGGTTATGCCTTTCAGAGAGTGTTAGTGTTTTCTGTAGAATTTAATGAAATTAGAATGCGAATATCTATCTAGCTGATTTTGTCTACAAAATGCTACGCCGTAGTCTCGTTAGTGAGCTACGAGTCTACGAAGCTACGAGTTTTGTAGATGTCTACGTGGTGAATGAAATTAGTTCTTAAACAATAAAGTTTTTTTTTATTTTTTTTATTTTTTTATACCTTTCAGAGAGAGTTAGTGTTTTCTGTAGAATTTAATGAGATTATCTAAACATCTATTTTATTCTAGCTGGTTTTGTCTACGAAATGCTATGGCGTAGTCTCATTAGTGAAACCGCTACGAGGTATGAATTCTATAAAGGCAACAAGATTTACACTTTTTGAGGAAATACTAGTAATGAGAAATATTAAGCCGCTTTGTAACTCGTTTTTTCACTTTGACACGTAGTTTTGAAGGTGGTTTTAAATTATTTATCATGCCATTGTTTGTGAAGAGAAAATAAATTATTTGAATTTGTTTGTACTTAGGTATGCTATACCAGGAAATATCTCTTTGGTAAGACAATAAAAATGAAATGCTGTTCATTGGTAAGCGCGTCACTTGAGAACGGCTGAACCAATTTGGCTATTATTCGTTTTAAAATGTTTGTAATAGTCCGAATTAGGTTTTTCTGGAGAGAACAATTGGAAAAGTTTCCAGAAAAAGTTTTTCCTCTTTGTCCTTTTTATATGAGATTTGTGTATGAACTCAAGACCATCACAAACGAATTTATTCAAAGGTCAGCACCCTAATTGTATAACACACTATCAATCGGAATCTGAATCATTTTGAAACAAATTGCTAATCCATTGCTTCATATGTTCAAAAAATTTGTCTGCTCGACAACGTAAAGAACGCAAAGAATGTTGTTAAACTGTCAGAATGAAACCGATTCCGATTGATGATGTGTTACGCAATTAGGGTGCAGGACAACGTCTGTCGGGTCAGCTAGTCACATTAACATTATAAAGGCGAAAGTTTGTGAGCGTGTGTGTGTGTTTGTATGTTTGTTACTTTTTCACGCTCAAACGGCTGGACCGATTTGGATGAAATTTTGTATGTATATAGCTTATACCCTGGATTAAAACATAGGCTTTTTTTTATTCCTGTCTACGTGAATCGTGACGTGAATAAAACCGCGGGGTGCAGCTAGTAAGATATAAAGAAAAGTAACAAATTCCATTGAAAGCTTGGTGTTGGCTACTAAGAGGTGGTTACCTGAGAGTTTCATATCATGTATTACGTATTTCAATATTATAATGTGTTCATGAATACATGATTAATTAAACAGTAAGCCCTTTTCTGATTATTCTAGGCATGTCAGCCCGTAACACATCCTCATCAACATCATATCCTTACCTGGACGTAGGCGGTGACCCTGACAGCAGGGATCCTGACCCCCTCTTGCACAGCGGAGGTCTGGGAGCCGACGGTCTTCGCTCCACTCCTGACGCGGAGCGGGTGGCCGGGGCACCTTCAGCCGCTAGCACCCTCGCTGACACCAGTGCTGCCTCGGGGCAGTGCTATAAAGAAGTTCTTATATCAGTGGATGTAAGGTAAACAATTACACTTATGAATCTGCCATGTAAGAGAAATGACAAAGGAAATAATACAGGGTGACTTAATTTACATATTTCGAAGGATTCCTTAAGAGCCCATACTACGTCAGCTTTTTATCTCGCTCGCACGATGCTGCTCGCGGGCTGAGTGCAGTGATGGGCGCCGATAGTTTAGGTAATTGCTTTTTACGGTGATAATAATGGTAATTTGAAAAAAAACATAAAACCTGCTTTTTAGTCAGTCCAGTAAGAATGCAAAGTTTCATGATCTAATTTGAAGTATTTTTTGAAAACCAGCGGTTTATTGTTCGGTTTGGAGGTAACTTTGGAATTGTTTTTCTATCGAGAAAATTTTATGGAATCGGGTTTTCGTCAAACATAGTACTTAACATTAATCCTCAACTTTAGCATATATTGATTTCAAAATTAATGCTGCAGTATTTTCGACATAATGGAGGACCATGCTAAGCCATCGAACCATACTGATATCACCAACCCGTTTGCTAAGGGGAGCGATAATAATAAATAATAATAAAACTTGTTTGACATTGTTACAATATTGCTTTAAAATTAGTTTTAACATAATTAATTCTAATGTAACACAACCTTAATATTATGACCTATTAGAAAATTACAAAACTACAAAACAACCTTATCTTAAAAAAAAAATATTTACATAATATTAGGTCTTTACCTATGAAATTGCCGTTCTGCAGTACTGGCCATTTCAAATCAAAATAATTTTTGTTTGGCTAAGAATTCTAATTTCAAATTAATTTTATTTTAAAAACATGGATTTTTTTTTCCAAAAGTAGTCATTTGTTTATTGATTAGTGTTACATTTTCATCGCATTTCAATCTTTTTCGTCATCATGGATACGTTAAAAATTCGAGTAATTATGGAATATGAGTACCGTCGTGGCAGCAACGCGGCACAAGCGGCACGCAACAACAACGACGTTTACGGAGCTAACACTACAAACCAACGCACCACTTGTTATTGGTTTGCTCGCTTCCGTTCTGGAAATTTCGACCTGAAAAATGAACCTCGCGGTCGTCCGAAGACTTTGGTCGACAATGACGAATTAAAGGCGATTGTGGAAGCTGATGATACACAATCTACGGCTGAATTAGCAGCAGCTTTCGACGTTAGCATCAAAACAATATTGGTCCATTTGCGTCAAATTGGCAAGGTAAAAAAGCTTGACAAATGGTTGCCCCACGAACTCAATGATCGCCAGCGCGAAGTACGCGTCGATACGTGCCTTGCACTGCTCAACAGACACACAAATGAAGGAATTTTGAACCGCATTGTTACCTGCGATGAAAAATGGATACTGTTTGATAACCGCAAGCGCTCAGCAAGTTGGTTGGATCCTGGTTCAGCACCTAAACAATGCCCTAAACGAAAACTTACCCCTAGAAAAGTGATGGTCACTGTTTGGTGGTCTAGCGCCGGTGTGATTCATCACAGCTTCTTACCAAACGGGGTGAGCATTACTTCAGATGTGTACTGTGAAGAACTGAACACAATGATGGAGAAGCTGGCACATCTCCAACCAGCATTGGTCAATCGCTCGTCTCCGCTGCTCCTGCACGACAACGCGCGACCTCATACTGCACAGCAGACGGTCTCCAAGTTGCAAGAACTGGGATTGGAAGCTCTCCGTCATCCGCCCTACTCACCAGACCTTGCGCCTACAGACTACTACTTTTTCCAGAATTTGGATAACTTCTTGGCGGGAAAAAAATTCAATACCCGAGAGGCAGTACAAAATGCCTTTGAAGAATTTGTTGCCTCCCGTCCAGCTGATTTCTTTAAGAAGGGCATCAATAAACTGCCACTGCGTTGGCAAAGATGCATTGATTGTATGGGTGATTACTTCGATTAATACAAATAAAAAATGCATGAAAAAAAATCGTTTCAATTTTTTCATACAAAACGGCAATTTCATAGGTAAAGACCTATTATTTATCTTAAATTAATGCTTTTTCTCTATGCTGCAGAAATTCTTGCAGTGTATAAAAACAATTTTCAACTAACCATCTGCGCAATTTTATTCTAAAATATTTAAATGGGAGTTCTCTTAAATACTTTGGTAATTTGTTAAAAATGGTAATGCACATAATGATAAACATTATTTTTAGTTAGTGTTGTATTACAAAATGGAATTAAATTTTTTGTTGCATCCCTCGGTCTCTGTTTGGTATAATTGTCACCTTTGAATCTAAAGAATTCTCTATGCTTCCTTACAAAAACTGATACCTCAAACAAATACATGCCGTTCAAAGTCAATAATTTCAGCCTTTTGAATAAACGGTCTACAAGATTCAAGTGGACCGACACCGCATATAGCTCTTACACATTTCTTTTGTACAATAAATTTTTTATCATTATCTGTTGAATTTCCCCATATTATAAGTCCGTATCTTAGGACTACCTAGTTTAGGAGACAGGGTTACATGAACTGTGTAGATATAAATATCCGTGTTATGTTATTTTGTACATCTGCTCTTGTGTATCATGAATCTTGTGTGTGTAATAAATATTATTCTTATTCTTAATATCTTAACTAGTTGTGACCACGACTCGTCCAAATAGATGTTGAAAATCAACATAAATGTTGTTCTATTATTCAAATATTCGAAGTTATATTAAACTGTAGCTAGACTTGAGTCAACGAATTGGACCATGTGCCGGCAAATACTTTTGACAAAGCGTGATTTGATTTATAGATAGAAATATCTGTTTAGAATGCGATCAGAATGAGCAGGTGCGTAGTACTCGCAACCGGCGTGCTTGAACTTAAACGAGACAAAAGGAGTATGTCAGGACTAGCTTTTGCTCGCGGCTTAGCCCGCGTGGATATTGTAAAATATCCCACGGGAACGTACTACCGGAAAAACCTTATTTATTCCTTGTCTACATTATAAAGGGAACCTCTGTACAAAATTTCAGCTTTCTACGTTCAAGGGTTTGGGCTGGGCGTTGATGAGTCAGTCAATCAGTCAGGAATTCTCTTTCTAATTTTATATAGTAGCAGGTAGTGATCTGCAGTTTCTGCCTACCCCCATGGGAAGAAGGCGTAAGTTTTGTATGTATGACTCAAACCTATATTCGTAACCCTCCCGCCACAATCCCCGGGCAAGTCGAATCTCCTAGAACATTCTAGAAGCTTCCTCAAAAACAGGTGTCGTGCACACTTGTCTTTGTCATCAGCCGTCTGACGTGTGTCCACTGGGCCGCGTACCGCGAAAGCGATTCCTAGTTATACTATTTGTAAAGCTTCCTTTGTCTCGAACCCTAATAATTTTATATAATTACTAGCTGTTAGTGCCCGGCGTCGCCCGGGTGAATTTCATGTCTCTATCTCCAGTGGTTTAGGCTGTGTGTTGTCTGTTTTCATACAAAAATACCATCCGAGTTTTCCGGTGAATTTTCCAAAAATAATCTGTCTTACAAACCTTGTTCGGAGAATTACAAACAGAACAAAAAAGAATTAGCCAAATGGGTGCAACCGTTCTGAATTGATGCGCATGCATACATTCGGCAATTGTAAAAACAAACATCTATATAAATAAAAATCCAAATGCCACACCCAGACAAACGATGATTAAACCTCAAAGTGACAGGTATACCCTTGGGAATAATTGAAATCTCCCGACATATAAATGAGGTAGGTATAGTTTAATATGCATCGTCTGAAGTAAACAATTCAGCGACAAGCCGATTACAGATGTAGTTAAGTTATTGCGACTCAAACAAATACAAAATACACGATTTCAGCGCTTGTAGAAATCCAAATTACAAACAAATAAGTCTAGTTTAGATTACCATAAATAAAGATTTAGCTAGTAGCCCACGGTAATCAATATGCGCTCCTTAAAATATGTAAAGTAACTCAGCAACAAATTCTATTTATCAAACTGTAATTCCACCAACAACTCCAAATGTTACCTTATTCATATTTTCTTTAGTCTTCTCCAAACGTTCATGTTACGGCGCAGAGCGAAATTGCGTAAAAGAATTTCTTTTTTAACTTTTTTTATGTAATTTTAATGATCGCGTAAAAATGCCTTTCTTTGTAGCCAGTATTTCTATTCAAGCTTTTCCATGGCAAAAATTTAAATGAATTCATAACTTTCATAATTTGGAATTCTCCAAATTTGAATTCATTTTATTCTGTCACTACTGACAAGTTCGCAATTAAAACTTTTTCATTTGAGCCTCGTTTATTTTTGTGAAAAACGTTCGAAAACGATCAATACATTTTAATCTACTGGGGCCTTCACGAAACATTAGGTAGAATCGTTTAAACATGGTCTTGTAAAAACAATCAATTTTCAACAAGCAAAGGCCTAATCATCGCCTTTAAATTTCCCATTTATTAAATAAACTGAAACCTTCACCTTTCAGAATTAAAATCCAGTGCTTTGTTCACTAGGCCTTCATCGTCATCGTCGCTTCAAATGAAAGATGCATTAATATTGCAAGGCCTATGTCCACTGCCTTGCAACAAGGGAATTGAGGAAAATAATACACTTCTGGACACATCTTTTGGCCCACCTTGTATTTTCAGTTTCGTTTGGTCCTAGCTAAAATTTTATATTAGGTCGAGCAAAAAGTTTTTATGCAGTTTTGAACCTGGCACATTCACAATTTCATTCAATAGTCTTTTTTTGAATTTCGAACACAGAATTTAAAGAAACAAAAGACAATTTGGAGCCTGTTTGTTGATATCAAACAATCGAATACTAAGAAAACTTGGTTTTATTGGTTTACTGGGATTTAATTCTTGAAAAAGTGATTGATATCTTTGGTTTTGCAACAAACATTACTTATTCTTAACATTAAGGTGAGGTTCTATCAATAATCTATGGATACTTCACCTGAAGTCGCCGCCTAAGCTGTGGCACTTATTCAGGCCGGACACAGCCAAAGAAACGTGAGTGCTCAACTTAATTTAAGTCGATCTGCGGTCCGAAATGTTTATCGGAGGTACCTAGAGACTGGCGGCTTTGTTCGTCGCCAAGGAAGGCCACGATCTCGGGTCACAACTGAAAGGCAGGATCGATTCATCGTGACTACCAGCTTGAGAAATCGTCACCTTACCTCCATTGAGATACAAAACCAACTTCGCGACTTCCACGGAGTATCTGTGAGCGCTCGAACTGTTCGGAGAAGGTTAAAAGAACGCGATATGGTACCACACAAGCCAGCTAATGGCCCCAAACTAACGCGAGCCCACCGAACAGCGCGCCTTCATTTCGCACGCAGTCATTTAAATTGGACACAGCAAGATTGGAGCCGTGTACTCTTTTCTGATGAGTCTAAAATTGTGTTACATGGCAATGATGGAAGGAAGAAGGTCTACCGACGTAAGGGAGAGCGTTTCGCACAATGCTGCTTTGAAGAGAGGGTTGCTTATGGCGGTGGCTCATGGACTGTCTGGGGCGGTATATCCGCGAGCGGCAAAACTCAACTTGAGGTTGTTACAGGACCACGGCTGCCAACATTAAATGCTGAAAGGTACATTCGTGAGTGCTTAGAACCTCACGTGATACCATACGCGGACTATGTGGGCCCAAATTTCCTTTTTATGCATGATAATGCAAGAGCCCATGCGGCCGGCATCGTCAGGGAATATCTTCGGGATGTGAACATCACAGTTATGGACTGGCCAGCCAGAAGCCCAGACATGAACCCCATTGAGCACATGTGGGACGAGCTAAAAAGACGTGTTAGGGCTCGTCAGCCAGTTGCCCAGACGATGCAGGAGTTGAAAACTGCCATAGAAGAGGAATGGGAGATGATCCCTCAAAATTTCATAGAGCGGTTGATAAACTCTATGCCTAATCGTATGAGAGCTGTGGTAGATGCCCATGGAGGCAACACGCGTTATTAAATTAAACCTTTATTTGATAAAACATGTTTTTTATTCAAAAATCAATTGCCTTTAACAAGGCGCATATCCGACTTGTTAGGCGTAGCTCCATGTCGTATGGTATTCTGAATTCAAATTTAAAACAATACGATCGAAAAAGATGGTAAAATGTATCAGGTTTAAAACTGCATCAACAGTTTTTGTTCAATCTAGCAATCATATTTCGGTAGGGGCCATCGAAACCTAAACTCTAAGGTGGGCCAATAGATGTGTCCAGAAGTGTATTACCTAAATATACATATAAATGTCGGTAGGTACCTACCTATGTAGGTGCCTAGGTACTAGTTTTGTACGACGTTGTGTGGGCGTTGTCAACTAAAAGCGATTTAAATAAAGGTAAACATAAGCATAATTTCGAAGCTTGTACTAGACTCGACCTTGCCATTTAGAAATATGAACAAGAACTAAATTCTATGTAATTTATTGTACGCCATTTTCCCGCGACCTCGCTTCTTTGTGACAGTACATGAGTGCCATCAAAATCCGGAGGACAGTTCTTTTGTTGTTGATAAACAGACGGGCAAATGAGAAATACAGGGAATACTGTACCTACTACACGAGCCATAGAATGAACTTGCTGTACCTTCCAGTACTACCTATATACTAATTTAAGTTCTTCCCCGTAACCAGATAGTTCGGTCTTGTACAAAAAAAAAAAAAAGAATAGGTAGTTATGGGTACTGCTGACAGAAGTGAAAACTTAAACATAGGTGTCGCGGTGACGCGGTGACGCGAACCCGTAACATTTCCCCCTAAAATAAAAATCGCTCAACGCGCCTAAAAAACTTTTCACTTCAAAAATAGAATGACGGTGAGCGCAAGCGACTCTCAGCTTTTACAATCTTTAAACATAGAACACCTTATACTGTGGTGGTCACGTTGTTTGCCAGACAGCAAGGTGATAGCGGAGCTGTCTGCCTAAAGTAAAGTACCTTCTTATAAAGGATTTTTATGGTGCTGAGAAGTATTTAATTTTATTTAATTCGGGAAACTTACAGCTAACGTAGACAGTGTTCTTAAATAGTATGAAACTGAAGGCAATTTACAAGTTTCCACTGATAAACACTGAAAAAAAAATGCAAAAAAATGTCGGTACAAAATACCTACCTACAACATAAATTAGGAAATAAATAGTAGGTACACGATCAACCAAAACAAACTAAAAATGATTTAGACGCAAACAATTACTCATCCGTATAGAAGCTTTTCACCAACAAATGCTTTAGCCGAGAAACACTGATATCACACTAATCACACTGATATTATAAAAGCGAAAGCAGCTGAACCGATTTGGATGAAATTTGGTATGTAGATAGCTTATATCCTGGATTAACACGTAGGCTAATGCGGAAAAAAGGTAGTGTTCCCGTGGGATGAGCAAGGAATTCAAATATATTTGCTACTCTTTCAAACTCAAAGAGCTAGACCGATTTTGATGACACTTGGTGTGGAAGTAGCTGACACCCTGGATTAACACATAGGCTATTTTATATCCCGAAAAAAAATATTGTTCCCGTGGGGTGTGCAATTTTTTGCCTCTAAATATGTGAATATTTTTCTCACCGATGAAATAATACACGTTTTAGTGTTTCTCATAAACCGCGGGTAACACCGCGGTGCGCAGCTAGTATTGAATATATCCAAATCATGTTCACCAGACAGTTTTTTTACTTCTGCTCGCACAGATTAGAAACGAATTCTGCCTGTGCGCGATGTACGCGTATGGCAGAAGCGTTTTAATTTGGGAAACACCTTATCTAGATCCTTCAAATCTCTATTGATAATTAAGAAGTTAAGGTCAAAGCATTTGAACTGTCATGTCAGTCATTTAATTAAAAAAACTTTTTTATAAAAAAATACAACCGACTTTTCAAAAACAACACTACAAAGTGAAAAATAACTTTAATTTCGAAAGTCGGTGTCTAGTTAAATGTATTTTCGTTTTTATAAAAAAGTATTTATTTTCACTTTTTAGTTGTGTACCTACCCCACACAAATTGTAATACCACTACCTGCAAAACAAACTCGAACATCATCCATATAAAAGTAAGGACAAAATACGTATTATTGAAGCTAACTCAAAAACTACCGAAGCAAAGTTAATCAATTTTATATGGGACCAACTGTGATGTATACCCTCTCGAATAAAACAAAAAAAGTCTAAATCGGTCCAGCCATCTTCGAGTAATCGGGGAACATACATAAAAAAAAATAAAAAAAAGTTTCCGACGAATTGAGAACCTCCTCCTTTTTGAAGTCGGTTAAAAATAGTTGCTCCTTCAAAATGGTAAGTTCAATTACCTACGATCCAGAATCCAGAACCTTGGTAGTTCAACAAGTTGGTACTTTCTACCTACAGCTATGTGTGCGTTCATGTAAGTAAGTCGACAACTAATACAACTTATCTATCTTCTATATAAATAAAAAGAGAAGTCCTGACTGACTGACTCATCAACGCCCAGCCCAAACCCTTGGACCTAGAAAGCTGAAATTTTACACAGACGTTCCCTTTATAATGTAGACAAGTAATAAAGAAGGAATTCCTGGTAGTACGTTCCCATGGGATGTTTTCCGAAATCCACGCGGGCGAAGCCGCTGGCAAAAGCTAGTTAACTTATAAGGATCCTGAGTTAATTAAAAACGAAGCTTGAATAATTAATCGCAATACAAAGACATGATACTCAAGGTCGTGTGCGTAGTACAAGCACAGTATAATAAAGTAAGCAGTATTACATCTTCTTACAAAACAGCCAGAATGATGCGCTTCGAAATCTCAGTAATACACCTGTAGGCAACAGTTCGAGCGCGCGGCAGTTACGCACGGACGGACACGTATTTAACTACCGAGCGGCCGTAGGTAAGTAATTCAAGGTCACTGCCCAGATAAACTACTGCAGCTTAATTATTCTGTGATACAAGTATCGATTCTACTCAATGTTTGTGTCAATACAGTCGGGCTATCAAAGCGAGAGATACAAACGATTCAATACAAACTGTTTACATTAACAATGCGTTTCGACAATAGAAATTAAGTTCTTTTGTTTTGAGAACTGCAGTGCTATTATGTACAAATCTCACCGTGAAAATCTAGGTGAAATGAGTTGTCATTCTACCTAATGCTAGATGTATTGGATTGACACTATTGACAGCTCACTCCACGCTCATTTCACCTAAGTTTTCACGGTGAGATTTGTACAGAATAGTTTGACAGAACAGAACTTTGATTTGAAACTATTCGTATTCAACCATTAAGATCAATTAAAATACCCGAATGAAGCCAAAGGCGTAAAGTAAAACCCCCATCAACCGCTCACTAACCCAAGCTCAGGGCTGCTACTGAGTGGGCACGCCACAATTGTGGCGATAAGTCCCCTCTTTGAGGAGTGGTTGGAGAGGCGCCACGGCGTCCTCACCTTCCGCCTGACGCAGGTCCTCACCGGACACGGTTGTTTCGGGAGGTTCCTGTTTCGGATAAGGCGGGAGGAAACGCCCGGGTGTCACCATTGTGTGGATCGCCCGGAGGACAACACGGTGGAGCATACAGTGGAGGTCTGCCCGGCTTGGGCGGAGCACCGCCGTGTTCTCACGGAGGCGATCGGCGGCGGCGATCTCTCGCGTCCAAACCTGGTCCAGGCCATGGTGCGGAGCGAGAGTGCATGGGAGGCCGTCACCTCCTTCTGCGAAGCAGTAATGCTCGCGAAGGAGGAAGCGGAACGCGTGAGGGAGAGGCAACAGCCGCGCCCTCGCGCCCCTAGCCGCCGTAGGAGACGCCCTGGGCGGCGGGAATCGATTGCCGATTCCCGGCCACCGTAGGCGCGGGCTTGCGGACGACGAGTAATGGGCAGCTCGCCGTTCGGTAAGGACCAGGCCCGGGTCGACGGCGCGTTGTGTTCCACGCGCGCCTCAAAGAGATGTCAGCAGTGACGGGGTCAATTGGGCCGATGCCGCCGGGGTCGCGGGTAGTTCGAAAGAGATACCGTGGCCCTGGCACGGGCAACTGAAGGAACATGGGTGGGTTTTAACCCACCCATGTTCCTTCAGTTGCCCGTGCCAGGGCGGCAGATTGATTGTTTTAAATTGTGTACTTATATCTTTTGTTGGAGATCCTAAATCAATGAATAAACATCGGCAATGCCTGTGTGATCTACTCGTACTAACCACTAAACAGGTGAAATGTCATAGGGTTTATTCATCAGAAATTTCTCAGTAGCAGCCCTTTTTTTTTTTTTTTTTTTTTGTGGATGGGAAATCATCAAACGACTTCTCCCGCTCTGGGCGGAGCGGGAGGGCGCGCCCTCCCGCCGGTCCCATTTAGGATCTCCAACAAAAGATATAAGTACACAATTTAAAACTATCAATCTGCCTAGCCTTTTCCCAACTACGTTGGGGTCAGCTTCCAGTCTAATCGGATGTAGTTGACTACCAATATTTTACATGGAGCGACCTTCACAACCCAGTAACTGGGTAATACAATACCCCTTGGTAAGACTGTCAGACTTTCGGGCTTCTGACGACCCGTAACGACTGTCAAAGATCCACGAATGACAGCCGGAACCAACGGCTTAACGTTCTTTCCGAGGCACGGAGGCGTCTTGATATATAAAGATGGACACCCATCCACGGACCAACCGCGGCAAGCGTAGCTTAACCTGATTAATCGACCCGTGCGGCTGTTATTACTTAACCACGAGCCCCGTCAAAAGATATACACATTATAAAGGGCTGCATCAGGTATTGCAAGTGTACTCCTTCACTTATTTAAAATTAAAATATTACAATTAAAATATTATTAATAGGTAAAATTTGGAAAAAGTTAATCAAATTTTAAATATGTTGGCGATAAGTCTGCGACGTTGAAATGGGACTGTGCGGGTCACACATACTGGATGCATCAGGATAGACGGGCCGGGATCGTCACAAGTGGGTGCATGAAAACGGGCGTCGTCACCGAGGCAGGCCTAAGAAAATCTGGCATGACGCTTTGGAATCGTTCTTGACCGAAATTGGAAAATTCGAGAGACTTTCTGGGAGAGACCTTTGACCAGCAGTGGGTCAACATAGGTTACTTTTGAAAGTTGGTTGTATTTTTTTGTAAAAAAGTTTTTATTTTTCACTTTTTAGTTGTGGTACCTACCCTACACAAATTACAATACCACTACCTGCAAAAGAAATTAGAACATCATCCACATAAAAAATGGGGAAAAAATACGTATTATTGAAGCTAACTCAAAAACTAGGACCAACTTTGAGGTATACCCCTCAAATAAAACAAAATTTTTTCAAATCGGACTACTGTGTACAATGTAAGGCGTGTTCATACATAAAAAAAAAATATACGTTGCGACTTGAGAACCTCCTATATCTTTTTCGTCGGTTAAAAAGTAGATCGAGCCCAGGAGCACATGCTCATCACTGGCGCTCGTGTCTTGATTTTGAATGAGGATATTCATGAAAATTCACGCCATCAGTAACTGTAGGCACCACCTCGACAAGAGGTATTCCATTTCGACAAAGAATATAAAATATATTATAACGTTCATCATTAATTTCAATCATTCGTTCATCATTCAGTCATGACTAAAAAAAATTTAGGTACTTTGACATTTTTGACAGGTGCCCGGACCTAACGTCTCAGTGCTGCCACTTAGTGAACGTCATTTCAGAAAACCCTCATTAAACCTTAAACTTTTTTGTTAACCTTTAGATTGAATTAAAAACAAATATTAACACAATATCGTAAAATAAATATTGAAAGCTGATTGGTCAGCTTTTGAGCTTTAGTTTCATTTCGACCATAATTAATTGCCAACTGCTGCAGTGTGACGTTTATACTCGGTGTACCATACCAAGCAATCTCTGAGCAACAGATTGGCTATTATAATATGCATGTCAACAGGATTGTAAATTACTACTGAATAACATAACATCACGCGTATATTCCAGAATAGGGGTGGAAAGAGGTATGTGGGTACACCATAATTTCAGTTATTGCCTTCATCCGGGCACAAATCCAGACTCCGGGCTGCTACTGAGAAATTCTTAATGGAAAATTAAATATACAATAACACTTTGATTGTCCTTTGAGGACCCTGGAACCTAGGACCTCATGTTCAGTCATACTCTTACAAAAAACACACCAAAGAACACAACTTAATTCGATTTTTTTTTATTATAACTTTAAAAAGCCACGTCTAGCAACCCTACCCAAGATTAAAATGAACAATTTTTACTGCACTGAACTTTTTTTTTATTCTGGTAAAAAAACACTTCCTCTCTCTTTAAACATCATCATTGCTTAAAGTTCTTTGCTCTTGTTTCATTATTATTATTGTTTATGTATATCTATAAAATAAAGTCGGGTTATTTGCACCATTTCTAACTCAAGAACGGCTGGACCAACTTTTACGATATTTGATTTGTTGGATTTGTCTCCACGCCGAATAGCAGAATAACTATTAAAACTTAAGAAAAATTCACAAAAAAAATATAATAATATCAATCTGCCTAGCCTTTTCCCAACTATGTTGGGGTCGGCTTCCAGTCTAACCCGATGCAGCTGAATACCTGTATTTTACATGGAGCGACTGCCTATCTGACCTCCACAACCCAGTAATTGGGTAATATGATACCCCTTGGTAAGACTGGTTGTCAGACTTTCGGGCTTCTGACGACCCGTAACGACTGTCAAAGATCCACGAATGACAGCCGGGACCAACGGCTTAACGTGCTTTCCGAGACACGGAGGAGTCTCGGTATGTAAAGATGGTCACCAATCCACTGACCAACCCCGGCAAGCGTAGCTTAACCTGGTGGATCGACCCGTGCGGCTGTTATTACTTAGCCACGAGCTCCTCAAAAACAGCTCCACAAAAGCTCCACAAAAAAATTATATATATGAAGAAAATTAATTTTCTCATGCATGAAATTTAGACAGGACAACGTCTGTCGGGTCAGCCAGTATATAATATATATATTTGTATATATGATAAATTGTATATGTATAAGGCACACCACTGGAATACCTACAGTATCGTCTCTCTTTCTCCCTTTAATCTATCCAAATGTTGTCTGTAAAAGATCGCTTTTAGCGATAAGACCGCCCATTGTGTCACCCTATAATGTAAAATGTCAACATTTATAATAATATCTGTAAATTTTATGGTGTACCTACATAATAAAGAGTATTTTATCTAAGTATCTATATATCTAACTGCATACGCATGTCTGTAGGAATTTAAATTACTACTGAATATCACAACATCACGTCTAATTTCACCTACTGCCATCAACCGGGCATAAATCCAGACACCGGGCTGCAGAAAAATGTATGAGTTTGTATGTAGGGGCCTATCATCGGAACTACTGATCCAATTACGAAAATTCTTTCACTAATGGGAAGGTATTACGCGTGAAATTTCTTGTTTTAATATATCCCATGATTATAAAATGTTTTATGTTAAAACAAGAATTTTTTCACGGACGAAGTCACGGGCAGAAGCTAGGACCCAATAAGACTTTGGTTGATCTTTGACGTCTATGCCCAGGATCTTATGCTTAGCATTCGCTCTTGCAATAACTAGACCCTGAACACAACTTCAAAAAATTCTTTGATATTTATAAAAGGTCACAGTCTAGCAACCCTACTGAAGATTAAAATAAACAATTTACTAAACTGCAACACAGACAGACTGGCCGTCTGACAAAAGCGAAATCCTCTTTACACAGCCAGCCAGGTTAATCCCTCGAGATAAAGTGTACTCGTCTGGATATAACGCTGAAAAATACCCCTAAAAAACAAGGTGACAAATGCGGGGGATTTTCCTTTGTTGGATTAAAGAGTCAACGTACAGGTCATGTGGATAAATAAATATTGTGCATAGAAAGTTTTACAGGTGTTTTTGTTGGAACATATAAATGACTAGCTTTTGCCCGCGACTTCTTCTGCGAGCTAGGATGAAAAGTAGCCTATCTCCTTTTCCAGGTCATGGTCTGCCCATGTGCCATATTTCATCAAAACCGTTCAGCCATTTTATCGTGAAACAAACAAACAAACTTACTTTCGCACCTAGATATCTGTTTATATAAAGTAAGTTGGTTAGTTACACCATTTGTAACTCAAGAACGGCTGAACTGAGTTTTATGATCTCTGATTTGTTGGGTTTGTCTCCGGCTCGAATAGCAGACAACGCCTGTCGGGTCAGCTGGTGTCTAATAAATAAAAATCAGTTGCAGAATGTATGTATGTACGCGCATCACTTCAGAACGGATGTACCTACTTGGCTAATTCTTTGTTGTTGTGTTTGTAATTGTCAGGACAAGGTTTATAAGAAAGAAAAAGTTTGAAAAATTGTACGGAAAAGTGAAAAATTTTGATTAAAAAATCTCTATAATATAAAAAGTAAGTTAGACAGAAGACAGTAGGGAGATATTCAAAAATGTTGACAAAATTTACAGGTTGACATTTAGTTGTTCAGTTTCATAAATTATTTTATCTGTTATATGTATGTTGTTTTGTTTTTTTATTGACGTTAATTTGAATTGAATTTATTGTATAATTTTTTAATCGAAATGTATTTGTAATTATCTTATTATTTTTTTCCTACACTATCGCATTGGGTTACTGTAATGATAGCTGTATGTATGACTTTAAATAAATAAATAAATAAATAAATAAATAAATGTAAGAAAAAATAATAATTTGTTGTTTTGGTTGTTTTGTGAAAATTGTAGTAAAAAATCAGTGAGCTCGTGGCTAAGTAAGAGCTCGTGGCTAAGTAATATCAGCCGCACGGGTCGATCCATCAGGTTAAGCTACGCTTGCCGGGGTTGGTCAGTGGATGGGTGACCATCTTTACATATCGAGACTCCTCCGTGCCTCGGAAAGCACGTTAAGCCGTTGGTCCCGGCCACGGAGTAGAGAAAGAAGGTCCCGGCTGTCATTTGTGGATCCTTGACAGTCGTTACGCGTCGTCAGAAGCCCGAAAGTCTGACAACCAGTCTTACCAAAAGGTATCGTATTACCCAGTTACTGGGTTGTGGAGGGCAGATAGGCAGTCGCTCCATGTAAAATACTGGTATTCAGCTGCATCCGGTTACACTGGAAGCCGACCCCAACGTAGTTGGGAAAAGGCTAGGCAGACTGTAGTAAAAAATCAGTAAATACCAGCAACAGTAGTTAATAGAACTCAGTGTGTTATCGTTGTGTTATCTATCACTCAATTGCCTTCAGTCTTGGTTTATTTCACTGTTATAAAAATGTCACCGGTTAAGCGTTAAAATATCGGACAAACCATTAGAAAAGTTGCCGGGAAAATTGGAAAGTTTTGTATGAATTATTGAAATTTGGGCAGTAGAACATCTGTCTGGGCAGCTAGTTATATTAGTTAGGATAACAGCTGGATACTGTCCGAGTGTACCTAAGGCACACGTAGGTAAGTCTTTTCATTCAGCAATAACACAAGCATTTACACCACACTTGCTTGAAATGCGATTTAAAATAATTTTGGTATCCTCGCAATGGTATAATTTTATTATATCCCAAAGAACATTTAAATATATACAATACTAAAAATATATAATAAATGAACTAACAAACTATTAAGCTAATATTAGAACAAATTAGAAGGGAACATTTACCGCCAGTAAAAGTTGCAGAACCTTTTTTTTTAGCCTGTGCCGCGTACGGTATCTCTTTCGAACAGCCCGATACCCTGGCGGCAATAGTTGCAGAACCTACAAGCCAGATTTTTTAATAAAAATATCTATACTCCATAGGGTACTAAAGGTACCTAAACAAAAAAACACGTGACGTGGTTAACCGACTAAACATAATACCTGTCACTTCAGTTATCATGCTACGTCACAGTTGTACTCTTCAATTTAGCAACATTATAGTTCGTTGTACCTATTCATTTGGGCTCTTTACAAATTTTTGTTTATTACTAACCCGATCGACTTATAGATCGATCGATTAAATATTTTGTACTGTTATAAAATTCAATCACGTCCATAAGTAATTTCATAACAATTTCATTTTAGGTATATAACATAACTTTATTGAATATTCTTTTCTCGATTGTAGATGATTTGAAATGTATGCAAACTCATTTTACACGTAACTATATCAAGAGAACTACCATTTATTGTAGGCACTTGTATTAAGATTTATTTACGACATAATTGTGACATTTAAATGAACAATGTGTTTGTAACCTTACAGTCACAACCCCTTACTAATGATCGCATGTAAAGTTATGACGAGCAATCAAGGCCGTAGGCGGGTTTTGGGGGTTCAAACCCCCCCGAAACGTGAAAAACCAGAATCTCAATTCAGAGATCGTTATTGTCACGCGTTTTATTTCTGATGATCATCCACGTCGGTTGCCTTTTAATTAAATTAGTAACTATATAATTATGTATGTAAAATTATAATAATATCTATTCCGGCTATTTGCTTATTTTACAATTAAATTAACATTATGTAAGTCATTTAATTGATTAAATTTTTCAAAATAACATTTATCATTTATCATTCTTAAAAAATTGGTTTCGTGTGAGCGAGGGAGGTGAGAAAACGCGATAGCCCTCTGATTGTACTCATGATAACAAACTATTTTTTATCCGGACCAAACCCGAAATCGCGAAAAAAAATCAGCATTTATATTCGCATAACTCGTCAAATTTTTTTTCGCGATTTCAGGTTTGGTCACACAGTAAAAGTTGTTTGTTATCATGAGTACAATCATGACTGTGTTTAAATCGGTCACTAATTACCAGTCACCCTATACAGGGTGTAGAGTGTAATACCTACTCATGAAAATGAACAACTTTTACCATGGAACTAAACCTAAAATATGAAAAAGAAAATCAGCTGTTTTCTACAAAGTGCAAAACCTACGCGATCAAAATGTACAGTCAACAAAAGAGATATCTAGGCAGGGTATACTTACATATTTGATTGTGAATTGCTTCATGTTCAATTTTATATATATTACTTTGTTTTTGCAATAGTCCTACATTGTAACACACCAACACAAAATGGTATATTGTCACGAAATTGAACATGAAGCAATTCACATACAAATATGTTAGTATACCCTGCCTAGATATCTCTTTCGTAGACTGTACGAGACAGCTGATTTTTTTTTCGTATTTCAAGGTTAGTTCCATGGTGAAAGTTGTTCATTTTCATGAGTACTACACACCGTTAAAGTGTGTCCCTCGTTCAACCTAACACCCTGTCTAACACAGAGTATTCTTTTACAAACATACCTACCTAGTCTATTCTATATCCTCGTGATCCATAAACCACATTTGTCTGAAAAGTTATTGAAATAGACCAAGCTTGAAAAAGCTTTTTTGTAGCAAAATAATTCAACGAAAAGGTCCTTTGTTTCGCCAACAAAATCCTACTTACATAAACAGATTGAATATGAAAATGAAAAAAATAATTTTATAAAACAGCGTGCGTGTCAAAACACCTTTAAATACTAAATTAATATTCCCATTTAAGTGTTATTAATCCTGTCTGATCCCTGTAAATAAAAGAACAGCACACTCGCTTGGAAACTAATATGAAATTAGATTTCGAGTGGAATTTTCACGCAGCCCACGCAGATAATTTAATCTTTTAATAAACTTATTATGCTCTGTAAATTTTCCACTGAATTTATGGTTCTCCAAAATATTCAAGGAATTATTCTGGTTGAGGAATATTTTGGATAACAAGCTGCTATATACAGGGTTAGTTTTCAATGACCAGCCAAATTTTCACAGGGCGTTCTACCCGTGAATATGAACAACTTTTACTATGGGACCAACTTTAAAATCACGAAAAAAAACAGCTGTTTCATACAAAAGTTCAATACCTACTCGACCAAAATGTATGAAAACAGCTGATTTTTTTTTCGTGATTTCAAAGTTGGTCCCATAGTGACATTACTAGCTACATTCTAGAGAAGCTCTGAGATTTTATAGGGAAAACACTTAGCTGATGCCCACGGTTTCACTCGCATCCCAAGGAACCTTCTATATGTATCCGGATAAAAAGTAACCAATACCGGATGACTTTTTTTACCGTCTTGAAAAAAATAGGGTATATTAGGTGAACGGAGTAGAAGCGTATGGCATACCTAGTTTTTTTTTTTTTTTAATAGCTTAGTCAGAAAAAAACATCTAAGTATCAATAAATACTACAAATTCGTTGTAAACTTTTCATTTTAGAAGAAAAAAAACATACATTTTGAAGAAAAATAATAAAACCTTTAAAAATATCGAAATTCAAATCATATGCAACCTGCATTATGATTTGAATTTTGATTTCTTTTAATAAAAATAAAAAAATAAAAAATTTATATGCCATAGGCTTCTACTCCGTTCACCGAATATACCCTATTTTTTTCGAGACGGTAAAAAAACTCATCCAGTATATTAATCCAGGATATAGTATAACTGTCTGCTAAATTTCATTTAAATCTGTTTAGCCATCATCGCATAATGAAGAAACAAAAACATACAAACATCCAAATGCACTAACATCGTAACTTTCTCATTTAGAATATTTATCTGTACGATTGCTCCACTTACTACTATTATAAATGCGAAAGTTTGGACGGATGGATGGGATGGATGGATGGATGTTTGTTACTCAATCACGCCAGAACGGCTGAACGGAACTGAATTAAATGGATAGATTTTAGTCTGCACATAGGCTACTTTTTAGCCCGAAAAAATGTACGGTTCTCGTGGGATAATTTCCGACATCCACGCGGGCGAAGTGTACTACTTTGATAAACTGCCGATCTGTTCTGTAAAAAACTCACCGTCAAAACTTAGATGGAGTGTGCTTGAAGTGACCTGTCAATAGTATCAAACCCTACCATCAGGCGGAATGACAGCTCAGTTCAAACTCACTCGCCAAAGTGTTCACGGTGATTTTTTAAAAGAATAGTCGGCTGGTGTCATACAACGCGCAGACTCTAAACCAATGTAGATTGAAACACGACAGAAGATATGTTTCTAGAGGATGTAGAAGTGCACTTCTAAAGAATATAGGAAGTTAAGAAGTGGCACTCTCGGGTGGTAAAGTTTGTGTGAGCAAATCAACTGAAAAGTTTATTTCAGAAATCAATGCGAAAAACTGCCAAAAGCTCGATAATATTAATTTATTTAAGCTTGCAACGTCAATTATGTCAGATTGTTTTTCGGATTCCATACCAAAATGGTAACGAGGAACCCTTAATTATGGTGCGACTCAGTCTGTCTGTCTGTCCGTCTGTCACAACTGGATATCTCAAGAACTATACTAATGCCAACAACTTGAAATTTGGAACATTTTTAGATGACGTTTGCCCAACTATTCTGCAAATAAGAAAGAAATTTTTTTTTTTGCAACATGGACTTAAGACCCTGAAAAAATCAAAGTGGGGCTACTAGTGCATGTGGCGTACGATGTCTCTAAATAGCACAATTTTTCAGAAATCGGAACAAAACCCTCGGTGCGCGAGCCCGACTCGCTCTTGACCGGTTTTTTAATGTAGGGCTACTCACTCTTTCTAACTAACAATACTTACAACATTAACTCAAACTTAAACCGTCTTATTACAAAACAAGGTTCATCTTCAAACCCAAGTTTAAACCATGGACCCTTTTTTGAATTTCGAGCTTTATTCTGACACGTTAAGATGTCAGTTTTACAAAACTGACAACTTAGTACCGGACTAAGTTGTCAGTTTTGTATAAAGAACTGTATTTCTATCAAAGCTAGGTTCATATTACAAAAACTGGCTCGAAGGTTTAAACCATGACGAAGAAAAACCTCGTTTGGTAATAAGACCGAAAGCATTTATATTATTTCAAATAAAACAGGTACTTTTGAATTGTCAAGGGGTCGGTCAGTCGCCGCCGGGGTCTAGGGTCGTTCTAAAGAGATACCGTGGCCCTGGCAACTAAAGGAACATGGGTGGGTTTTAGTCAGTAAAAGTCTGACACGCCCTCCCGCTCCGCCCAGAGCGGGAGAAGTCATTTGATGATTTCCCATCCACAAAAAGAAAAAAAAGGGGGTCGGTCAGTCAGAAAGATGAAGCTAGTCGCCCATTCCAATGTAGGTTCCTATGGAGAAGAACGGGCAAGAAACTCCACGGACACTCTTTACAAAATATTGATTACATCATTCATGTTGCACATATACACGTGAGAACAATGTAGAATGACGTGCACGTTAAAAGCGTCCATAATAAAAATATAAAAACTAAAAACAATTGAAAAATTAAACTAAATTAAAATGGCTTATCTAAAATATAGTTTAATTTTTCAATTGTTTAGTGGCAGCTATGATATGACGGTGCCTGGTCACGAACATGACGCATGGATCAGCACCATTCACCTCAACCATTTTGAAGGGAACTTAATGATCCAACCCTATGCATTGCCTATTTACACTATGCATGGTTATTCCCTTTCAAACTACCGTACTATGAACAAAACTTAAGCATGCTCACTTAAGAAAATATTCCTGTGAGAGCGCAGCTAGTGACAAACGAATAATGTGCTATCGAGTCGTGAGCCGTGAAAGCGATTATCGCCTTTGAGGTGATCATGCGGAACTTTGATCCATAGTACATAATACCATATTTACACTCGCAAAAAACAGAAACCCGTAGTTGTGAACGTAGTTTTTCGAATAATATCTTATTCATTTTTCCTTCCATCTCAAAAGCATATTTTTATGCAATTAAAATCTTACAAAGCGCAATAAATAAACATTTTCCTATTCACTCAAGGATCAAAACACTTAAAGCACTCGCGGAGGAGAAGCACTTTAAAAGATTAAGTTATAAAAAAAAGCCGGCCCAGTGCAAATCGAACTCGCGCACGAAGGGTTCCGTATCTATAAAAAACCGGCCAAGTGCGTGTCGGACCACGCACAATGAAGGGTTCCGTAGTTGGGATGAATTTATCTTAAGAACAAACTTAACATTGTAGTTGAAAAACATGTTCTCCCATACATTCCAACTGTAAATGTAAGTTTGTACTCACAATATTGATAGATTTACCATGTTATTTTAAGACCACAGACTTCTTATAGGTTTTCCTGTAATCTACAGGTAAAGATCTATTTTCTGTATTTTTTTCAAAATTTTAGGCTCAGTAGTTTCGGAGATAAGGGGGGGGGAATGGTCAATTTTGGTCTATTTCCTTAAATAACTTTAAAACAGTTTATTTTAAAATTATAAAAAAAAAATATTTGAGACCCTCACAGTAAGCCCTTTCATTTAATATGCCACATGGTGTAGTTTGCAAAACTTTTTTTTTTAATTTTCTTATTTGCCCCTCAAAAGTGACCTCTATATTCAAAATTCATTTATTTACTTTACCCGTCCGTGTTTGGGTCACAGAAATTCATATGTGTACCAAATTTCAACTTAATCGGTCCATTAGATTCGGAGCAAACTGGCTGTGACAGACGGACAGACAGACAGACAGACAGACGAGTGATCCTATAAGGGTTCCGTTTTTTCCTTTTGAGGTACGGAACCCTAAAAACGGCAAAAAAATCATGTCTGTTGTATGGGAGCCCCCTTACACGCACGCACGAATGGTTCCGTACCATCACATCACACAAATATTATAGGAAAGGCGAAAGTTTGTGAGTGTGTATGTTTGTTACTTCTTCACGCTCAAACGGCTGGACTGATTTGAATGAAATTTGGTATGTAGATAGCTTATAAATGCTCTGGATTAACACATAGGCTACTTTTTATTCCGGTCTACGCGGGTGAAACCGCAGGGCGCATCTATAAAAACGGCAAAAAAATCATTTTTGTTGTATGGGAGCCCCCTTATATATTTATTTTATTTTTTAGTATTTGTTGTTATAGCGGCAACAGAAATACATCATCTGTGAAAATTACAACTGTCTATCACGGTTCATGAGATACAGCTTGGTGACAAACGGATGAACGGACAGCGGAGTCTTAGTAATAGGGTCCCGTTTTACCCTTTGGGTACGGGACCCTAAAAACAGTTTGCTAAAGAAAATGTTTACCTCCAAGATGACACCGTTAGGTAAGTAGGTACACTCGATAAGGTAAAGAAGCGACCTGCAAAAGATTGGTATCAATAATAATTTATCAAAGGACCAAAATTAGATATAGTTTTATTATTATTTTATTATTTTAATGTGGTAATATTGATATTGGGTATTTATTTTTAGTTTTTAATTAATCACAATACAACACACACACGCATGCATGTCACATCATTTCATTTTAATTAATTCTCTTAAATCTATTCTCTCCTTGTGTTAATTATTTAGATTATTCTAACCTTAGATTCTAGCGTATGGCACTCGTGGGTTGCAGCTGAAAATCAGCGTCAGGTGGTACACCTTGTGTTGTCATCTGACAATATGCTGAGCTGAGGCCCTTTTGGCATTACAATCTTTGTTTTATGTTTTTTTTATAATTTTAAGGTGTATTTATGTTTTTTATAATTTTAAGGTGTATTTATTTATTTTTTTGCTGTAATGCCAATTAAACGCATTTTTCTTTCTTTCTTTCTTCTTTCAAAAGATACCTTTTGTTAGATGAAATAATAACAAACAAACTGCCTCGAGGAGTGCTACAATCACAATAAAAGTAGGGTCAACAACTATTATCGATTTGATGTAGGTACGCTATGTCGGCACAGTCAGCCTCAAAAAGATGTATATGTTACCGGCCAAAGTGGATTTCAAGGCCAAATTACGAGTAGTTTGTTCTAGGCCAAACCGGTTCATCACACGCCTGTTATACTCGTACTTATCGCAGCAACTAGCTTAATTAGCCGTTTAGATAATAGCCTAGCCTTTGGAAGTAGCGCAATTGGTCTCAGTTCTAACCTTTTTTTTTAGCGTGGAGAAATGCTCATGCATTCTGCACTACCACGGGGAGATAGTGCAGTTATATGTGACTCTAAAACTCCACGGTGTCCTCCTCTCTGGCGCTTACGGCGGGAACACGGGCACGCTTTAGCACTCATCCGCGAACCCGCCGCGACTGTCCGTCACCGGACCCTCCTCTGGAGACTACTCTCCATCACCGGCGCACCAGAACACATTGTACGCCCTGACCACCCCAAGGACCAAACTAGCACATGGGTGCCAGACGATCCCGTGTCTGGGCACCCTTGGTCTCCCTGCAACGGGTCAGTTCATTGGCCCCGCCACCTGCCACTTTCGGCCGCAGAGGACAGAGTTCTAACCTTTTTTTTTTTTTTTTTTTTGATGCTGAGAAATGCTTTATGCATCCCCGCTCGTGGGGGACGATCATGGTCCCATGTGGGACTCCTGTCAGAATGACAGTATACCCACTAAAACTCAGCAGTGTTCCCACATCGCCGTGATGGGAGGGCCATGGGAAACCGGCTCAGCCTTTACGTCCACAACCCTCCCGGCGCATGCCCGCCTAGCTGGCGGGCCCCGCGTACCCCCCCGGATGGGGGGCTACGGGAATGATCGGGAACACCTGGCCATTCCCGTCCGACACTGGTGAGGGCCTGTGCAATACAGGCAAGGATGCCCCCACACCCGTTGCCTGCTGGCCCCCACCTGGGAGGAGTCGTCTGCTCCGACCCCTCCTCCGCCTTCGGAGCGGCGCCGCGTGAGGGTCGTCCTCCCGCGCGCGCTCCGCCGCCATTTCGGCCGCAGAGGATAGGGAGAGCGGCCGACGTCATACCGACACTCCTCTTCCCCTGCGGCCCCACCGCGTCCGCCATCAAACGGTGGCGGCCCCGTCAAGGCCGCGGAAGGTAGGGAGAGCGGCGCACCGCAATACCGGCACTCCTCTCCCGCCGCGGCCTCCAATCCTCAGCCGCGATGCCTCCCATAAGACACCGCGGCCCGCCTCAGTTGCGGTGTCGCCCATACGGCCACCGCAACCTACCCGCTGGCCACTACGTCGTCGGCTTATCGGCAAAAGCCCTGACGAGCGGCCCCCGCATGGGTTCCTCTTCGCTTCACCGTGGGTGACCAAGCCACGGCTACTGAGCCCCCCCGCCTCGACAATGCGGGAACCCTCCGGGGGGGTGGACAGAGTTCTAACCTAACCTAACCCATTTGGTCGGGGTGCCCCAGCTTAGTTATAAATCGGTTTGGCCTGAAATTGGATTTGGCTGGTAACATATACATCAACGTCTATAGTTTGCGTTCCATAATACTATCAAAGTATAGGTATTATTAACCTACCCTAACCAATGTGTAATATGTTTTGTGGCTACATATTGAGACAATATTATGGAACAAAAATGTATACATCTTTTTGAGGCTGACTGTACCTAATATCCTATTCTTTTTTATTCCACTAGGAACGGATGTTCACGGATGTACCTAGCCTCGGGTTTTTGTAACGGTACCGGTTTTGGGAAATTACTTTCTGCCAGCTTATTCATTCTAGCAAATCATTAGAGTGTCATTAGGTGTTAATTTATTTTTATCACCAGGTTTTTCAGTTGGGTACTTGTACGTTATTGTACTTACCTAAATAAACACTATAGTTACTGTATTATACTGTATTTTTAAAAAAACTGGTCATAATTGTTTCGGTAATATCAGATGTCTAAAAAAACAATTGATCATCTGTAAAACTAAACACAAAATATTTTTAGAATTTACCTTGCTTGAAAAATAAAACGAGTATTTTCCATCTCGTAAAAAAAACCGGCTCGGCTTTAAAAATATAAAACCCATATCAAATATCCTTATCATAACTCATATCAAATATCCTCCAAACGTCCTTACGGTCCTAAGCATACATCTAAATATTAAAGAAAGTAATGGATATTGGATGTCCCACCAAAATAAAATTGTATTAGATAAACATTTTATACGAACCTCAAAATAATTCTCGAAGTTATTATTTATTTGTGAAATATTTTAGTAAAACTATTTGGAATAAAGTTTGTTATCTTGGGATTAAAAAAAAGATAAAATCCTTTCAGACGACTCTTCATCTGCTTAGCCTTTTCCCAACTATGTTGGGGTTGGCTTCCAGTCTAACCGGATGCAGCTGAATACTAGTATTTTTATGGAGCGATAGCCTATCTGACCTCCACAGCCCAGTTACTGGGTAATACGATAACCCTTGGTAAAACTTTCGAGCTTCTATGACCCGTAACGACTGTCAAAGATCCACGAATGACAGCCGTGACCAACGGCTTAACGTGCTTTCCGAGGCCCGGTGGGGCCTTGGTGTGTAAAAATCACCTACCCACCCAAGGTCACCCATCGACGAACCAACCGCGGCAAGCATAGCTTATCCTCAACGACCGCCCGTGCGGCTTTTATTACTTAACCACAAGCCCTTTCAGACGACTGCTATGTCCATATTTTTATAACATTGAATGAAGCGCCCGCGGCGACACGGTGCGGTCAAGGGCTATAAAAGGCTCCTTCAAACAGGGGCGACACGCGACGGGAATCGCACGCGACACAAAGGCATAGCCCGTCGCGCGACACGCGTGTTTTTCTGTCGCGTGCGATTAGCGTCGCGTGTCGCGCCTTTACGATCTGCGTGCAGATTTTAAAGCTCGTGGTCTATTCAAAGATCCAATCTATTCATAAAACACTTAGACGTAGAAGTCTGTTTGAAAAGGCTATTAAAACTAAGTAAAATTAACTTAACTGAATTAATTCATTACATTGACGGTTCAATCACACCTACCAATACTTTTCTTCAGAATATCGAATAGCCACCACAAAATCCTGAATACGGATAAAATACATAGAAAGTATCGCTTAGTGCTAACATAAGTGAAAATCGAAGTTTCACATTACCGGATTGCCCGGCTTTTGAAGCAACCCGCAAGGCCCTCTCGATACCCGATCGTTTGACCGTTCTCGATATCCGAACGGTACCTAATACTTACTTATATAAATAACGAAAATGGGAAACCTTGAAATGTGTACGTGATGTATTGGGGAGTCCACGTGACTTATTTCCCATTTAGTTTCGCAACAAAAAATGCTACCTAATCCGTCTTTGTGATGAATAATGATTGGTACGTAGATAAGTGTACCTACTCTGCGATTACAACGCGATTGCTAAACTTCTACAAATATACAATGGTATATATTAAAGTCACTTATCGTCTTTAATTTTCGTGTCTGTCAGTGTGACCGCGTTGTTTTTCTAAAGTATGCAAACGGATTTTGATGCGGTTTTCACAACCATTTTAGAGAATTTATCCCGGAACATTAAACTTGCATCATCATCTGCCTAGCCTTTTCCCAACTATGTTGGGGTCGGCTTCCAGTGTAATCGGATGCAGCTGAATACCAGAATTTTAAATAGAGTGACTGCCTGACCTCCACAACCCAGTTACTGGGTAATACGATACCCCTTGGTAAAACTGGTTGTCAGACTTTCTGGTTTCTGACGACCCGTAATGACTGTCAACGATCCACGAATGATAGCCGGGACCAACGGCTTAACGTGCTTTCCGAGGAACGAAGTGGTCTCGGTATATAAAGATGGTCACCCATCCACGGACTGACCGCGGCAAGCGTAGTTTAACCTGATCGAACGGCTGTTATTACTTAGCCATGAGCCCCTCGAACATTAAACTTACATCATCATCATTCTCCTGCCCTTTTCCCAATCTATTTGGGGTAGGCGCTTCATGTCCTTTTTTTCCATACTTCTCTATTAGTCGCCATCTCGGTAGTCACCCCTTTTTAGCCATATCATCTTTCACACAATCCATCCATCGTTTCTTTGGTCTTCCCCTACTCTTATAGCCATCGACATTCATACTCAAAACTTTCCTCACGACATTGTCCTAGTTCCTCATTCATTAAACTTACATAAAATACCGAAATTATGATATTTAAAAATTAAAAAAAAATAAAATTAAAATTCATTTATTTCAGGTCATTGACCCATATTAAATACAAAAACACAATTCAAAATAAAAACAAATTAAATATGTAATAATTAATGTCTAAAAAATAATGTCAATATTTGGTCACGTCGTAAAAGCCGTGCGCAGCAGGAGCGAGTCCCTAGTATAAAATAAGATAAATGATGTTGAAGTGATAATTAACAAAAAGTATTCGTTACCGTCGGAGGGAGTAATCGAGCACTTCTAACAATTTTCTTGAAAAATCTTAAAAACTTTATCAACTCGTCTTGGCGCAGTGGATGAAAACTTGCTAAAGTTTCATTTCTGTAATGTTCTATAATCTGTACTTGTGTATAATGATTTCTGTAATCTTCGGTGCCGATTCGTGTTGCTAAGGTACTCTTAGGTAGTTAGGGACTACTTATTACTGTTTAATGTATAAAAGAGGTAATAAAACTGTTCGACCGAACTCTGCTCGGCTGAAAATAGAGAAAACTATTAATTTTTTTTACCCATATGTAAGACCTAGCTAGATCTATTTTTCGCCCCCGTCAACTCCTATATTGCAAGTTTCTTAAGTTATGGCGTGACAAGGGAAATAGGGTTTCATTTTCGACCCCCACCCACCGTAGGCGCGGACTTGCGGACGACGAGTAATGGGCAGCTCGCCGTTCGGTAAGGACCAGGCCCGGGTCGACGGCGCGTTGTGTTCCACGCGCGCCTCAAAGAGATGTCAGCAGTGACGGGGTCAATTGGGCCTATGCCGCCGGGGTCACGGGTAGTTCGAAAGAGATACCGTAGCCCTGGCACGGGCAACTGAAGGAACATGGGTGGGTTTTAGTCAGTGAAGTCATTTGATGATTTCCCATCCACAAAAAAAAAAAAAAAAACAAAAAAAAAAAAAAAGGTTGGCAGCGTTGCCACGATGGTGGCAAAGAGTCAACCAACCGCTTGGTGATGTCCAGAAATACTCGATCAGCACTTTGACCCCACGGCCCTAGTGTTTCAACCCCAAACGGTTATAGCTCCCAATAAGGTTGTTATATTTGCGCCGTTTGAGGTTTTCTGCACCTGTAGCATCTGCCCCAGCACAGCACGCTGTGCTAGGAAGATACGATGGCGCAATGGTGTCGACACAGGTTGCATCCCACACCACAGGCTGCATATTAATTAGAGCGTCAGGTTCCATCAAGAGTTGACTACCTACCTAAAACAAATCAACAAAACATTGAATTTCAAATTCCATTTCGTGTTTTAATTAAAAAGCCTTCTTCATTTTCATTACGAAGCCGTTATGAATTTCATCCCCCACTCATATCGTCGAGTGCTAACTCGGACGAAAAACATATGTATAGCTAATAAAACTGAGGTTCACATATACCTCTATTTTATACGTCTTTAACTGGGTCTCATGTTTATGTAAATATGGCAGCTGTAAATAAAATGTTTTATTAGGTACTGTTGACGTTTATTACCCGTGGTCCCTGCCGTTGTCGTCCCTGGAAGGGACCACGGGGAATTTTTGTCCCCGTGGTCCCTTCGAGAAAACAATGCTGCCGAATAGGGATGATGACTAAAAATATTTTTTGACAAAAATTTTATTAAAAAATATTGGACACGTATTTTTTTCTTTTTTTTTTGTAATCAAAAGATTACGGCGACACATTGAGTTAAAATATGGCATGACGTCACGTCTAGCTAGATTTTATACTAGAATTGACGTAGCGAGCCCCCACTCGAACTTTAATGCGTGCTATCTAATTATTTTTTTATTAATATGATAAAGCAAAAAATACGTGTCTATTTCTTTATTATCTGACTGACGAATAAATAGAATTTCTTTTTTTTTTACCCAGGCATCATCCCTATTAAAATGGCAGTCTCGAAAGAGGATTCGCGACAATAACAAATATGTATCTATATAATTATACCCATAAGAATCATCAATAAACCTCTCTAAGTTAGATTTGCCGTGGTTGGGTCTGATTTCGGAAATTAGACCAAACAACGGCAAATTAAAATTTGAATTTCGCAGGCTACCTTACCGCATCCCCCTTAAACAGAGTTTTTCTACGATGTCTATCTTGACTCAGAGCATTTCTGAACACTTATCCCTTTAGTTTCGGAGGAGGAGCTCGTGGCTAGGTAATAACAGTCGCACTGGTCGATCCATCCGGCTACGCTTGCCGGGGTTGGATTTAAAAGTCAATAGAGTTGCTTTTGATTTGATTTTGAGAATTTGTCTGAGGACCCATGAAACTTGATATATCAAACTTTAATCAAATTTTGCCGGTCTTCTTCAAAGAGCCAACCATTTACTTGGGTACTTAAGTCTTTCAGTCTTTATTTAAATGCAGTACCTGGTCAACCAAGCTCTACTTAGGGTGAAAAAAGAGAAAACGAATTTCCCGAGATATAAGACCTAGCTACATCTATTTTTGGCCCCCTATATTGCAACTTTCATCGAAGTCGTTAAAACCGTTTTCGAGGACGTGATTACAAATATATATACAAATATTGCTAATTTATCGATGCCTCCTACGTACGTTGTTGTAACCCATAAACTGCAATTTTACAGGAGAGCGTTTCAAAGATACTAATTGCATTAAAAACTGCATTTTTCAATTAATCTTTATAAAATTCAGTATGTGAATATAGTTAGTAATACTTTAGCGGTTACTGCATGACCAAAAATACCAGAAATACCAGAAATACCAGAAATACCAGATGAAATACCTGATGAAATACCAGAGGTTTCAGAGATTTTGTTGTTACAATACTTTACCGCGGCATAGGGCCTTTACAAATTGTTGTATTTGTCACTTGCATTAATGTACACTGGAACACAAGAGTCGCATTTAGACGTATATGCTAGTTACAACAATGTACGCCAAAAGTAAAAGAAAAAAGGGTCTGGTATGTATAGCATTATTAGATATTATAAAATTAAAATATAACATTTTTTCCGCGAAATTTTGTTTATCAACTTGTCACCTACAGCACTATTTCGTGCATACATTACTAAACCAATTAAAAATCGATAAAAAGCTAAAAACGGGTTGTCAAAATTATTAACGAGGCATTTCGACCGTGATTTTTGAGTTAAATGGCCAACTGTGGAGTTCTTATTCTGAGAAACTGAAAGATTTTGACCACTTTGACGTATTGAGTGGTGGGGAATAACTATTCCCCACCACTCAATACGTCAAAGTGGTCAAAATCTTTCAGTTTCTTTATTAGTATTTAGTATAGTTTATAGCTGCCTCGCTTTTCGCAATTTTATTATCTATATAAATAAAGCCAAAATTTTTTCAATAAATGCACGATTGCATTTTTTCGGGCTCGTGGATTGACTCGTGTTTTATTTCAAAGCTACCTCGGAATTTTGAAACAGGTATAGAAAAAATAGAATAGCTATAAAAAATCCCATTAAAAACCAAAACTACTAAAAACGCTCAGAATTAACTGTAAATTTCTCCTTACTACATTAATGTTATTACGTAAAATTTATACCACAATAATTTAATTTCTTATGAACTAACGTAGTTCATAAAAAAATTAAATTTCATACTTTAAACAAAAAAATAGACTATAACATTCAAAATGAACGTAATTACGAGTACAACTGCCAAATTGCTACTTATTGTGATGCGTCGCTGTGTCAATTTGACTAATCTGTCAAAAGGCAATTTTGGTATAGGCCTCTTAAGCGTTGGAAGAACATAACATTTGATGTGGTCACAAAAACTGTGGTTTTAACACATGCGGTCATTTGTCGAGGTTGTTTTGAATGTCTGCCTCTTTGATCGGGTCTTAATGGTGCTTTTGTCGTATCTAAATGTAACTTGATCGCTGACCGAGATGGTACTCAAAAAGTGTTTTTTACACACATCTACATAATTTAAAGTTTCATTACCGGTAACTGGCAGTTTCTATTTTAAAGTACCTACCTATCGGTACTCACGTCTCGAAACATTATCAGTACACATTCGATCGATTAACTAAATTAGCCACACACTGCCCTATCTCATAATTTCCAAAAACTTACAAAAATATTCTTCCTCTCTTCCTCGTTTAATTTATTAAAACATTGCGTACGGCAGTGACACGGTGGGCCCATTTTTCTACTGGCTTTTATTATTCCTTTTCTACAAAGGTATTCTTTTCCCAAGTTCCTTAGTCTTTCTTTTCACATCTATCCAGTCTTTTTCATGTCTTCCTCTTACTTCCTTTTCTTAGTCTTTCCCTACACGTGGACTATTATTAGTAATAACAGATAGATGACTATTAGTTTGAGGAGTGGAACAGTCTGAGAACTACGCAGGTGATGGCTGAGCTAGTGATCTAATATGGGTTCATTTTCTTTTGCAACGTAATACGGTTAAAAATGGATATCGCAGTCGTAATCCAAGTATACTACAGTTAGGAGATGGGTGAGCAGTTTCAAGATAAGAGTGATCTGTATCAGTGTTTAAAGTCGTTCCGAAAAACTCATCACCATCACTTCAAAGTTCTCAGATTCATTAAAATTTACTGGTAAATAATAAAAAAAAACGCAATATTACGTTGTGTCAGAATCACCACTCTCAAGCAACGTAAAATTTTGTTTAAATAAGATGTTAATGTAATTTCAATAGAGTACAAAATCTCAAAACATCCCACGAATGTCCAATGATTATTATGCATAAGTTTGATTACATCTGGAAAATAAATATTACGCACAATACAACATAGGTATGTCAGTGATTAGCGACGTTGATTGTTGTATGTGTTACTTACTAACCATAAAACCATTAATATGGCAACGTAAATCATTGTATGTCATCTTACAATATAATTTAGTATAACTAATTCCAAAGTAAAATGTTGTATGTATTACTTATCCTAAAGTACTTCTAAATTCAGCAACGTATAATGCTGTATGTAATCTATACCACATTTTAAATTACCATCACTATAATTACGAAAATTATTGCCATACAGATACTAAATTTTAACATATCTTGAATACTTCGGAAAAATGAATCGTGGAAATTGATATGTTCAATTTGATTTATTGTGATATCGTCATTTTCGATGAATGTATTTTTTTTGTGAGTTGATATTATTAACCATATCACATAGTTGCAGACCTCTGATTTTTATCTGATAACGTTTCATTATGGTACATTAAGAAAATATTTAAGTGATAGTATTGTTACACAAATAATAAATCAACAAAAAAAAAAATCGCGCGTGACGTACAGCCGACAGCGAGTTCCAGCGTAGTCTGTTTTATGTGTCTCATACGCGGTGCGTGCGCGCTCTTCAACCCCCACACCGCCCGCCGTAAACCATTGCAAATACTAATACTGTAATCTGCGCCGGAATAGTTTGGAACTTACGACATTATACATCTCAAAACTAACTGAAATTATAGTTTTATGGATTTGATTTATTTTGAACAGTATAATATACAATGTGTCTGTATTCGGACTGGCGAAAATTAAGGGGGTGGTACAGACGATCAAACTGAACAACTTTCTCCCGGGGACCAACATCATAATCGCGAAAACATTTTCAGTCGTCCTATACATTTGGCCGAGTAGGTATTGAAGTTTTGTATGGGATGACTGATTTTTTTTTCACGATTACGATGTTGGTCCCCGGGAGAAAGTTGTTCAGTTTGATCGTCTGTACCACCCCCTTAATTTTCGCCAGTCCGAATACAGACACACTGTATATAAAATTAGACACTTTTGCGTCAAAACACAAAATCGCAATTTTGTGGCTTACAACAACTTACGTGGAAGGCATCGTTATTACCTATTATAGGCTGAAAACTAACACCTAAAGACGATAAAACAACCTACCATCTGCAATGACCTCATTTCCTGCTACAATTCTTTATTTCACTGTTTGATACCGCTCCCGATTGCTCGGTAAACCCCTTGATTGCTTTGTCACAAGGAAACAATACAAAACATTGACAAGGAAACGGAAAAGACTTACATTTGCCTTATAATGACTGCCCTCACACAGCAGTAAATTTTTGAAATGCAATTTTTCAAGTGTTAGTTAGTGGGATGTGTAATGTATGGTATAATAAGAGATAGATATATAGATTATCACCTCTTCAGATAATTTTCAAATGCTATAAAAACAAACACCTAATCTAATTTTATGTGATCTAATGTTATATTCATATAACCTTCATTTTCTCTAATTACATTTAGTATAACGTTCATTTCATATAATTCTCAATTTGTATAATGCTCTTTTTAATAACGTTCATTTGACCTAATTTTCATATTAACAAATTTTCTAAGGTAAAGCACCGTTTCTGAGAAAAATAAATTATATTTTAACCTAAGCTGAAAACACCCAAGTTGTGTTAGGATTTACGTCAGCAAGTCGACGGAGCCCCGCTGCACGGGGCTCCTATTTCTGTCTGCAGTGTTTAAAGAAACCAAACCATACCGAATCTCGGGGTACCCCTGACGTCGACCGTCTAGGGTTAGGGTTTTCGTCAGCAGGTCGACAGAGCCCCGCTGCACGGGGCTCCTATTTCTGTCAGCAGGGTTTAAAATTTAAAGGAACCTAATATGAATGGGATGACTAAATTATATTAAACGTTACTTATAGATTTTGAATATTATAGTAACTGAATATTATACTAATTGAACATTATTTCAAATGCGCATTATATAAAATGTTCATTACAGAGAGTCCTGTAGGTATTGTTAATCTAATTACCTAGTTTACTAATTAATAACATTGCCCAACATTTGATAACTTGCGGTAACATTTGCTACAGGATATTGTTCAACATCCCATGTATGTGCTTATATTAAATTAACATTATATTATTCTGTGTTATTTTTCACATAATAGAAATTTTCTTAATGTTATCTGTTGCAAAACGTTGCTTCATAAAAAATGCGGTGTGGATGCACCTTTAAGTGCAGAAAGCCTTTTCCCGCTTTAATAACTAGACCTTGCTACAGCTCTGAAATATGATCGCAGCTAGATTAAATTAATGTTGCAAGGAGTTTGCACTTTATTTGTATCTCGGGGCCTTTTTTTTTTGTGGATGGGAAATCATCAAATGACTTCTCCCGCTCTGAGTGGAGCGGGAGGGCGTGTCAGACTTTTACTGACTAGAACCCACCCGTGTTCCTTCAGTTACCTGTGCCAGGGCTACGGTATCACTTTCGAACAACCCGTGACCCTGGCGGCAAATGCTATTTGCAAGTCGAGAGAAAGCATAACGAGTTTTTATTGTTGGGAAAATGTTACGTGCAACCAGTGAACCAGTGAATTAAGTTAAATATAAACAGCTTTACCTTGAAGATATCGATTTCAGAAAGTCTTCTATACTTATACACAGTATTAACCAATATACAACCTGTTTTTTTTGATTTCCCATAACTCTAGGAAATTAATGAGACCATTATTTTGAACAACTTTTACTATGGAACCAAACCTGAAATCGCGAAAAAAAAATCAGCTGCTCCCTACATTTATGTTCGCATAACTCGTCAAAATGTAGGGTATGTTTAGCAGCTGATTTTTTTTTTTCGCGATTTCAGGTTTGGTCCCATAGTAAAAGTTGTTCAAAATAATGGTCTCATTAATTTCCTAGAGTTATGGGAAATAAAAAAAAACAGGTTGTATATTAAAAAATTAATGCAAAAACCACGTTTTTTTTTTGCACGTTCTCGTCATTTGTCATCAAGTTGTGAGCTACCATGAAAGTTTCAGTTGGATAGCTAATCGGGAAGTGCTCGAAATTTGAGTTGCAAGATTTCACCCGGAATGACAGACAGGCAGACAAACAAGAAAGTGACTTAATAAAAACGTGGTAAAAATTGACGCGTCTTAAAAGACCTATGGGAAAGGTGTACAAGATGATCCGTTGAGGTGAGATGATCCTTTATTATTGCAACAAAACTATTAGCGACGTCTGGTGGTTTTCATTGGTAAAACGTAGTCCCTGATATTGCCACGCCACAGACAATCGTAAAAACATCGGGAGTGAAAACCAACTTTTTGTGGAAAGCAAACAAAAATTACGTGACGTTGATCTATGGTAACATTAACGTGTTCTAGATATTCTATTGTAAAGGCTGTTGTATGTACCTTTGTTTATTAGTCTATTTTGTTTTTTTTAATGGCATGGTAACAATTGAAAACTTAAAGGTTAGGCTATCGAACACTGAATAAAAAGTTTGATGAAGGGGCGAGATGATTATGTTACTGGTGTGCAAGATGATCCATGCTTTTTAAGTAAGTAAATTACTATTTTTTTAAGATTTTCCGTTTAATGTTGATTATGGATAGTGAGATTTGTCATTTCATTATTTTAGAAGATTATAATTATAATTATTGTTAGTAACGATAAACGAACGATAACGATTAACAATTGATCTCTTAAGTGATGATTATTACCTATTAGTAATATTGAGACTGACTATTATTTATTTATTTATTTATTTATTGACACACCAACGACTTATTCACTAAATCATTACATTAAATATATTCTATATCAACAGCTTTGCGGTGAATTTGTCACTTATAGGTGTGCACAGCACTTGTATGGTCATTAATAAAAATTAAAATGGAAATAACAAAATTAAAATTAAAAATTTACAAAGCTTAAAAATAACAAATAAATTATGACATCATTAAAAAAAAATTAAATTAAATTGTACAATATTAAATAAATTGGATTTATTAATTAATAAGACTGGCTCATTCAACCTAAGTCAAGGTCTGTAAGATATTTGATTTCGTAATCCTACTAATAATATAAATGTGATAGTTTGTATGTTTGGATGTTTGTTACTCAATCACGCAAAAACGGCTGAACGGATTTGGATGAAATTTGGTATACAGATAGTTCATAACCTGGATTAAGACATAGGATACTTTTCATCCCGGTAGAAGGTTTCCGTGGGATAATTTCCGACATACACGCGGGCGAAGCCGCTGGCAAAAGCTGGTTGTGGATATAGTAAACTCTGATAAGTTATTTTTTATTTAATTCTACCAAAACCTAGGACATTCCCAAAATAGGGGCAACATGATCCCTAAGATCATCTTGTTGATGATCTTAGGGATCTTGATCTTGATCATCTTGGATACCGTGCTGTTCAAGATGATTCTTTGGTAGTGTTTTAAAAAATGTGAATTATATTAATTTATCTAAAAAAATAACATTTTGAGTATGACAACAGGTAAACAGATAAATTTACTATGAATAAACGTTTTTACAATTGCATTAAGTTGAATATCGTTTAAACTACAAGCATTCCCTTATGTGAATAATCTCGTACACCTTTCTACTTGCAGCAATAAACATCATAATTAATGAGATTGATATACAACATGTACATAATAGGCTATAGTTTTTATCAATGTGAAGTCATAGTAGAGAGACAAGTGCATGCGCCAGTAAAGTAGAAGGCGAGTGAAAGATGCCGATTGAATGACAAAAAACCGGTCAAGAGCGAATCAGACTCGCGCACCGACGGACATCGTTTTATTTTTTCTGTAATCTTTACATAAACTATGTAAACTGTCAGAAGAATAATTTCAAATTTTTCTCTATGCAAACTTCGGAGATAAGACGGGGAAACGGTTTTTTTTTTTACTCTTTTCATCAAAATTCGAAAACTATGCGGCCTAAAAAAAGGAAAAAAATGTTTGAGTATGTGCAAACAGCGTTCTTTCATATGATACCCCACATGCCCTAGTAGCTCCACTTCAATTTTTTAAGACCCCCTTTCAGACCCTGTTGCAAAAAAAAAAAAAAAATATTTCTTTCTTTTTTGCAAAATAGTTGGGCAAGCGTCATCTAAAACTGCTCCAAACAAGTTGATAATAGCATTAGTAGTTCTTGAGATATCTAGCTGTGACGGACAGGCAGACAGACTGAGTCACACCATAAGTCTTTTTTAGCATTTTTGTACGGAACCCTAAAAATGAACAAAAAGCCGTCTGATTTCTGCTTTTCCTGAGACGAAAAATAGTTTAATTAAGCAATATTACCAAACTGATTATACTCTAACTACGACTAATTCCTTCACCAACACATTTACTCGTATTTTATGTACAATATGTACAGCAAACATTATAACATTACGGCAAATTCATGTTAGTAGATCAACACGGCTGTTTGTGTTTATTTAATTAAATAAACGTCGAACTGTATCGAATTTTGAGTACTTAACTCCACTCGGTCAATAGCAATCGATCAAAATTAGGTAGGTACATAGTTAATTGTTTCGAATTACCTACATAATGGATTGATAACCGCAGGGTAAGGGATCATTTTGGAACTAGAGTGCTGCGTCGTCTGGACTAAAATTGGTAACGTATGTTAGATTTTCAGTTTTGTTTTCAAACTCAACTCAACAAAGTGAAAACTTTAATTTCGGAAGTCGGTGTCTTTGGTTTTGTATTTTCGTTTTTTGCCGCCGACTTCTGAAATTAAATTCTATTTTTATTTTCACTTTGTAGTGCTTTTTTTTGGAGTTGGTTGTGTTTTTTGTAAAAAATGTTTTAATTTTTCAAACTACGTGCAAAAGAAATTAGGACATCAACCACATTAAAAGTGGGAAAAAAATGCGTATTATTGAAAGTAACTCAAACACTACCCAAAAAAAGTACCTAACTAAATTTTGCTTGGGACCAACTTCGAGACCCTCCCGAATATAACAAAAATCTTTCAAATCGGACAACTCCACAGAACAGATCTTTTATCTGTTCTGTGGACTACTCTGTAAGCATACGTGTAGACGCGTGGTCATACATAAAAATATATACCGGATGACTTTTTTTACCGTCTCGAAAAAAATAGGGTATATTCGGTATTAGAAGCCTATGGCTTATCTAGCTTTTTTTAATTTTTTTTTTTTTAATTTAATAAAATCAAAATTCAAATCATAATGCAGGTTGCATATGATTTGAATTTCGATATTTTTAAAGGATTTATTAATTTTTTTCAAAATGTATGTTTCTATTGTTCTAAAATGAAAAGTTTACATCGAATTTGTAGTATTTAATTTTATTGATACTTAGATATTTTTTTCTGACAAAGCTATTAAAAAAAAAAAAAAAAAAAAAAAAACTAGTTATGCCATACGCTTCTACTCCGTTCACCTAATACACCCTATTTTTTTCGAGACGGTAAAAAAAGTCATCCGGTACGGATACGTGCCGACTTGAGAACCTCCTCCTAATTCTTTCGTCGGTAAAAAATCAGCAACGCTAGGTGCTAAACCGGTTACAAATTAAAAAAATACCTTATAATACAATCAAGTACACGTACACGTACGTATACGTGTGTGAGTGGAATTATTTGTTTGTAATAAGTAGTTAATAGTTTTGTTGTAAATATTGCATTAGAATTTGACCAAGGTTTTGAGATGTTTTCTCTTTGACATCACACCTGTAGCTCGTATCAATAAGCCAGGCCGTTACACTTACACGTAACAGCCAATATATCTGGAAAACTACTGAACTGATTTTGATGAAACTTCCACTGTTCCCTAAATTGAAGTAAACATAAGCCAATAAAAAAATGTTCACAATCAAATTAATAATTTCGGAGAAATGCGTGGACAAACATACATACATAAACCTATACAAAATTTGTATATGACATGTGTTTGGAAGCCCTAACAGATTATCTTATCATACATGAATATATTGCAGTTCCAATAGTAAATAAGTGTCGGATTGATAATCTACTTTTATTTGAAGTCGGCGGCAACATGTCTTCTTCTTCTTTACTTCTCTAAAAGACGTCATCTCCGTAGTCACTCCCTTTCTCGCCATAATTATCATCTTTCACACAGTCCATCCATTGTTTCTTTGGTCTTCTCCTACTCGTATAGCCATCCACATTCACACTCAAAACTTTCCTGACGTCATTTTCCTCATTCCTCCGCATCATATACCCATACTATGACAAACACCACCACCACTACTTCACACTTCTTCTTCCGCCTATTGTGTCGTAATTAGTCGCAGGTCTATAATCCCTTATTCCCCTTAAGCGGGGATTATCTCACTTGGACTCGTTTGTCACAAACTGTGATTTAAGATAATCCTCATTCGACTATTCAACTGAAAGAGCTCCATGTCAAGCTGTACATTTGGCTCGAAAATTCCAGTGGTACGTATCAATAATTACTTCTCACAAATAACATAATCAGCCTATGGGCTTCTTTTGTTTTTCATGTTCTTGTTAGTGAATCTGACACCTTTTTTTTTTTTTTTTTTTTGTGGATGGGAAATCATCAAATGACTTCTCCCGCTCTGGGCAGAGCGGGAGGGCGTGTCAGACTTTTACTGACTAAAACCCACCCATGTTCCTTCAGCTGCCCGTGCCAGGGCCACGGTATCTCTTTCGAACTACCCGCGACCCCGGCGGCATCGGCCCAATTGACCCCGTCACTGCTGACATCTCTTTGAGGCGCGCGTGGAACACAACGCGCCGTCGACCCGGGCCTGGTCCTTACCGGACGGCGAGCTGCCCATTACTCGTCGTCCGCAAGCCCGCGCCTACGGTGGCCGGGAATCGGCAATCGATTCCCGCCGCCCAGGGCGTCTCCTACGGCGGCTAGGGGCGCGAGGGCGCGGCTGTTGCCTCTCCCTCACGCGTTCCGCTTCCTCCTTCGCGAGCATTACTGCTTCGCAGAAGGAGGTGACGGCTTCCCATACACTCTCGCTCCGCACCATGGCCTGGACCAGGTTTGGACGCGAGAGATCGCCGCCGCCGATCGCCTCCGTGAGAACACGGCGGTGCTCCGCCCAAGCCGGGCAGACCTCCACTGTATGCTCCACCGTGTCCTCCGGGCGATCCACACAATGACACCTGAGGGCCAATTCTCGTAATTAAAAACGTTCAAATTCAAGTCGCAATGTCAGCCAGCGACACTCAAATGTCAAAAATGTAGGCAAACTCTATACAATTTTGACAGATTGAGACTGAGATGAGATTGCGAACGTTGTTACAAAAATACGGGAATTGCCCCTCAGGTGTGTGTCAGAGTTTTATGCCCGCCCATGGACCTAAGACTTGGCTTCACATGCCCTCGAGAAATAATAATAGGTCTTTGCCGTTAGGAAATTGCCGTTTTGTATGAAAAAATTTAAACGAATTTTTTTCATGCATTTTTTATTTGTATTAATCGAAGTAATCACCCATGCAATCAATGCATCTTTGCCAACGCAGTGGCAGTTTATTGATGCCCTTCTTAAAGAAATCAGCTGGACAGGAGGCAACAAATTCTTCAAAGGCATTTTGTAATATCATCTCTCAGGCACGCGTTTTCTCACGATGTTTTCCTTCACCGTTGTAAGTATCCAACTATTAGGGTTCTGACTCCTCTCTAAGAGAAGTAGGCTGTAATCAAAGGTACTAATTAAGTATGCCTTTAATCTAACACACCTTTTCACCGGTGTTATTCATTTTTAACCGACTTCCAAAAAGGTTCTAAATTCGGATGTTAATATTTTTATGTATGTTCAGGTATATATATAGACGTATTTGCAAAATTCTTTTTTTTTGTTTAAAAGGGTATGCTCTTGAGGTTATCCATTTGTCACCAAGTCAGAATCTGACGAGGGGATCCTATGGAAATCGAGGGAAACCCTCAAATTTTATAGGCACACCTACAGAGATTTGGATATTTGTTATAGTAACTCGTGCATTTGCTCTCGGAAAGTACCATTTGGTGAAGTGGAACTGATGATGAAGACCACAGATGGCCATCGGAACTACTCAATTATACCTAAGTATACGGGTTGCGATTCGATTACTTTAATATGGTTGTTAACCAATTTATGCTCGTCACAATGCATATGGTGATGGTAACTTCACCATCAGCTCCAGTTCTCCTGGTTCTTACTAGGAGAACTCCTCAACAATTAACGTCCCTGATGCATCGAGAAAAGCAAATATTTGGTAAAAGGAAAAGAGCAGTTAACATTAGGCTATTGTAACTTAGATAAATTACAAATTGACTTCCAAAAAACAGCACTACAATGTGAAAAATAACTTTAATTTCGGCAGTCGGTGGCAAAAAATTAAAATACATATCCAAAGACATCAACTTCCGAAATTATTTTTCACTTTGTAGTGGTTTTTTTTTGCAAGACGGTTGTTGTTTTTTTTTTTTTGTAAAAAAGTTTTTTAATGATTATATTTTCATTTTCATAGGCACATAGCCGGCGAAACGTGGGTGCACTCTGCCTACCCCTTTGAGGACTATAGGCATGATGTTATGTTATGCGTGTTTCATAAAGCAATCCAGCCCTTTCCCTAGAATATGGTCCTCCTTATAAACAGCTCTAATAAATACACTTTATGGTAAGCCCGCATCGCCATAATCCCGCCGCGTGCCAGCTGGATTGCCAATCGCCATTATCACTTACTCATAGAGCTATAAAAACTAGATGTTTATGACTTTATGAGTGACAATCGTCTAATTAAACCCTTATTATTATTATTTTTCTTTCAACATTTGTTTTCCTTGGTCTAGCTGGGTAGAACTGTTGGCTTGGCAAAAGTGTCCATCAGTGTGTCCTTCAGTGGGGCTAAGTATGTTATTATCAGCCGTTTACGTCCACTGCAGGGCAAATGGCCTCCCTTTCCTTCTTTCACTTCAATCAATCTGTCTGCCTTTTCCCAACTATGTTGTGGTCGGATTCCGCAGTCTAACCGGACGCAGCTGAATACCAGTATTTACATGGAGCAGACTGCCTATCTGACCTCTACAACCCAGTTACTGGGTAACTCTTGGTAAGATCAAACTTTCGGGCTTCTGACGACCCGTAACGACTGTCAAAGATCCAAGAATGTCAACCGGCACCATTACGTGCTTTCTGAGACACGGAGGGGTCTCGGTATGAAAAGATGGTCACCCATCCACGGATCGACCGCGGTAAGCGTAGCTTAACCTAATCGATCGACCTGTGCGGCTTTTATTACTTAGCCACTCCACGGGCATAAGTCAAGTGTCCATCAGTGGGGTTAAGTATATTATTATCAACCGCTTATGTCCTACTGCAGGGCAAAGGCCTCCCTTCCCTCCTTCCACTTATTCCTATATAAATTGCTGCAGGCTACGGCCAATATTTTAGAAAAATGTTGAATTCGTCCCGCCATCTCCTACTAAGCCTGCCGCGTGGCCAATTTTAAGAAAGGAATAAATTAAATTACAAACCTTTTATTCTCTTCGTTTTAAAATACTTAGCAGAATAAAACACAGAACAAAATATACTATGTCATTCTAGTTATTTAAAATTAATTAATGCACTCTACAAGAAGCAATTATTTATTCTTTGTCATTGTATTCACAGACTGCAGCCATCAGAGAGTCTTTTGTTTATACGGCTTGTGTGCTTTTTGAATATAGAATAGAGAAAAAAAAACTGCTACGTATGTTTTCCTTTTTATGCTAGTTTTTCTAACGGTTTTCTCTTGAGCGCGCTTTTGTGTTTCAAAAAGAGAAACGGTTAATATTTATCTTCTTTTTTGTCAGACTTTGTCTTAACTTAACTGACGACCAGGCGACGCCGACGCCTGGCATGAACAGCTAGTAAAAAATAAATTGAGTTGAGTAATTCACGACTTTGACTTCTGTCGCCTTTTAGCTTGGGTTCAATAAAAATATTGATAAAAAAATAATATTGGAAGTGCGCCAAAAATATCTATAGCCCAATTATTGCAATGTCACCAACAGGAAATTAGTTTAGTCAGAATAATAGACTTTTATCAAGCTGACCTTTAAAACTGCTACTGAAAATATAGACAAATATTATCAAAAACAATTTTCCCCTGTCACTAACACGGTAGGAAAATTCTTCAAAACAAAAACTGTGGAAAATGTCAACAAATCCAATTATGTGTAAAAGCATTTTTCGACACCTGATATTTTACACAACACAGGGATCTCGAAGCATATCAAAAACGGTGCTAGCTTCACATAGAATGAAAACACAACAGTACTGATAAAATTTCCACGTGTTTCATGTCAAATCGGATGAGGAAATGAGATAACGGAATTTACAAACAATGGGGACGCAGACCTTTGTTCGGGACGACAGAGAGGCTTTTAAAAACACGTGCAAGGAATAATGTTTGTATATCACCCCTTAAGAGTATACACCGAAGCGTGGTTTAGCTCGGTGTGTAAGTGATACAGCATTATGGCCGTCTAGTTTGACGCGCGAGACAGAAAACTCACGCGCACCGGAACTAAACGCGTTTCGTAGATTATGACAAAATGCTAAACTTAAATCAATTTTTAGCTTAGTAAGTTCTTAACATATTTAAATACCTTCGATTTAAAGCAAATTTGATTGTGCAATAAGGAACTGTTTACGTATAATCGTATAAAACAACGGTGCTACTTTGGTATATTTTTCTATCGAAAAAAAATTATTTCAAATAACCATGTTTCGCTTTTAGTACAGCAGTAGACAATATAGTCAAATAACACATTATGGAAAATCCAAATGATATAACCATATTCATTTGGTTTTATAGGTATTTTGTATTTTAATCGACAAAGAAAATGAACAGAATGTTTAAATATGTAATCATGAGAAATACCTGTTCAGTAAATTGTAGCACATTTATATACCCACTTCAGGGACTCTGTTTCTGCTAAAATTAATCAATTTTCCTTGTTTAATTCCTGTAATACTTTAAGCTTTTATTTTCCCTCTTCTAAACAACTTTACACACAACAACACAAAGTTGCGTTGAAGAAAATCGATAGGGAAAAGGTGTCGCTTTTTATCGTGACACTTCTCAACCCAAGCAAGTGGCCGCCATTGCCGTTCACACAATAAGGTTAGCGTACACAGGCGGACGGCATGGCACAGGAAATTATTTCTATTTATTTTTGCCATGTATTTAACGCGGCGACCAATTAATCTGAATTTGGGATTAAAAAATAATTAATGCCGGTAGCAAAAATAGTAGGTAGGCAGCTACAGCGAAGGATAATTTTAGCTTAATAATCAGTTGTTAGCTTTGTTTTAATTTAAAGGTCGTAGTCGACGGAGCCCCAGTCGAGGAAGCGGGGCTCAAGGGTTTAAAAAAATAACCGCAAAGGGGATGGTGGGGTCTGTTCGCTCGGTTCGCTCGCTCTCTCGACCCCGCCAAACCCTTCTAACTTAACCTGTATGAGTTGGGGTGCCCCAAGTCCTGAGCTCGCTTCGCTCTCTCTTGCATCCGAAGTTACTGTCCAAAGATATAATAAACGTAAAAACAAAAAAGATCTTCAAGCTCATCTAATAGCTATTTGCTACTAAAAAAAAATTGCTTGTCAGCGATTACATATTTTAGCAATAATTATATTAGATGAGCGACTACTACTACTACTACTAAACTAGTCGCCCGTTAAGTTGTTAGTCGCCTGGAAAATTATTATCCTTTATTTTTGACGTGTAAAAGTGTTTGTACAAACCTACTTACGGAATTAAAATCATTTATCAATTATGCTCGAGCAAATAGACTTTGGAATCGGACTATCGTGGAGTATAGTGCCAAACTCAACGAGTATTTTTTTATGTTTTTGGATGTCATGCAACCTCACAGCCTATGTGATGGTCAGAGGTCACCGCCACCTATGGACATTTACATATACCAGAGGTTTTGGGGATGCGTTGCCATCTCAGAGACAATGCTGATATGTTTCAAAAATTATGCTCTACTACTACTAAAAATACCTAAATATTGTATTATGTATAATTATCGATCACATACATTGATATATTTAAGACTAAAAATACAGCCCTGTTTCGCACGATTTTTACGATTTGACAAAACATCGAGATTTCTTTATTTATATAAGTTTAATACCAGTGTTAATGTATTACACACAAAAACCTTCCGGAACAAATTATTTAGATAATAAATAAATAATAAATCCTTTGTATAGTTTAGTAGAACAACGTGGTCACATACACAGACAGACCACGAGAAGCGGCTTTTTAATTGACTAGATGATCCGATGAACTTCGTACCACGTGAGACAAAATTTTGATATTTTACGATTTTTCGGCTATTCTTTTGAATTTTCCTATTTTTTTTTCCTAAACCACTAGTAATAAGGAGAATAAAACAAAAAAAAAATTCTAATCGGTCAAACCGTTTTTCAGTTTTAGTGAGACTAACGGACAGCAATTGATTTTTATGTAGGTAATAAAAAGATATAGATAGATTTATTTAAGATAATACGAGGTGCATTCAATAAGTACCTTGCCTCATCGCCAGAGGGCGCTGTAGTTTCAAAAGAGTTTTACCACAGTGTAGCACATTCTTTTTTAATTCTTTTTTCAAATTTTCATTCCAATCCCTTCATTTGTTTTAATTTGACAACTTATGGAAGCGAACGTGTCGATCGGTTTTACAAAAATGGAAAAAGAGCAATATCGTTCGGTGATTCAATTCTTATTTTTGGAAGGGAAAACGCGCATCGAAATCAAAGAGCGCTTGGATGCTGTGTACGGTGACTCTTCTCCATCGATGGCCACCATCAAGAATTGGTTCAACGAGTTTGCACGTGGCCGTACGTCGGTTTTTGATGAACCACGTCCAGGTGCACCGAAAACAGCTGCTACGGAGGAAAACATTAAAAAAATCCATGATCTCGTATTGGCAGATCGCCGATTGAAGGTTCGGGAGCTAGCTGAGACTGTAGGCATTTCAGAAGGAACAGTGCATCATATTCTTCACGAGGAACTCGGCATGAGAAAGCTGTCGGCGCGATGGGTGCCGCGTTTACTCACACCAGAAAACAAGCGCAACCGTGAGACCACATCGGAGACGTGTTTGGCGCTGTTTAAGCGAAATCCAGCGGAGTTTTTGCGTCGTTTTGTGACCGTCGATGAAACCTGGATCCACTGGTACACACCAGAGACCAAGGAGCAATCAAAACAATGGATCCAGACCGGGGAACGTGCTCCAAAGAAGGCGAAAACTGTAAAATCGGCCGGAAAAGTTATGGCCACCGTTTTCTGGGATTCACAAGGTGTGATCTACATCGATTACCTCGAGAAGGGTAAAACAATTACAGGGCTTTACTATGCCGATTTATTGGGCCGATTCGACGCCGAATTAAAGAAAAAACGACCCCATCTGGCGAAGAAAAAAGTGCTGTTTCACCACGACAACGCACCGGTTCACACGTCTGCCGTTGCCATGGCCAAATTGGTCGAATTACGCTACGAATTGCTGCCCCATCCACCGTATTCTCCAGATTTGGCCCCTTGTGACTTCTTTGTTTCCTAATCTGAAAAAATCACTCGCCGGGAATAGATATGGATCGAATGAGGAGGTCATCGCCGCCACGGAGGCCTATTTTGCAGAGTTTGACAAAAACTATTTTTTGGACGGGTTAAAAAAGTTGGAGCATCGCTGGGCTAAGTGTATCGAACTAAACGGAGACTATGTTGAAAAATAAATTGCCACTTTTCCAAAATTTTCGTTTACTTTTTGTAGGCTAAGTATTTATTGAATGACCCTCGTATGTCCCTGCCGTGCCGTCCACCATTGTGCACGAGCCCTAAATCAGTAAAAGTTACCGTTTGATACCGGGAACTGTGATCGCATTGGCTTATGCCCAGGGAACATTTCGATAATACCTTTTCTTTTACGATTTAGTAAGTAGGTTAATAGGAACTCCTCTATCTTATAACTAGACTACAGCCTACGAAAGGATTTTCACACATTACACAATGCTGGTATTTTTTACCGACGGAAAATATATTTTTTTTATATTTTAATAATATAACGTATTACCACAAAACTGTATTTATCAGTTGTCCACGCTAAGAAACTGTTTATAAAGACATGACATTTATGTTCAACGCGTGTCTTACGTCAATCTCCATAATATAAAAAATTAACATTTATTATGTTTAAATCTTTTGTAGTAAGACAGTTTGTGTTTAATTTTAAAACCAATTAAATCAAAGGTATTAGTAATACAGACTTATACCCGTAACTGTTTTGATGTTTTTTTTTATTTATATATGGCAACTGTTTCTTTACGACATCTCTTCTTCGTGAAACTTCTTAATTAAAAGCGGAAGCCATAGCAAAACTCGCTAAGTGGTTTTCGTGATTAACTAGAACCCACACAAAGCTATCCATTTGAACTGTAAAATAAGTTATTTTCATGCTGTTTTACTGGAAAACATTATAAAATAAGTGCTTCAGTTGTAAAAGCACTGGTGTTTGCAGTTAATATGTTGGTAACACTGAAAGTTTCAAGTTGCTACCAACAACAACGCGTAGTTTTTCTAGGTAATGATGAGTTATAGAACGTTGAGCCACGTTGTTTAACAAGTCTAGAGCAGGGTATTTTTTATTTTACCACGTTTTTTAACCGACTTCAAAAAGGAGGAGGTTCTCAATTCGTCGAAACCTTTTTTTTTTTTTTTTTTTTATGTAGGTATGTTCCCCGATTACTCGAAGATGGCTGGACCGATTTGGATTTTTTTTTATTTTATTCGAGAGGGTATACATCACAGTTGGTCCCATATAAAATTTATTAACTTTGCTTTGGTAGTTTTTGAGTTAGCTTCAATAATACGTATTTTTTCCCCACTTTTATATGGACGATGTTTAGTT